>BNCR01000012.1:48300662-48978162 GCA_014656515.1 Oryzias celebensis
TGTTCCTTAAGCCTGATGCATCGGCCGCATGTGGGAGGAGCTAATGTTTTAAGCCTGATTGCTACATAGAGCGGTGTCTGTGTTTATCTCAGTTAGAAGATGCATGATGTTGAGAGATCAGATTTATTCATTTTAAAGAACTCTACAAAAACGTCAGTGATCTCCAGCTCCATGGGCCCTGCAACAGACTGTCTAGGGTGTACCTCCCTTCACCCAACAATAGCTAGGGCGGGCTCTGGAAACTCTGCTGCCCCGAAAGGAATACGGCGGGTTAAGAAAATGAATGAAAGTTTAGGAGGAGAACTATCAGAGCTTCACAAATGAAACTTCTGCTCTGGCTGTAAAGAAACTGCTCAACCCTTAGTAGGGCTCCGGTGATTTCAGAGTACGTCACACAGACCTGGACTAGGGACAGAATCAAATGCTTTCTTCAAATCCACCATGTCTATCTGAGCTGGACACACAACCTCCCATGAACCTCCAGACAGTCTGTGTAAGAGCTGATCCAAAATTAGGACAAAAACTACGCTGTTCCTCCTCAATAAGGGTTCTTTTAAATTCACTTTCCTTTACACAAAAATAAAACAGGTAGATAGTCAAATCTTATTCTTTATTTGCAATACTTTGCAAAAGGTCTACCCCAGGCGCCACTCCAGGCAGACAAAAACCAGGTTTAGCACAGCACCTCCCCAGCAGCAACAAGTGCTGGACTACACTGACTGAGCAAGAAAGAAATGTAGCTCAACAGCTTCTATTCTTGATTGCAGTTGATATTTTCCACAAGAAGCTAGAGTCCTGAAGAGGCACCAGCCGAGCCGGACCTTTGCAGATCCTGCTGGTTCCTTCAATGCAAATGCATACAAACAACTTACCGAATCACGTAGGCCTTAGCCACAACTGGCCTCATAGGCAGTCTACAGGTGAAAAATGGTCAAACCTGTTCGGGGAATGCTGGTGACCCGCAGGAAATATCAAGGTCACAGACCGCTCAGTGATCCTGTAGAGAAAAAATGTTTACCGTATGTCTTCCAATAATCGCTAACAGATGCTGGTCTCCAATAAAAGCCGGGTCTAACAGGTTCTAGTTGTATTTAGACGCCCCTAAGAGCGGCCGGGCTCCTTTAGCTGCTAGCTCCGTGTAGCTAACATCTAAAAACATTAGCTGCTAGCTCCGTGTAGCTAACATGCTAAAAACATTAGCTGCTAGCTCCGTGTAGCTAACATGCTAAAAACATTAGCTGCTAGCTCCGTGTAGCTAACATGCTAAAAACATTAGCTGCTAGCTCCGTGTAGCTAACATCTAAAAACATTAGCTGCTAGGTCCAAGTAATGAATCAATTCTGGGGTGAATCCTAAACAGCAGAGGCTGCAGAAAGAAAGAAAAGGAGCAAACCTGGTTTCCTGGTGAACAGAGAAAGCAGCAACAAATTAGAGGAACTGGTTTGAACATGGATTACTGAGCAAAGGAAAAGGTTCGTGTCTCCAGGAAAATGATCAGCATGAAAGTGAAACTGATTTTTGATACGAAGATTGATGTTCACAGCCAGTGCTAATCAGAACAGAATAAAAATGTTTTCATCATTTCAATAAATCCTGAAATGCTTATGTGTTTTATTTCTGTATTTTGTGACTGAATTTTATGCAAAATGAACCCAAAAACCATCACCATTCTGTCTGTGATGGAACAAATGCTGGTCTCCAATAGCCGCTGGTCCCTTATAAAAGCCAAGTCTGCCGGTAATTTTTTCAAATAAACGCCCCGGCTACCATTGGAAGATCTACGGTATGCACAGTTTTTCCATGGGCATATTGCAAGTGACAGGTCGTAGCAAACACCTAAACAACATTCAAGAGTAAGTAAGGCTGAAGTAGGTGTTTCATTTTATTTACGCCCCCAACCCCTGAGCTCAACATTTGAGTAAAGTGCTCACACCGTCTGATCTCTGTTAACAGACAGCCAGCTGAATTCTGGACCAGCTGGACACAGCGGAGCAGCAACTGGTCTATTCCATTGTACAAAGAGTTGCAGTAGTCCAGTCTGGAAAAGATCAATGTATCACTTGTCCGGAGCGTTAAACGGAAGATATGGCTTGACTCCACTTATTAGCCTCAAGTGATAAAAACTGGACTACTGTACTGACCTGTTTGTCAAATTCAAAAAGCCTGTCAAGGTTGGCCCCAAGATTCCAAATGAAAGGAGTGTTTGAGGGGCCAACAGCACTGCAGCAGCCTGGGAGCAGGTCTTCATTAAGACAAAGGAAGTTCAGCTCCATCCAAGATTTGATGTTTGTTAAGCACATCTGTAGATCTGACAGTGATAGACCTGTGGTTTGACTCTTCTTTGGTTTTGGTTTCTGCTCCTGTCTGCAGTGTTCTATAATGATATCCCCGACTTGCTGAGTTTCTCATGCTGTGGGTTTTCATCTGTAATGCGTACACTCACATATTTCCAGATCTCTATCACTTTGTCAGAATCAGGTAGCTGCTCCACAGATACTAAAGGAAGAATCTGCAGAGGAGAGTCCAAAGGACAGCACAGACACAATTACCGCTATTCTGGACTAGGACAATAAAAACATACATGAAAGCTCACATAAACTGCTGAGCAATATCATAAATGCCTCATTGATGCATATATGAATAAAGAACAGCATTAACTGTGTTCTTGAAAAAGCATTTGTGAAAAGTAGGAGCTGGAACAGGTTTCCCTTCTCAGAGAGAATAAGGTGTTTGACACAGAGACCTCAGACACTCAGGAGCAGAGAAAAACAATCCAGTTTGAGCTGGGAGAGTTTAGAAAGGGACTGTGGACAGGCGGGTGGAGGGTCAGACAAGCTCTCAGGTGGGATAATTATCTCACGTCCCAAATCCAGGATGACCCCTACTCTAATCCAGGCAGCAAAACGACATAAAAAAGTCCAATTACGCTGTGAGCTGTGTGTCCTGTGATGCTCTGAGGTGAGGTTTCACTGCTCGTTGTTTGTTCTGCACTCGGTAAACTGATTCAGGGCAGAATTGGTTTGTTCGAATACTTGACTTTAACTGAGCAGTTCTCCAGTCACAATTAGTTTTCAAACTTCTTTAAGTGAAACAGTACCTCGGGTGAAATCCTGCTTTTAATCTTTTTAATGTACCTGCATGGTGCTGTTCCACACAGCGAGATAACACCAGAGTGTCAGTCTGCGATGCAGATTCACAGGCAGCATGAAGATTAGAGGATGAGATCTTCACAGGATTGGAGAAATTCAGGTCACAGGTTCCATTTTGCTGGTTTGTTACATAAATCATGTGATACAACAAAATTGGTTTAATTTGAATATGAGCTGTGAAGGTAATCAATCCCCCAGACCATCTTCTGCAGAGAGACCTGTGTGCTCACCTGAGACAGGCTCTAAAGTGCACGTACTTCACACTGCAGACGGTGGCTCCAACAGTCAAGACTTTCCATCCTTTTGTTAACTTAAGAAAGGAAAGTGGAGGAAGAAAACACAAAGAGCATCACGACGGAAAGCTTCTTTGTTTCCTCAGAACATTGCTTCTGGTGGTTCTAGGTGGGCACCAGTGTTTAACAGGAACTGCCATCAGTGTGTGAATGTGTGTGTTCATGGATGAATGGGACTGTGACTGTAAAGCACAAAACAAGGTAGAAAAGTGCTACCAGTATACAGTACGAGAACACAGCATTTAACCCAATGCTGAAATGACATTTGATATTTAAAATCCAAATCTGATGTCATATTTAGTG
The DNA here is from genome assembly GCA_014656515.1 of Oryzias celebensis. Taxonomy (NCBI): domain Eukaryota; kingdom Metazoa; phylum Chordata; class Actinopteri; order Beloniformes; family Adrianichthyidae; genus Oryzias; species Oryzias celebensis. The sequence continues at coordinate 48,304,408 of BNCR01000012.1, forward strand.
AATTGTCTGCAGAGAAACCAGAGAGTTCTCAGGACATTCTTGTCTTTTTTGTTTGTTTTTCTTCAAATGTTGGTATCTTTTAATTCCGCTACTTTGAGTTCCTGTTTTTGTTGAATGAAAGTTGTCATGATTTCACACACAGGAACAACCTCAAATGCACAAACTTTGTTGTGGACTCCCAGCTCAGCGTGAAATCGCCTCATCTGCCTGTGTTCACTTCATGAAAACTTTCGGGTTTCTTCTGAGTTTGGTTTGTACTCCTTGTATACATTTTGGTTCCAGTCTGGATGAAGGTCTCCGTTCCTTTCAGTGCTCCTGCACACATTGTGACAATCAGTTTAGCAGCAGTTCCAGTGAAAAAACAGGAGCTACAGCATTTCAGACAAGATGCAAAAGATCAAATAAAAAGCTAGAAAAAGACAGGCTATAATTCTTTTTTTTTTTTTGGTGAGGTGCAAGAACAAATTCTGCAGGAAGTGGTCTTTGAGTCCTATGCAGCTGGAAAAGATAATTTCAGGCTTTGGGGTTGTTAGTGTCCCTTCACAGACACAGTCTGAGTCTGTATTAGTCTCTGCTTGAAGGCTCTCTGTTGTTTCAAGTTGCTGGAAGTGAAAAAGCTGAGCAGCAAACACAGCGAGACCGAATCTGAGCAGAAGTTGTTTCTATCACATCATCTTCACACACGGATCTGAAGCTTGATCTCAATCGGTTTCGTCTCATGTCAACAGCCTGACACCACAGATAAGCAAGAGCAACACGAGAAAGTAGCTGCTCTAAACAGGTTTATCCAGCACGTCATTAATCACCGCAATAATTAACAGGCAGGCATGAGTTCAGAATGACCCAGAACTTTCCGCTGGAGGGAGGTAGTAAAAAAACAATGCTGATCCCCAAAGAGTCAAAGCACAGACATTGTCAAACCTACAGCTCCATGAATGTGGGGGGAGGATGCAGGCTGAGTTAGAAACAGTGCTGGAAAAGCAGCTTTACTAAACTTTCAACGTCTAAAGAAGAGAAAAGGGTGTGTGTGTGTGTGTGTGTTGGGGGAGAAGTGTGTCAGACACCCCTCCACAATATGTCTTTGTGCAAACTAGCTTGCCAGAATTCATATGGCAGAAACTACTGTTCCTCACAGGTAGAGTCCCAGTCTCTGGCCTTCACCCCCCCCAGCCCAACCGAGTTTCCTGACGGTTCACTTTCTTTTTCAGGGATTCTGCTATTTCTTCAAGCCGTATCAGGGTTAAGAGCCTCTGAGCTCAGGGACACGTCAAAGTGCAGATCACCATAAATCAAGCCGTCAAACCGACAAAGGCCTCATTCTCAAACCGCAGCTTCAGCAACATGGAAGTGTGAGGCGTGTTCATTAAAACAAGAACACAGCAGGAAGCTCTGTCATATCTGTCCCTCCTCACGCTCACAGAGAGCTCCTGCAGCAACACGGTCTGTCCAGAATGGAGAAAGCTCAGGTCACACCCCCACAGAGTCCAGTTTCAGAAACTCCACTTTCACAGTAACTCCGTCCTCCACCAGGACACACATCCACACTCAGCAACAACACCCCCCCATTAGGCCGCTGCAGGGATGTGATGAGAAGTGACAGCTACAGGACTGTCTGGATTAGATGCCAAACACTAGGCTCAGCGCTGATCAGATCTCCAACAACAGACTATTAACGCTCAGAAAATTGTTCCAAGTGGGTTAAAGCAGCTTGTCTGTTTTAATCTCTCTGATGTCTCCATTTGCTGTTGGCTTGTAAAACAGCTCAGTTAGCCTGATATCAGCGGTGCGTCTGCCCGCCACCGCCTCCGCAAACACTCATTCTGCTCCTTCTTTCATATTTTAGCTCGTTATATATGATCAAAAATTGTAAAACTAAAACGTTAATCATAATTGTTGATTATTTATTTTTCCTCTTTCTGATCCTTTTTCTTCTTCTACCTCGTTTTTGCAGTGTTTGAAGCCTGGATGTTAGTTGTTCCTTCTCCTGACAGGAGTATTTCTGCTGGTGACGCTAAAACCGTACACGCATGACTCAAGAAATAACCTGCTTGCTCTGTTTTCTAACCTACACCTTCAGTCCACCATGTGTTATTGATCCACAAAAACAGGAATTATAAATAAACTAGCACTTTCTGTGAATCGGAGAAAAGAGGATATTATTTAGTTATAGATACTGAATTGTGAGGAGAAAATACGCAAATGTTTTCAGGAAACAGAAAATATGGCATGGCTGCTTTTAATTGAACGGCGCATATTAGATAACCGAGTGAGCGTATCCTACAACTGCACCGTGCAGACCTAACTAAACATGCGCAAAGCTCTCACCACATGCGCACGCACGGAGTCCTGACTGTTCCCGCAGGATCCCGACTGCACGCTCGCTCAGGTTCCTTCTGTTCGCTCAGGTTCCTTCTGTTCGCTCAGGTTCCTTCTGTTCGCTCAGGTTCCTTCTGTTCGCTCAGGTTCCTTTTGTTCGCTCAGATTCCTTCTGTTCGCTCAGGTTCCTTCTGTTCGCTCAGGTTCCTTCTGTTCGCTCAGGTTCCTTTTGTTCGCTCAGGTTCCTTCTGTTCGCTCAGGTTCCTTCTGTTCGCTCAGGTTCCTTTTGTTCGCTCAGGTTCCTTCTGTTCGCTCAGGTTCCTTTTGTTCGCTCAGGTTCCTTCTGTTCGCTCAGGTTCCTTCTGTTCGCTCAGATTCCTTTTGTTCGCTCAGGTTCCTTCTGTTCGCTCAGGTTCCTTCTGTTCGCTCAGGTTCCTTCTGTTCGCTCAGGTTCCTTCTGTTCGCTCAGGTTCCTTCTGTTCGCTCAGGTTCCTTCTGTTCGCTCAGGTTCCTTCTGTTCGCTCAGGTTCCTTCTGTTCGCTCAGGTTCCTTCTGTTCGCTCAGGTTCCTTCTGTTCGCTCAGGTTCCTTCTGTTCGCTCAGGTTCCTTTTGTTCGCTCAGATTCCTTCTGTTCGCTCAGGTTCCTTCTGTTCGCTCAGATTCCTTCTGTTCGCTCAGGTTCCTTCTGTTCGCTCAGGTTCCTTCTGTTCGCTCAGGTTCCTTTTGTTCGCTCAGGTTCCTTTTGTTCGCTCAGGTTCCTTCTGTTCGCTCAGGTTCCTTTTGTTCGCTCAGGTTCCTTCTGTTCGCTCAGGTTCCTTTTGTTCGCTCAGGTTCCTTCTGTTCGCTCAGGTTCCTTTTGTTCGCTCAGGTTCCTTCTGTTCGCTCAGGTTCCTTCTGTTCGCTCAGGTTCCTTCTGTTCGCTCAGGTTCCTTTTGTTCGCTCAGGTTCCTTCTGTTCGCTCAGGTTCTTTTTGTTCGCTCAGGTTCCTTCTGTTCGCTCAGGTTCCTTCTGTTCGCTCAGATTCCTTCTGTTCGCTCAGGTTCCTTCTGTTCGCTCAGGTTCCTTCTGTTCGCTCAGGTTCCTTCTGTTCGCTCAGGTTCCTTTTGTTCGCTCAGGTTCCTTTTGTTCGCTCAGGTTCCTTTTGTTCGCTCAGGTTCCTTCTGTTCGCTCAGATTCCTTCTGTTCGCTCAGATTCCTTTTGTTCGCTCAGTTTTCTAGATAAAAATTTGCAGCGGTTTTTTTGTGCTTTAAGTTGACTCATGTGTAAATCACTTTATTAGGTAAATATACATGTAGATTTTGGTTACCGTCGGTTGGGCGACATTACGGACTTAATTTTAAATAATTAATGACGCTTTATATTTATTTCATATTAAAAAAAGTTTATTTCAATTTGTCTCTTTTAGCCCACATTGGACCATGAAATTGAATGATTTCACGCCGTATTTATTTAATGTTGTCCCTCCAAAACCTCCATATGAAACTCGACGCCTCTGACGTGCAAAAAAACATTCTGTGTGAACGTAGCTTAAGGGACATGTTTTCTTATTGCACCTTTTTGTGCATCTTAAGGTTGACTCTCCAGCCGTTGCTTCTGGGGGTTTAATAATTAATCCATTAATCAATAAATCAAATTCTATTCCTTTAATCAAACCAGATCTTTTACTTTAACTTTTATTTTTACCTTGAAATGGTTTAAAAATTACAAAAAAAGATTATCAATATTGGAACATACTATTTGGAGTGAGACACAGTAGGTTTATTTTACTGTAATGTAAAAACGACCAAGTGCATCACAGTGGACAGCACACGTGATGCAGCAAAACTGATCATCCATCATTCAAGTCCAATGTGTGGAAACACTTTCAGTTTAGCAAAGACATGTGACCATACAGTGTGCTAGAATGTTCTGATAATTCCCTTTGGATTATTTTAATGTGGAAAAACAACAGTGAATTTTATGAAATGAAAATATGAAAAGATTCTCTGGATGCACAGTGAAGCAGTGGTTAGCACGCTTACCTCACAGCAAGACGGTCCCTGGTAATTATCATTTTCTCTGCACTTCACAATTGTTTGTCACTTTGTGTTGATCTTTCACATAAAATTCCAGTAAGATATATTTGTTTGTGGTCATAGTGTGAGAAAATGTGGAGAAGTTCAAGGGGTATGAATACTTTTGCAAGCCACAATAGCTGGGATTGGGTGCTCAGCTGTCCCTGCTGAAGGGAGCAGCAGCCCTGCAGGCCTGTGCGTGTGGATGTGTGCTGCACTGAAGAAAAATCTGACAGCCTGCATGAACTGCCTGTAGTGGGTACATGAATACGTGTGTGTTGGTGTGCGTATATAAGTGTGTTGGTGAAAGATTGTCCAAAAGAAAATAGCTCAAAAGGCTCCTGAATGACAGAGGTCTCCCAAATCAGATTAGATGTTATTGTCAGTGCAGGGACCTGGACGTAATTCAGTTTGAAGAGAACATCAGGCTCGCATTAAACTGCCAAAGTTCTTTCTTGGCAATATGGACCAATAAGGAAATGGCAAGGCCTTTGGTCAGGCTGAAGGTAGAAAAAGAAAAATAAGACCAATAAAGGCAGAATCATTTCTTCTCACCACCTCCTGCTGGAACAGATGTGCACTAAGAATTGTTCTTATTCCCTTATGCAGCTGTGGGGTCTGTGCTGAGGAGCAATAATCACATTAACAGTTTCCTGGTCATGTGGAAAAGAGCAACGGCAGAAGGAAAGGGAAAAACACTGTGTTATGGTTTGCAAGGATTTTTGGACAGAACCACCTATTTTCTTTTGCATTAGAATGTTTTTAAATCTGAACAAGTGTTATGATGGAAGTCAGGTTTTAGTTTTATTTACACAGCTGTTCAGAAACCACTTTTTTGCTTAAGTCTTAAGTACAAGAGTTACCACCCGAACAGCTCCGTGTTTTACCACATCTGATCCGATTTTTCAAAAAATCTTACTTCACTCAAAATGTCAACTTCCCAGTCTGGGCGCCTGCTGGCCTCAGAAATCCACCAGGCGCTGGCGAGCTGATCAGCTACAGAAAAATGTATTCATCTCACTTGAACTCTTTTGGTACTTTTTCTTCTCCTTTTTTGCCCTTTTAGCCCCACTGTGACTTTCTCCTGACATTGCAGAGGAGACTAAATCTTTAAAATCAGATGAATATCAACAATGTTTTCAAAAGTTGTAGATAAATGACCATAAAAGCATTTAAAAGACACGTCTAAAGGTTCTTTATGTTTCTTTCTTGGTCCCACAGTAAGCATCCTTTCTGCTCTTAACAAAGCTATCACAGCCCTGTTTCACAGCCACACTGCCAGTGTGCTCTTAGGCGTCGTCTCAGGATCCTCCTGTGGCTCTGCACACCAGCTTCACAGAGTGCTTAGTTCTGCACCAAGAGGAGCTAAATGCATTTGTGTGTGACTGCAGGAGTTGATGGGAGGGGTGAGGGCATTCACAGCAAACTGAATTATGCATGATCTTCTGCTACTACGATAGGATTGTCTCTTTCCCTTTTCTTTCTGATTCAAGTGAAAAAGTGTGAGCTTCATCCCAAGAGATTCCTGAATTTGTCTCCTCTGTTGTCTTCCTCTGTGTATCGTAACCACTGAGACTTCAAAACGTAACTCCATGAAGACACGTTCATTCAGACAGGCAGATACAAATAAAGAAAGGAAACTTTTTAGCAGCATTTGAAAAAATTTAGAAAATGTAGAAGTTCGTGACTGAGTTCAAAGAAGAGAAAATGTGGTTACATGGAAGATCAAGATCAACAGTAATCAAACTGAAATGATTGACTAACTGAAATCATTTTCATTCTTTTTGAAAGGCTCAAAACGATTTCGAACAGCAGCTATGGAGAAACATTTGTTATGGGACAGGTCAAAACCATATTCATTTAAAAAGACCGTTTTCTTCAAGTATGTGCTGTAAAAACAGTAACTTCAATCAGCATTGACAGTACTTAGTTTATTTATCATTACTGAATCAGATGTCTGAATCCCTTGTCACTGTCCAGTCAATCAGCCATGTGTATGTGTCCAATAAAGTAATGAGTTCTTCTCAGCACCAATGTGTCATCATGTCCACAGTGTGTACTCTTTTTTGGAATCAGGAGGACAAAAGTAAAACCCTGCAAAGCTGGGATTCCAGTGGAAAGTTTGATGAAAAATCTGCAAAATAAATCAAGGAGGATAATGACCTCAGAAGGACTACAAGAATCAAGAAAACCTTTCAGAAACACAAAAAAGTCTGGACAGCAACAACACAAATGTGATTCCACAAAGAAAAAAAATCACTGCATTTATTCCACCAGAAAACCAACCAACTTTCATCATTATCAAGTCTAATGTGAACTCTAGAGCTGAGGTACTTGAAGCCAAACTGGCATTTTATATCTGGAGAAATCAAGTCTCTCAGTGAGAAAAGTAAACTCAATCATTCCAGTTTGTGCACAAATGGAGAGTCATCAGGTTAGGTTGACATGAGGATTAAAGTGTTGTGCCCTGGAGGCGTTCCTTCTCCCTCGTCAAGCACGGCACCTGTTCCTGATCATCACCACCTGTTCATCATCACCATGGTTTTTTTAAGCAGCCTCAAACCTCCAGCCACTGTCAGATCGTTATGCCGCTTGTGTGTCAGCCAGCCTGCCAGCCCGCCAGCCCTGCTCTGTCAGCTCAGCCTGCCAGCCTGCCAGCCTGCCAGCCTGCCAGCCTGCCAGCCTGCCAGCCTGCCAGCCTGCCAGCCTGCCAGCCTGCCAGCCTGCCAGCCCTGCTCTGTCAGCTCAGCCTGCCAGCCCGCCAGCCCTGCTCTGTCAGCTCAGCCTGCCAGCCTGCCAGCCTGCCAGCCCGCCAGCCCTGCTCCGTCAGCTCAGCCTGCCAGCCTGCCAGCCCGCCAGCCCTGCTCCGTCAGCTCAGCCTGCCTGCCTACCTGCCTGCCCTGTCATCCTGCTCCACTATTCCCCTATTCAATAAACATACCTTCTCATTCTTTAAGACTTGTCTGCTCTTGGGTTCCACCCACCTCTATGGTCACAACATAAAGGAAAGTTGTAAGACAACCCAACATATGAAAGATCCAGGAGTGCCAGAAAAGAAGTTTATTGACTTTGGGCAGGTCAACAAAAATCTACTAATAACTTATACAATAGTTAATACAATCTGGAATACCCAGTAACTACACAGTAAGATACAACAAAATACAGAGCAAAATTGTACAGTACAAAATGACAAAGAACAAGACATCCCAGTGAGTCAAAATGAACATTCAATAGGCTAGATCTTTTAATGCTTGTAAGCAGTAGGTGTCGATAAGCCATTTTTCCTCTTTTTTTGTGAAACTGTTATATGTCATGAACACACGAGTCCCACTCACAAGCACCTCTCACTGACCAGGCTGACTGACTAAAAGCACTTCTGCATAGAGGGATGAGGCAGTCGCCTCTAGCTGAGCCTCAAGTTACTCGCTCTGAGCTTTTTCTTTGGTCGATGAATCCTGTCAGAGGATCCGGAGCCAAATTATGCATCACCTTGTACGTCAGCCTTGAGTCTATAACTCTATGGAGACCATCCCAGTTTAAAAGATTGTATTTTTGAAAATAGCCCAGTGATGGTAATGTCTTGATTATTTATCTGGAACTTTGATAGCTTGTTTATACAAAATTCCCAAAAGTTTTTTTGCACTCGGACCAGCATGGGACCAACTGGTTATGCAATAATTAAAATGACTAAGAAACATTACGTATAAGTAGATTGTTGCTGATTCAGAGGACATTTCATTTTGAATAGAACGAGAATTAGAATGATTTAGCTTTATTTTTTACATGGTTTTTCAAAATGGGCCTTAAAGGACATCTGTGAATCTATTTAAACTGGCTGACAATTTGTATTTTATTTCCATTTATATATACATCAGGGTTAGCTGATGCGCTGTTTATTTTAGTGCAGTACATGCCCACAGTTTTAGAAATACTAAGTTGCAAACAAAATTCCTGTAACCAAGTCATGACATAAGACACAGTTTTAGTAAGTTTGGCATCAACAGTGTCTTTGGAGCTGCGGTGAAAGAAGAAACGGTGTCGTCTGCATGCATAATGCATTCAGCTTCAGAACAGACAGAAGGCTCATTGATCATTGAAAGAATCATTGCTATAAACGCTAAATAAAAGTGGGCTTAAAATGGATCCCTGGGGGACCCCAGAAGTCAGCCTAGAGAACCGGATCTCCAGTTGTTCATTGTTACAGATTGTCTTTGATCACACAAATATGATTCAATCAAGGTCACAGTGCTGTGAGAGAAATTGAATTTTAAGGGCTTGTTGAGAAGAACAGGGTGATTTACAGAAATAAATGCCTTTCTGAGGTCCAATACACCACCCCAACAAGTTCGTCCTTATCGAGAAAAGCTTTACTTGCTCAGCAAAAAGGCATGCAGCCTTTTCAGCAGAATGTTTGGACCTGAAACCCAACAGCCTGCTATGCAAGGATGAGGACTTGCTGGTTAGGACCTGCTCCACCACACATTGTACTGCAATTTTAGAAATGACCAGAAGAATGCCTATTGGTCAGTAATTATGCAGAGAAGTTGAGTTGCCTGATTTAAAGACAGGAGTATTAATAGCAAAATTTTTGGCATTTGGAAAGTGACCAGATGAAATTGAAAAATTGATAAATGAGGTGATTGGAGTAGCAGGAATCTTTAAGCATTTGGGTTCCCATTCGAAAGACATCCTTTGCTGTAGATGTTTTGAGAAAGTGAATTGGATCGATAACTTTGGTCTCAGTATTACTTGTAATGGTAAAGGATAGTATTACAGACACGGCAGCATGATCCCTTTCTTGTCTTAATGAAACTGTACAAGATGCATTGTCTTATCACTGACAGGCTGTGCAATGTCCCTTGTTTTGCTCATAGCTTAGACTTGGTGGTAAAGAAGCACTGGATGTGACTCATGAATGGTCAGATATCTGAACAACAAAAAGTTTCAGATTTCAAAACTAGCACAAGAGCCAAAGAAAAGAAAAACTAGCAGAAGTCTGGGTACAGCTGGAGAAACCTCAACATAAACGTATTCAAGAGGTTGAAACAGAAACTGGTACCAGGAATTTATTTTTAAGCAGACTTTTACAAATGAAGCTGCATTCTCTTCACCGCCCCTCTCTGACATTCCTCTTTACCTGCGTCGCATCCCACCCAGCTGTCAGTGAGGAAAGCGTCCGAGGAGCTCGGGAAAACGCAGTGGAGTTCTCTTGAGGATGGACTCTGGGCTCACACCGCATGCTGTCCGGCTGTGGAGTGGTCCAGCAACGGCAGATGACTCACACTGGCTAAGGATGGCTTGCAGTCCTGCTGCAGCCATAGGCTCTGCTGCCAACCTCGCTGGTCCACAAACTCACTTCGGTTCACGCGATTACCCGCCATTTATGTAGGAGGTATTAATAAACAAACCCTATGTATTAACACTTTTTTTCTTGTATAAGGCTTAAATGTACATATTTGACTATGTTACGCGGAGATTAGGTTTTATTTTGAAAAATGTACCAGATGCACTTTATACTCGCTTGCATAATTTCTGGTTTTGGTCATTTCATTTGCCCCAACTTCACAATAAATTGCTCCGGCCCGTTCCAGCGTCCAATCCAATTGAGAGTCATTTGATTTTGAGTATCTGCTAATGCGGAGTCCTGATCTGATACTTTTGTAACACGTTTAAAAAACGAACAAATCTAATAAACAGATCCTGAGGCCATGGTTCTCGACCCTAGAACAGTAACTTACCCTTGCTGGGGTGGGTGACGTGCTCCTGCCTCAGGTGGAAGAGTTTAAGTATCTTGGGGTCTTGTTCACGAGTGAAGGAAGGTCGAAGCGTGAGATCCACAGGATGGATGGATAGAAAGATCCAGATTTTTTTCCTCTAATTTTTCTTTTATTAACTTTTAGCATTTAACACTTCAACAGAGCCTTTCTGTGTAGCAGCTTGAAGAATCAAGTAAAAATAGTGCAACTATTGCTCAGTAAAAATAGGTGAAAACTAGTCCTGGGAGAAAGTTTGGTGACTTTAGTTTTAGTATCATCAGAACTGTTAAACATTTTTGATCAGATGTAATTCACATCTCATCTCACACTGAGCAAGGCTGTTGAGCAGAACCAGTTTACATTTAAAACAATGCTCAAACATAAAGCAATTTAGGAAACAAAATAAACATATGATTACTGATACATATGAACACATATAAAACATGAATAATCAGTGAAATAACTGTAAATATTATGGGTGTGCAATTGGGTGTGTTGGTGGATAGGATTTAAATGGAACAAAATGAGTGTTTTTATAACAAATGTGTGTCGAATGTGTGTTTGTTTCTATGTGTGCATTAATCTGTATGTGTAATTACATGTCTGTATATGGCTATCTGAAAGTGTGCTCATTTGAGAGGGAACAGGGCTATCATACCGTAGGTAGTGGATGTGATGGGTATGTGGTAGTAAGTTTCATCTCTGGCATGGGTGGGGAGGTTTATAGAGATTTTTCTTCTAAATCATTTTGGATATTTCATGAGTTTTCTTTCTTTCTTTTAAAAAAAATCTTGCCTTATTTTCCCTTGAAGCAAATGTCCGAAATAACATATTATCATGTCATGTAATTATTTGCCACACAGCTGTACAAGGCTTCAGCTGCTTTCGTTTTATAGACTCCTCTGATGGTTAAAGGAAAAGTTAAAGGAAGATCAATATCACTTTACAATGGGTCCTACAGATATTCTAGTGTACAGAAACACTTTTACTGTTTGCAGGTATTTTACATAGAATGATGATTCAATGAAACAAATGTTCTGAAATGGGACAATTTTCATGGTTGAAAATGCAGGTTGATTGTCATAAAAATTTGTCATAGCGCAGGTTTAGTGAGTACCTGAAACACTGACAAAATTCAATTCATAATAAATAAAAAAAACAATTTCTAAATTTTTATCAAAAGGTCTTGTTGATCTGCAATTTAAAAAAATTACAAGGAAAATTCATAAATTTAGGTCAGATTTTCAGAAATCCATGTGTTAATCCTCTCTTTGTAAAATATTCACAGATTCAAATTTTCTTTTTGATCTATAAGTTGTGAAGGACAATCTACATCCCATTTATGCATGAATTTTCCCTTAGCTGTTAAAGAAACTTAAAAGAACTGATTTCTTGTAAAGGCTGGTCTGTGAAGCTATTGTCTGACATTTTTGTGGACTACTGCGCTACTGCAGTCAGCTCACCATTGTACTTTAGCAACCCCGGCTAGATGAAACAGACACAATGGTTTTAGTGAATTAAATTCCAAATGAAGATATATGTTGTTTTTTTACAAGTATTTGCTGGCGATTGATTGTGCAATACAGGATAACAGGTGCAAACGACAAAGGGAGTTGGTTCTACTTGAAACAATTCTGTAGAGCGAGTGAGCAACAGTGATGTGGTTCTGCGGAAACAAAAGAAACAATCTGTAGCATCTGAAGATGTTCTGACATGACAGGACATCCACACTGTTTTCTGTAAAACGAGCTCCGAGAAGCGATGTTCAGGTTATGGAATTGCATTCGTTTCCACTCTGCACCCAATCATACTGTATCTGTACTGATGAAGGCCAACACGGCCCTCACAAAGATGGAACCAGCCAGTGGTCAGCGCTTTCATCAGCTGCCCCGGAGGGCAGCGGCCACCTTTTTATCGTGCATCAAATGTGCCTGTTATATGCTCTGAAATATCAGATATGTAAGGCCCTCACTGCACAGCCAGTGTGCCTCACTTTGTTGGCTTTGTCTTTGTGACATTGGCTTGCATTCATTTCCCCAATGTCTCACCTTACATCCTGACCTCTTTGATGAGAACAAAATTATAATGATTTGTCTTTGTAATCCACTCATGGAGAGTGAAGGTGAAGCATTTTGATTCATTGGTCTGTCCCAGCAAAAGAGATTAATATCAAAATGTAATGATCTTTTCCTTGATGATTACTAAACATAAACACAAAAATTATTTGAATAGAAGACAGGACTTCAGCAAGGCTCTTAAATTTCATTACAGAACTATCAGACCTAGAGAGTGTGGCGCTCCTATCCCAACAGCACCATGATTAAATGTGTCAAACAGCTCAGCATAAGAAGAGGCTGGTTGCCTTAATGAGAGTGCTTATTTTTAATGTGTCCATAGTATCACATAACTATTATAAAATGACATTTTAAATAATGACAGAGGAGATGATTACCTCCTGTGATTGAGGAGGATTCTGTTCTGTCATTGCAATCACAAAAAGATTCAAACAGATCAAGATAGTGACAAAGATAGAAGGTGGATGGATGACCAACATCCAAGACATTTTGAAAAAAATCCAAACAAAAACTTGTGCAGTAGCAATGTGTGAAGTGTGAGACGAAGATGCAGAGGCGGTCAGATCCATTTGCAGCAGCAGGAAGATTTAATCAGGCAAAAACAGAGTAGACAAGGGCAGAGGCATAAACAGAGTCCAAGAATCAGGCAGGAGTTGAAGACACGGAGCGAGACTGGGCACGGGTCAAAACCAGAAGTAGACAACAAGGGTGGTAAGCACTCAGAATTGTATGCAGGGTGGAACAATACCTCACACAGAGCACAGTGCAAGTGGGGCTAATAAAGAATGGAGTTGATAACTGATGAGAAACAGCTGAGAAGACGTGGAGGAGAGCGAGGAGTGAGTTAGTATTCAGGAGGGAGCTCCCTCTGATGATCGTAGGTGAAGCTGGGCGGCTGGATCCTGACAGAGCCCCCCCTTCCTGTGAGGAGGCCTGCAACGCCGGGGAGGGCCTCAAGGACGAGGAGCTGGCCAGTCAGGGTGGTCATGGTGCAAGTCCAGGATCAGGCAGGGGTCAAGAGTGCCATCCAAGGCCATCCAGTGACGCACTTCAGGTCCGTAGCCCTCCCAGTCCACCAGGAATTGAAACTGACCGCCCCAAAGCCTGGAATCCAGGAGGCAATTGACCAGGAAAGCCACTTCGCCATCCACGATCAAAGGGGTCATAGAGGTCATGACGAATCCGTGGGGCGATAGCCCAGGAGATGGCGCAACAGCAGGTTTGAGGAGAGAGATCTGCTGTAGGTACCAGATCTACTCAGCCCATCAGAACATCTCGGGTTCGACTGATGATGACGTCACCCTACGGTAACACCACTTGGACAAACTAGCATTGAGATCTTCTCGGGCTCATTATATTGTTGTTTTCATTTTACGTTTCCTTTTGTAACCTAAAGTTGTTTTTACTTATAACTAATGATGACATTTTTAATTTTAAGGTAAATCTGACATCATTGTTTGTTGTGTCTGACATTCTAATCTGTTACACCAAATGTAAACTGTACTTTAATACATTAACAGAACATATCTGTTAATGTATTAAAGGGAGACCTTTTGGCAACATAAACGTATTTTTCCAAAGTGAGTAAATGTATGACTGAATAAAGAATAATATTTATTTATGGTTTGCAGTCTGGTTTAATTGGCCCAAATGTCAGTTTTACTTTTTTTTATCTCAGAAAAAAACATTGTCATATTGATAACTAAAATCTAAACATTCATCAAATTCCACACTATGGAATTCCAGAACCTCAGATTTAACAGTTTTGATTTCAAAGCTTATATTTCCCTTTTAAAACATGTTGAAAGCATTAAAAATAAATTCTTCTTTGAAGTGAGGCTATGATCAGTCCCTTGTGTAATGTAGTGGGACATTTCTATGTACAAGTCATCCATGTTTCTCATATATAACAGCAAGTTATGACTGTCCTAATTATTGTTATCGATTTATCTGGGCCGATCACTATCTTACACGTCATCGTGCCAACTTTAAAAAAAAAAAAAAAAAAAAACATTTTTAATGTCATTTTTCAATGATGTTGATTTTTACTCATCTTGCACATGTTAAGGTATTTTGAAAATGATGTAAGATTCCATGAAGTGATCAGACTCCAGATGCAGAATGGGACATGAACTAACATTTTCACTGAAGTGTTAGTTACTGGGAAAAGATCTACTAAGATCTACACTCAATAAATGTGAACATGTTGTCAATTAACAATGACATGAGCAGCAGCATTTGGATATGCTGGTACCCTAAATGCTTTCCATGACAAAGCAGATTTGTGTCGTATCTATCTCTGGTCATCAGACTTGCTCTGGGATGGTGAAGGACTGACTTCAAATAGCCAGAGCTTTCAGAGATCATTTTTAATTGACAGTTTTCTGTCTGTCTGACGTGTTTTATCTATTCCTTCTGTGTCCATGTGTGAAAGTATTTCACTCCACCCTGATCTGTCCAATTTAAGGGCTACTTTACATGCAGTGTGCATTACCATTCCTGTGAAAGTTGTTTGTTCAACAGAAAAGCACACACTGTTTTTGTTATTGCTGCAGTTTTTTTATATTACAGCCACCAGGACAAAGAAGTCATCCAAGCAAGCCATTTTCTCCTCCTCTTCCTTCCTCTTTTCTTCAAAACTCTGCCTCATTCTTCACTTTAGCCTTGGTTGGTCTTTAGTTTAAAGGCTGACAAATCCTTCCCAACCCAATTAGGGTGTGTGTAAGGGCCTCAAGGGGCCCTCTGGTGACAGTACAGGATATGGAGTGGCAAGAGGTTAGAGAAGGCAATCACAGTCTGCCCTATTCAACAATATCACAGAGCAACAACAATAGCAGCTCATAAATCAGCCATGGAACCATGACTAGACATTGACTTGTTGGATCCTGGGACTTAAGAACTTTGTCTGATTGAAAGAGGAAGAAACACATGAATCGAAACAACACAGGTTCCCAAAAGGTGAAAAACCAAAGACAATTTTAAAATCATACTCCTTCCTAAACGTTTTTAGTGCTGTCATCTGCTGTAACATTTTTCTTATATCTGTCAACATCTACACCAGAAATGAGCTTTTATCACTTTGAGAACATCTGAAGATTTGGATTCTGTCAGGCTCCTAAGCAGAAAACAAAGCTCCACATGCAGATCATCTAAAGAGTAGCCCAGAAATGCCACAGTGTATTCCCAAACTGATTTCTTTCTGCTATAGCAGTAGTGTCCTTGACATTTTAAAAGTATTAGGCATTGCATGACTTTTCAAATGGTCCCACTTTAAAAGGTTCACTTCAACAGTAAAAGGAAGCATATGTCAAGAACCAGTGGACCCAAACTGCAGGACAACAGTCTGGCGTTAACGCTTTAATAAACAAATGTAGATATTAAAACACCACGAACAGCGGGAGACGCAAAGATGTGACAACACAGATGACCCAACTATCATAAATTGAAAACCAGAAACATAAATATACTGAAGAAGATGAACTTAAATCACATCAGGTGTGGTTGATTAGAAATCTGATGTGACAGTGTGAAACAGAACACTACAAGAACAAAGACAACAACTGTCAAAGAAAAAAAAACAAGAAGTCAAAATTCATGATTTTTAGAGAATGTGTGTGCATAATGGTGCAGAAAATAAGGGAATTTAGGTCCTACAAACAAGCAGGAATTCTATCCCAGGAACAAGATTGTGGACCAGGTTGTGATAAACCAACCTACAATAAACTAGCAACTTGAAGAAAAGAGACTGTTGGAGCAATTACAGAGCACTCTTTTTGAAATGTTCTTAAAACAATTTACCTTTGGGATTTATTTTTATACTTTATCTTAAATTCTTTCTCTTTTTGCATCTTAAGATTGCTCATTTGTGTCCTTAAAAACAGAATCAAATTGAGAATATGTTATTAGTATACTGCCTCATTCTGGGCTTTGACTGCATCCCTTTCTCTCGGCTGATGTTGCAGCGACATCTGAACCGTCCTCTGTTTCATTTTCTGGGATTCTGTCAAACTAGCCTGTTCAGCTGGTAGCTGTCTTCAGGTTTGCTACACCGTCTGGGCTCTGATCCACCTCTGCATTTCTCCAAAGAATGTCCAGAGACTACAAAGTGTCCTGTTTCTTAAAACTGAGATTAGGAGTGTCACCTGAAATCATGGGGAAATTGTTTCTATTTATGACTTACGCTGGGTTTATGGTTTGACAGTTTATGGAGCTGAGACGGCCAACACTGGTTGTAGAAAATTCCCTGTTATTCATTGGGACTACATTACCCAGCATGCCGTCTGGTCATGTGATTTCAGTGCGGAGGGATATCAATCCAGCTCCGTGGCTCAGAAGTCTCAGAGCCGCGGGGTATCTGGATTGTTGAGACTGGTGTGCGTCACATGAATGTAAGTTTATGATAGTGTACCCTCATTGAGTTACCTTGCAATGTTTTACTATCCCATGTTAGTTTAGGGTTCTGCAAGCGATTTGGGAGAGTCACAACCTTTGAAGGATAAGTTCCTGTTCTTTGAATATGCCTGGATTAAGCATAGTATGCTATTTCCATGGTTAAATGTTAATTTGAATAGAAGTTATGATATGGGGGAGGTAAACCATTGTTTTTATTTCCTTTATTTATTATTTCTCTTAGCCCCAAGCCTCATGGTTAGCTAAAAGGTACAAAGGAGACTCATTTTCGGTTTGGAGCGCCATCTAGTGGCAATTTGATAAATTCGCCTAATTTATGTAATGTTTTGGTGTTACTCATTTTAATCATCCATTTTGAGTTGTCAGCTATACATGGCTGAGTGGTTTAGATTGGTGAAATGTATACTGGTTTTCAATTCATGTTTTTATTTTGTTTCTTTATTCTTTAGAAACCACACCCACATTACAATCTTGTGAACCCATGCTGGTTGCCAAATAAAGGCAGTTCTATGTAACACTCTGGATGTGAGTCTCCTTCTGACAGAGGACCTTGCAACAGCACATTCCACTAAATCCCAGACGTACCAAAAGGTCTTTACACTTGTCCTCAAGAGCCATGATCCTGCCTAGTTTCCAGCTCTCCTTGACCATCTTTCTACTGATTGGTTTACTCAAGTGATTCCACTTCCTGATTGACTGAACACACCTGGTTGAGGTAGTTAGCATTGAGCAGTCAAGGGAGACCTGGATATCAGGCAGCATGCGGTAATGACGCCCAACGGAGACAATCAGAAGTTCTTAAATGAAACGTCGAATCTGTGTGCAAACTTGCTAAGTTGATGTCGGACACTGTTATTTTCTCTGGTCCACTCCCAAACTTAGTCAGTGATGAAATGTACAGCCGCTTTTCATCATTTAACCACTGGTTAGCTAGATGGTGCCCACAAAATAGCGTTAGCTTTGTTTACAATTGGAGCGCGTTCTGGGGAAAGCCCGGTCTCATGCGTAGAGATGGCATCCTTCCTACTTTCGACTGCGCCGCTCTTCTTTCTAAGACCATTTCTGCGAGCATTAACTGAACAACCTGACAACCCAGGGACAGATTCTGGGCACAGAGCAGCAGTTTAAAACTCTCCTCTGAGTTCCCTTTAGCGTCAGAGCAAACCCCAGAACAACACAGAGTTAGTCCAGCAGCTGCTAGCTTTAGCTTATGTACTGAAAGGCGAGTGAAAGGAGTAAAACACAGAAATCTAAAAGAAGAAGCTACAAGTACTCTCAATAACAACAAGCAAAATCCTGATGTCATTAAATGTGGGTTACTAAACATTAGATCCATTTCCTCTAAGTCCCTTTTAGTCATTGAGTTAATGAATGATAACAAACTTAGACTGCTAGCTCTAACAGAAACCTGGCTCCAACAGGATGACTATGTTAGGTTGAATGAAGCAGCCCCCCTTAATTATAATAACTATCAGAAATCCAGGATTTCTGGGAAAGGAGGTGGTTTAGCAGTAATATCACAGTCTAGCTTACTTCCTTACACTAAAGCCAAACACATTTATAGTTCCTTTGAAAACATCATATTGTCTATAAATCACTCAAACAGGAAAACTTCAAAATCTGTTTTATTCATAATTATTTATCGTCCTCCTGGCCCGTACTCTGAATTTTTAACTGAGTTTGCAGACTTTCTATTAACTATTGTTTTAGATTCTGATAAAATAATAATAGTAGGGGATTTTAATATTCATGTTGATGACTCTAGTCCTGCTTCATGCTAGAAATGCTTTCTCAGCTTTATTAGATAATGTTGGTTTCACACAAAACGTAAATGAACCCACTCACTGTCACAAGAACACCCTGGACCTTGTTTTAACTCATGGTATAGAGATCAGCTGAGTGTGCTCCCTCAAAACCCCACACTCTCAGATCACTTTCTAATCACCTTTCACTTTGTTCTAGAGAATTCCACCGCTCCAATAAATAAAGAACAGCCAGAAGAACATTGACTGACCGTTCTGTATCTGAATTTAAACTTACAGTCCAACCAATATTTAGTAACATGCTGAGCAAACACTCTTTGAGAGCAGCTCCCATAGTTTCAGTCCCAGAAAAAATGATCAGTTTGTTGATGACTCCATGGAGGCCCTCAGGAGAACACTTGATGTTGTTGCTCCTTTGAAACCAAAACTATTTAGACAAAACCGAGTATCACTGTGGTACAACGCTGAAACACGTTCCCTTAAACAAGTAACCCGTAAGTTAGAAAGAGAATGACGTCGATCCGGCTCAGAGCAGTCCCTGAATAACTGGAAATATAGCCTTTTAAACTATAAAAAATCTCTGCGTAAAGCCAGAACCCAATACTATTCAGCTTTAATAGCACAGAATGGAAATAATCCGAGATTTCTACTTAGTACCATAGCCAGACCGACCAACAGTCACAGCTCAGTGGAACCACATATTCCTGCTACTCTCAGCTCTGAAGAATTTCTTTCATTCTTTGATAGTAAAATTCAAACTATTAGACATAGGCTGAACAAAGTTATCCCTACTATCAGCCCAGAGCAGGCTAAAACAGTAGAAACAAAGGCATATATAGAAACCTCTGTAACATTAGACTGCTTCACTGCAAACTCATCCATGCATTTGTTACGTCCAGACTGGATTACTGTAACTCTTTGCTAGCAGCGTGTCCTAAAAGTTCTTTAAAAAGTCTTCAGCTTGTTCAAAATGCAGCAGCTAGATTGTTAGCAGGAACCAGCAGAAGAGAACACATTACTCCTGTGTTAGCTTCACTTCACTGGCTCCCAGTTGAATCTAGAATCAAGTTCAAAATCCTCCTGCTAACCTATAAGGCCTTGAATGGTGTGACCCCATCCTATATTAAAGATCTCATAGAGCCTTACCAACCAAACAGAACACTTCACTCACAAAGTGCAGGACTGCTTGTGGTTCCTAGAATCTCTAAAAGTACAGTTGGAGGTAGAGCCTATAGCCACCAAGCTCCTGTTTTATGGAATAAACTCCCAGCTCATGTAAGAGAGGCTGACAAAGTTTCTACATTCAAAGTTAGACTTAAAACATTCCTCTTTGGACAGGACTATTGCCAGACTAGCTAGTAATCAGAGATTATTTAACTTACTGCTCCTCTGCCTCACCTGCTGTGATGAAGTTTACCACACTGGCTCTACTCACTCTTCGTCTGCCTGCTACACCCCCCCCCCCCCCCCCCCCCCTTCTACCCTAACCAGGGTCTGTATCCTTCTCCCACCCCCACTCTCTCCACCTGCAATCTTCATTGCATCACTTGCCATCTGCCATTGCTTTATTTTATTTTGTTTATCATGCCTCTGTTTGGTGCAGTGCGATTCACATGTTGTCCCTCTTTCCCACTCCCCTATGGGAGAGCGGGTGAGAGAGTTCTGGTTCCAGGTGGATCGTCTGTTTTCCTGTCTTTGGCCGTGACCTCGCCTCGTCTGTGCTCCTGTCTTTGGCCGTGACCTCGCCTCATCTGTGCTCCTGTCTTTGGCCGTGACCTCGCCTTTGGCTCTTCCCGCTCCTGTCCTTGGCTGTGACCTCGCCTTTGACTCTTCCAGCAACCCCAGCTGTTTCCACAACTCCTACAGGATGAAGCCCGTCTACTACACTATTCAAACATGTCGTTTTTTATTTAAATATTTAGCTGTTTTCTTAACTTGTAAATGTTTATCTTGACGTGTTTGTTTATTAGACATATACTTGTTTTTCAACCATGTAGTTGTAGAATTAATTAAGCTCACTTTTCTTTAATAGTTCCAGCACATCACCTGTTCGTCCGGGGTTGAGAATCTTTCCTTCATGTGGGAAACCCTGAGATTTCTTTATAAGTTTTTCTTCACTGAGAAGGAGGGTGTAAGGACAGAGATGTTTGTTCAGCTTAGTCTGTTTAACAACCAGCTATTGTTTACTTTTACATGTTTGATTTTTTTGTTTCTTGCAATATATTGATATCAGTCCAATGAGACGGCTATGGCTGTGATATTGGGCTATAGAAATACAATTTAATTGAATTGAATTAGTATGATCTTTGCTTTTATGTATTTTATATTACTTTTAATTTTTTACTTTAGACCAACCCTTTCTTCAAGAAGTCCTACCAATGGGTATTGGTAGGACTTCTTGATATCAGCCACTTCAGTTTTGGTTCGATGGTACATCCCATGCAGGGGCTTGTCCTCACATAAGGATCTGTCATCCAGCACCGCATCCTCTGTTGTCCATTGCCTCAGATATTCACTAAGCACACTGTCAGTTGGGGCCTTGAGCTTGATGTATTCATGCATCTTGGATGTTTCATCCTGGATGGTGGCTTCCACGCTCACTAAACCTCGGCCCCCTTCCTTGTGGCTATGTGGATCAGGGAGTCAATATTGTGCTCAATCTTAGCCTATAGCTTAATGTCATCCATGTAGTGGAGGTGACTGATGGTTGCTTAATTCTTGAGTCTGTATCCATACCCAGTCTTGTTGATCATATGACTGAGGGAGTTCAGACCTATGCAGAACAGCAGCAGGGACAGAGCTTCTCCTCAGTACATGCAACATTTGATGGACAATTGTGCAATTGCCATTAGTTTCAAGGGTGGTTTTCCACAGCTTCATTGAGTTTATATACGGATAAAAGCATGACTCTGGAATTTTAGGTTCCTGTAACTGTCAATGTGACTTGTTGACAGGTATTTTGGCCCACTCCTCATGAGCAAACTACTCCAGTTGTCTCAGATTTGGAGGATGCCTTTTCCAGACCGAATGTTTCAGCTCCTTCCAAAGGTGTTTAATAAGATTCAGGTCAGAACTCATAGAAGGCCACTTTAGAATAGTCCAATGTTTTTATCTGATCCATTCATGGGTGTTTTTAGCTGTGTGTTTTGGGTCATTATCCTGATGCAAAACCCATGAACTGTGACTGAGACCAAGCTTTCTGACACAAGCTAGAACATTTCTCTCTAGAATCCCTTGATAGTCTTGAGATTTTATTGTGCCCTGCACAGATTCAAGACACCCTGTGCCAGATGCAGTAAAGAAGCCCCAGAACATAACAGAGACTCTTCAGTTTCCCCTTCAACAAAGTTAAGATACGTCCTACTTGCCACTCAGCTTCATTATTCATTGTGCCATCCACTGTTACAGCCTTTGAATCCTTAAAGTCACCTTCGTCCACCTGGACCCAAAGCTCCATCTCGGAGTGGGGTAGGAAAACAACAGGTGTCTGGTGTGGTAACTTGGCCATGGGGTGGAAGGGCGGTTTCAGCTGGCGGGTGTGGATGCGTTGGGATTCTGCAAAAGCCTGAACCCAGACCTTCCCCTCCAGAGGGTCAAGGGTACTCCTGAAGGCTGGCACGCCCGGATGGTTTCCTTGAGTGAGAGCAGACCATGCAGCCTCAATGACATTCATTCCCAAAATCCCTTTTTCAGTGCCTATGCACCCATCTTCAACCACAATAACTCCTTTATCAAAAACATGGATGCCCCCAACCATACAGTCCAACAAGGCATACCCAACATAGGGGATTTCCAAACCATTAGCAGCACGGCGTTTTAGCCATGGAACTTCTTTGATTTGGGCCAAACAATCACCTAAGCACTTTCTGAACAGGCTTTGGCTGAGCATGGAAACTTGGGATCCTGTATCAATTACAAAAGAGACTGGACAGTTATTTAAAAAATATTGTCACGGTCGGGCAAACCAAAGCAGACTTTGTGGCACTCCTTGACACCCCCACGGCCAGGCCCTCAGCTGCGGGGGAATCTAAAAACCCTGATTAGCCTGGGACCTTTAGGGGCACCTTCTCTGCATGTGGCCAGCCCCTCCACAACGTCTGCAAATTGGTCTGCTCTGTGTGTCCCACTGATTTCCAGGCACTCTGGAGTGAGCCATGCTGTAGTTCCTGGCTGGAAGTGGGTAAATAGCCCCACTCCCCTACGGGTGATCCTCCACTAACGCTGGGAAGCGAGGATGGAGAGGTGTCTGTGGGATGTCTTTTGGGCGTGCCAAAGTCTTTATTTTGGTGAACAGCTCTTTCATGTCCTTCTGTTCTTGTTGTATCTCGGTCCAAAGCTCCTGTTTAAGTTGGTCCAGGTCAGCAGGAGAAACGTGTCCTTGAGCAACAACTCTTTGCGCAGTCACAACCTCTTCATCTTCTTCCAGTTCTTTTTCTAAGGCTCTGACTTCCCTACAGGCTTCAGAGAAAGTTACATTGTTCGTACGACGGATCTGTCTATTTAGCTCTTGCTTCACTGCACCAGGACGAAGGCCAACCAAAAGCTGGTCGAGAAGCAGATCATCTGCATCCCTGGCTCCATTCTTGTCTTGACGCCACTTAGAGAATAATTCTCTTAATCTCAAAATAAATAAGTGAGCGGCCCCGTCTGATTTTTGCCAACAGAATGCAGCTCTCGACTGGGCTTTGGAGGCAGGTTTGGCAAATTCACGTTGCAACAACCCAAATACCTTATCACTTGTATTCCTCTCGTCTTGTGGTAAGAGTTGCAGTTCTCTCTTCGCCTCACCCTCTACCGCACTCATTATAAAATCTGCTTACTGTTGGGGGCCTAATCCTTGTGACGCAGCATTGCTTCCACCTGAACCTTCCAATCTACAAATTTAGATCTGTCACCATTAAATTTAGGGATAAAAGCAGCTCCCATAAACCACGGCATGGTAAAATTCGCCACTATTGGGCTCACACATTCATTAGACGCTGTCATCATTTTTACACAGCGGAGCCGATCCTGCCAACAACGCCAAAAAATGTCAAAATGTCCCCAAGGTCCGATCGGCTCAAACAAACCACGCTGTGTAAAAATGAATCAAAAAAACTTTTCTTTAGAAAAATACATGCATTTATTGAAAAAAAAAATAGTCCATAAAAATCTAATTAAAATGAGATCTAAATAAAAACAAAAAGAGGGTTCATGCGAGTCCATTTGTCCCAATAACTTCTTCCTCAGAGGAGGATCTCAGTCGGACGAGGCAGGGATGGAGGCGTGGTCGCTGAGTGAAGTTAGAGTGCCCTCCGCGAGCTGCAACACAGAACAAAACGCTCAGCTGCAACCTGCCACCCGATCTCCCGGACAAGCACACACTGCGAGGACAGCAGACGTTCCTTTTTACTCCTCTGTCAGAGGCCGTAAGCAGCTTGCTGGTCGCCCGGAGTTCGAATTCATGCTCTGACCCCTAACTACTAAAAAACTATACAGTGTCACTATACAGTGCTGGACTATGTAGTGCCCTGGATTTTAAAAGCAATTCGGACACCATACTCACTACTTTTTGGTCGCCGTTCTTCTTCAGGTGTTGTTTATATGGCTGTGGACAAACAACAGAATGGTTGCATTACCGCCACCACCTGGTCTGGAGGTGTACTGTGTTCTGTTGATAAAAACAACCTGGCTTATTTATAAAATTGCATACATTTTTGTGAAGAAACTTCCTGTTTTTGCTCAGAAATTAACTGATAAATAACTAGTCCATTGCAATATTTATTTTTTATTTTCGCACAGCTGATCCATTTACAGGCTTGTGCGAAGGGGCACTTTTACTTGTACTTGTACTTTACTGAAAATACCTTTCTATTTTAGTCTTTCCATGTTCCTGTTGACAATAAATAAACTGTTTTTAGTCCAATCAAACTGAAAACTATCTGAAATGAAGCACAGAGGGAAGTTGTAGAGACGTCTCAGGTTACTCAGGGGTTACACCATCTGCTGGGCAAGAGTTTAACCATTTTTTCCAACATGATTTGATTCTGGTTATTATATTTTATAATTAGTGTATTATAATAAGTGTTTTAAATCATTTTATTTACAAAAAGATTTACAGCACACTCGTTTTTAACAAAAATACTTACTTTCATATTTAAAAATAAACATGAAAATCCAAAAATCCAAACAAATAAATAGCATGAGCATTCATAAATACTTTCTAAAATAAATGTAAGCCATCAGAATAAACAGAAACATTCAAAAATAAAACCAAATGTAACAAATACAATGATTCATGTTACATTTTACAAGGTCTTTAATGTCTCTGCTGCTTTGCCAACATAAAGGTGTCTGTCCTGCCCACTATGCTTATGGTCAGTCTTACACCAGACCGGATTTTGGGTTGACCCCCTGGACCATAGGGCGTCTGGTGGAGCAGCTTTGGGTTCCTCACGCTCTGGGGTGGGCACAGGAAACTGAGGTCCTGGTGTTCCTTTCCTGGATGGCGTCTCGCACATCTTACCGTGTATTAGGCAGGACCCTTAACTCGCCCCGCTCCACTGTGAGTGACATTGTCCACAGAACAGCAGACCACATCCTCCAGGTGATGAGCAGCGTCATGCTGGTCCCCAGCGTGGATGAACTGCTATTAGTCGCTGCTGGTTTTGAGAAGCTCGCTGGATCTGCTGCTTTCCAAAAGGTCATGGGGAGCATCAACGTCTGCCACATAAGAATAAAGGCTTCAAAAGAAAATGCAGCTTGTTATTGTAACAGGAAGCTTTTTTATTCAATCCAAATGTGATTCTAATGTCACATTTTTAGATATTTTTGGTGGGTGCCCAAATTCAGTCCATGACTCACGGGTTCTATGTAACAGCCCAATTTTTATCAAACAACCACCTGAAGGATTCATCATTTTGGGTGACAGTGAGCATCCCATCACGCTGCTTACACCCTACAGGGAACCTGTGAGGAATGCGTTTGAGCCCCGTTACAGCTGACACCACGCCAGGGAACGCTCTGTGGTGGAGAGAGCATTTGAGATGATGAAGACAAGATGGAGAACAATATTTCTAGAGACGTTGGAAGTAAAACCAACCTTTGCAGTTAGAATAATGCAGCTCCATCCTACACCATCAGTGATGATCAGTGCATCAATGAAGGGGTCTGCTTAGAGCCCAAGCAGGAGGACAACACCAGGAACCAGCAAAGTGGCGTCCGTCTGCAAGGACAACTCGCTGGTCTCCTGTCAGCTCCAATTGTCAGATGAACGGCTCTTGTATGCTAAAAATGCATTAAAACTAAATGTTAAATATAAAATGAAATTGGAAATATTTACCTTTGATGTTTATATGAAAATATTCTTGAGATTGTCAAAAACTGCTCATATTTCTAAAAATACATGCGAATAATTATTTTTTGCAAATTGATTATTTAAAACAATTCAAATGACATTTTTTCTAAGAAAGTTAAGAGCCTCTCGTCTCGCTCTACCTCCATTCTTGCCCTTTCCTCCTCTCTGCCTAAGATTGAATAGGCCGCCACGGCTCTTTGCTGAAGAAGCCTCTTCTGTCTCCTCTTCCTCTTCCCTGTCTGCTCCTGTTCTTGTGGCACTGAGGCAGGGGATGGTGCAGAAGATGTGGAAGGACTCTCCTCCCAGGAAATGAGGCCTCACTGATGCTCTGCTGCCAATGGCCTCATTCGTTAAGGAGAACCACTTCCACAAAGCTGCTGATGGTTCCACTGCTTCAGTGCCACTGCCGGTGGGAAGCCTCATACGTTCTTTCAAATAACAGGACAGACAATTGTGAACAAAGAAATAATTAAAACTACAAGGAACTGTCTATGCCTTCATTTCATTAACCTTTTATGTTTTCTTTAAATTCTACCACTCAGTTCTTGGCCGCTCTGTCTGAACTAATGAGGTGGATCATCTGTATCACTGCTCTAAATAGAAAGTAAAAACAAAAACCTTTACCACAATGACAATGATTAACAGTTTAATGTTAACTGTGAACGTACTCCCACCCGGCGGCTGAGGCGCAGCGTTTGTTTCGCCATCTGCAGGCAGATCAAATTCTGTATGTGAGACGTCCTCATCTGTCCCTAGATGTGTTAACACATTTTTAAAAATGTTTTATCAACTCATGACTACAGGTAGAAATCACTCATTTTATTATCTACAATGAATATTTCCGCCTTCAACGCAAAACAAAAGCATTAGCATTAGCAAAACAAAAGCGTTAGCATTAGCAAAACAATAACGTTAGCATTAGCAAAACAACAGCGTTAGCATTAGCAGAACGATAGCGTTAGCAAAACTTGTAAGCTCCAGAAGAATATACATCGTCGGTAAAATAATTATCTAATATGACATATATCATATTACATTTGTAGCAATGTTATATTCTACAACAAATACTTAAATACTTACATTTATGTCTTCTTTGAGCGACTTGCTTCTGCCATCTTGAAAGGCATTCAAACGCAATGCATTGTGGTCTATCTTTTCCAACGTAGTGACCATCGATGCACACCAGTTTTTCGCAGAGGATTCTGGGACATTTCTAGTGCACTCAGTTTTTTTATTTTGGATTCAGACAACTCTACAAAATGGCGAACGCACTATAAAGTGCACTATATAGTGCACTATATAGTGAGTAGGGAATGAATTCGGACATAGCCTCTCTCTCTGTCATGTGTCCGTTAAGGGCGCTCTCATATAACGTCAGAGGGAAGTGGCGCCCGATAGCTCACAGCTGTATGCAATCAGTCCGTCGTGCTAATCACATCCAATAAGGGCACTGCAAACACATGCTCTTTACACAAACAGCATGCACACTAAACAAAAAATAAAAGAATGACAGCACACAACCAGGTCACCTGACAGATGGATTTTTTTAAAAAAACTCTTATTATTTTAATAATACAAAGGTTCTACTACAGGTTTATGCTGCCACAAGTGAGGCCCATATGTATGTTCCTCCTCTGTGAGACCAGCCTTACCATGCCTGTTCTCAAAACTCTCTCCCTGCTGATGCCTCTACACATTTGCAGTTAAGGCAAACAAAACACTGATTATGGAAGCAGAGAAACACACGTGAACTTAACCCAGCTTTTGGTGTTTAGAAAGGGAACTCGCAGCTTTATAAAAAGGCTTTGCTTCCTAATCTTTTTAGAGCCTTTAGATATAGCCTGCAGTCTGAGTCAAGTGCTCTGTTGGGAAAATATGGTTCTCTGATATCTTTACGTTGTGATGGAGTTTGGTCATTCAGACCTTTATATATGTGAGGAATTTCAAATGAAATTCCACTGGCTCCAGGCTGCAGTACTAAATTTGACAGGTGACAGTCCAGAGGATTTGTTGAGGTCTACTGAAAAAAGAGAAGCTCCGTCAGTTTCCATTGACATTGGTTTTTCTAGTTGGTTCTAGTTGGTCAATAGTTGTGATAAAACAGGCAAGAATCGAAGCAAATAAATCTGTAGAAAAATTGTTTTCTCTGTGGCATGACCTTCCCAATGGAAAAAAATGTTATAGATTAGGCAAAAAAGTTAAACACAACAAATGAAAAAATGAGCGTTGACCTGATCAAATTATTTAAAAAGGAGATTAAATTGATTTTTAAAATTACTGAACAACTCTGTCATTCATTCATTCATTTTCCAAACCGCTTTTTTCCCTTTCGGGGTCACGGGGCTGCCGGAGCCTAACCCGGCTACTAATAGGCGAAGGCCGGGGACACTCCTGGACTGGTCGCCAGTCTGTCGCAGGGGCCACAATCACACACCCATGCACACTCACACTCACACCGAGGGACAATTTAGAGTGACCAATTAACCTATGAAGCATGTTTATGGACGGTGGGAGGAAGCCGGAACAACTCTAAACAAGATAACTCCCCTGAATAATGTTCATGGATACCTACTCTTCACTTTGACATGTACCCATCATGATTAAAGACAGTTCTCGATATTTCAAGGTGTTGGTTTAACATGGTGTAAATAAATACTTTTTATATGATTTTTATAAATAAAAATATCTTATAAGAAATCCGTGTTCACCAATAAAACAATAAAGCTCCTTGAGATTCAAAATTATGTTTAGTCAAATACAAATGTGCACAACTAGATCACAGAGGTTTTTAGTTTTGAATGACCCAAATCTATGTTTGGTCATTGGGTCAGGCTGTTTTGTGAAAGGGAATTCAGTAACACTCTGATCACAGTTTTCTGGCAGCTCCTCCTCTGATGGCATGTATTAAGAAGATCCACAGTCAATCAGCTGGCGGTGCAGTTAGCAGATTAGTGCTATGTGCAGAAGAAGATACTGAAGACCTCTGTAATCTCTGGGCTCAGCTATCCTCAGTCGCATGCACCCAAAAAGCAGCAGTTGTTTTTGGGTTGTTCGACCTCTTAAAGGGTCATAGAAAGGAGAGGCTACATCTAAAAAGGAGTGCACGTGTGTCTGACAGTTCCTTTGAAGCTTGTACGGCCACTCTAAGGAACTTTGTGAAAATGAAGTCCTTTAATGAACCATTGCTGTGCGTGTGGTTAAGTATTTGTTAAGATAATGTAAGTTGCATGCACTTATAAGATAAGATAAGATATATCGTTTTTGTCCCATGGTGGGGAAATTACAACATTGCAATGCAAGATACAAAAGTTGGACAGGAAAACAAGAGTAATTTAAAATGTGTAAAATACTAGCAAAATATTAAATAACAGTGAATATAAGACAAGTGTTGAGGTAAGGTGACTTAAGTGAGTTGTACCAGTACATGGTACTACAGTATTGCACATGATTATTGTGAGTGGCTAGTGTCCAAAGATAACAATGCTTGTTGTACAGTCTGACAGCCGCAGGAAGGAAGGATTTTCTGAACCTTTCCTTTCCACAGAGAGGAGGAATCAGTCTGTCACTGAAGCTGCTCTCCAGAGCAGACAGGGCGTCCTGCAGGGGGGGACATTCATGGTCCAGCATTGATGTAAATCTATCCAGGACCCTTCTGTCCCGCACTGAGTCTGGAGGACAGAGCTGGACTTCTTGATGATCCTGTCCAGCTTCTTCCTCTCCCTCTCTGTGATGCTGCTGCTCCAGCAGACCACACCGTACAGGATGGCTGATGCCGCCACAGAGTCATAGGAGGTCCTCAGGAGCGTGCTGGTCGACTTCGGTTCAAGAAAGTACCGTGTGTAAAAGCCGTAGCTGGGGCTTCAGAGGGACAATAGCGCCCATGGCCAGAAGAGACGACACCTCCTGGCGCAGGGCCTGGATCCTGACCGGGACGCAGACACGTGTCTCCCTGACATGGCCCAACGTGGGAGGACAGGGGCGGAATTGAAGATGGTAACCCCTGACAAGAGTGGACAGCACCCACGTGTCCCTGAACCCACAAAAACCACCTGTGCAGCCTCTGCAGGGCGAGACACGCACACAACTCCGACATAATAATGTCACGAGGCTACTAGCAGCAAGCAGAAAAAAGCACTCACTGTGGACCACAAGCATGCACCGCGCGTACGAGCGGGAAGAAGTTGGGGCTGTCATTAAATTCTCAAACTATGTATGCGCAAGAAGGGGTATTCAGTTCTTAAAGCACTGCCTTCCGATTAAAATGAATATAGTTTAACATGTTTTTTTTAGTCTTTTTGTCAGGGTTCTGCCACTCCTCACTCAGCCCTGCCTTCCAGTAATCAGCTGATTACCTTCACCTGTGTGTCTCGCGTTATATTCTTTCCTCTCCACCAGCTCCCTGCCAGAAAGTTGTTGGTTTCCTTCAACTCTCTAGCCTATCTAACCTGTCTGCATTCAAGTCCGTCTGCTTATTCTTCCAGCCTGCCAGCCTTCAAATTGCAAATCAACCTGCGTGCCTTCAAGTTAGTATACTCATTCTACCTGCCTGCCTAACATTGGTCAGTTTTGATTCTGACATTGTGGAGAAAAATGGCTTTAGTTGAGGTGGACATAATTTGGACAAGTCTGGAATCGGTTCTGTGGTTTTTAGTTCCTTATTGAAATATGCTTCAGTCATAGGCATATATAAAACATAGACACATATATTATATTATATTGGATGAATCATCTCTGACGTCACCCATTGACTTCTACAGTCACTTACTTGAAGCTTAAATTGTCATCTCTCAGGTGCAGCCCTATTTGCTGGAGTTAACTCCATTTAACTCGAATGTTCCAAATATGGAGGAAAAAAAGCAGGACCAGATTGAGTCTTTTTTTTTTTTTTCTCCTTTTGTTTTTGTCCACAAGCACAATTTATTCCACTCCCTCCATGCTAATGCAGCTAACAGCTTTGCCTAAAGTCTCCAGCTCAGCAAAGCATCGGTGGACTAATATTTACATCATGAATCTTTGTTGGTAAGTACTTGGTGTTTTAAACATATGTAAAGCTTTTAAAGTACAACTGTGCAAGCAACTTTTTAGACGGCAAAAAAAAAAAAACATATCGTAACGGTATTGAGCTAAGTCCAAGCGGCAGGTCACCTGCCCCCCTTCTTTATGTTAGTTGCTGTATAAAAACTTGTGTCAATCAGCGGGGTGGGGTCAAGGGGGTGGGAGAGACAGAGGGGGTGGAGCCGACCTGTACGTTCTCTCTGGTTTTGCTTGTTCAGGCTGCTTCTGTTCTGAGCTGGACTTCTTGTGGTGTGTCCTACAAAGATCAAAATAAAACGGAGCCTTTCGACAGCCCACGACTTCAGGGCCTCCTTTCAGCCATTACAATATTAACCTGTATTACGTGTTCAGTATGAACCGTCTTCCAACTCATGACAAGTTGTCCTGATATGTAATATCAAAATGTTGTAGCCTTTAGATACACATTTTAAAACAATGCATCATAACTGAATATAGTAACAGTGTTTTCACAGGACGACCAAAAAAATCAATCTGGAAACTACAGTTTGTTCAGAACTCAGCTGCTCATGTTCTCACAGGAACCAAAAAAGTAGAACCACATCCGTCCAGTTCTGAGGTCTTTATACCGGCTGCCTGTCTGCCAGAGAATAGACTTTAAGGTTATGCTACTGGTTCATAAAGCTTTGAATGTTTATCAACAAAGTACATGACTGACCTCCTGACCCAGTATCTACCAGCCAGACCTCTCCGCTCATCTGGATCCAGTCTTTAGTCAGTTCTTAGAGTCCAAACTAAACATGGAGAATCTGCATTCAGCTTCTATGCTCCACAGATCTGGAACAGACTTCCAGAAAGCCTTAGATCAGCTGAAACACTCGGAGTATTTAAATCCAGTTAAAGACCCAGCTGTTCTCAGCTGCATTTGATTCTTTTGATTCAAAAGTTTAAATCCACACTGTTTATCTATGCTTGTTTAATTTAAATTGAACTTTCTTTAAATGTTGTTTTAATGATCACACCTTTGATTGTTCTTTTGATTGTTTTCTTTCATGTTTTATGTAAAAAAAACTTTGAACTGTCTGTTAGATCTAAAATACTTGTTATCTTAAAACCTAAGAACAACGGAGAAAAATGAGACTGGAAATCGTTTTTACGGTCGCGACCGGGAGAGAGGACTTTCTTGGAGTTTTTCTGCCCTCAGATGAACTCTCTCTCTCTCACCGCCCCTCCTCGATCGCACCCTTTTATTGAGCACACTGTTGCTAGGCAGATTTGGCAGTCATACGTCACAAGGTATATACGTAAAAAAGTGAAATAAAACATCCTTAAGTGTCAGCCATGTTTTAAGCACACAAACACATAAGTATAAAAAACTAATTTATCTTACACTGTCTTTGTACATTAAATGTGCGATACAAAGAAACTTGCCTTGCCGAACATAAATAGATGAATGTGTAAAACATATTTTTTCTCTCATGTTTAATGCTTTGATTACACTGTGAGGAGATTGTTTTCTTTGTTTTACCCCTTAGTGGAGTCGAACTTTGATGTCTAGGATCTACCACTGACTCTGAGGTCAACTTTGACCCTGATTCTCAGCAGCGAGCTCTGACCTGCAGACACCTCGAGCTTAACTTACTTGCTGTGATATCAGCTGGACAAAGTCTTCAGGCACAACAACGATAACTTTATAAACTCTGTTCAAACCAGAAGGACGGCTGTTAATCAGGCAGCACAAGAAGGAACACCGTCGTGGACAAAGGTTCCAACCAAATCACTTGACTTGGTTCCCTAAAGTGTGATTCATGACTAAGAATCTTCTGATGAAAATAATCTGCACATATATATATATATATATATATATATATATATATATTTATATCTGATTTAATTAAATGACTTTAATGCTAAAACATTAGCATATATTTTTTTATTCTTATACTTGATTTAATTACTTTATTTGATTTGTTTTCTCTTTTTTTAAACCTGATTTTAGTTAATAACTTTTTTCTGCTGAAAATAACCTGCTTATAGTGTTACGTCTACATACATAGCAATGTAATTCATTGTTACTTAAGGATGTTTAATGACCTACATCAATGTTGGTACAATAATAATCATGAGTTACAAACCAGAGATTGGTAACAAATGTGAAGTAAATGGTGAGGTCTAGTGGAAGTGGGATTATAAAAATTCACTTCCTTCCACTCCCTTTCAAGCAATCTATCATTAGATGCCTAGTTATCTTATGTTTGACATGTTTTTATAGATGTAAACCTCTGATTGTGTTACATGTGTTATTCTTGTCTGATTGCTTGAAAAAAACCCCATTTCAAATCAACATACTGTCATTAACCTCTTTAGACTCGATACAATATTTGGATGCCCATGCATGTGGGTGCAGGTCTGAAGAGGTTAAACATGACTGATGCTGATCTTCTGCTGACAATCTAAAGAAAAGTAAATATTGTTATGTTCTTACCAAGACAAGCTACTTTTATTAAACTATCTTGTCAAAAGATATTTGCTTATGAGTCTTGAGCATAAACAAGATTAACATCACGACTCAGCCATCCTTATCTCCCTCCGACCACCAGAGGGAGTCCTCACCAGAGTACGAACAGCCTCTGTCTTCCAGTAAAACTCCATATCCCATCCTGCATCTGACCACCAGTTCCTGTCATCATCAGCTGTTCCTCATCATCTCATTACCACACATCTTATATGCCTCTCTCTGTTCCATGCGTAGTCTTGAACTGTTTTCTCATCAGTCAGTCTAAGCATTCTCTTTGTTTGCCTGCCAGTGTTCTTGACCTTTGCCTGTTTACTTCGACTCCCGCCTTGCTCTGTTTTTTTTTTTTTACCGTCGCCTGTCCTTGACCACGAGTTGCCTTGTCCTCCTGTGCAATTCATTAAACTCAGTTGCATATGGATCCACACGCCTCAGTCTCCTTCTTACAGAAGACTACGCCAGACTCTGATCCAGCAACTGGTGTTCCTTCGCCCTCCAATCTCGCCAGTTTTGCCACCATGTTGATGGAGCATGGACACTAACTACAGTACGTCAGCCGCCACAGAAGCCATTGTGAATCACCTACAAGGTCCCTCTGGAGTTAATCTCATTTCTACTCCACCTTTCGCCATTGGAGAGCCCTCCCCGTCTAGTACGGCTACAACCATCACCCGTCTCGTGTCACCGGACAAGTTTTGTGGGAAACCAGCGCTTTGTAATTGCTTCCTCATGCAATGCCAGCTTTATCTGAACCAAGAGGCCCACTGGTAACCCACAGAAGAATCCAAGGTGTCCCTCCTATGTTCACTATTGTCTGAAGTCTTGTAGTGGTTAGCCGCAACTTGGTCTGGAGGGTCCCTGCCATGATGCATTCACACAGTTGCTGCGTGAGGTTTTCCAACATCCCATCGGCGGAAAAGAACCAGGGGAGTTATTAGGAATTTCTTAGGTTCTGAAAATGCCAACATAAACAGAATTGTCAGATGATGCTTTGTAACCATGAAATTTCTTACTAAAAGCTTTTCGTCTTTCTTTATTTTAAACTTTGAACTATGTTTGACTATACATGATTGAAAAACAATGCCATCACTACTTTGCTCTGTGGCAGACATCCATCATGTCAAGGAATTGTTTACAGAAGTTCCTACTTTCTTTAAATGAAGAAAAAAATGTACAGAATTGTCAGTGGTTGTTTGTGGTGTTTTAAATAATTGTATCTGTTTAAAAAATAGATCTATATTGTACAGATCTGACTTTGACTCATATTTCTTTTTGTTTTACTTGCAAATAAATACATCATTGTGAATAAACAGATAAGAATGGTCACTCATATGTTAAACCTTTTTAGTGAATCACATACTTCAACAGGACTCGTCTACAAATTTCACATTTAAACATTTTTCCGCCTCAAAATTTTGAATGTTGGATTATCTTAGTACATAAACCCACCTACCACAATTTGCAGGCCTAGAGAGAAACGTACGAGACAAAAATGTCAAATGAAATTCACAAGACAATAAACAGCAATTCCTTACTTTAACATTTCCCTGACGTTTGCTTGAACACGTTTCCTACATTTTTGTGATGAGTGTGCCCTCTGGAGGGTTGTGGAGCTCATGCAGCAAAGCCATCATTGCTGACATCATGTTGCCCTTATATTGTAAGCTGGCTGCGAGACACATCTCTGTATTAGATGACTTAAAGCTGAATTCCATGAAATGGCTCCTCATGGAAGAGAAATGTCATAAAATCTGAGAAAAAAATGTCTTTAAGCAAAAAGGTGAAAAGGTGAGGGCTACAAGAAAATCAGCAAAGCTTTACATATCAAAAGTAGCAAAAGTGATCCAAAAATGTAAGAAAGATGGAAGTGCAACCATCTTACAGAGACGTCCACTGACGTTAACATCTCAACAGGAGCGTCTTCTGATGAGAAGGTTGAAGAAAATCTCCATGCAAGTTCACTGCAGTTAGCTAAAGCAGTAGAAAGCCAAACTGGAGCGACCGTTTCCCGTGACACCATACGGCGCACACTGCAGAGGAATGGCGTGCATGAGGATCGTCCACGAAGAACGCCTCTCCTAAAGTCCATGCATAAAAAAGCAGGCCTGGAATTAGCCAGGGCCCATGAAGAAGAAGAGGAAGACTTCTGGGACTCTGTATTCTGGAGTGATGAGGCAACGCTCTCTGTTTTTGGAACTAATGCTTTTAAAACTTTATGGAGTCACGAAAGTGAGAATTTCAAAGGAAAATGCATGGTGCCAACAGTTAAACATGGTGGTGGCAGTGTCCTAATGTGGGGAGCTGCATTTCATTGATGGTGTCAGGGTAAGTAAGCAGATCCCAGAGCAGAGACAGAGTGGTGTGTCAAAACCACCAAAACCAAACATTGATGTGTTTGTGGAAAAATTGGGTAACTTTCCTGTGGTGTGTTTTTAGAAAAAATAAGTTAATAGATTGTAAAACAATCTCTTTTATCTTCATTGTTTTCCTGCTACTTTTCTCATGTTTCTTTTTACATGTCAGGCTAGTTTGAAAATGTTTCTTGTTCACATTCAGGATCAGTTATGTTAACAGCTGCTGATGGTCACTGATCATAGGGCTATGGTTAACCCTACTTTGCCAACTTTGCTTCTTCTTCTGTCATAAGAAGAAGTTCAGGGTCTTGGCAGTCAACCAGGATACAAGCATGTCCTTCAGATAGCCAAGGACCTGGTGGAGATTAACATTTTGTCAACCATCTCAAAGAGCAGGGTGGACAGAATCATTGCACCCTGGAAACGCCTAACAGACTGAAAAATAGCAGGTTGCCTAATTCACCAGACATCAGGCGAGGCAGCCCAAAGGGAGGAACATTTCCTGTCCTAAGAAGACAACTTTACAACAATAAGGTCCGTTTCTAGAAGACTTTTACTAAAATGTAAATATGCTTCAGTTTTTCATGCTGGCATTGCCTTCAAAAAATCATAAACTGAACTGGTATCCTGCAAACTGGCCTAAATCAAGCCAACTGGTGAAAGCCATTTGCAGCCATTGGCCACAGGAACAGGAGGGGTCCTGAGGATCTGCTGGTCTCTTTGTTGGTCACACTTTTGGTTGGTCACACTCTTTGAAATGAACTGATCCAAAAGATTTGGCTGCCTAAAAAAAGCCAGAAATCCCATCTTTACTTTTTCTGGCATCCGGTTTTCTGATCCAATGCAATTTCAATTAAGAGATACTCAGAAACGCTGCTTCACGCATACATTATTTTATAGAGGTCTGAGGAAAATGGTATAAGAACATGCTAAAGACACAAGACAATTTTCCTTGGAGTGGGTTGATAAACATGTCTTATCTGCAAGAAATTAATTTATGAAGTAAACAAGTGCTGATGCTCGCACCCTTCTTTAAGTCTTCACATGCTTATACAACATCAATATCAAAACATTTGCACAAATATTCAGATTTGTTGTGATCATGTCTCTCTAATAATTGCTTAACATTATAGTGCAGATGGTTGCCACCACACACATACATTAGATGAGGACTCTAAAGAAGTTATGGGGGTGGGACAGGTACATGAACAGCGCTTTGCCTTGACCACCTCAATGTGTTGAAAACTGGTAATTGAGGAGAACAAAGTCTATTGTGTAAAATACGACAAGCTCAGGAGCGCAAGAAAACCAGGTTTATTAAAGCTTCGACTCGGATGCTTCCCCCCAGGCTTTGGAGATAAACGGCAGATCTATGTGAGGTGAGAAGGCTGCAGGGAAGAAGAGGAGTGGAGTCCTTCGTATGGCAAGGAAGGTGTGGCTCCAGGTGGAGGCGATAGTGGGGAGAACATGAACTTTAGGAGGATCCCCAGGATCCTGGGGCTTAGTCACTAATTCTTGATGCCACAGGTTAACACAAAATCACCAGGGATCTTTGGGAAGGTTTCCATAAAGTTGAAGGTGGGGGGACTTCGAAGGCTTTGGAAGAAATGAAGCAGCAGAGAGACAGGGGCATGTAAAGACAGCTGCTGGCAGTAAGATGTCTGGATAAAGGTTGAGCAGTACAGCTGGTAGTCAGGTTGAGTGGTGAACATGAACACCGCTGGAGATTTCTCTGAAAGCTTGTAGTGCAACGATTCGGCAGAGAATGAAGGGCAGAGGCAGAGATATAATGGAGCAGGAACAGGTGGAGGGAATCAGATGATTAGCAGCAGGCTGGATGCTGCTGTGACAGGTGTGAATGATCCATGAATAATGGATATACTGTACCTTGTGAGCACTGTGAGCATCAGGAAAAGCACACATAGATCCAATCCATTATTTATTTTTTTAAGATAAAAAAAGACAGACAATTTCGGGTCTTCCCCTTATTTATTCAACTTTCATTACACAGAGTAAAAAACACTGGAGTTGTTGACTACAACTCTTCACTCCCATAGCAGCAATGTATTTGAATTAAACCAGGTTATTCTGCCAAGCAATAAATAATCTGTTTCTTTGGATTATGCCTATATTTAAAAAAGGCAGCATTAATACTTATTTTACACATCCTAAGCATTATGTTCACTTCTGTTTATATGAATGACTTTAGCTATATGTAGAAAAATACAACAGCAGTTTGTTTGTGTAATAGATCTGGACAATAACATGAAGATTTTGTACTCACTCACTGTTAAGGACAGCATTACTGAAATGTAAAAGCTAGCAACACCTTTCAGAAGTTTAGCCATGAACTGCTTCAGCAAAGCATGGACTCAAGTGTATTAGCACTGACAAGTGTGGGGTGGTGGAGGGGTATAACAGGTACAAACATGGGGAACAAGCTGACAGAAGTCACAGTACAACAGGAGTAGATGTAACGACAGAGTTCAGCCGGGTGCACATTTTCAATGAGCAGGAAATCCTTTAGGAAACTGAGGAACTAGAGAGCTCTGTAGCACCTTCAGGAGCTAGAGAGACACGTTAGCAGCTTATTCCAACACCAAGGCACATGGCAGTATGTCTGACATACACATTCAATACAGTTCTCTGTACCACTGAAGCTTATCAAGAAGTTTGCTCAGTGTTTGGCTTCTCACTAGAACCTAGTTTCTCACTAGTGAATTTGTTAATTTATGTTGTCATAAGAAATGCTGGTTTCAGTTTTATCTTTGATCCATATTTCAAACAAGTGCAAACCTTACGCCGATACGCAGCAGAATTAAGAAAGCCTCTTGGATAAGAGGTGACATGTTTTAACCAATAAACTAAGTCCAGGTGACCTTTTTAAAACTTTTTCTGCTATAAATCATCCTAGATGAATGAAGTCTTCACAGATCTGCTTTAAATTTCTCCACTTCAAAGCTTGACATACAGTCCATGAATTAACTACAGTAATCTAATTTATGCGAGTGGTGTCATGAGAAAATCAGAACTTTCCATGAAGACGTCTTTTGAACCATCAATAGAAGTCAGAATTAGGTACAATAAAACTGAGTTGCAGGTTTTTTATATTTCCTATAACAGATGTTAACCCTCATAACAGACAAAAAAAATCAAAACTAAATTTAAAGAAGCATAGCTTAAGACAGGGATGGGAAACTCCCGGCCTCGAGGGCTGCACTCCTGCATGTTTTCCAACATACCATGCCAGAGCATGTTCTAATTGACTGGACACACCTGAAGCAGGTCGTTGGTCATAAGTAGGGCTTGGATATCTGGAAATCCTGCCGACACGGCAGAGGCCTGGATAGGTCTGGAGTTGCCTATCCCTGACTTAAGACATGCACAGAGCCCCTGTGCAAAAAGGCAAAATGTCTATGAAACCTGTAAAAGTAAAACATTTGACAGTATTTACATTAAGTGCTGTCTGATAAATCTAAATATATAATCTATACATTTATTATAAATGTTTAAAGGAAATAGGACATTCTATTCAAAGTGCTATTAAAGACAAAAAATAGTAAGTTGCAAACTCTTTGTGAAAGCTCAAAGCTTCACTAGATACACATCTCCACCCTGATAAATATTTTCAAACCATGCACCCTGTACGCAGCTGCAAAAATGACTGCACATGATGTCATTCAGGAAAGTCCATGTTCATGCAATGCTAACGTACATCCTGTAACGTTTACGCTACAAACACAAAATAGCTTTTCCATTGTAATATTCCACTTGGGCTGCAGATGTTCATTAAATGTTACCTCTTGTGGGTGATGGACACTTTCTAGTAAAAAAGGAAGTTTCCTCATCCTGATTTCTGCAGAAGCACTCCACTGTCCTGTTCTAAACACATGGTGAACAAAGACTCAGAAAAGATTCTGTTCCACAGATCATTAATCACTTTTAGAGCTTAGACTCCAACTTGAATTACTCTGAAAAAAACTAACAGCTGACAGAGATTCTACAGTAAGATATAGTTTTTACAGGTTTGTTTCTAGTCATGAAAGTCTTTCTTTTCAGATTAAGATTAACTGGAGGATCCTGAAGTGGTGATCTTAAAAGCTCTCTCTTTAACACAAGATCCCCTCTCTGCAGATCACACAAATATTGTGCCTCTTTTTGTTGATCATTTCCCTATTTTGACAGAGGCTTCGGTACAGCTAAGCTGCATTTTCCTTTACCATTTAACCTGTTTTTCTACATATAAAACATTAAATATAGATACACACGTATTATATATGTATATGTGTGTGTAATAGCAAATGGAGAACTTCTACATTTTAAGAGTTCAAATATGTTATTTCCCCAAATTAGTTTGACTTTTATATTAAGTGAATGATGAACAATATACAGACCCAAGAAGGTTTGCAGTGATTGAAGCCTCTGCTCTTCGATTCATTCCATTCAGCCATAGAAGTCATGCATCTCCCTTCTGAACACTTTGATGGACAGTGAACTGTAACGGAACAGGGAGGAACCAAAGTGACCCAGCTCTTCTGTGGATCTACCAGAGAGGCTTTTTCCTCTAAGCTTCACCATTTACATACAACTGTAACTACAGCGGGGCTGATAACAAAGGAGCCCACTTTAACCTTTGCCCTGTGGGAACTGCTACAAACCCTTCAGGAATGCGTTACAGCCAGTTCCAGCAGCAGGTTCCATCCCTTGTGGTCTTTTTCCTCACCAGAAATGTCTGAGGATTGAACTGTTGTACTTCACAGTGACAGGCCTTAGACTGTGACCTTTAAGGCCCTGTATGTAGGCAGAAAGTATGAAGTAATTTTGCAGTATTTAATTCCACATTTAAACTTTATACAGGTATAGAAATACTACATAGTAAAAGTAACAATGTCAGAGTGGAAAATGTCATTAAAACAAAAGTAACCATCTGTCCATCTAATATTAAAAGGAACATTCAGTAATTATAAGATGCATGTTCTTTAACTATGTCAGTCTTACTTGAACCATTTTACATGTTCTTTACATGTTTGAACTAATTTTTGTAGAATCAAATAAATAGCATGTCAAATGACTGACAGCTGTAGGAAAGCAGGAAATGTGGAGGTAACTGGTGGTTAAAATAAACCCTCGGGGCTTCTCTTCAAACCTCCTCCTCCACCCCTGTGGTTTCAGAAACATATTGACCAACTTATCAAGCTGGTCCTAGAATCTCAGAATCATTGTATTGTGATATTGCATTTACTATGAGCCACATGCTGCCAATCAAATTGAGACGTAGCCTGTCAGTCTTGCTTCTAATGGGAGGAGAAAAGATGCACCGACTACACTGACTGACTAGGAAGCATTCATAGTGAGCAGCATTGGTCTCCTTGATTTGAGGACAATGTAGGTTCCTAAGAAAGATATTTGAAATTCAACTTGGAAAATGTAAACCTATGGGGAAAGTTATGCAGTATTTATTTGTCTTAGGTTTTTCTGGCTCAGCCACTCAGTTGAACTGTTTAGGCCACTTTGCCACTGATAACAGTGTTCCCCTTTTAATGTGTTTCAAGTTGTTGAAGAGTTCAGGTCAATTACCCGTAGAGTGTTTGATCCAAATACATGCGTGGACTAAAGACGCAGAGATTTAAAACGGTAGGATTAGCTCTGGAAGTGGGTTTCTGGACTCCAGTCTTCAGGACCACCAAAGATTTTTGTGATGATAGCAAATCAAGTCAGCTGTGTTTCAACAGGGAAACTGAAAATATGGAGGCAGTGGGTCCAAAGAAAAACAATACTGGTGTGGAAAACTGAATGAAGGTTTGATTTGTGCTGCTGGCATGCACTCTGACCTGATCTATGTGGGTACATTACCAGAGTAATCAGCGTGTGGATTTGATAGCACAGCAGCTTCTTTACCTGTGCTTCTCACCTGAAAGCTGGATGCCATATGTCTGCTTCTTTTATGACTATGTTCTTGAAGAAAGCAAACATAAAACCTAACCATGACATGCATGTGTCATTTCTGTAATCTCTTTCCCTGGTCACAGCGAGAAGCTACTTTCTGAGGCTCATGGAAAAGCAGAATGTTTTGACCAATTTGAGCACTAGTCAATATATTATAAAGCTGACAGAGAATAAACCAAGTTATAATCTGAATGGAGGAAGTTGTTTTCAAAACAGATTAGAGGTTTTTCTCATGAAACAGCTACTTGAATAACTGCTAGGCACTTTGGGATATGAAGAAATGCAACATCAGATTGAAGATACTAAACAGCTCATGTAATCTAGATATTGGCCCTTTAAAATGCTTTAGAAAAAGCAGCAAAACAACATGCTTGCACTGCTTTCATTTATCAGAGTTGATAAGAACCACAAAGATGGTGAAAAGGGACGATAAAAAACAAATCTGAACTGACTGAAAGGAGCTTTTTTCTTTTACAAAGGTGGTTGAAAAGGCTCGTCATGTTGACAGCAGAAACATATCTCAGAGTTGGCTTTTGTGGCTGTGGTGTGTCAGGGTGTATACCTGCAGCCAGTCCTGGTCATCATGCAACACTTACTCTGCTTATCAGCTCCTAAAAGAAGCTCAGATTGGCTTGTTTGCATAACTCTTTGCAGTCCTTTGTTGTGCTCCTTGGGCGACGGTGTGGGATCTCCGGTAAACTCCTGACTATTGGAAGGCTTGATGAAAGCGAGGAAGTGTGGTAGGTGTGCTCATGGAGGATAAAAAAGGAGAGGGCATTCCTTGCAGT
Source organism: Oryzias celebensis (assembly GCA_014656515.1). Lineage (NCBI taxonomy): Eukaryota > Metazoa > Chordata > Actinopteri > Beloniformes > Adrianichthyidae > Oryzias > Oryzias celebensis. The sequence continues at coordinate 48,346,735 of BNCR01000012.1, forward strand.
GGATTCTCTGGAACATCTGGGCTTGTGGAGGGTTGAGTAGACAGCTGAGCCAAATGTGCAGGTTCTTCATTAAGCTGAGAGGCAACTACTGGCCCACTGCTGCCTACAACCTGACTGTATGGAAGGAAGCTGAACAGCTGAGTAAAATCCATCAGAGGAGAAGATGAGGCAGGAGAGTCACCTGTAGTGACAGCCGCCAGAGTGGACATTTTGGACAGGGCCTCCTCCTCGTTTGAATCCTCCAAGACACTTTCTGCAGGCAGCATGTCAGTTTTGGATGAAGACAGCTGAGGTTCCTGGGTTGCAGAGGAGGAGGAAGGCAGGCTGCTCTGCAACTCCATCAGGTAGGTCTCCAGTTCTCCCTTTAGAGCCTGCTCCCTCTGATGTGAGGGGGGCGAGCATGAGGTAATATTGGGGCCAAGAGGATATTTGAAGGAAAAGGGTTGATTAGGCGGAAAAAGGGGCTGCGGGTCAACGGCCAGGCCTGCACATATGTCGGGCTGGTGGGATTTCGGTGTCAACATTCCCAGGAGCCCACCTTTGATGCTCCCCGATGGCAAATTGATCACAGGCTCCAGCAAATCTGTTGGCTCAGTCTTTACTCTCAGCAGCTCCCTGGCATGGCTTTTCTTAACATGGCGTGTCAGGTGGTCTTTCCTTCCAAAGCGCTGGGCACAGTACTGACACAGGAAGTCCTTGCGCCCAGTGTGCACAACCATGTGGCGTCGCACATCTTTCCGTGTGTAAAAACATCGCTCGCAGTGCTCACAGCAATGTTTTTTCTCTTTGGTCCCACCAGATGACTTGCCCGAATGTGCTTTGAGGTGTTCCAGGAGGACCCCGGTACTGGGGAACAGCTGCAGACACACCTGGCAGGTGAGGTCTCCACTGTTGGCGGCATGGAGTGCAATGTGGCGCTTGAAACCCAGTTTAGTGTTGTAACTCTTGCCACACTCCTGACAGGTGAAGGCCTCTTTATGCGGGTCATGAGTGTGAAGATGATTTTTTAAGTGATCCTTGCGGTGGAACATTTTCTCACAGTATGAACACTTGTGGTTTTTTTCTGGAGAGTGAGTTGCCATATGCCTTTGAACACAGACACATGTTATGAACACTCAGAATTGTTGTCAATATATTTCAATCAGGCATGCTTTACATGTAATCAGAAGATTTGAAAACTAGCATTCATCAACATCACTACTGAAAAAAGAGTAAAGGGAAAAATGCGGCAGTACTGCTGCTTTTTTGTACCGTAGCAGCTTGTATTTGGAGACGAAAGCCTTGGTGCAGTCAGGGTGGGAGCAGCGGTAAGGTCTTTCTCCTGTGTGAGAGTATGAGTGCACCTTCAATTTTTCCAAACTGTTGAATGCTTTCTGACACTCCGAGCAAAGAAATTTCTTTTTTGCTTTTACTTCTGATCTTCTGCGCCTTGCCGAGGGTGGCGTAAGCTTGGCTTTCTCCAGGAAGTGCCTGCGGTGGTCCTGGCTTCCTGAGGCCATGGCACCCTAGAGCAGAGCAGCTACATAGACAACAGCATGGTGCCTGACTAATTCTAATGTGGCTATCCTATCCAGTTTGGTGCCTTCAACACTGCCCGGACTCAAAGGCCTGAAAACAAGAGGAGAAAAAGAGAAAATGGGAGAAGTTTGACTTTGGGGTCTTTCAGCTGAGCTGCAAATAAAAAACTACAAACTACTCACAAAAAGTCAGACAATTATTGCAAAGTTTCTTTGCAATAACAGACGCATATTCATTGACTTTAACATGGGACCTGTTTGTATAGAAAAGTATTGAGCACCCAAGAATGAAGGGCAAATGAAATTGGAACTGCTCTTAGGGTGTTTTCAGACTGGACACATTTCGCTTGCTTCATGTTAACCAGAATCACTTTCCTCTGATGATGCGGAACAAATTTGTGGTATAAATACACCCAAGTGGACCCTGGTCCAGGGCCACGAACCGCTCTCTGACCCATCTTTTAAGATGGTCTCAGTTAGTTTCCAATCAGAATAAGTTCCAGTATACTCTTAGTTTTCTCAGTCTGAATAGGCTCTGTGCTCGGAGAGGAACAACTGGCCACCATAGCAGGGCTTTATATGTAATCAGAGTAGTGGAGCAACAATGAGACACAGGAACTCATCAAAATGTAGTCAGATAAATGCAGGCTCATAAAAACAACCTTTAATGTTATACACATTGCTTCTCACATAGTTTTTACTACAATCTATATGTCATAAACACTTTTCGTACTTTCTTATCCGTTGTCTCCTGTTACGGCCTCCTGCTGCTGCCTTTCATTCTGCTCACCCGGCAGGTGAAGCCAATTGTCTTGATCAACACCTGCCGGGTATTTAAGACAGCGCGGGGCGGGGCGGGGCGCGGGGCGGGGCGCGGGGCAGGGGGTTTGGTTTGTGTCTCTTTTTGTTCCTCAACAGTCTTATACTGTTGGGTTTTGTTATTTTCATTTGGGTTTGGGACCTTGGTAGTCTTCGTTTGCGGCTTTGTTTCAGTTTTCTGTTTCAGGTAGTTTTGGTTAGACAGCCCTTAGCAGGGAGCTGCTGACGGCCAGCATGGCTGGGTCAGCTGTCTCCCTGACCTTATGTGTTTGGCCAAGGTTCCAGTTCCCTTTGGTTCATCATTTTGTTTTAAACCAGCACTCGAATTATTTTGCTTTTTGTTTTCCAGGACACAGAGTTTTGTTTATTTAATAAACTGTTCATTTTAGTTCTCGTGTCCATCTTTCTTTATGTTGCGACCCCATCTTTTCAACCCCTAGACCTGAGCCATGTTGGGGTCGTGACATCTCCTCAGTAGCCCTCTCGCAGCATGCTTTTGCCATACCAAAGAAGCAGGAAAAAGTATTGGTCCTGACATTGATACAGATGTTCCAAATTGGTCCGCAAAACATTAAGATTAAGTGAACTAAACTATCCTGACAAAGCGCAGGACTTCCATTAGTCTTTCTCCCTACCCTTGCAATTCTTGTCCAATACCTAAAAAGATATTTAGTCATGTGGTTATGTTTTCAAGCTTTGGATTGAGACAGAAATATTTGGTAGATTCTAGTCTGAATACAGACCAAATGCAAAGTTTAGTTCTCAATCCGGACCAAATTGAGCAGACTCGGTTCAGACCAAATGACTTTTTCAGTCTGGACACGCCCTCAGTCATTTCCTAGAACCTGTCTGCCATGGGGAACCACACTTATCAGAATGTCATGCAAGACACCATGCTAACTACCCATCAGGCAGAGCTCAATGAGCAGAAAATGACCCCCTGAGGTAAAAGCAGATTTGTGCAAAAAGTCTTTTTTCATAAAACCTGAGAAAAGCTTCCAAACAAGGCTTCGTTCAGACCTATACAATTTTCATTAAGGATAAACATTTTCACATGTGCACATTTTCAGGGCTTATTTCCAAGGGTCCGCTAGGCTGTCTTCAGATTGAAAATTTGTTCGGGATTATCGGAGGAAACGAACTCTGGTTCACTTTAAGTAAACCGAATGTGTCCACTCTGAATACACTTTTAAAGAAACAGTAATGATAATTCCAAAAACATGTGCCTAGAGATGGAACCAAATCAATTCCCCCTCTTTCTGATGCCCAGCTGGGGACGACTACAACGATTGAACTGAAAGTTTGGCAGGTGGTCTAGCATTTAGAGTGATGGGTCCATGGGCAGCAGTACTACAGTATTTGGATGGTGTTCATCAGAAGAGTTTGATAAGCTCTGCACCAAAGAACTTCTAACACTTCTGCCCCTAAAGAAAACTATGAGAGAAGTTGATGTCTGGAGAACAGTGAAGGAGGGTTTCTTTTTAAGTGAAAACAGTAGAGTTGGAAAAGGCAGAATACTGCTATGGTCAGCTGATCACTGGTTCCCTGTAAAGATGACAGAACATCCAAACTCCAAGCATTACCACTGAATTTTTTATTAGAATGTTGGCTGTGAACACATTACTGGGAAATAGAACCATGTGAACAGTGAGCCAAAGGTAGGATTCTTGCTTTAGTCCATTTTGAGCCCAGCTGAACATTCTCTCTGAGAGGAAAGAAGCTTCGCTTTTCCTCCGTGCAGGTGGCACTGAAAGGGTCAGAGACTTTTGACAAAGTTCTGGCAGTGTGTTCTGAAGTCATAACCAGACTTGGCTTTAAGATCTTGATCAGCTTGAGACATGTCTCAATCATTTTCAACACAACAGGCATTGCTGAGACACTACAACAATATTCCGGTTGCATGCTGAACAGGTGGAGGTTGAACTTATAACATGACAATATGATCTCAAAACGTTGAGCGGTGTTTGCTTTGCAGCTGTTATGGTGGACATCCCGTTTGGTTCAATCTCTTTTTGTGAATCAGCCTTTTCTGACATGAACCTCCCTAAGATCAAACACACAACTCGCCTCGCTGATGAACAGCTGGAAAAATCTGTCCGAGTCACAGTGTTACCACCACAGTGCCAGGCTTCCCACTGAGACACAGCAGGACCAGAGCAAAGTTGACTTGAAATATTGAAAATATGTTGTTGAATAAAAGATACTTTGGCTTGAAATGCTAAAGTTGTGCTGTTTAGTATATTTGACAGTTGATTTTTGTGTTTTGTATAATCTGTAGCGACATGTTGTATGGACGTTCCAGTTTGATTCAAAATGTTTGGTGGCTGGTCGAAAAGTTTGAAGTGATCAATTAAAGATGGAAATACTCAGAGTTTTATAGATATTCAGTGTTGCATGTTCATATGTTTCATATGATAATTGTCTTAACAAATAATGAAGAGGATCAGTGTCCTTAAATAGATGAAAATCAATACTAAATGATAGTAAAATTTAAGGTAACTTAAGTGAATGGACTGTGTCAGAGTTTGTATCAAAGTGGAAGACATTCACATTCATCTGCACCAAATAACTCAGTTTCAAAAAGTTACTGACTCCTGATTGAAAGTCTTTTAACCCTCGAAACGTCGCAGTTAATTGCAGCGCTTTGGAACTCTCAGAGATTCAGCCCTTTTGTGTGACCACTGGGGGGCAGCATATCAACACAAGTTACATTTTCATGTCCACTCTTCAGACACTGTTGAGATAAAAACCATCAGACACATTTAAAGAGGTGCCAAGAGTACACTGGAACACTTAATCCTTCATCATAGCGCCACCTTTTGTTCATCCACAATGACACCTGAAACTATCACAAAATCAAACGGCTCCCATAGGAACAGTGTTCTCAGAAATAACCTGTTGATGAGCATGACGAGTTCTCCTGAGAAGTTAAAGAATTGTATGGTTAAAGGGTTTCATTCACCTACATTTCTGTAAAAGACTACACAGAACAGGTAAGGACTGCACAACTGTGCATGAGTTCTGGTTTGAACATTGCAAACTTTCAACTATGAACAAACAGACCATAAATGAATTTAAAAGCAGGAGAAAACGTTCTTGCTTCTATTGCTGAAAAGCTGATCTGTGAGTTCAGAACGAGGACTTCCGAGTGAAATGACTGGAGGAGCTGCATGGTTAGAAACATGGCCTAAATAAAGAGATGTTGGAAAACAGGAGGAAACTATTCATTCATTCATTCATTTTCTAAACCGCTTTATCCCTTTCGGGGTCACGGGGCTGCCGGAGCCTAACCCGGCTACTCATGGGCGAAGGCAGGGGACACCCCTGGACTGGTCGCCAGTCTGTCGCAGGGGCCACATTCACACACTCACCCACACTCACATCCACACCTAGGGAGAATTTTAGAGTGACCAATTAACCTATGAAGGGCAGCACGGTGGCACAGTGGTTAGCGCTCTTGCCTCACAGCAAGAAGGTTCCTGGTTCAAGTCCTGGCTGGGGGACTTGAAATAGTGTCACCAATGGAGGACCTTTCTGTGTGGAGTTTGCATGTTCTCCCCGTGCATGCGTGGGTTTTCTCCGGGGACTCCGGCTTCCTCCCACCATCCAAAAACATGCTTCATAGGTTTCATAGGAGGAAACTATAATGAGCTTAATGTTGCTTGAAAACAATATGCTTTCATTTTTATTTTAAAAAACGGCCTATATGGAAACAGTTCTAAATTTATTTTATGATATTGTCCGAGCTCTGTCAGAAATAGAGCTGCTTTTCTTTGAAGACCAGTCCTGTTTCTTGGTTATATTGTGGGATCAAAAAAATATGGGAGATCTGTCATATTTCACTAAGTGAAAGAAAATTCTGAAAACTTTCTGCAGACGCTGGAAACGCTCATTTCTCTGTTCTATAGTGGAGGTTAATGCATTGAATTTTTTCTTTGTCACAAGATCACATAATTCCCACTATAGACAAAGAAAATGGCCTTAGTTAAAACAATTTCCAGATGTCGATTATAAAAATTCTTTAAAACAGTCAAACAATGTGATTCTTTTCTTACATTCTGTGTCTTTCAGCTGAAGTGTATCTTTACAGAGCAAACTCTTTGAGCAGAACAGCATCAGAAACACTTTCAGCCCTCTGGTGTGTTAATGCAGTTTTTACGTGTTATTGTTAGAACATACAAAGACGACACACGTCCACATAGAAACAGGCTGTCTTGTTAAATCAGGTCTGGCTTACTTGACGTTTTTTTGCTTTTAACTCTTGTTGACAAAAACCGTTTTTGCTTCCGGGAAGATGCTGTGGAAGCATAGAGCAGCGGCACTTTGCAACACTGCGTAAAAAGTAAATCTTGTAAAAAACAATTAGTGATCATGCCTCTAAAAAAAACAGAGATGGACAACTCTGAGGATTTCAAGAAGTTGCTTGATTTCCTGCAGGAAGACATTAGATCCATGAAGATCCAGCACGAACAGATTCTGAACGGGCTGGAGGAGGGAAGACAACTGTGGGCCCTGAAAGAGCAGACTGTCAACCCAATGGATAACACTGAGAAACGAACGGATGACCAGGGACAGAATTTCAGGATCAATTATAGAATTTTCACCAGATTGAAAATCAAACCTCCGTCATATGCACTTGCAGTGACCACAGGGAACGGAGAGGAATCTGACGAGCAGGAGACGAGCTCCGTGGAGAAACAGGTGGAAGATTCCTTTAAGTCCAGAGGAATTTCTTGGACACAAACAACATTGAAATCTGCCGCTCGCTCCTCAGGAGAAGACAGTCAGACAGACCTGCGATCCTCTTAAGGTTTGCTAATTGGAAACACAAAGCAACTTTATTGAAGCAAAGCAGAAATCTGAAGGGAGCCAAAGCTTTCATGAATGAAATGAAAGGAAATATGTAACTTCCTTTATATCAAAAACTGTCCAATTCATCAATTCAAGAACACATTTGCTTAACGTGGTTAAGTAGTGGTCTACAAAATACTTGTAAAAAGAAAATTCACCTCAATAAAAAATTCTTAAAAGAAAAAAGTGAAGCTAAAACAGAAAGAGAACAGAGATACAAGTCCTACAAAAATAAACTAACAGAAATAACACGGCACAGTCAAAAAGTGCACTAAAATAATCTACTGAATGAAAATAAAAACAACGTGAAGCAAGTTTGGGAAACATGAAACAAAATCAATAAAGGAATATACTATTAATGAAGCAGCAAACTGCCTTAACAACTATTTTGTAAACGTAAGTCCAGAAATTCCAAAGTGCAAAACCAGCAAAGAAAATATTCCAGCATCACAAGGATCCCAAACTCAATCCTTTCTCTGAAGTGAAGGAAAATCAGCTGATATCAACTGTTAATCAATTCAAGAGTAAAAACTCAGCAGATTGTGATGATATTGATATGACGATAGTGAAGAAGGTCATTAACAATATCGCTAAGCCTCTAACATACATATGGAACTTATCACTACAAACCGGGAAATTCCCAAACAAAATGAAAATTGCAAAAGTGATTCCTGTTTATAAGAGCGCAGACAAACACCTGTTTACAAACTATAGACCCGTTTCTCTCCTTCCACAATTCTCCAAACTTTTAGAAAAGATATTCAATGATAAATTAGCTAAATTTATAGATAAACATAACATTATAAATGAAAACCAATATGGTTTTAGAGAAAACAGATCAACCTCAATGGCTATCATTGATGCTGTTGATGAAATCACAAATGTTCTGGACAAAAAGAATCTGCAGCTGGAATTTTCCTTGATTTAAAAAAAGCATTTGACTCTCAATCATGACCTCCTACTGGATAAACTGGAAGGGTTTGGGATAAGAGGACTAGCGCAAAGTTGGGTCAAAAGCTATTTAACGGGAAGAAAACAATTTGTCCAAACTAATGAATTTACATCAGAGACCAGGGAGATCAGGATCAATTCTTTGACCTCTGCTATTCAATATTTACATAAATGATATATTTCACGTTTCAAAACTTTTAAAACTCATTATTTGCTGATGACACAAATATATTTTATTATTTATAATCTAATTCTTACAGTTTGTTATTGATAAACTAAGTTGGAAGCTACACATACAAACACAAATTTCTAATAGCACTTTAATCATAAAAGAATCTAAATATTTATTAGAATACAACTGTAGATATTTATTATACTGCTCCTTAATATGACCATATTTTACTTACCATATAGAAATCTAGAGTAATAATTATAAAAGTTCACTACACCATCTCTTTTCACTTCAAAAACCAGCCATCAGAATTCCTCTTGATCATACAATTCATTTTATCATCCAGACTTTTAAAACTATACGAGCTCGTTGATTTTGATACTGCACAACTTCTATAGAGAACTAGTGGGAAAACATGAACATACAAAATCCAAAAACCTCCTTCATTCCAGCATCATTCACTCCTCCCTTCATTCACTCCCATAACAGCAGCCCTCATCATCGTGATTAGCTCGGATTTGTTTCGAAATCCAAACGTCTTCTCTCTTCTCTGTTCAAAGGACATGACTTCCTAAACTCTTAAAGAATCTGATTAGAAAACTGTGTAACAGACTTATATCCCTGCAAACCAAAGAATTCCATTTTCAGTGAGATTGTTGAAATGGTTGTTGAATGTTTAAATGTGTTTTTGTGATATTGAGTCAAATGAACATTTATTTGGTAAAATAGATTTATTTTTTATAGACCGTGACCTCTATAAGTTTATTGTTCATATGTTGCATTAAATAACAGAGAACATATGGCTTGTTTACCAACAGTACCCATGGTTCTTTTAATCCATTCAAATGAGGTTGAAATTAGTCATTAAACAGTCTTTACAGTCTGTTTGCTGTTGGCAGTATGCGATGCGTTGCTTTTATCTATTGAGAGTATGAGGAAGATGTAAATGTGGCAGGATATAGTGTTTGTTTACTTTATTACTGCCGACACGCCCGCACACAAACAAAGGAAGCCAAGAATGTGGTTTCATTTGTCTCACAGACATATCACAGTCTGTGGTTTGGCTCTAGTTTTTTTCTATGGCTGGTTTGCTCGTTTCCCTTGTGAAATCTGGCAACCATCTCTTAAGAACCGTGGACACATATCCAGTAGCATCGCTGCGCCTTTTAACCAGGCGGAAACTGAGGTTCGAGTCCTGCCTTTAGTGCCTAAAGGCTCCGAGACGGGAGGAAGACTGTGACGTTTTATATTAATGCGACTTTTCTGTTATAAGAGCATATCTGTTTAGGAAAGTGGGAAAATGCAACGTTTCATCAGATATTTTTCACAATCTAAGTTCAAAGCAGCTGATTAGAACCTCTGATGACCCAGCATTCTAGCAGCATTTGAACGCATCACTTAGCACTTATTAGGCTTTTATTTCTGGGAGAAGTGAAAACATTCTCACATGAGATTTGTGCGTAAATGCAGTTTTGTGTGTGCGTAACATGCGACTTGTGCGTAATTTTTCACATAGTTGTGCATGTAGTTAGTTTCAAGTTGTTGTCATTTTATGTTGTGCAAGTGTAGTCGACATTGTATTTTTTGGATTTTGTAATTTTTGTACTTATGCACAAAATGTATTGTTTGAATTACAAATCATGACTTAGGCACACACAAATCCAAAGTTACACACAAATCATGACTGACGCACGCACAAATCCAAAGTTACTCGCAAATCATGACTTACGCACACACAAATCCAAAGTTACACACAAATCATGACTTACGCACGCACAAGTCCAAAGTTACACACAAATCATGACTTACGCACGCACAAATCCAAAGTTACACACAAATCATGACTTACGAACGCACAAATCCAAAGTTACACACAAATCAAGACTGACGCATGCACAAATCCAAAGTTACACACAAATCATGACTCACGCAAGCACAAATCCAAAGTTACACACAAATCATGACTTACGCACACACAAATCCAAAGTTACACACAAATCAAGACTTACGCTACACAAATTCAAAGTTACACACAAATCAAGACTGACGCACGCACAAATCCAAAGTTACTCGCAAATCATGACTGACGCACGCACAAATCCAAAGTTACACACAAATCAAGACTGACGCACGCACAAATCCAAAGTTACTCGCAAATCATGACTTACGCACACACAAATCCAAAGTTACACACAAATCATGACTTACGCACTCACAAGTCCAAAGTTACACACAAATCAAGACTGACGCACGCACAAATCCAAAGTTACACACAAATCAAGACTGACGCACGCACAAATCCAAAGTTACACACAAATCAAGACTTACGCACGCACAAATCCAAAGTTACACACAAATCAAGACTGACGCACGCACAAATCCAAAGTTACTCGCAAATCATGACTTACGCACACACAAATCCAAAGTTACACACAAATCATGACTTACGCACGCACAAGTCCAAAGTTACACACAAATCATGACTTACGCAAACACAAATCCAAAGTTACACACAAATCATGACTCACGCACGCACAAATCCAAAGTTACACACAAATCAAGACTGACGCATGCACAAATCCAAAGCTACACACAAATCATGACTCACGCACGCACAAATCCAAAGTTACACACAAATCATGACTTACGCACACACAAATCCAAAGTTACACACAAATCAAGACTTACGCTACACAAATTCAAAGTTACACACAAATCAAGACTGACGCACGCACAAATCCAAAGTTACTCGCAAATCATGACTTACGCACGCACAAATCCAAAGTTACACACAAATCAAGACTGACGCACGCACAAATCCAAAGTTACTCGCAAATCATGACTTACGCACACACAAATCCAAAGTTACACACAAATCATGACTTACGCACGCACAAGTCCAAAGTTACACACAAATCATGACTTACGCACGCACAAATCCAAAGTTACACACAAATCATGACTTACGCACGCACAAATCCAAAGTTACACACAAATCATGACTTACGCACGCACAAATCCAAAGTTACACACAAATCATGACTCACGCACGCACAAATCCAAAGTTACACACAAATCATGACTTACGCACACACAAATCCAAAGTTACACACAAATCAAGACTTACGCTACACAAATTCAAAGTTACACACAAATCATGACTTACGCACGCACAAGTCCAAAGTTACACACAAATCATGACTTACGCATGCACAAATCCAAAGTTACACACAAATCGTGACTCACGCACGCACAAATCCAAAGTTACACACAAATCATGACTTACGCTACACAAATTCAAAGTTACACACAAATCATGACTTACGCACGCACAAGTCCAAAGTTACACACAAATCATGACTTACGCACGCACAAATACAAAGTTACACACAAATCATGACTTACGCACGCACAAGTCCAAAGTTACACACAAATCATGACTTACGCACGCACAAATCCAAAGTTACACACAAATCAAGACTTACGCACACACAAATCCAAAGTTACACACAAATCAAGACTGATGCACGCACAAATCCAAAGTTACACACAAATCAAGACTGATGCACGCACAAATCCAAAGTTACACACAAATCAAGACTGACGCACGCACAAATCCAAAGTTACACACAAATCAAGACTTACGCACACACAAATCCAAAGTTACACACAAATCAAGACTTACGCACACACAAATCCAAACTTACACACAAATCAAGACTTACGCACACACAAATCCAAAGTTACACACAAATCATGACTTACGCTACACAAATTCAAAGTTACACACAAATCATGACTTATGCACGCACAAGTCCAAAGTTACACACAAATCATGACTTACGCACGCACAAATTCAAAGTTACACACAAATCAAGACTTACGCACACACAAATCCAAAGTTACACACAAATCAAGACTGATGCACGCACAAATCCAAAGTTACACACAAATCATGACTTACGCTACACAAATTCAAAGTTACACACAAATCATGACTTACGCACGCACAAGTCCAAAGTTACACACAAATCATGACTTACGCACGCACAAATCCAAAGTTACACACAAATCAAGACTTACGCACACACAAATCCAAAGTTACACACAAATCAAGACTGATGCACACACAAATCCAAAGTTACACACAAATCATGACTTATGCTACACAAATTCAAAGTTACACACAAATCATGACTTATGCACGCACAAGTCCAAAGTTACACACAAATCATGACTTACGCTACACAAATTCAAAGTTACACACAAATCATGACTTATGCACGCACAAGTCCAAAGTTACACACAAATCATGACTTACGCACGCACAAATCCAAAGTTACACACAAATCAAGACTTACGCACACACAAATCCAAAGTTACACACAAATCAAGACTGATGGACGCACAAATCCAAAGTTACACACAAATCATGACTTACGCTACACAAATTCAAAGTTACACACAAATCAAGACTTACGCACGCACAAATCCAAAGTTACGCAAATCAAGACTGACGCACGCACAAATCCAAAGTTACACACAAATCAAGACTGACGCACACACAAATCCAAAGTCACGCAAATCAAGACTGACGCACGCACAAATCCAAAGTTACACACAAATCAAGACTGAGGCATGCACAAATCCAAAGTTACGCAAATCAAGACTTACGCACACACAAATCCAAAGTTACTCGCAAATCATGACTTACCCACACACAAATCCAAAGTTACACACAAATCATGACTTACGCACGCACAAATCCAAAGTTACACACAAATCATGACTTACGCAAACACAAATCCAAAGTTACACACAACTCAAGACTTACGCTACACAAATTCAAAGTTACACACAAATCATGACTTACGCACGCACAAGTCCAAAGTTACACACAAATCATGACTTACGCATGCACAAATCCAAAGTTACACACAAATCGTGACTTACGCACACACAAATCCAAAGTTACACACAAATCATGACTTACGCACGCACAAATCCAAAGTTACACACAAATCATGACTCACGCACGCACAAATCCAAAGTTACACACAAATCATGACTTACGCTACACAAATTCAAAGTTACACACAAATCATGACTTACGCACGCACAAGTCCAAAGTTACACACAAATCATGACTTACGCACGCACAAATCCAAAGTTACACACAAATCATGACTTACGCACACACAAATCCAAAGTTACACACAAATCAAGACTGACGCATGCACAAATCCAAAGTTACACACAAATCAAGACTTACGCACGCACAAATCCAAAGTTACGCAAATCAAGACTGACGCACGCACAAATCCAAAGTTACACACAAATCAAGACTGACGCACACACAAATCCAAAGTTACGCAAATCAAGACTGACGCACGCACAAATCCAAAGTTACACACAAATCAAGACTGAGGCATGCACAAATCCAAAGTTACGCAAATCAAGACTTACGCACACACAAATCCAAAGTTACTCGCAAATCATGACTTACCCACACACAAATCCAAAGTTACACACAAATCATGACTTACGCACGCACAAATCCAAAGTTACACACAAATCAAGACTTACGCACACACAAATCCAAAGTTACACACAAATCAAGACTGATGCACACACAAATCCAAAGTTACACACAAATCATGACTTATGCTACACAAATTCAAAGTTACACACAAATCATGACTTATGCACGCACAAATCCAAAGTTACACACAAATCATGACTTACGCTACACAAATTCAAAGTTACACACAAATCATGACTTATGCACGCACAAGTCCAAAGTTACACACAAATCATGACTTACGCACACACAAATCCAAAGTTACACACAAATCAAGACTTACGCACACACAAATCCAAAGTTACACACAAATCAAGACTGATGCACGCACAAATCCAAAGTTACACACAAATCATGACTTACGCTACACAAATTCAAAGTTACACACAAATCAAGACTTACGCACGCACAAATTCAAAGTTACACACAAATCATGACTTACGCACGCACAAGTCCAAAGTTACACACAAATCATGACTTAAGCACGCACAAATCCAAAGTTACACACAAATCAAGACTGACGCACGCACAAATCCAAAGTTACACACAAATCATGACTTACGCACACACAAATCCAAAGTTACACACAAATCATGACTTACGCACACACAAATCTGGCTGAAACTTTTTTCTCTCCACAGCGCCGCGGGTCCACGCATCGGAGCCGCGGGTTCACGCATCGGTCGCCGCGGGTCCACGCATCGGAGCCGCGGGTCCACGCATCGGAGCCGCGGGTCCACGCATCGGAGCCCCGGGTTCACGCATCGGAGCCCCGGGTTCACGCATCGGAGCCGTGGACAGCGACCTGCAGTCCACCCGCGAGCGCCGCCTGCCAGCGGTCCTCACGCGGCTTCACGTGGCCTCAATGGTCCGCACTGGTCCGCATTTCAAACAGAAGCAGCAGACAAGAACAGAACACGCACAACCCGCGTTGTCTGTGAAGTGCACGCCGTCGGTCGTGGCGGAGCTCAGCTGTGTGCCGCTGTGATGACACTCCAAACAGAGTCAATCATGAGGACTTGACCAACTTTCCTTCACTTTCTGTCATGCTGCCTGTTGTGCGTGTTAATGTCACGCAGCATGGCGGTAGCAGCAGTGACAGGACGGTGTGGGCTTGTTTCTTCATCAGTATGGTTCTTAATTTGCGTTTCCCTCCGTCCGAAGCTGGGTACTGATTGACGCAAACTTTTTCTCCAGCTCACCAGTCACTCATCATTTAAATAACTCCGATATTTAAATCAAGAACTGAGTCAATGTGTCCGTTTTGAACATCAAACTTACCCTGGTCGCTTCAACATCCTTTCTGTTGTGTTTTTCTGGACTTTCAACTGTTTTCCGTATTTTTACAAATTTTTTTCTCATATTTTTTGCGGGACGCAGCGGGCCTGAAAATTGTTTGCTTTCTCCTCTTTCGAGCAGCCATTGTGTGTGCGCTGCGAGTCAACCACACTCGCTTTGGCCACGCCCCTCAGGAGTCCCACCCACACGCACTTGTGATTGGCTAAGGGTGCTGCCACTCTGGTTTCAGTGTCATTTAACGAACTCATTGAATAAAATCCAATTTTTGGACTTGCTGAGCACACCGTCAATCGTTACCGTTTTGATGGGTTCGTTTTACAAAGATGTTGACCTCGTAGACAGAAGAAGAACTCCCATTGGCCCAGAGGACTGTCAGTTTAAAGAGATCAGTTCCCACGCTTTTGATTGGATGTTGTTGTCTTCTGCTTGTGACGTCTGGCAGCATGTTAGCTAGCTGTTAGCAGAGCCGCAGGGTCGCAGCGCTACCGCGCTCTCCGCAGAGTACAGTCAGGAAAACGCGTGTTGTACCGGTTTTGTGTTAGTCCTCACATCGGGATTATTCCGTTTTCCAGGCTCCAGGGATCGGCGGGAGCAGGATCCCCTTCATTAAACTCAGAGGTTGGTTCATTCCTGACTCTGCTGTGCAAAGTAAACGATTTACGAATGTTTATGTGGACCCCTACCCAAACCACACCAATGACCATGGGAGGAAGAATAAAGTGTGTTCATATCAAGAGAAACGCACGATTGGATAAACGTCACGCAGATACACAATCCTCAAACTTCCTCAAAGGTTATTCGGGAAAACTTCAACCATTATTTGAACTTCTTACACAAAATGTGTTTACCGGAATTCTTTAACACTTGGCTTTTACTAAATATGTATTTCTTTATATAAAAATAAGTCTTGAAATGTGTGATGATGTATTCTGATGATAATCAATGAGTATTGCTCATTTATCACATGCAGTGTAATTCACATGATCGTTTGGGGAGTAACGACTGATTCATGAATCCATGTCATTCCTACAATCATCTATCTGTACCAGAGCAATCTGCCTGAGGCGGAACCAAATCAGATCAACCAAACCATTAAAACTCATTTCAAAATGACATCAATGGATCATCAATGTGGGAAAATACTATTTGGATTGACTTACAATAACAACAAAAGAAGTCCCATCAAACCAGACAACACAAACGAGATGCAGCAGAAACGGATCAACCGTCATTCCGGTCCAATGTGTGGAAACACTTGTTTCAACAAATGTTCCCTTTGGATTATTCTGATGTGCAAAAAGAACAGTGGGCTGGACTTTGTGAAGCTAAAATGTGAATGGATGTGACGTTCATTCTTGTTTACCTGTTTGTTTGTACACATATTTGATTATCTTGCAACAAATAGAAGGAATCTGGAAAACTTCACCTGTACTGTTCAAGAGCAGGTTTTTATCTCTGAGTCACACTGGTTAAAGTTAAGGATTAAGATGTTTTAGATCCATTTTAGCTCAGATTGGTCAAAATAAACCAATGACGACTACGAATCGTATCGTCAACCACAAATCATGATAGGAGTTGTATTGTCTACAGAGAGTGCAAGACTTTCTTCTGAGGAAAATCAGTCTAAAACTCTGTTTTGTTAATAGACAAAAAATCTGAACTTGATCTGATGATAATCAGATTATGACAACTATGCAAAAATATAAAATGAAGCAACTCAATAGGTTTGGGCTTATTTAAAGGCTTCTTCACACTCCATTTCAAACACTAAATCAAACTTTACTTGACTTAAGTTAATACTTAACAAATGTCAAGTGTGTATTGTATGTAACACTGTAAAAACCTCTGTGTATAATTATGAGTAATTACACAGTTGTTTTCTTCTTACATTTTATGTTCATTTTTCTTTGTTTTTTGAAATCAATACATTTCTTTCTTAAATGAGTTTGAAATATCTGTGTGATTTTTTTTTTTATTTGTTGTGTTTTCTACAAATAATGCTTGGATTAAATCAACAAATCAAATGAAAGAGTTGGTTTGTTAATACTTTTCTGTCTGCTCCATTTGATTAAATATCAAATTTAAAATTCAAAATAACAGAAATTTCACACATTGTAGCATTTTTTAATTACGTTAATTTTTAGAGTTGAGAGTGTGACCTGTGTGAGCTCCGGCATTAGGCAGTATTGTGTGGATGTGGGTGTTTCCCCTTCTTCTAAAATCCACATGTGTGTGATTGATGTACTACTGATGCATTTAAGGCATTTAAAATTTTATGCTTGTTTTCATCAATTTCTGTCTTGAAAGCTTTTTATGTGAGGTTAACAAATGGTAAAGTAATGTGCAAATGTGACCATTTCACAGAACCAGATGGATAAAAATACCAGAAAACTGCGGAATCTGGACACCAACCCCTGTACTGAGGTCAGCTAATACTCTGTTTCCTAAGAAATCAGCCAACAAAACAACACATCTCCAAATGCATTCATGATCTCATATTTTTTGTTGTGCTTTCTGCCACATTTTCTTAAATTTTAGGCTTTAATGCCTCAAATGAAAAACAAACAAAATATTTTCACACGCTGTAGAGTTTCTACCAACCTTTCTTAGATGTGCCTCCATCTCCCCTCTACAAGCGCTACCTGTTTCTTGAGTCAAAGAACCACATTTCTAAAGTTTGTCATCAAACTTTTCTGATCTCCACATGGAATAGATATACTGATGCACTGCTCCGGGATGTTGGTGCCATCTCATGCTTGCCAAAGATGACTAACGCTTTTTTTTCTCCAATTCTTAACCACTACTGACTAAACTATGGTGTTTGATGCTTTTGACAAGCGCTACATGGGAAGCAGAAAGCTGGATTCTGGTTGACTAAATATTCTAACCAAATGTGCTTTTCAAACCTGCTGTGGTCAAATGCTGGCTTCTGTGTACCAAAATGGGCAGTCGTGGTGCAGCGGTAGGCCGGTCCTTCTCTTATTCGGAAGATTTCAGGTTTGATTCCTGCCTTGCCCCCCCATGTGTTGAAGTGTCCTTGGGCAAGACACTGAACCCCACATTACCTCTGATGGAAGGCTGGCGCCAGCGGAGCCTCCATCAGTGTGTGGGTGAATGGTACTGTGATTGTAAAGCTCTTTGGGCCTTCATCACTGAGGGTAGTAAAGTGCTATATAAGTAAACACCATTTACCATTTATCAAAAGTATCATGTGGGCAGCTCTTCCCCTTTACCTGTCTGGGCCCTGTTTCTTTGTCCCCTAAATCAAACCTTGTAGTGGAATGAGTTGCAGCAGCAGCTTCATAATTTTCCCTCTCTTGTGTGTTTGCTTTCCTTTCTCTGGAATACTCAGATCTTCCTCTGCCTCTTCATCCACCTGCTGCAGGTCTTCTGTTTCCTTGCCTGTCTGATCCTTCAACAATATTCAACACATTGATTGATAACTGATCTAACATAGAGACTGATATCATGACTTTTGCTCACACATCACAGTAATGTGTAGCTCTAAAATATTCAGAAGTTACACAGATTACATTTCAGGCACACATGACTAAAATAATAGTAATTTAAAGCCCTGAAAAACATGACTGAATTACTTGAGCTGAAGTAATACTGAAATAGAACCCTCAACAATATTTTGGTCAGGTTTATTTCACTGTCCATTTTGTAATCATGACTCTTAAATAAAAGCTCAAGTTTCAAACATGCTTAAAAGAACAGCACAATCACTCTCACACAATAGGTCTGACAATGAAATCAATAACAAAAGCAACAATACAATCATGTTGAAAAGAGAGCAGGCAGCATTATTTAAACCTTAGATATCAATGATGACATTGTACTCAGACCATATAGTAATAACCATTCACCTCTATATTATAAGTAATAGTAGCTTCAAACCCATAAGAGTAATGTGTTGTTGGTTATTTGCTTATTATTTTGCCAAAATTATATAGTCAGTGAAATGATGTTCTTTTAAATTGTCCATATCATTTTTAAACACATAAACATTTGGACACTCCTTTAGTTTCAGCTCCAAAGTATTCCACAGTTTTCCTCCACACACAGACACACAAATCCTCTTCGTGTTGTTCGTACCATCACAAGTTTGAATTTTCCCGTTCCTCTTCATTTATGACAATTGTCTTTTACTATGAAGGATTTCTGTAGATTGTTTAGTAATGAATTAAAATATGCTAATGTATAGTATTTTTATTTTTGATGATAAATTAGGTGCTGTAATTTGCTGTAAATTACTTACTTAATTACTATGCTGCAAATATCCTTCTTTGTGAATAATTGACCGCTCATTTTTGTGATTGTATAATTGTTTTAATTAAGAATATAGGTATTCCCCCATACCTCTAATTTCTACTGGTCAAAGAGGAGTCTTGTGACTGAAAAAACTAAAACACCACATTAGTGCACAAATACGCTCATTTTGTCACCACCTGTTTGATGCACTAATGATTCAACAGACTTGAATTTGGTTTAGCCCAATTACGCCAGATTATTTTAGAATAAATAACCAGCAGATTAGATCAAGGATTGTTAGTGTCATCCTTGTACTGGTTAAGCAAAAGTAACTGGAGAGGGAAACTGCATCTTAATGAAAGAACCCCTCAGCAGAACCCGTCTCTATCAGGACAAGCATCTGCCGTGACCAGCTGGAATCTGAAAGGACATGAAATACACAGACATGAAATATTTTGGAACATCTGATATCAGACAAAAGAGATATATTGGTAAATGCATAGGTGAGGGAAGAAATGCAAATCTCATGGAGCATCTGTTATTCATTGCAACAGTGAGAGAACAGCAAGCAGACGTGGATAAAGCCGTAACATCTGTTAAGAACCACATAAATGTCAATAAATGCTACAATACAGGATAGAGCTCAACAGACTCAAATCAAATCATTTAATATCTGTCACAAAAAGATTGGATTGTATCTGCAACAATGAGGAATGACCACACATCTTGTTTATTTTTCTTTTAAAAAAACCAACAAGTGATTCAGCCTAAACACGTGACCAGTGACGTTACCTGGGGTCATGGAGTGTTTTGGGTCTTTCAAACACCATACACTCTAACCCAGGCGACCCAGCTGGGGTAAATCAGATTCCAGCTTGTGTCCAGGTAGTGCTGCTCACCCACAGTTCCCCTCTCCTAATCCAAAGCCACCTTGAGGCTGCTTCTGCTGCCTCAATGACCTTCTTAATGGACCTTTGCTTGCTGCCCCCAGCGATGCCCAGCATATTGTATGCCCTGCAAAGCAATTGACCTATGAACCCCCTGCTGCCCACCTCAGTAGACTCACACCTTGCTCGCCAACCATTGTTCTGGCATACTTTGCCCTCTTCCTCTCATTTGCCTCATTGATTTGGTCCTCCCAGAGGACGGTCCTTTCCAGGCAGGAGAATCTGTTTAAAAACCTCTGAGATGAACAGCATATCTGGTGTCAAAGTTGTAGTGAAAATGGTTTTCCGGAAACTTCAGTTCCATTGCTCAGCTCCGCCCATGATACTGTACGTTCCACTAAATGCTCCCATCTTGTCCAGGCTCCCTGCTGTGGCATCTCAATCAACCTGCTGACTTGCTCCTCCTCTATTATTGCCTGCACCTTTCTGCACCAGTAATCCCCTGTCCTTCCTCTGCAGCTCCTCTCTGTGGCACGCCGTGCCATCACCCAGCCCTGGCCTTCCTTAGGTAACTGCTCCAGTCAGTGCCCTGTGCCGGAGCCTTGCTCAGCAACCTCAACAGTCTCTGCTGCCTTCCACTTTCGCTCCATTTGCACTCAGTTCCTGCTTTGGAGACTTTCGGGTTCTCTGATTCTCTGTATTGTAGCACCTCCCTAGCATGGCTCACTTTGAGCCTCCTGTAGGGAGTTTGAACTTCTTGTTCTGATCATACAGGGCGATGCAGTTACGACTGAGGTAGCCCTAGTCATTTACGCTGGAACTTGCTGACTCTCCAGACAATCAAAATAAGTAAAAACAAACATGTGAACTCCTGCAAATCCAGAGCAGCAGGTCTCTCATGATCCGGTCGTACCTCCACAGTCTGCAGACCTACAACCATAAAACAATCAAATGTTTCCGTCAGTTTACTACACAGTAACATCTGTGAACCAGACAGAAATACATCTACAAAGAAATGGAGTAAATTTAAAGTGATGTTTAGTTAGTGCTGGTATGTCTTTAAAAAGCAAGTGCCCTGTTGAATGAAGCTAGCTCAGTTAAACAGAAGCTTCTTAAAGTTTTTTTTTATCATGCTGCTACAGTACCTACACTATTGTACCAAAAGTATTGGCTCACATATGAACTGAAGTGCCATCCAGCTCCTAACACATAGAGTTCAGTATGATTTGGGTCCACCTTTTTCAGTTTTTGACCATTCTTCCAAAAGCTCATTGGTGAGGTCACACACTGATGTTGGTGGAGAAGGTCTGGCTCTCAGTCTCTGCTCTAATTCATCCTAAAGGTGTTCTATGGGGTTCAGGTCAGGTTTCTGTGCAGACCAGTCCAGTTCATCCACACCAGACTCTGTTCTCCATGTCTTAATGGACTTTGCTTTGTGCTCTGGTACACAGTCATGGTGGAAGAGGAAGGCGGCGCTCCAAACTGTTCCTACAAGGTTAGGAGCATGGAATTGTCCAACATGTTTTGATATCCTGAAGCATTCAACGTTCCTTTCTCTGGATCTAAGGGGCCAAGCCCAAGTCCTGAAAAACAGCCCACATTATCATTCCTCCTCCACCAAGGACACATCAAGTTTGGATCTCTGTAGCATTTGACTGTGCAGAAAGTCGGCGACCTCTTTGCACGATGCGCTTCAGCATCCACTGACCCCTCTCTGTCAGTTTACGTGGCCGACCGCTGTGTAGCTGAGTTGCTGTTGTTCCCAAACTCTTCCATTTTGTTATGATAGAGCTGACAGTTGATTGTGGAATATTTAGGAGCGAGGACATTTCATGACTGGATTTGATGCAAAGTTGATGAAAGTTCCACGCTGGAATTCACTGAGCTCCTGAGAGCGAAACATTCATTCACAAATGTTTGTGAAAACAGTCTGCATGTCGGAGTAACTGATTCTATACACCTGTAGTCAGGCCAAGTCATTAGGACACCTGATTCTGATCATTTGGATGGGTGAGCCAATATTTTTGGTACTATAATCTACATTCTTGTGGTGAATACTTACAAACAAAATATGATGAATTGCTTTATCAGATTTTTAAAATGATCATCCTAGGGCAAAATATTACTCATGTTTGGTTTCAAAGATCCTGCAGGGATCTTGTCAGTCTTGTCAGTGATCCTGTGAGGAGTTAAAACATATAAAACATGAATTAAATCATACTCAGAAATGTAGTTTTTATCCCAAATTCTTTTATACATGTCTTCCTTCCATCATGAGAAAAATGCCACATGAACATGTCAAAAACAACCAAAAACATAAACATGTTTATTGGAGTGGGTCTTCAACTGTAAATCCTGTAAAGTAAATATTGTAGAAAGAAATCTGACATTTTTCCCTCCTAGTCGATTTTTACCTGTGCTTATACAAACCAGGAGTCTCTGCCATGGGAATAATGGGGTATCAGTGATGTTCATGTTTGTATGTAAGAGTTACAGATAAAAAAGTCACATTTGGTTGCTGAAACTGGGCAGGAACATTTCCATAGTCGACTGACAAGCTTAGCGAGTCCTGGTCTCTGATCATCAGTGCTTCTCTTTTCAGGAGAGTGATGCATCTCAGAAGTGTGTAGACCACTACAACTACGACAAAAGCATGTGCTCTATCTACTTCCAGAGATATAAGAACTGCAGGAAGTACTGGGTAAGTTTCGCTAATATTTTGTTAAACGAGAACTGTTTTGGTTCTTCTCATCTGATGATATATGCTGATGTTCTGATCAGGTTTTTCTGGCCCCAATTCACTTCCATGTCATTTGATTTTGAGTGTCTGCCAATACTGAGTCCCGATCCGATACTTTTGTACCACATGTAAAAATGAACACATTTCAGAAATGGATCCAGGTTGGTGCCTGTTTTTATTTTATTAACCGTCTTTTATCATTTACCCTTTAGTGAAATAGCTTCAACAATCAAGAAATAACAGGGCAACTATTAACTAGAAGAAATAGTTAACTATTAAGTAGTACAAATAGGAGATAATTATTCATCTGAGAAAGTTCTCTTTCCAGCTAGTGGTGCTCACACCGGATCAGCGCCAGACAAGTAAGGAGGGAGTTGAATTTTTCTTCTTTGGTGTTTTTTACTGTTCACTAGTGCTCGTCCACCACCTACAAAAGGTTCAGGCTCAGTGCGCAGAATCATAGCCCACCTATGACTACTTGATTAGCTTTTCTGATCAAGTAGAGGCTGTTTTAGTTAAGATTAAGAAAAAGTTCTCTTCAACACAGTTCAAAATATTTATAGAATAATGACAATCACAGAGGTTCACGTTGATTTCTTTTAATGCCTTTGTCTCCAGACTTTTACTTGTCATTCAGAGAGCAGCAGCTGCATAGTTGATTTATACTTAAGGGTGTGTGTAACCTCCTACCTGCCGTCAATACAAAGTGTGCAGAGATTTCTTCTATTCACAAAGTTCTCCTCAGTAAATCTCTGTCACATAACCACATGGAAATGCACTGTGAGCAACTAGTAAACCTTCAGGTTTAAAAGATCCACATCATCCTTTATGTCTCTGACTGATGCTTTGCAGCACAACATAATGGTGCAGAGAAGGAGAGACGGAGTCAAACCAGAGATGCCCACTGCAGCAGAGCGGCTGGAGATGCTCAACACCATTGGAGGCAAACCTTACTAGGATCAATTCAAACGTCTGTCAGGCTCAGGAGCTGTGAAATCAACAGACTGCTTCTTATTCCTACACTGACTTGTTCTGGCATGTTGTGTAAAAATGTCATCTGTAAAATAAAGAGATTAAGCAATTATTTATTCATATCTTAGGTTAAGTGTTGTATAAGGACACAAGATATAGCATATATCTGTCAAACTGTTTTTTGAAATGATCATATTCTTTTTTGTGCATTTTCTTTTTATCCTCAATGCCAAATTTGACCCGACAGAATAAAAATCTTGACCAATGACAATGTTTTTGTTTGCCTTAAAGACCCTCTACAATGAAAACGGTGTTTTGAACATGGTCTTTTGCATTTTTCTCATAAAGGAGGACATTTATGGAAAAAAATGATTTAAACTGTATTCCTGAGTATTTCTTTATTCAGATTGATGTGAGTCGCGGGCAGATGAAAAAATACAGTTTGAAAAAGCTTGTAGTTGTTTAAAATCCACATTTAACAGGCCACAAGCTTGCTGCTCCTCTCTATTCTGATGCATCCACTTGCAGACAAATAGATCCATGTACGTCTTTGTTTTCCTCGTCTGATCTGGAATCTGGATCAAAACTGTACGGCCGGATAACTCTGTTATTGCTCACCATTTTTTGTTGCAACTCTGGATCATTGCAGTATTACTTTGCATCAACAACCCTGCACACAACTCAGAGGTGAATCCAGGATCCAGAAAGAGGAGCTGTGGTTTGGATGAGGAAGTCTGGAGCAGCAGAGAAGAACGTTGGAGATGTTCAGGACATGGATGAGAGCTGGAAGACTGTGGTGAGATGTTCTGTAGGTGTGACAGAGGAGTTCAGGATGGAGGTGGGACTGCATCCAGGATCCGCTTTGAGCCGCTTCTTTTGTCTGATATCATTAGGGTCAGCAGTTGGAAAGAGGTGAAGAGGCGTCTGCAAGCAGGTTGGAGTGGTAGAGGAAGGTTTCAGGTGTGATGTGTGACTAAAGAGTTTCATCAGGAATGGAAGGAACTGTGGTGAGAGCAGCCATGCTGTTGGTTTAGAGACTGATGCAGAGCTGGAGGCAGAGCTGGAGGTAGATTGAAATGCTGAGGTTCTCTTTGGGAGAGAACAGGATGGATACGATCAGGATGGAATCCATCAGAGGAACAGATCATGGGAGATGTTTTGGAGATAAATGCAGGGAAGCACATGGAGACGGTTGGTGTGAGAAAGAAGGAAGCAGAAGTAAGGGACGATGAGGATTTGCTATGGAACTTTTAAAAGACAGCATTTGAAAAGCAAATAAGACTCTAAGTAACACTTTAGCATGAATATTATTATTTAAACTACAAGATAGAGACCACAACATTCAACACTGCACTCCAATGCATTTGGAACCGCAACTACCAGAAACTCCGGGGTTGAGAGACAGTGATGTTCCAACAAAGGAGAGACTGGTGAGAGTCCATGGATGAGAAAGAGGTTCCTTACACATCAGATCAAATGCAAAGCTGCTTTGTGAGGGGAACAGAGACAGCAAACAAACGCTGAAACAACAGGATATGCTTGGAAAAGCCTGAACACAAACCCTAACCCGCGCTCTCGCAAAGAATTGAAACAACTTTCTGGTTTCTGGTTCAAGATTCAAACCCCCTGACACCACTGGCACAGCTTTTTTAGATCAAGAACATTATTTACTGATGAAACGATTAAACAGACACATTTATTCTTACGAAAAAAACCATACAAATATGTAGAAAAAGTAAACAGACAAATGTAAAAACACACATATTTGCACTTTGCTCCAGAGTTGGGGAGCGCCCATTCAGACCGTCCGTTAATGAACTGAGTTATCTCTGACTTGGATGCCATCTAGTCATTTACAGAGGTCACGATTTCATTTAAAGGTTTAAAGGCTGTATTGAAACAACAAAATACCGATGGCAGGAGATGAGAAATGAACACAAAAGGTTCTCCTGCTTTATTTCTTAATGTGGGATTGTTTTAAGGGTTAAAATAAGCCGATTCCAGTTGCTGTCACAGAGGACCAAAACGTTGCCTTGATATCGCGGGACAAAGAGGGCCCACCAGAACCCCGCTGCTGTTCCCCCTGGACAGTACAGTCCCCAGCCGCCGGTGTGTTCAACTGTGCACGGTGAACGGAACCGGCACGAGGCCGCTGCACGTTCCGAAAAAGAAGGTAAGAGAACAGAGCGTCTACTAACACGCATTTGTAGTTGGTAATGTCAGAGCGCGATGCTGCGGGCGTTTGTCGTTACTGTGTGGTTGAAGCTGTCCTGTGTTAGCACAAGACCACATGGAGCCTGATGCGTTCAGGATCAGTCTGAATCAGCCTGAACGCAGCTGATTTAGTCTTAACCAGTCAGGGCTGGCCCAAGGCATAGGCGACCTAGGCGTCTGCCTAGGGCGCCATCCTACTGGAGAGGGCGCCACATGACAAAGATTGGGTTACATGTTTTTATGTTTATGATATTTTTACAAGCGTATAACAGTTGGAAACCACTCATTTAGTTTAAAAATAAAAAGGCAATAATTTAAAACATAAATAAAGTAACTCAATTGTTTGATGTAATCATCTTTTCCTGGTGCAGCACCCCTTTTTACCTGACGCTCCCGCTGTCTAAGCTAAGGAAGGGGGGGGGGGCAGTCTGGCTGCTGTTGTTTTTTTTACACTTTAAGGATGAAAAAGCAGCACAACACAAACTCAGGGATAGCATGGTCAAAAAGGGAAGGAAGAGGAGAAAAACTAACTCATAGCAGAAGTTTGTTTGATTTACATTCAATTGCTTGAAAATTCACCCCCCTCCCCTGCATTTCAGTTGAAGAATATTCTAGGTTATTTAATTTTTATTTTTTATTTTTAAACCATTAACAACCAAGATCCTTCCCTCCTTTCACACTGCAGATGCCTCTATTACAGCCCACCATGTCTGTCATCATAGTCTGACGGTGGTGTAATGGTTAGAGCTTCCACTATGGCGTCACATCTCTGCCATTAATTGAACGGATCGTATTTGATAACTGAATCTTACGTCTGACCCACCCAGAGAAGATATGATACCATATAACCATAATTTATGATTCTTTGTAAATAAAAAAATAATTAACATTGATAATTTTTTAATATAGTAATGTTTATTAATAACAACTATTAAAAAAAACAGTAAAATAATACTCAAATGATGATTATTATTAATTGCCGCTTATAACCATTCCTCCTCTTTGAGCACTTCAGGACAGGAGTCGGGAGACGGTGTCATATCTTCTCCGGTGTGTCAGACGTTTATTTGATGTTCGGTTCTCGGCAGCTGGCCCCGTTGTTTTTTCATAGTGCTCTCCTTCCTCATTTCTTTATGTAAAGCACGGTGCTCTTGTTAAGTCCGTAATGTCGCCCAACTGACGGTAACTAAAGTCTACATGTATATTTACCTAATAAAGTGATACATGAGTCAAACTTGTAGCACAAAAAACCCGCCGCACTTTTTTATCTTGTTCTTGGTCATTTCATTAACGTTTTAATCCACATTTCATCCGTTTTTTTTCTATTAAAGCAGATAAAAAAAAGGAAAGTCCCGCCCCGTTGCCTCACCGGATTTGATCAACCAGAAAGGTTACCGCCCCCTGAAGCTGAGCAAGCGAAAAGAAAACTGAGCGAGCGTGCAGTCAGAACTTTGTGACTGCAGAACTTTGTGACTGCACGGTGCAGTTGCAGAATACGCTCACTCAGTTGTAAGATACGCCCGCTCAGTTATCAAATATGCGCCGTTCAATAATAGCAGCGATGTGACGCGATAGTCCTCCTCCAAGTACAAAGATAGCTGGATTGAATTATGCTCTGGGGGGAATTGTTTTTTTTTATTAATTTTTTTATCCGTTTTGTGCATCCCAGGTCCAGGGCTGTAACCAGTCTAATCCGTCTAAATCAGTCTTAACCAGTCTACATTTGTTGGAACTAGTTTGACTAGTTTGTCTGGCTTAATGTTTCAATTACAGCTTCACCGTGTGCTTGGTGATATGAGTACCTTTGATACAGAGGGAAGATTAGTATGCATATTCTTTATAACTTCTTTATAACTCTTCGTATAGCAAAAAAGCTATTTCACTCATCTGGAAAAACAAGAAAAATATGATTGTAGGTCATTACAGGAATCTGCTTCTTGATCAAATCAGCTTTGAAAAAATGTCAGTTTTGAGTTAGAAAAACTTGTAATGATTTCAGTCTCTCTGGTCTCCCATCGCTAACTCCATGACTTAGGGGGCGGGGTTCTTGGGTGTCGTCGCACCTTGTCTATCTGCTGGGGTTTGTGGGGGGTTCGCCTGTGCTGGATGGGCTGCCCATCTGCACCTGGGGGGTGGGATCACTCCTTCCCTGTCCTCTCAGTGCCCTGCTCGCCAATTTCAACTGCACCTTCTTTACACACACCCTTTAACCTCCACAAACAAAACCCAACACACACACATATACACACACAAATACATTACACAGGGAAGGTGGGACTATTGATCTTCCGGCCCCTACCCCATCCCTGGTGGAAGGAATAAGGCCCTCAGCAGCGGCGGCCTTGTCTCTTGGGTGTGGGCCTCTTGGGCCCAGCGGCCCCCTCCTCATTCTCTCTGAGCCCGGAGGGCGTCGGTGTTTTTATGGTGCGGGTTCTGGTCTTTGCCTTTGGGTGCCGGGCCTTTCCTAAATTCCAACTGTCTTTGTAACAGTTGCACCAAGTTACAGAAACAGTTCATAGATTATGCATTAAAAAAGAATAAAGGAAGGCAAACTGATAGATTTGCTGAATCGTCATTGCAAATTTTAGCTGAAAGTCAATTTACTCATTTGTACTTGATTGTACTCAACATTTTCAACACCCCGAACCCACATTTATCATTAGGCTTTTATGTAACCTTCATTTCAGAACTTCATTTTCCTGTTAACTGGTTGATTGGTACTTATCTCTAGTTGTTTGCATGAGCCAAAACTCAAACCAAGTACTGGGTTTCCCCTGACTAATCACTGAACATGTTATAGAATCTTTATTCAACATCTTCAAAACTTCCAAAGATATATTATAAAGGAATAAATCATAATTAGATGGTAGATTCAAATGTTGTCAGAGACAGATCAGTCCAGCCAGTACAGGTAGCTCAACGTGAAGGGCTTGCTCCCACTAAAGGTAATAAAGCACTAAGAAAAGCTCTTGTCAAACTTGAAAACTGTCCCTTTTTTAAGCTCATTGTGTTGTCCCCGGAAACATTTGACAGAGACTACCATCAAGTGTATGAAAATGCTCACTGCTGGTATGTGTCATGCTTAGACTGAGATTGTGTTTTTTGCAGGTTTGCTGCTGTCTATTGAGCTGATGGATGTCTTCGTTGATCTCTGCAATTCATTTGGGTAAAAACCTTCCAATTTCCCAAAGTCTGTCTCAACTCTTAAAAGCCACACAGTACTCTTTGTTATTCAACTTACACCACCTGGTCTTCAGGTCTGGCCTCACCCTCTTCATCCTCACACCACCATCCTGTGCTATCTGGCTACACTGAGTGGCAAACACTGAAGAACTGTCATAAAAACGTGGTAAAATATATTAAAAGATTTAGTTTATTTGGTTTTTTTTTCAATATGGTAGATTTTTACAATTGTTGCTCACCTAATTTTATTTATGTGTTAGAGTTTTTTTTTCTTTGTACAGCACTTTGAGGTGTTTTAAAAGGAAAATGGCTTTGTTACTTCACTTTGTTAAGTTTATTAACCATTTATGCCATTGAACTTCATCAATCTCCCTCCTTTCTGGGTTTGGGTGAGAAGCATTTACACCCTTAGTTATATAGATTCCAGTACACAGGCAAAATCAACGATCACAGTTAATTAGAGGCTGTTAATTTAACAGCAATGCATTACATGTAACACTAGAAGGCGCAGTTCTTGCACTGTTTAGAGATTATTCTTTGGAGATGCTAAAAATTTAAAAATACCATGAGATCAATAATTTTCCAAGCTTTTATTCAAACTTTGTTTTGTGAAAATTGGTTAAGATATGAGGGAGCTAGCCCAATTTTTGTGGTTGATGCCTGACTCTCCTCCAATGTCCGGCCCTAGGCATAGTGACCTAGGCAAATGCCTAGGGCACCATCTGCTGGAGAGGGATTGAAAATGATCGGACTATGTTTTTTTTTTTTTTTTGTTAAAAGTTTGACAATTTTTACTAGTGTATAAGAGTTGGAAATTCACTGATTTAATTTTTAAAAACTAAAAAGTAATAATATAAAACAAAAGGAATTACTCAAAAGTTTTATGTAATCAATAACTTTTCTTGGTGCAGCGCCCCTCCTTAACTGATGCTACTGCTGTCTAAGCTAGGGGAGGGGGAGTGGGGGTGTGGGTGTGTGTGTGTGGGGTGGGGTGTCAGTCTTGCTGCTCTTCGTCCTTTTTTAAAAAAACTTTAGGGATGAAAAAGCAGCAACAATTACCCTCAGGGACAGCTTTAACATAAAAAAAAGGAAAAAAGAGGAGAAAAACATGCAATTGTTTTAGTTACACGACCAGAGACAGGACCACAAACGATCCACCTGGAATCTCTCCTGCTCCCCTGGGGGGTAGTGGGAAACTGGGACAACATATGAACTGCACTGCACCAAACAGAGGCATGATGAACTAAATAAAAATAGTACTGGGTAAATGATAAAGAATAGGGCAGAAAAGTAATAGAGGACAACTAAACTCCAGTGCACCATACTTTCGGGCTTCTAACTTCTAGGAGCTTACTAGTATTGACATTTTATTAAAATTAGAAATTTTATTAATATCAATAATAGAAAATCTGCAGCTTTTAGCATATTAATTGTAATATAATATATTATTAATCTAATCTAAACCTGTGTAAACCCACTAAGCTGCAGGAATAGGCCGCCATGGCCCAGTTTATCAAACCATCTTCCCTCTTCTTAGCTCTGCGGAGAAATATGTACAATGGATGTAATGAAAATTATAATTATTCCTCCAAGCTTCATTACAGTAGGTGATGTAGGAGAGCAGTAAGTTAAATTTTCTTTGATTGCTAGCTAGCCTGGCAGTAGGCCTGTCTAAAGAGGAATGTTTTAAGCCTAACTTGAGTGTAAAAATTGTATCGACCTCTCTCTAGGCTGGCAGCTTAATCCATAACAGTGGCTTGTTGGATAAAGGCTCTCTAATTGTGCTTTTAAAAATTCTCTGAACAACAAAGGAGTTCTGCATTTTGTGAGCAAAGTGTTCTGTTTGGTTTAAGGCTCTATAAGATCTTTAATAAAGGATAGGGCCAAACCATTCAAGGCCTTATAGGTTAGTAGGAGGATCAGATAGAGCATCTCTCAGGTATTTAGGATCTAGTATAATGACCTAAGTTTTTTCTGGGATTAGGAATAATTAATTGTCATCCAAGTCTTGATGTCACTAATGCAGGCATTAAGTTTCTCTAAGCGGTCATTCTGGTCGGGTTTAATGGATAAATACAACTGTGTATAATCCGCATAACAGTGAACATTAATCCCTTGTTTCCTGATTATGTTCCCTAGAGGCAGCATGTAAAGCATAAACTGGATGGGCTCTAGAACTGAGCCCTGTGGGACTCCGTGGCTAACTCGACTATAATGGGAGGAATGTCTGTTTACATGAACAAACTGGTACCTATCAGATAAATAGGATTTAAACCACTGAAGGGCAGATCCTCTGATCCCCATGTCATGTTCTAGTCTCTGGAGTAAGATGCTGTGGTCTATAGTGTCAAAGGCTGCACTAAGATCTAACAGGACCAGAATAGAGATTAGTCCCTTTTCTGTGGCCAGTAACAAGTCATTAGTGACTCTAACTAGTGCAGTTTCAGTACTATGGTGAGGTCTGAACCCTGACTGGAAATCTTCAAAGAGGCTATTGTCCTGTAGGTGGCAGTATAGCTGTTTAACTACAACTCTTTCTAATATCTTTGAGATAAAGGGGAGATTTGATATTGGTCTATAATTAATATATTTGAAAGAATGTGGCACATAACCTGTTTCTAGAGAAGTATTTATAATAGTTAAAATGGATTCGTTAATTAGGGGGAAGGTTTCTTTAAAAAGATTAGTAGGGATTGAGTCTAAAGGTGCATTTACACTGAGCACGATTTGCACAGTGGAGGTGGCCAGTTTCAACGTTAAGTCAATGGTTAAACGCGATCTGAGGTTCTGCGGTGCTAATTGAGCTGCCGGTACAGCCCGAAGGTCTAGAAACAGTGCGATTCGGGCAGCTTGGCATGGCAAACCAGAGTGACAGAGTGAAAAAAAAACATCTAAACTCTGGGGAGGTCGACACGTCGCCTAAACCAATCAGGGACTCAACCATAGGCATGTGACGTCTTTAGTGACAGCAGGTAGAATACACATCCACCTCTCTTAAATGGTGAATCAGATTTCCTGAAATTCCATTCATTTGCCTAACCCGCTGTATCCATTTCGAGGCAGCGAGATTTCATGAATTCATGACTTATGATGTTTTTCTTCTTTTCATCAAGACAATAATAATAATAAAAAGGTCCCTAATTTCATTCTTGTTTTTCTTTTTGTTCTCTCGGGTTAATGCGGGACAGTAAGCTCCAAACACGCTCAGAGAGACGGAAACACAGCCGTCATCCAGACACAGCGGGAATGAAGCTCACTGTACAGAGAGAACCTCTAAATCAGGGATTACACTTTTTTAGCATGTGAGCTACTTAGAACACATACAATGATGTGAAGTTTTCATTTTTATGTGCTCAAATATGTAACTAAGATGATGTTTCAACAGA
Organism: Oryzias celebensis; assembly: GCA_014656515.1. Taxonomy (NCBI): domain Eukaryota; kingdom Metazoa; phylum Chordata; class Actinopteri; order Beloniformes; family Adrianichthyidae; genus Oryzias; species Oryzias celebensis. The sequence goes on from BNCR01000012.1 coordinate 48,379,561, forward strand.
AACATGATTCCATGAAAAATTCATGGATGAACAAATCTTTTCATGACAACCCAAGAGAGCCCTTCACTCAGCATTTTGTGTGTAGCTGTCTTTATAAAGTGACAAAACTTCCTAAGGATCAGCTTCTCTATAGTAGTACTTCTCGATAGTCTTCATGCGGTGTGTTTTCGGCACCTGGCCTTGGTAGTTTGTTAAATTTCTTTTTTCCTTTTTTTCTTGCTAAATTACTCAACACTCATTATTATAAATAATATTAAAAAACATAAGGACAATTCTTTAGATTTTAAATGTCATTAGAATATATATTTTTTTATAGCCATAAGTTTTTTTTTTGTAATACATAGTTACACACAAATAAACTTAGTGTATCAAACCTTTGGTTTACAATTTCTTCTTGTTTTTAAAAAGATGCTCAAAGGAATTTATGAAAAAAAAAGATGTCTTCTTTATGCTTAGTTAAACTATGTGTTTCAAAAGTAAAACACGATAACAGTGGGACTTGATCCTGGAAACTTCTGGTATGGTTTTATTACGATCACATGATCAACTGCTTTCGCCACACACGCGGGAAGAATGACCAGTGAAGAATGTTTGCTGTTTGATCACTGAATTTTTCTTTTTTTTTTAAACTTGTTTATCTTTTGTGGGTAGATGGCTTATATATTTGTTAATTTATTTTGATGGCCCGCGATCTACATGGAGACGTGATCACCGATGTTTATGAAGAGATCTTTGAAAAAGAAGAAACTGATCTCTAAACACTGTCTGTGTCCTCCATGCATTGTAAATGAGATAAACACAGGCACTGTGTGAGATAGTGAGGGAACACTGGATACTGTAATATTTAACATGATTACTCTTTTTAAGCCTCTTTTAGCTGTGTTCTGTACGTATGCAGTGGAGTATAGTAATAATGACCACATCATTAGAAGAAAAAACAAATGTGATTTCTTCTCTAGAGTTCCTGTGTGGATCGCAGCTCTCCTCCAGTCTGCCAAACGCCTCAGAAGTGACCGTTCCCGACGTAAGAAGGCCTACCGCCTCCTGCAAAGAAAACTGGTGTGTATAAAAAGAACACATGTCTGTCATAACAGTCATGAAATACTTTGATGGAGACAAAGTCCTCTCATACATTTTGTGAATGTCAGAAATACATACTTCTATATGCTGTTAAAGTTTTGAGAGGATTTTTCAGCCTCAGAGCATTTTAGACCTGACAAAACTTTGGCTTTTCATGGTGTTCTACCAAAGACATTTTTGGCCTTTTCTATTAAATCATACATTTTCTTTCTCTGAAACATTCAATCTTTTTTACTAAGCCCTCGTCTTTGGGAAATACAGCTGTTTGAAGAATTCTTTTTGTGTTTCATCAGGAGAGTCAGGGAAGCAGGTCTGGAGCCAGTAAAGGACTTTAGCCAGTGGCACGCTTCAGTTGGTGCATGCATTTGAGCAGATAAATGTTTTGGTAAATCAATGGGAGCTTGGTAGTTATGCAATAGAATACAGTGGAGAATCGCAAGAGCTTTATATTGGAGAAACTATACAGCCATTACACTAGAAGATGCACCAAAACAAGGTCAAATGTCGTGACTGCTCTCCCAAACAGGATGGCAAACAATAACAACATTTCAATTATAGTTTTTTTTTTTTATTGTTAGAGGAGTTTTTGCTCTTTCTCTCATGTTCAGCATAGCTGCTGATGGATGGATGTGTAGGGAGTGAACGGCCAGTCACTTCACTTACTTGTTGGACACATTCCACTTCGCTTCGTTCTCTCCTGCTGATTTTCACTTGAATTATTTAGTTCCTGTTTCTATCCATGTGTTTTCATTTTCTCTCATTATCACTCTGCAGTTTGAAGTGAACTGAGTGATGAATCGCTCATGTGTAGATTTCTGGTTGCTAAAGCTAAAGCTAACACTGGCAGTAGCAGTGAAGCTCAATGAGATACAGTGGGGATCAAAGGTTTGGGCACCCCAGGTAAAATGTTTTATTATTGGGCATAAAAAACTCAAGGAAAGATTGAAAAATCCCATAAAGGCATCAGTTTACAGATGAGACATCCTTTTAATATGCCTAAAAAAGCTTTATTTCCATCATTTACCCCTTTAAAATAACAGATTGTGTTGTGCAGGTGCCTGAGACCTTCTGCTAGAGGCTGGGTGGGATCCACTTTTGGACATGTCCAGTCCAGTAGCAGTACACTGAGCTCTTCTAGTTGCTCAAGCACCATCAGCCCCTCATTCTCCAAGTTGTTTCCAGCCATGCCTTCACTGTTGCAAATGTTATAAACTTAGACCTGAGCATTATAGCACAGCCACAACCCCATGATTCATTTTGGTAAGAATTCTTGACAAAGAAGACAAATGGTTGGAAAAAGGGGTCAGAGAACCAATACATGTACATAGCATTAACCAATAATAACAGGGGGGAGGCCTAAGACACAATTTCTCTCCTGTTAACCATGCTTTCTTCATCAGTTCCAAAGAAAACCAAATCTCAGATGACCACATCCAACGGCCTTGTGATAGAGATAGGATGAGTTACATAAGGAGAGACAGACTTTGGTTTCTGTGCTTCACTTCAATGAGCCGTCTAATTGAAGGAATGTGGTTGTCGCACCTGAAGGATATATGAGGGGCTTCTGGCCAGCACCAGTCAGACGGATGAAGATACTTGGATGAGTGTAGAAACTTTTCAAAGAACTGGACCCTCGCTCCTGTCCGCGGGGCCCCTCGCTGTCAACCGGGGGGGCAAAATGTTCCCAGTGCACTTCAACCGCGTCCCGTCACCTGGGCAAGAAGCGGCCCATAGCCTTTAATGTGTACAAGCGGTCTGCAGCGATGTCAGCCACCCACCAACCGTCTTGAAACGTGGACTGTGGAGTCTTAACAGTTTGTGTAAATCTTGGTCTGTGTGTAGATTTGAAAGAACTCTTAAAGTCCAGATGCCATGATTCAATGTCAAGACACTTTCCAGTACGGAAAAAACAGAGAAGCGTCATAGTCAACAGACTGCAGATTGTCATGAGTAAACGATACATCAAATCTAATTCTTCTTTGTTCGCAGCAGAAACACGTGCGCATGTATTACCTCCCGTTGACTGAGCTGAAACTGTCGTAATTCTCACGGTCTCTTACTTTTATTGGACAGGTGTCTCCCTGTTGCCCATCTCAGCACAAAGGAAACTAACATTTGATAAAAGCACTCATGACTCGCTCCATGGCTGAGTCAGCTTTGGTGCCGACCATAAGCCAGAGCAGAAAGCTTGGTGAAGCCGCCATGAAAAGCCGTTCCTACGCTTTGCTCTGCAGGTTTGATTTTTCAGCTTCCAAACGGTCACATGGCTGATGGGCATGTCAGAGAACCCCCCCCCCAATACATACACAAAGCCTGTCCGGAACAGAAACAACATAACTAACTTGGTTTTATTGCAATAAATATTTATTTAAGCACTGAGAACAATAAATAGAATTCTTCAAATGTAAACAATAATCATTTATGATTAGTATTTTAATTAACACAAGTTATTATTAGACTATGAATCTACGTTTCATTTAATAAAATACAAGGATGCTCACAGTCCAAAGTGACTGCCGCCGCCCCTCCCTCCACGAACAGGACGTCTAAAGACATGAAATAGAGTTGATGAGGGAAAGCAATGTGAGGAAGAGAAACAAAATCCAAAATAGTAATAAAAACCTCCAGTAGAAAATGTTCCATCTGAGACATCCTCTTTACTTCAGTGCGGAAAGAGCAGCCCAAAAATCCAATGTAAAAAACAGCTCCAAACAGGAAACACAAAGATCACAAAAGGCAAAGATGTCCAGCTCCACACCTCCTTCTCGACGCGGCATCGATTGTTTTTACCGGTACTGTCGCTCAGTAGTGATTCAAGTAGACTGCAGTTCACGAGACCGATGGAAACAAGGCCTCGATGTCTGTTTAACATGCGATTCGAACAGAACCGGTGCAGCACTTTACCCAGGTTTATAACCGACTGAAACGCTGTTGCCAGTGTGGATTTACTGGAAATCCCGGCTCCTCTTACAGATTGGTCTGCTTTAGATCGACTCACTAAAAAGAACCTCTTTCAGCTCCCAAACTGTTCTTTAGGGATTTTTCTGTTTGTTGTTACTTTATGTCATTTATTATCAATATTAGGAAAAAAATGAATAAACAATGTTTTTAATTCATATAATTGTATATTATGTTGTTGTTTATTCATTTCAGATCAAATGTACAAAATTATAAAAGCAAACCAGCGATTTTATGTAGACATTTCAGTCACAAATGGGAGGATGAAGCTTCTTGAGATGAAACATCTCGTTTGAGAGGGTTCTCCTTTCCAGCAAATCAAAATTCAAACAAGCACGGAAAGCGTAGACGTCTGTGCACGTTTTCATTGAAAGTAGCTTCATTAAGACGCAGTCGGTGTGTAAGCACCTTTATAATCGGTTCATGTGCTACTGTACGTGTAACGAACCCCCACCCCCTCAGCGCAAACATCCCCCGCTTCATTCACGCCCGACATCACTGGTGGAGATGATCATGATATTACAGTCTTATCACATTACATTGTTACTAGACAACATATCTGCCACATCCAATAGTTGTTGAACCATTATCCAGATCAACGTTGGTCAAAGTCAAAGTTGGTCAGTACTTCACGAGTTTTTTTCTACAAAAAGGTCAGAGACCCAAAACTCACAGCAATAGGATATTTAAGTATTCAAGGAAACCATACAGCCAAAAATGTATTTAGCACACAGAGCCAACAAACTGGCACTGCGGTGAGCAGAAACAGCAGTAAATATGCAGGGGTAGACACATTCAAATGATAACTGATTACATGAACCTGGGGCAGAAAGAAAACAGCAGAAGGCTGAGAACAGGACTCCTGTGTCTGTTGTGGTTGCAAAAATGTTCTCTGGGTGAATAAATGAAATGTCGAATTTGTTGACTCAGCATTACATTATAGTTGATTAAATCTATTTTTGGTGTAGAACTGTCATGCTTGAGTTAGGAATCTTTGTGTGGCTTCCTTGGTGAAAACAGTGGACCTGAAGCGGCGTAAGACAAAAAAACCCCAAACAAATAAAAATACAGAAAAAGACCCGCAGGGAAACAAAACTTTGTTCAGTAATGGGTAACGCCTTCACAGAAAAAAATGCAAATGCTCCTAATACGTGGCACTCTGCTAAGAATGAATAAACCTGATATGAAATATCTTCATATAAGAAGTGAGGGGCACAATACAGTCTGTTGTAAAATGTCAGGCAGTGAACATACTAGATTACATCTAAACCTCTGCTTTGTGCCCGTTTTCCTTCTCTTCCTTTTGTTTTTTTGTGCCTTTTTATTCTTAAAATTTTGAAGAAGTAAAACAGCAGCAGCTCTGCACGCCTCTCCCCCCCAGCTTGGACAGCTGGGCCGTCAGTATAAGGTCCGGAGAGGTGTAGCACTGAGCAAAGGTATTAATTCTATCAACATTTTCGGTAGTTTTATTTATTATTATTATTACTTTTGGAAATAATCGTTTTTACTTGAGAGAAGTGGTGTGTCAAACTGTTAAAAGTATTATATATGTAAAAAAAAAGAGCTATAGAATGATTGGGATTTGGTGCCCCCTCCAGCAGATGGCGCCATAAGCAGCTGCGTGTGTCGCCTTTGCCCAGGGCCGTCCTTGTTTGAATGAGGGACTGTCCAAGTTTGGGTGCAGATGAGTGAGAATTATCAGTCTAAGATTCAGCAAGGCCAGAATGGGAAAAAAGATGAGAAAATCCGTTGTGTGATATGGAGCTGGCTTTTCTTTATGTCTTACAACAGAATACTCATCAGGTCGTCATCAGTCTGTCTTGTCACGGTTTCTGTCATCCCCTCCAAACCTTTCATACTGTCTCTCCTCTCTCTTATCTCACTCTCTCAATACCTCTTCTTTAAACACTGCATTATGTTTATGGAGGTCATTTTTCAAATGAATTAAAACAATTGCTGAATTAACCCAATAAAGAAAAGGAAGAGAAGTCTCATTTGAGGGTTCAAGATCACAACTTATGCTCATGCTGGTGTTCTTTGGGCAGTTCTAGTAACACTGAGTGGCTATAGTGCATTTGGAGGTAGTACTACTTTCAATAGCTGTAGCAAGAATTCAAACTTTTGATCTGAAAGTCTGGTTTAACATTTGGTTTGACCAACAAAACAAATCAAAAACTTTATCTGAGCTTCAAAAATAAAGCATCTTGGTTTAGTTAATACACAGGTGCAGGAGCCCATCAACTGTGTCTGCAACTTTTTCCCTGCACTTTGGTTTAGCATTCATCATAGAGAGGGCATGACTTTGAAACAAATTGTATGGTGTATGCTTTATAGTGCAGTTTTACCTTCTTGGAAGACCTAAAGCCCTTTACAGTCACATTTAGGGCTGGGCAATGTAGTTATTTACACATCAGGCGATAACAATGTATAATGATATAAACCAAATAACTATATCTGTCAAAAGTGAACGCTCTGTGGCTCATTAGAGAAATGTGTAATCATCAACAGATTGTTCATATTTAAATATTTACTTCCCTTCATACTTAAAACATAACAGATGCACTGAAGGATCATGATGCAACTGTTTTATCCCAGAAAACGAAAAGAATTAACATAAATATTACAAACTAAACTGATAATTAAAGCAAAAGCTTTCAAGTTTCAAAACATCAATAAAACAAAACACTAAACTGCTTGATCAGTTCCATTTAAAACCAAATTCTACAAATATATTCTAATGTTTTCAGGTTTGACAGAACAAACATGAAATTAACAAACATTTTTGTCAACATCCTGTGAATAATCCTGGAACTAAAAGCAAATTCTCTGAATTTCTTCTGGTAGTTTAGACTGTTGCTGCAGTGAAGGTCTGAACTTTGTTGTTTTTCTGGAGAATTCTGGTTTATTTCAGTCTGAAATTGAACATGTTTGGTGGAACTGCTTCAGGTGATAAAAAGGTTGGTGGTATTTCCAGTTTTAGAAGGAACATGCTTTCTGCACAGTCTGCAGTGCACATTGCTCTGTTTTTTGTTGGATTTTAAGTAACTAAAATACCGCCACATTGGAGCCAAAGTTTAACTTCTGAGTAATCTGTTGGCAGGTAGATTAATTTTAAATTTTTTTTAAGAAAATGAAATTGCATAAAAGTAATAAATGGCATGAACACGTCTTTATTGTCATCTAACTATAAACTGAAATTCAAACATGCTGAGAAATCGAGGACAGATTTAGTAGAGATTTCCTTTATTCTGCCTTTAATGTTAAATAATTTTGTATTAAAATTGCCTAAAAATACTGTAATGTTTTGGGTTATTGACATTATATGTCTATATAATTCCGGTTCCGGGTCACATGAATGCACACGAGGTGTTTCTTCGGCTCTCGATTGCTGACATTTTTTGGAGCGTTTTTTAAATATTCTTTATATTAAATAGTAGATATTCTGCTACAGAAAGAGCTGAACATGGCACCTAAAGCTGAACTGGCAGAATTTAAAGCTGTATTGGCAGATATCCAAGCCAAACAAGCGGACATCCAAGCCAAGCTAACTCCTCTGCTGGCTATCGAAGCTAAGCTAGCTCCATTGCTGGCTATGGAAGCCAGGATAACACCTCTGCTGGCACTCGTGCAGGAATTCCGACAAGAAAAAGTACGAAATGAACAACAGGATAATCGGCTTGACCTCATGGATAGAAGACAGAACGACGCGGATCAACAACTAAGAATGAATAACATCATTCTTACGGGATTTCATCTCAAACATAGAGCCAAGTCTGGAGCAGCAAACGTTAGCACGGATGCAAGCGGAGCCTCTGTGAAAACAGCCGATACTGTTGAAGCTCAAGTCGGATCATTCCTCACTTCCAAAGGGATTTCCTTGGATTTGAATGAAATCGAGATCTGCCACCCGCTTCCCAGGAGAAAGGAGTCAGATAAACCAGCGATCCTCTGATGAAGCAAAGAAAACTGCTAAAAGGTTCAGAGATTTTCATTAATGATGACTTATCGAAACATAACGCATTGTTGGCTAAGCACGCCCGACTCCTGAAGCGGAAAAAACATCCAGAACACATGGGTGCTGAATTCCAGGATCTACGTAAAACCAAACGGTCCACCGGACCTGGCCAAGGCTGTGTCATCACCAACATGAAAGACTTTGAGAAGTGTGTGGTCATGGACGTCTGAGCCTTTATTTGAATCGAAATAAGAATCAAAAATGATTTCAAGAAAATATGGTGCCGGGATTTACCACTAACTCTTAGATCAACTTTGACCTGATTTTCAGCAGTGATTTCAGACAACACAAAGTCTGCAGTCATAACAACCAGGAGAACTCTATAAACACTGTTCTAACCTGAAGGACGGCTGTTAATCAGGAGCAGAATGCAGGAATACAGTCTTGGTTGATGGCATGAATCATATCACTTGACATAGTTCCCTGAAATGTGATTAATGTCAAAGGATCTCCTAATGAAACAACCTGCACTTATTGATTTTCTACATCTGATTAAAGTAAATAATCTTTCAGACACATGATTTGTTGTTGCCTCTTACTTGATCTGAAGAAATGACTTGTCTGATGAAGATAATCAGCATCTACTTGATATTTACTGATTTTGAGCTTTTTGTTTTGTTTTGTCTTTGTTTATTCTTTACTTTTTTCTTTAATTACTATTATTGTTTTTTCATTATCATTTTTGATATATTCACATCATTGATTTTTTTATGATGAAACTATTCTTAAAAATAATATATATATATATATATATATATATATATATATATATATATATATGATCATTATTCTGTATTATTATTATTTTTGTATAAGCTCCAATCAAGTTTAAAATAGTGTTTTACTTACATGCAAAGCAGTATGACTTATTGTTACTCAAGGATGTTTAATTACCTGTATTACTATCAGTACAGTATAAATACCAGATTATTAGTTATGAACCGGTTGATATCTAATGTAAAGTAAATGGTATGGTCGAGTCGGGGTGGGATTATTTAAGTTCGCTTCCTCCCACTCCCTTTCAAGCAGTCAATTTTCTGATGTCTAGTTATCCTATGTTTACATGATTACTGTTGCAAATCTTTGTGGGTGTTGATTGTGATACACATGTCTTGTATATCCTGTCTGCTTGAAATAAACCGTTTCAATTCAATTCAAATTCAAATAATATCTGTATATGTGCAGATATTTATCTATATGAATCTGTCTGTTGCTGCTGTAGGTTTAGCAGCTTTATCCTCCAGTTCTGACTGGTAGCTGTTATAAATTGCCACATGTTCCGTTGTCCCATCAGCCAAACTAAACGCTGCACAGGTGAAATGGGTGCGGGGTGGGGGTGTCTTGCCTATGTTTGTTTAACCTCGCATGCAAACGGCAGAAGAGAAGACAAAAGACGAGTCAATAAGCATAAGTTTTCTCCTCATGTGATGACTAACCCTCTAACCCAGGGGTGTCAGAATCCAGTCCTCAAGGGCCGGCCTCCTGCTGATTTTCCAGAAATCCTGCTCAATTTGCTGGTGATTACCTGGATCAGGTGTGTTTAGCCAATCAGGAGCTTCAATGGCCAGTTGGTTGAAAAACATGTAGGACACCGGCCCTGGAGGCCTGGAGTTTGACACCCCTGCGTCTAACCTTTACACATCAAAGAGGAAAAAAATGTTCGAAACTGGTGAGGTAATTTCAGACCCTTCAAAATAAAAGTCTATCGCGATAGACTCATTTTTCAAGAGAAAAAGTTTTATCGTAGTATCGATAGTTATCGTTTTATCACCCAGCCCTATTTACAGTCCCATTCTGCCATTCATATGCACATTCACACACTGATGGCAGCTCAGCTGCCAAACACCAATGTGTCCATTATCAGAACTCTAACCACCAGGAGCAACGTGAGCTCTTCTGATCAGAGGTCGGCTACTCTACCTCTGCACCACAGCCACCTAAATAGTTAGAAAAGGCTTGCTTCTTTTCTTTTTTCAACTTTCGTCCATTTTTTGCTTTTCATCCAGATTTCTCACAGGGTTGGTCTTAAGGACAGGAGTTTGCAGTATCAGCATCAGCCCACTTATGTGTACCCCGAGGAGGTGAAAATGTTGATACGCTCTGCATTTCCAAAGGATATCTGTGGCCACCCTGACCCCAACCATAATGAGGTGAATGGAAACTTTCTGATTTGATCACATATTATGGACCGGAACACTTCTCTATTGCTTAAACAAATATGTTTTCTAATCTGAATCCATTTTCTGTGTTCAGTTCTGTTTTGTGATCATTTCTCCTTGGGACTTGAAAGCCCACACTTCCTTGTAACTTGCTCTCTTATATTATTCTATTATAAACATTAATAGGAAGTATGCACATTTTTTGGATTGCTCAAAAAAGTGTTCCTTTCGATGTATTAATTTAGAGCATGGAGCTGATATTTATTTTTATGTTTTGTGTTTGTAATTCTGAATTGTTTCAGATTTTAAAAAATCCCTCTTGGTGGTGTAAAAGTAAAGGTTGGAATTTTGTTATCATAAAACACTTCAGAAAGCCATTTTTTTAGTCGTATGTTGATCTTTTGCTGCACCACAATATCAGTAATTTAAATGAAAAGACATCAAAATGACACTAGTTTGAAGTCACATGAGTCATCTACATCCACCAGTAACTCAGTGTTACAGACTGAATTTCTAAGACTGAAGCCTTTACTTTTTGTTAGTATGGTAATGGAAGACAACTGTTATGGCTAACTGTTAGAGGAGAACCCAGGAAAGACTCAAACAACCAGAGAGTTCCAAAAGTTAGCAAAAAATGCCACAGCAAAATAGCATACAAGACTGACCTAAGACACTTTGATGGTGAGACCAGAGTAGACACCCTCTTCACTTGTGAAACCTAATGAACTAATTCCAGGCGTCTGTGAGCATCTCCAGGAGAACCCGGGGGTGGGGGGGGGGGGGGGGGGTGGGGGGGGGGGGTGGTGCAGCTGAAGTCATAGCTGCACTGAACAAGAGAAAACCCAGAAACCAAAACAAAAGGGGCAATCCATGAACAAACACACACAATAAAAGAGTCAGAAGTTTGATAAAGGTAAAGTCCCAGTAGTTTTCATGCACTTACATGTGTGACATTTGTTCTCCAGATTTGACCCATCCCCTGGGAAATTGCTGAGCTGCCGCACAGCCACGCTCAGGAACCATGTGGTGGTTTAACCTCAATGTAACACCTTTATGTTGAGTGTCAAGCAGGGAGGGATGGGGTCCCATTTTTAGAATCTTTGGTATGACTCAGCCTGGATTTGAACTCAAACCTTCCTGTCTCAGGGTGGGCACTCTACCATAAGGCCACTGAGTTGATGATAAGACTCTCGCCTTACAGCAAAAAGTCAGCTTTCTGTGTGGAATTTGCAAGTGTGAATTTTCTCTGGGCATTCTGGACTCCACCCACAGTCCAAAAACAAGCTCCAAAGGCTACTTAGTGACTGTAAATGAAAATCACCCTGTAAGTTTGAATGTGAGTGGATGTGGTTGTCTGTGATGGACCAGTAGACACAGACCCCACCTCTGCCTAAAACTAGCTGGACTTGAATGCTCCAGATCTCCATGACCTTTGACCCAGAGATGGATGGATGGATGGATGGATGGATGGATGGATGGATGGATGGATGGATGGATGGACGGACGGATGGATGAATAGATGGATGGATGGATGAATAGATGGACGGATGGATGGATGGATGAATGAATGAATGAATGAATGAATGAATGAATGAATGGATGGATGGATGGATGGATGGATGGATGGATGGATGGATGGATGGATGGATGGATGGATGAATGAATGGATGGATGGATGGATGGATGGATGGATGGATGGATGGATGAATGGATGGACGGACGGACGGATGGATGGCTGGCTTTTTTCTCTCCAAAAACCGGCAGATGTATTTAATGATGTCAAAGGCTTGTCTTAAAGCGGCAGAATCAGCAGCACATCGTTGTTTTTCTGAATTTCTGTGTGCTTTGATGTTCTTACATTTGAAAGAAAACATCACAGAAGGTTAATCATTTGTATTTGTACTGAACTTTCCACCTTTTTACAAGGGCGAAAGCACTTTTCACTTTCACTCATCACCAGTCCACACACACACATCCTTACAATGATTTTGCTGTTTTAACAGTAGCGGCTGCCAACAGCATGAAGTAGTGATGCTGTGTTTGTGCTGTTACAGGTGGTGCACATCACTATGGAAGACCTGTGGAAAGTTGAAGACAGATGAAGTGTGTGAGTGGACTGAAAATACTGAGCTGTTGGGAAGTCATCTTACAGGCGTTGGAATTGCAGTTCTTGTTGTTTTTTTTTGTTATCTCCTTTATCTGATGTTCTCAGTGTGGATGAAGAGCACCAAATGATCTACAGGTTGGACCATCTGAGTCATTCTTCTTGTGTATTTGTGAGTTTGGTAATAATCTATGTCACTTGTCACAGACTTGCTTCTTGTGACCCCACATTCACTGACCTTGTGGGTCAGCTTTCCTCTTTTTTTCCTCTGGTTTCTTGTTTGGTTGGGTTTTTGAGGACCTGAAGGGGTAACTCTCCCCCAGGAGTTTAAATACAGCATGCATTTAAACCTGGGGGATTCTTGGGTAAAAAAATGTTTTTTTTGGACAGAAATAGTTTCAATAAAATCCAATTTGTTTGATTTATGGCTCAGAGCCTGAAATGTTCTTTCAAAAATACCGGTCTATTTTGCCTACATATTATGATGTTTGCACAACACAACCTAGAGCATATAGATACCATGCTTTTCTACATTTAGGCCTCTGCAAAAAGAACCAGTTGAGTTACAGATCAGAGTTTTCCCAAAGACAAAGTAGCGAGTGAAGTCCAGGCTTAGTCTAGGGGTCACTGCACAGCACTTCCAGAACCATCCCATTGAGAGGCTTCCCAACACACCATCAGTCACCATCAGTCAGCTTTCAAACCTGCTCATTATTTCATAACAGCATTTTAAAAATATACATATTTTAATCATGTTGAATATTACTTTATTTATATGGCTTTTTTCAGAAACTCAGGATTTCAATCTTTCAGAGTAGCTTTTTTTATTTGACATTGCTGTTTTTCAGAATGAGCTTTTTCAGTAGAATGAGTCTGTCAGTCAAACCAGACAAGGCGGGGGCCCTTTTGTGACTGGTTATTCCTTTCCTCAGACATAAGCAGCAGCAGCTTAACTACATCGATCCAAGCTGCTCCAGTTAACGTGGCGGCGCAATGCATACTGCTCAACTCTAGGCAAGACTATGCACCTCAGCACGTAGAATTACGAATTATTTTCTGCACCAGACAATCATTGTCCTACTACTTATTGTCCTACGACAACGTTTATAGCAGATGAAAGTTTATATCACTTTGTTTAATTTTAAGGATTTTTAGATCAATGCGGATCAGATTTGGTCAAAAATGCTCTGAAGAAATTGAATCTACAGTCACCAAACTTTATGTACTGACTTTTATGAAGTGAATGTAACTAATGTATTTTCACAGCTATTGAGCATCTTTATTATGATTTAGATTTACATTAAAAATGGATACTTGAAAAATAAATAAAATATAGTGTAGGAAGACTTTCTCCCAGAATATGTATTGTAACGTGAATGTGGTGATGAGTCCTCATTACTGGCTCATATACAGACGTGTATTTGTTTTTGATTTTTACAGAATGGTCTTTCCTTGAAGCAAACACTTTGTAGGCCCTCCTTTGCAGCCGTCTCGCTGTCGTGTCTCCATCTGCAGCTCGAAGACAACACTTAATGATCTTTTTTCTTTTGAAATGCACTAGTAGGTCACTCTCTGAGGTAATACAAAATGATTGAGATACTTGCTGTCACGTTTGAACGTTTGTAAGAGTAGTTTTTGAGCCGAATCTTCGTAACTTAACCGAACTCTACTTCCCTGTGTGGTTCAGTCCACACGAACCTGCTGCTCAACTGCTCAGTTCGGTAACGTTTGAAAGATATTCACAATTGAAGTGGTGGATGTTAGAATCTTCTGCAGCAATTATTAAGCCGAGCATTTCAAAAATATCATCCAAGTGACTGAAAATAACATCTGCTGACAGATTGTCCCTGTTTGATGAGATTACAAAAGATCAGCCAATAAGCGTTGAGATCCCGCCCACTTTCACTGATTGACAGACAGACTCATTCTGCTGAAAAAGCTCATTATGAAATAAATAAGTCATTCTGATCTTTTATATATATTGGCTGAGTGTCTGATTTCACAAGATCATTTTTATTTATTGAATCATGAACAGTTTGGGGTTTAATACATCTTGGCATAATCTGAAAGAATGAAAAGTAACTGTTTAGTCACCAATAGTCCAGCAGGAGGTAGACAAGACCCACTTCTCTGCACTGTCTTCCCCTCGGCTGTGGGAGCAGTCAGCAACACGATGACCGTTTCCTCTTGGTTGAACAGAGGCAAGTCAGATTCTCCTGAACTGCATTGGTTTTACCATGTCCAGCCTGGCATGTGAAATAGAAACTCAAACATGAAACGTAGTTCCATTTTATCAAAGCTTTGAATAAGTTGAGGTTGCTCAAAGGCATCATGCTTGTGATCATACTTTATCTTCTTAAATGTAAATCTCACTATGACTGAACTGCAAACTGTTGTCTGTGGCCATTTTTTGAAAAAAGGAATTAAAATTTCAGAAAACAAAAAAGGTTTAAATCAGATGATATCTCAAAAAGGATTTATTCACCTAATACACTACAAAGCACACACGTTATTGAAACGCCTAACTCCACAAATGTTTGCTTCAACTGGCAAAACAAACAGATTATGTCAGAAGATCACAGATGACCAAAGTGAACAACAAAAGAGCTATTGAGACATTTGACTTTGGAACTCTGTTGAGGAGTTTTCAATTTCAATCATTTGAATTATTCAAAAAGGCAGCTGGCCCAGTTTTACTATGACACCGGGTTTAAATAAAAAGATCAACAAAATTATATGCAGGACATTCAAAGGAAATCATTTAAGACAATAACAGAAATATTGAAAAACAGAGTTAAAACATGAAACTAAAAAACGAAGGAACAAAGTTTTGACATGGCCCATTCCCACAAAAATCCCAGGAATGTTATTTAAGCATTCATATTTTATTAAGCATGTTTTGACAGTTTTCTTTCAAAACTGACTTTAAATATGAAATACAAATGATGTATCAACTTTATTCAATAACAAAGTTACAATTTGAATTGAAAAATGGACAGGCCTTCCTCATACATTGTTAGCATAGAAAATCTGATCTCTTTATTGCAGTTTGGATGCTATTGTGATGGAGCATTGCGTGGAGCAGGTGGAATGAGCCCAGGAGGACGTTAAAGACTGTGGAGCCTCGATCAGCTGCTCTTCCAGCGGAGCTAAGCTGTTAAGCTTCCCAAAGGCATCACAATGAACTCAATATTGAAAGGGAATACTGACTGAATTTCCCACAGAGCATTGTATCTGATGTGTATTTAAACGGGGGCAGAAATGACCTCATCAGGATTCTGACTGTAGCTTTCATTAAATCTGACAAGTGTTAAAACATGGTTCTGGTCGAGTTGAGGATCTCCCTTCCAGCTGAGCGACCTGCCGACTCCTAAAGGGCTTCCACGTTTCTGTGCACACACTTGTTTACACTCGGCTCAGGTTTACTTGCTGCTGTGTAAGTCAGAGCTGTATTTATAGCAATGCTTCTTAGTGTCTTTCCTCATTTTGTAGCCGTCACTGGATTAAGCCCAGGTGAAGTAAGCCCTCATCCCTGGAGTTCAGTGGAGCTGCAGAGTCTTCCTGCACATGAACGTGTCAATGCTGTTAGACTTTCTGCTGCTGCGGGTCAAGAAGCAAAGGGCGCTTTGTGATTTACGACCTACACCATGGGCTAACCATCATGACCTTTGAATAAACAAAGACAGGGACGTAGGAGAAAGCTGCATGAGGCTGCTGAAAGGCACTGAGGCTGGACGTTTGAGGAGCATCATGGGAGGAGTGCTCAGCTCATTTGCTGCTCACATTTGGGCTTTTCTTGTGTTCTTCGCTGACGTCTTGATGCTCTGCAGTGTAAGTATGAATCAGGTGGAAGGATCCAGAAAAGTGCTTGGTGTAAATATCAATTCTGATTTCAGGAATGTGTCTCTCAAACTTTTGTTTGGTCTGCTGTTTGTCAATAATGGCACACACACATCTGAGCAACTTTATTCAACTTTAAGAGAAATTCTTGATTAAAGAGCTTGTCAGAGACGTCAGGTCCTAATGTTCAAAGTAAAAATGAGAATTTTTCAAAAGCGCTTACTGTTCTCCTGAAGCTCAAAATGATCAAATCTGCACTCTTTTTCACATTAAGATTACTGTAGTTATTTCTTTACTTTTACAGTACAAATTGAACCTAAAGACTGTTAGTTAGTGTTCTCTCCACCAAGCTGTTCTGTGTCTAGCTTTTCTTCATTTATTTTCATGTCATCTTTGGTTTCTTTACCATCCAGATTTGGATTTATTTCAAGCAGGAGCATAGTGTCAAATCATTCTGTTCCTTTGCTGCTTTCCGTGTGTTCTATGGATTGATTCCTGCTTCTGTTTTCTTCCTGCCCCAAAGCTCCAGGAGCGTCTTGAAGAAGGCCCACACCTCTCTCAGCAGTTAGGCTCACAAAATGCACTGACTGGACTCCAGCCACAAAACCTTGCCGAAGGGGTTCAGTACCAACTGAGGGTGGCCGGGAAAGTGCAACAGAGATGTCTGCTGGACAGAAAAAATACTGTAATAGGAAAAGTCCAGAAAACCACATGGATCTTGACGTGTTTTCTAATCCAAGGAGCAGTAGTTTGCCCCCAACAGAAAGCAGGCCACAGAAGCAAAAGACTGACTGGCATTGTGAAGAATCAGATCCAGCTTTTCCAGAAGCTTGTTTCAAGAACAAGGATGTATGCGAGAGAAGTCACATGACAGGCAGCAGGGGTGCAAACGTAGACACTGGAAAAGTGATGCAGCAGGTGCAGCCTGCAGAAAGCTGCTCCACTGTACCTGCAACAGCCGTCAGCACCATGGAGGCAATGCAGCAACAAGACACAAACACTCACAGCAAAGGGTCGCTCGCCAGCAACACAGAGAGCAAAAGTGACGGAGGAAATGTTCAGGCTGAACAGCTCAGCGCTGAGCCAGCTGAGGGTCACGCAGCTTTAGTCACTGAGGGCAGGGCAACTGCAGCTGTGGATGGACAGCAGCACCCATGTGACAGGGACCTGAAAAGGATAGACGATGCTTTCCAGTCACAGCAAAAACCAATGACTTGCTTCACACTGAACCAGTCAATGTCTGCCAATGAAAGCAGGTCAGCACTCAATGTTGTTGCTGCCTCTATGCAAAATAGCTCCATTGATTACTCAGACATGAGTAAACTGTCCAACATGAGCTCCATAACCACTCTTCCTCAGCAGAATGATGTGCAACAGCATGCTCCTAAACTCCCCTGTGGCCCAGTTTCTTCTGTGTCACTGTCAGAGTCAAACAAAAAGGTAGAAGGGTTTCTGAAAGAGCGCCGGTTTTCCAAAAGAATCCGGAACAGAGCTGCTGCAGATGCACTGAGACGCACAGAACTATGGGAGTTAGCTCCGTCTTCTGTTAAGCCCTTATCAGTCTGGAGAAGTGAAGACTTGATGTCTGAGAAAATAGAAGATCCTTTTAGATATTCATGTCCAAGTGCAGAAAGGTTAGAAGGTTTATGTTCACTGGTGAGAGTTGAAGACCATGTTAGTCCAGACAGCTGTGCTACAGACGGAGTGAAGGGCAGCAGGCTCTGTGACTCAACATTTCAGCTGAATGGCCAAATGAAGAAAGAGAAGTGCTTTCAACCAGGTAGCTCATTAAAATCAGAGCTTTTTATAGTTGATTACACAGAGAAAGCACGAAGAGAAGCCAAAGATGGAAGCTGTTTATGTCCCACTGCCCTTCAGGAAGCTCAGTGTTCAGTAAAAAGCTGCTCAGCCACAGAGGATTCACTCACAAAGAAGAAGGTGAGCCACGTTAAAACAGCCCATGTCTGCAGCAGCACCAAACAAAAGCCCCTCCATCCACAAAAGGCAAACCCCTGCATGTCCACAGAGTTTAAACACAAAGGAGATGTTTTCATTGGCAGTGGTAAAAGGAAAGCCAACAATGTGATTCCCTCCACTATAACTAGCAACTTTCCCAGATTAACACAACATGATACTTTAGAGGAAAGCAGATGGATAGACGATCAAGACTCCAAATTCTCTGTGTTTGCCAAAATGGACTCTTTGAGAAGAAGGAAGTGCTTGATAGCTGCCAAAGGTGAGGAGGGAGCTCCGCCTTCTTTGCATGTTTGGAGTGAGTTCTGGCTTTTTGAGCAGGAGCCACATAAGAGCTACCTGGACTGTGAAGGTTCTGCCAAAAATATTGTCGGCAGTCATCCAAACAAAGGCGAACTCCCCTTGAGGCTCAGTGAGACAGAAAACCTCACTCCCATAATCCATGCCCGAGCAAAGCAAGGAGACAGCTGGGAGGAGGAAGGAAAACCACAAACAGAAAACCTCTTTCTGAAATGTGTCCAGGTTGCTTATAAACACAGCTTGCAAAAAAAGGACAAGCGCAATTTGAACGTGTCCCGCCTGTTTGAGTCTCCATCACTTCCAGTGAAGGATGAGCAGCCATCTTTAAACACCAACACCCACTCTTGTGTCACCAAACCACTTTGGAAGATAAACAAACAAGCAGCAAATGGGGAGAAGCTGAAAATGATCTTTTTAATTCCAGATCAGGACTGTGCAAATTTGGGAACATCTCCTGTCTTTGACAGAATCGCCATCCTGGCATCATCCTCGTCCCCCAGAACCCTTTGCAATGGTGATCCTATCCTAAAGTGTGATGTTACACAATGGAGGGAAAATAAAAACTCTAAAGGATGTAGATCTAATGCTCAGAGGAGGAAATGTCCCCCTGAAGCGCAGTGTCTGTCTGGCCTTCCTCTAGTATTAGACGAGTCTTTAGTTCAAACATCCAGTCACATCCAGTCAGACTTACCTTTGACCTCCTGCTCATCAATTCATCCATCACCGTCCAGGACTCACACACTGGCTGAGGACAGGCTGCTTGGACATCCCTTTGTTCTCTTTAGTCCGAATCCTGACAGCTGTGAACCAGCAGCTCACTCTCCTCTCTCAACAACAGCTGGTCCTCTTTCTTCTGCTCCTCATGGTGCCTTGCTTAATGTAGAAGAACCAACAAACTCTCCTGAGAGACCTAAGGGAACGGAACCAAACCCCAACCCTGTGCAGCCCAGGTTCTGCCTTCTGGATGCAGCTCAGAAGAAGACACACAACCACTCGTGCATCAGTCTCTACAGCTCTGGTTTCATCAGTGAACTGGAGGTACGAAGAAATGCTTCAGCAGCAAGTAGACCCCAGCAACCAGACAGGTAGACCCCAGCAACCAGACAAGTAGACCCCAGCAACCAGACAGGTAGACCCCAGCAACCAGACAGGTAGACCCCAGCAACCAGACAGGTAGACCCCAGCAACCAGACAGGTAGACCCCAGCAACCAGACAAGTAGACCCCAGCAACCAGACAGGTAGACCCCAGCAACCAGACAGGTAGACCCCAGCAACCAGACAAGTAGACCCCAGCAACCAGACAAGTAGACCCCAGCAACCAGACAGGTAGACCCCAGCAACCAGACAGGTAGACCCCAGCAACCAGACAGGTAGACCCCAGCAACCAGACAGGTAGACCCCAGCAACCAGACAAGTAGACCCCAGCAACCAGACAGGTAGACCCCAGCAACCAGACAAGTAGACCCCACCAACCAGACAGGTAGACCCCAGCAACCAGACAGGTAGACCCCAGCACCCAGACAGGTAGACCCCAGCAACCAGACAGGTAGACCCCAGCAACCAGACAGGTAGACCCCAGCAACCAGACAGGTAGACCCCAGCAACCAGACAGGTAGACCCCAGCAACCAGACAAGTAGACCCCACCAACCAGACAAGTAGACCCCAGCAACCAGACAAGTAGACCCCACCAACCAGACAGGTAGACCCCAGCAACCAGACAGGTAGACCCCAGCAACCAGACAGGTAGACCCCAGCAACCAGACAGGTAGACCCCACCAACCAGACAAGTAGACCCCAGCAACCAGACAGGTAGACCCCACCAACCAGACAAGTAGACCCCACCAACCAGACAGGTAGACCCCACCAACCAGACAGGTAGACCCCACCAACCAGACAAGTAGACCCCAGCAACCAGACAGGTAGACCCCACCAACCAGACAGGTAGACCCCACCAACCAGACAAGTAGACCCCACCAACCAGACAGGTAGACCCCAGCAACCAGACAAGTAGACCCCAGCAACCAGACAGGTAGACCCCAGCAACCAGACAAGTAGACCCCAGCAACCAGACAGGTAGACCCCAGCAACCGCCTCCTCTGTGTGTCTGAATGTAGAAAGCCAAGTTCTGATGTGTGTCTCACAGTATCTTACTGAGGGTAGAAGGAATCTGCATCCGTGCATCATGCATAGTTTGCCCTTCCTTGTGTGCTTATGTGTGTGTTGCACATACCTTTGTCTGACAGATGGTGGCAGTGTTACAGTCTGCTCCTGTAGAGAAGAGAATCACTAAAGTGCATGTGAACGGAATGACACTGAACATCTACGTCAAAGCTGGAGGTTCTACAGGCTGCAGAAAGGCTTTGGTAACCATCAACAAAAAACAAATATGTGACAAACATCTGAGGGTTGAAGAGCAAAAGTGACAGATGATGCCCAGATGCATGATGGGCAGAGCTGCTGGTGAACTGTGACCTGAAGAGGTTGAAGTAGGATGTGGGCACAGACAAAGGATTCATAGTAGAGTGGTTGCCCTCCTCTGTGTCTTCACATCCACAGCACTTCCTTTCTCATCTGCCCCGGCTGTAACCCCACAGCACCAGCTCCCACAGCTTCCCCTACAATACAATCAAAACATTTATTCTGCTGTTGTTCATCAGGCATTGTCACAATCAGAGATTTCCGTGTAAATGTTTTCTTTCCTTCTAACAGGCAGGTACTGAAGACATAACGCAGCCGCTGGATTCCTTTGGGGGGCCGGGCCACTGGCGCACTCAGAGCATTCCAATAGATCTGAACTTCTTGGGCTGGAGGAGGAATGTCTCCTGTTCCTGTAAGTGCTCACCCATGTTCATTCTTCAGCATTGCACGTGCGCCTGCAGACTGACGCTGAGCTGCTGCATCACTGGCTGCTGGTGAGACTGATCAGCACATGGAGAACTCAACCAAGTCGTGTTTGCTTAATGCAGAAGTCAGGTCCACATGGAAAAGGTGTCCTGCAGATAAAGCACCTGATGACTGATCAAAGATAAAAACACATTAAAAATGGTAGATCAAGTAATCTAGAGACTGAAGAAATGGACTCATTGAGAATTTAGCAGGTCTGTAGCTATTGCTCCACTGAAACAGAAACGGAATGATGAAATGCTTCTTAGATTTCATTGATGAAGGTTACATTTAAAACATCAATCAGAAATAAGCCACAGGCCATGTAAGCAAAGTCACACAAATTCAACAATATGTCCTCTGCCTGCAGGTAGTCAGACCTCCAGGCAGCTCAGGCCTTTCAGCAGAGGGTTGAGCTTGCAGTGAGAGGTCTCAGCCGTCAGCAGCTGGAAGTGAAGGACCCAATATGCAGGTGACAGAAACTGAACATGAAAAGAACATGGAGAAGCAAAAAAAAGTGGCGAGGCAGAGCAGAGGAAGGTGGAACCGGAAACCAGCCACTTCAATAGACTGAAAGTCATTGACAGAAATGAAGACAACTGTGGATGATCAACATGAACCTGCAGTGACTCATAGAACAAGTCAAAACATGAGCAAAAACCACAACATAGTCAACAAATCCAAACCAAAGTTCACAATCCTCACAGCACTCTTCTGGACTCACGTTCTGTTGAGTTGTGCACTCCTTGAAGTGTGCTTGAGATTTACGACAATGTTCTGGCAATGAAAGCACATTTTGAATGCCTTAAAGTGTGAGAAATGACCCAAACCCTAGAACGTTTCATGGAGCTGTCATTGTGTGATTCAGGGGGATGAGCAGAGGCCTCTTCCTCTTCAGAAACCTTCTGCAGAAACCTTGAGTTCAACAGCTGATAAAGACCTGATGGGTCAGACTGCAGGGAAATATTCCACATCATGAGACAGCTTTGAGAAAATGAAAGGGAGAGGGAGGAACGTGCACGCGTGCGCCCGCGCATGCGTGTCGTCTGATGGTCAGTCATCATGGAGCCAGTCTGTGCGGGGCGGGCTCGCGGCACGCCCCCTGATGACGTCAGACGGAGGAGGAGGAGGGGAGGTGATGTGAAGCCCTCCGTCCATTTGCGCAGAGACAGAGCGCAGGGAGGGGCCGTCCTTTAGCGGAACATGGAGGAGAGGAGCGCCGCTGCTGCTCCGCTCTGAGCGGGGAGGTGCGCACGCCAGGCCTCCTGCTGCAGGCCTCCTGCTGCAGCTCCGCCAGCAGGCCTCCACCGTCCGCGCTCACAGCAGAGACCTCCTCCTGCGCCCTCGCCTCCTCTGCCTCTCTGCGGAGCGCAGTGGGGGGATGCGGACCCAGCAGGGCTCGGAGGGGGGCGTGCCGCTGCCCGGGGGCAGCTGCGGCAGCTCCGGCAGCTCCGGGCTGTCTCCGGGCTCCGACTCGGACAGAGAGAGCTGGAGGGGCGGAGGAGGAGGAGGGCTGGACAGGGTCCCCGCCGGAGGCGGATGCATGGGTGGAGGCGGATGTGGCTCTTGGGGGGGCACTTTGAGGGGCGTCCTGTCTCGCTACTGGAGCTTGGAGAGTCTGCACTCCACCTCAGGTGAGCCTCCCGTTCACGCGGCGCATCATATGCAGAACGTGAAGCCGGATCACGTGACACAGCACAGAGGGGTCGCGTCAGGAGCCTCATCCTGAATATGTGCGGGTGTGAGGGGCACCCCCCAGGCGCAGCCCCCAGAGAGCGCCCGCCGAGGTCCCCCCCCACACCCGCAGGGGCCAATGACGCGCAACAGCCGACATGGAACCAACGCAGCAGCTTTTCAAGAGAGGTCCAGACAAAGCTGGAGCCAGCCCTCTACAGAGGCTGGTACCAACAGCCCCCCACCCGCCCACAGACAGCCTGATCCAAAGGAAACTTGAGAACAGAAACCCCTTAACCCGAGATCATCCTGCAGACTGACAGACAAGTCGGGGGGGGGGGGGGGGGGGGGGGGGGGGGGGGGGGGGGGGGGGGGGGGGCTGTGCCATGAGAAGAGTCTGAAGTTCTTCATCACCAGTTAAGACGGTTGATGTTATTCACATGTATTTACGTGCTACCAGCACAAAAAGGGATGAGAATTCCTGTTGGCCTCATGGGTGAGCACATCCTGCTTTGCCTGCATGTGGATCCAAAGCTAAATGCTGTTGGTAGTTGCGTGGAAAGGCGTTAAGCCTTTCCTCTGAGTCCATGCAGTCATGAATAAAGTTCAGCACTGGCTGCACACATTGATAACATTTTGTGGCAAAAGTCACTTTCAAAAAAGAAGATAAAATTGCAGATTTTTCTCAGCAGAAGTTGGGCTGCAGCGTTCCAGTTCCAATGGTCTGTGTGTTTGAACCTTGCCATGCATTTGTCTGGTCTCTGAATAACTCCTGAGACAGGAGGATTCAGAGGAAGATACATGACTGGAAATATTGAACCAACAGTCCCATGAGACGGACTGAGGTATGTGACGAAGTTATTCTAAAGGGGAAGTCCAGGAAATGGGTCAAGTTTCAGTGTTTGCGCTTCATGCCGAGGCCTTTAGATTGAAGAAATGGTGTGATTTGCTAACTAATAGCCATCAGCTGCTATCAATTGGTTTCCATGACACAAAGCTGAGCAAATAACTAAACTTTCTAGTTTTAGAACTATCACTGAGTGATTTGAAGTACACAAAATGAGGACAGAAAGCTGACATCAGTGTTAATCTAACAACCCTCACAGAACACGTCAAAGTGGATCAAGAGCAACTGATGATATCATAATGTTTCACTAAACACTAAAGGAGGAGGAATGAAGGTTTCTGATCCCTGAACTTCCATTTAATCCTCTGCTGTTTTGTGGTCTGCTTGAGTTAGGCCAAGATCTGACATAACCAAGATGTAGTTTATGAAGCATCATCTCTGGTTTCTCTCAAAGAAGCGCTGCTCTCATGCCTTTTAGAAGGCAGCTTTCATCCTTTTTCAGGTCCTCCTTGGCATTGTTTATGTTTGTATTAATGTTTATATGTTGATTTGTTTTGTGTTTGCAGTGGATTCATGACAGACCATATGTTTCTGCATCATAAAGTTCATGAATGTCTGTGCTGGTGACATGGCTCATTGTTGGGATGGAACGGAGTCTCTCTTTGGTTTGCTGTTTGTTTGTGGAGCGTTTTAAACGTGGCGTCTGCTTAGTGTGAGTTTGGGAAAAACTTGGTTCAAACAGCAAATGGAACACATTCATTAAGCTCACTGTAAACAGGAGCACCGTTTGCCCTCTTTTGTATGTCTACTGCACTGCATTGTTCAACACAACAATCGAATCTACAACCAAGCAATGAATCCGTTTCATTAATCAATTTGTTTCCAATTTGTGCTCATGGTGGGAAAGGAGACCCAGATTTTAGATTTGAGTTTGTTACAGCTCATGAGATGCTGGAGTTCTTGTGTCTTTGGGTCTACTTGCAGCACATTTGTTCTATGTTGTGCAGATAAAACAACAGGGGTGGATTGCTTGCAAAGCCACACGTACAGATGATTTTGTAGAGCATAACTGCACGTGTTTTTGGCCTGCATAATCGGCGAGTCTTCTAAAGAGTAGGTCAGGTAAGTCTGTGGACACATTAGCTTGTTTTGAGGTGGCCTGTGCTGACCGGTATGACCAAGTGGCTTGAACACTTTTTATTTTTTTATTTTTACATTTTCTGACTCGTCAATTTTAGAGAAGTATGTGCAAGAGTTATTTTTCTTCTCTAAATTGAAAAGTTTCTTTCGCTTTTTACAAAAACACATGAAGGACATATGCCTGTCCAAGTCACCTTTCTTTAGCAAGTTTTTGACAAAATGTACACCTACATTTTATTTATTTAATTTTCTTTTTTTGTCCCACAGTTTGTAGGAAATGCAAGTAGTTCCTGAGGGTTGGATGCCCCTTTAATGACCGTGGAGAACCTGTCAACAGTTTATGGTTGTGGCACAGGTTGGCATTGTTCAGTTCTACAGGGGTTGTTTCTACCCACCTCAGCTGAAACATGATCTCCTATAAAAGATGGTTGAGATTTTGGTTTAATGCAGAAATTTGAGCCCTGAAAAAAAATTCAGACAACTGATTTAAAATGAGTCATTGGTGTCAAGCCATCAGAGGCCTTTCTGGTTTTAGTCATTAAAAGAATTTTTTCAAGCCAGCTATGAGGCTGACTTCACAACCACCATCGCCACTCTTTCCATCCCCATGCATGCAGGAGAGGCAATGATGGGAGCAGGGCAGGATGTCTGCAGAAATCCATCACTCTGAGCTAGAAGCAGGGCCCTGTTGTGGAAGTGGATTGACGTGATTCAGCTCCCAAGGCCGCTGTCTTCAGTACAGTGCTGACGAGCTGAGCGCAGGTCCAAACACTCTTCTTGCAGTGACGCCTGAGCGCTTTAGGGCAGTCTTTGATTCTGACCATACTTCAGCAGCAGTTTCCACCTGTTAATAGTTAATAAACTCAGGTTTATGCCTTTGCAATTAAACAAATCTTTAATAGGAAAGTGTAAAATGTCTTTTTTCTTAACAAAAATCTTTGCACACCACCAACTAAAACTGTAAAAAAGAGAAACTGTGGTCTGTATTAATGATGTACCAATCCCTCCTTGGAGAAAGCACTGGTGTCTCTGGCTGTTCATTCCCTTGTGCTCCAACACAAAGCTGGCAGTAGAACTAAACTGTTTACCTCTGTTTTCACGAAGAAGATTTGCAAAGTTGTTAAAAAACAACATTCAAAGTTTTTTTTTTTTTGCTTCATTGACATTTAACAGTAGTGCTGAGATGTTGTCACGTTAACCCAAGGAACCATGGGAGATGAAGTGCAAAAATGGTGGCGCTGAAGCCGGATAGACTCGTGTCTTTTAGCATCATTATTTTATGCACTTTTTACACAGTCTGACACCGGATCCAGAAAGAAGCTACATGACTATGAACAATCTTCAGCTGTAATTTTTGTTGGTCCTGAGAAACTTTATGAGCAATGTCACATGAGGAAGTGAGCATCATGACCACGTTGGATTGGTTAGATTGATGGTGTCAAGACATTTTATGGGGTTGGGCTTTTTCCAAAATGAGAGCATGGTCCAAAAATGGGAGCATTCTTATCAAAGTTTCTTGAATAAGAACCAAATAAAGACAAAGAAAAAAGTATTTTATGGTCTTTCATACAGTGGGTACAGAAAGTATTCAGTAATTATTTCACTCTTTGTTATATTGCAGTCATTTGCTAAAATCATTGAAGTTCATTTTTTCCTCATTAATATACATACAACAACCCATATTGACAAAAAACACAGAATTTTTGACATTTTTCCAGATTTCTTGAAAAAGAAAAACTGAAATATCACATGGTCCAAAGTATTCAGACCCTTTGCTGTGACACTCACATATTGAACTCAGGTTCTGTCCATTTCTTCGGACCATCCTTGAGATGATTCTAAACCTTCATTTGAGTCCAGCTGTGTTTGATTCTACTGATTGGACTTGATTAGGAAAGTCTCACACCAGTCTATATAAGACCTTCCAGCTCACAGTGATGTCAGAGCAAATGAGAATCATGAGGTCAAAGGAACTGCCTGAAGAGCTCAGAGACAGAATTGTGGCAAAGCACAGATCTGGTCAAGGTTACAAAAAATATCTGCTGCACTTAAGGTTCCTAAGAGCACAGTGGTCTCCATAATCCTTAAATGGAAGATGTTCAGGACGACCAGAACCCTTCCTAGAACTGACCGTCCGGTCAAACTGAGCTATCGGGGGAGAAGAGCCTTGGTGAGGGAGGTAAAGAAGAACCCAAAGATCACTGTGGCTGAACTCCAGAGATGCAGTTGGGAGAAAGTTGTAGAAAGTCAACCATCACTGCAGCCCTCCACCAGTCTGGGCTTTATGGCAGAGTGGCCCAACAGAACCCTCTCCTCAGTGTAAGACACATGAAAGCCTGAATGGAGTTTGTTAAAAAAACACCTGAAGGACTCCAAGATGGTGAGAAATAAGATTCTCTGGTCTGATGAGACCAAGATAGAACTTTTTGGCCTTAATTCTAAGCGGTGTGTGTGGAGAAAAGCAGGCACAGCTCATCACCTGTCCAATACAGTCCCAACAGTGAAGCATGGTGGTGGCAGCATCATGCTGTGGGGGTGTTTTTCAGCTGCAGGGACAGGACGACTGGTTGCAATGGAGGGAAAGATGAATGCAGCCAACACACAGCTAAACACACAGCTAAAATAAGCAAGGAGTGTCTTCACAACAACTCTGTGACTGTTCTTGAATGTTCCAGCCAGAGCCCTGACTTAAACCCAATGGAGCATCTCTGGAGAGACCTGAAAATGGCTGTTCACCAACGTTTACCATCCAACCTGACAGAACTGGAGAGGATCTGCAAGGAGGAATGACAGAGGATCCCAAATCCAGGAATGAAAAACTTGTTGCATCTTTCCCAGAAAGACTCATGACTGTATTAGATCAAAAGGTGCTGCTACTAAATACTGAGCAAAGGGTCTGAATACTTAGGACCATGTGATGTTTCAGTTTTTTTTTTTTTTATAAATCTGCAAAAATGTCAAATATTCTGTTTTTTTTTTGTCAATATGGGGTGCTGTGTGTACATTAATGAGGAAAAAAATGAACTGAAATGATTTTAGCAAATGGCTGAATATTACAGAGTGAAAAATGTAAGGGGGTCTGAATACTTTCCATATCCACTGTATTCCTAAATACTCTGTGCTATACCTGGACCTGCTTGGATGAACAAAGAGCTGACATCCTGGCACTAGTAAATGTTTTTTTCTGGTCCAATTACATGAAATTGAATAATTTGCTATGATACACCTGAGTATCTCAGACATTGACTGTAAGAAAACTGGACCAAGTGAGTGTGATGTCACCTATAGAAAATGCCTTCCTTCCAGCTCCAACCAAATTAAATCAATTCAGTTGCCAATCCTTCACAATACGAGTGGCACCATGTGGCAGTCAGACAATGGCAGGAAGTAGTAAGTTGTCCAAGTCAGTATACATCAGTATTTCTATGGCAACCACTCACCTATCAGGAGTGAGCTTGTTGGAAGTCGACACATCATCCAAATGAGCTCGAAGAAATCTGTCAATTAAACGTAGTGCATGTTGGACGTACCTTTATTGAGGCTTCTGATTGGCCCGTTTATAGCTTAAATAATTTGCAATGAAAAAACAGAGGATTATCAAGATCATGTTAAAGTCCCACTGCAATCATCTTTTTATCATTTGTCAAAGTGTTTCCAGTGGTCATTTATTTATGAGTAAGTGGTTTTTTTAGCTAAAATCTAAAAACCTTTGTTATTTTCTAGAACATAGCTTTTTTTAGAGCGGCAGGAGTTCATCGGAAACTTGCCACTGAGTTGTGGGTGGTACTGTCGGAGCAGAAGTAAACCTCTGATGATATCCCATCATCCCTCTGTCCCAGTTGCTTACAGCTCAACCCCAAGCTAACATTTGTGGTGCAGCAAAAATGGCATACATGGATCTATGTCTGCAAGCGGATGCATCCCAATGGAGCAGAGCAGGAGACTTTAGCCTGCAGATTGTTGTTTACATAACAACTACAAGGTTTTTTTCTTCTGCTCCTAATTCACAACAGTTTTAATAAGGCTGCCGGCCCTCGAGGCCTGGAGTCTGACGCCCCTGATCTATAAATTAGTTCATACAATATCACACAATATTGAATGAGTCCTTGTAAATGAGGATATTTTCTCAACAAAAAGACACCACAAACACTGGGATCATTTCATCATTTATGTTGAGAATTTTCCATAAAAAAATGGGAGAATTCAGCCGGCAGAGCTAAAAACTATGGCAAAAGATTAGAATTCATCAAGATGCTGTTTAAAACATCTTCTGTGCTTTCTCTACCCACACACAGAGTGCGTAGTTGCTTATTGTTGCTCCCCAGCCTCCCTGATGCTTTTTTGACACTGGTGTTGTTTCAACAGTGATCAGGCTGCAGAGAAAAATCACAACTGTTACAACCAGACTACTGAAGGGCCACCGAACATTCTCGACAAAATGGGGTTTTCTGCTGCATGTTGAGGCCAGGGGATGTTCTCACCTTCTCTTGAGTTGTAATTTAGGACAATCAAGACACAGAAACAAGACCAGCTGTTTACAGAGAGATCACATCTATGGTCAGAGGTCACTTCCTGTTTATAAACCGCTCACTGTCATGTTTTCCTGAATATCTAATGTAGCATTGGAAATGTGGTTTGGTTTGCACGTGACCAGTCTCGTCTTCAAATAACTATTTTAGTTTAGAAAAAAGTACAGTTACATGCTACATTTTCTAATGAGAGCTAGCAGTCAGTTTACAATCCTGTGATTTTGAGCTTTCAGATCAGGAGCATCTAAACCAGTGACACTCGCATGTCACTGAACCCCAGCCCAAGGTGCTAGTCTCTATTGGGTTCTGTTGCATTGTTGAAACACCACAGCAAAACAGATCCCCATTCAGTCAGTACAAAGATCTCTTCTCTGCTTCAAAGGCAGAGAAGACAGAGGCACAGGAGGTGGAAGAGAGGTTTAAGAAAAACCACAAAGTTGCTCTTAGTTTGAAATGTTGTGCTTGATAATGAATTGTAAGTTTGAACTCGTGTGCCTTCACAAAGTCCAGACTCTTTTCTGAAATGTCTGAATTCCCTTGACACATCTAAAAACAGAAAGACTTGAGAATGCTTGGCATGCAAGATAAAACCTACTGCATTTAGCCTCCGGACGGTCACTCCTTAAAGGTTTGACCCTCCCTATCTGTTGAGGAGTCAGTAACGTTTGTGTTTCCATGATTGTGGCTGCCGTTGCACTGGTTATGCAAGCTTGATTCTTAAATGAACAGAAAGTGCAAATGAAGTGTCTATGAAATGGATGGTCCCTCATACAGAACTTGTATTTGTCTAATCTGTAAAAGTTTCTTAGTCATCAGATAATTCTGTCACATCTAAAGTAGAAGGGGAACATGGACCAGAAATGGTTCCACTCACGCCACGTACATATCTGTGGTCTCTAAGTCTCTGTGTGTGTTTGTGCTCATCTTTCTGCATACGTGCTCGTTGGTTTGATCCGACAACCCAGCCAATCAATTCCCAAGGTGACCTGTCAGTCAAAGCGCCATTTTCCGCTGGCAAAATGATTCCCTGGGCCATCACTTTTGGGTAAAAAAACTACAAAGTTGTTAACAAATAAAGGGTTGCAGTATGCAAAACATGCAGTTCAAAGATACAAGAATGTCCAACATTGTCAGACACTTGAGGCTGCACAAAGACAGGTAAGTTCTGAACGAATAATGATGCTAGCTTTCTGGCTAAGTTACTCTTCTGACGTTAGTGGAGGAAGCGGTAAGACTTGTTACCACGCCAACCTGCGGCTTCAGTCATGTACAGCGGTGATCTTCAACATCTTTCAGATCCACAGTTTAATGTTGGATTTGGTGGTTTTCCCAGGGTGTAAAACGAGCCAGGACCGTGTACTCGCTCACTGTCAAACAATTTGTTAGTTTGCTGTCAAATAAAATTTTAGACAGAAAAATGGGGTATATCACACACTCCAGCACACCAGATTCCATTGGCAAAGAGCAACTTTTTCTTTGTAGCAAACAGGAATTGCTGTTGTACTGCTGCCTCATTAGGGTTGTTGTATAATTTCAGGAAATCAGTACTAAGAGCTAACGCCAAATTCTTGAAACAACAACTAAACTTGCTGACTGAGACGGCGGAAGATTATTTTTCCTGTGGGATGCAATGTAATCTGGTATTCTGAAGGGTGAGTTTACCAGTAATGTTCATGTTTCCGGTCAGAAAGGGTTGTTTGATGGCAAGGTAAAGCACCAAAAATATTCTTAATATAGCATTCAGTGAAAGTAGTGCGGTCATGCAATTCATTTTTTTGTGCGATTAATTGATTGTGACCTGTAATTACTAATCTAATTAATCAATTTTAAATCGACATTATTTTAATCTCATTATTGCTGTGAAAAGTCTCATTTTAAGGTGTTTTCATTTAATTTGTGACATTGTAGTGCAGTGAAACATCAAAAAACCAAAAGTGACTTTATTAGGTTTTTTTTTAACACAACAGACTTCCAGCCTTTACTTTTACACCACCAAGGGGGATTTTGTTTTCAGTGTCTGACAATCCAAAAAAAAGCACAGGTCCAGAGTGTTCTAATTAAAAACATACAAAACCCATAGGATCCCATTTCCAAGCATTCCAAAAAATATTGACCACCATTTTATTAATGTCATAATTCCTATGTCAACGGACCTTGTTCTACAGTTTATCACAGCAGCAAGACAATGGAAAAGCCACGAGTGATTTCACAGTGAAGGTGTTTGGTGAATTTGATCATTCTGAAGCCTGAGATGCAGCAGAAACAAAAGAGAGAATAGAAGAAGGAAATGAAACACGAGGACACAGCAGCGAATGAATTTAACTATTTCAAAATATGGACTGTTTCTTTGAAATAAACTTGTGTTTCACCATCTAGACAAAAACATGGGTAAAGAAATGAACTTTCCCTCTGAAATGCTGTTTTGTTGATCATTTTGTGACCACAGAAATGCAAACAGCAGCGCACTTGACTGGATCGCAGTGATGATCACTTTCCTCAGCGAAAGCCGGTGTGCACGCTGTACCTGTTGCCATGACAATGCTAGGCAGTTTGTTTTAAGCAGTCTGCTTTTTGTGAAAAACAATGTAAACTTTAAAATATAAATGAACTTAAGTTCTAATTATTGGTTTAATATTTAATTTTTTGTTGAATAACCACAGTTTGAGCGGGGAAATGCCCTTCCAGGGGAGCATTTTCAGACATGGACGAGCTCCACGGAGGCAAGAAATTAAGTCGATCAAAAAAGAATAAAAAATGTGAGCAAAATGATAATGAGCAAAAATGTCTGTAATTACGTAATTGTGATTAATGGAATAACTCATTAGTATGAATCCTCAGGCTCAGAGAAGCAGCAGCACGCTCAGGACGACACTCAGGACGATAAATGTTACTAATGTAGAAAATTGGGTATGCACCATTAACTTTATCGGCAATGGCTTATTATTGCTGACATCTTTCTTACCGATGAATGATGCCGTTTTTAATCCTTTAGGTGCCTGAGTTTTTTGGTGGAAATATAATCCAGAATATATAAAGGCTTGAAACTTTTGTCTGGAGAATCCAAACTGATTTATCTTTATTATTTTATACAACTGCTGATAGAAAGTTAGGGTTAAAATGAACTCCTCTTTCTTTTTTTCTCATTTTGTAGCATAAATGTAATCAATTTGACTATAAAATAAAATAAACCAGAATAAAACATGCCAGAAAACGAAATAAACTGTCACAAAGCAGTGGTGAAGGACCCAAAATGCAGGAGACCAGAAACCTGAAATGTTTAACTAAACTGAAACATGACAAAATCATGGCTATATGGAGTGAGTAAGGAGTGACAAAACAAAGCAGAGCAGAAGACCTGACGATAATGAACACAAAACCAGACACTTATATACACACTGAGGTAGATGAACTAAGCTGTGGATGATTAACCTAAACCTAGTGAGTCTGACAGGGAAAACAGAACATGGCAAAAGCAACACAAAACCTAAGCACAGAATCCTCACCAAAAAAAAAACAAACATCTGGAAAATTAAACGGGATCTGTTTAGGTGGGTAGAATAACTTACATTTATGAGGAGTTATATTGAACTTAAGAAAACAAAACTGATAAATGGCATACACTTGGGTAGCGCTTTTCTACCTTCCTTGAAGGTCTAAAGCACTTTACAGTCACAGTCCCATTCACACACACATTCACGCGCTGATGACGACTCCGCTGCCAAACAGTGGCGCCAATCTTCCACCAGAGGTAATGTGGGTTCAGTGTCTTGCCCAAGGACACTTGAAACCACCTAACAGCTGGTTTCTGTACAATAAATCACAGCTGTAAATAGAAACCAAAAAATATATTAGTACCATTTTTTAAATTCAATATTATTAGATAAAAAAAACGTACTTTCTGGTTGGAGAGCATTTTTTCAATTCTATACTAATCCTGTCAAATTTCTCTATAAGTAAAATAAATATTTAGCTCTTTGAAATGTTTTGTAACATTTGCCATTTAAAATGTTTTAAGTTATTTGTCTTTGAAGGTGAATTTGAACCTTTAATAATGTTCTTGGTTGGAAATACTTTGTTGAAGAAAATGGGCAGTAGTGATTGCTGCAGCATTCAACACACTGTAAGAGACTGCCCCTTTTGAATTGTTTTATCCGTCTGAAAAAAGATACACAAGTCAAATGTACTGCAGTATCAAGAGTCGTTCACTTCTGAACAATAAAGTATAAATGCTTAATATTATTATTATAAGAAGTAAGAGTATTATTGAGCAATAGCAATGAATCAAGTTTGTATATTACACTACAAAAAAGTAAGATATTCATCAATACATATGTGCTTTGCTCAGTAAACATTTTATTTTCTCTGTTTTGTTATCAACTACATTTGGGTAATAATGAGACAATATTAACGAATTACACAATAGATTATTATTACATGTACACAAAAAGATGGAAATATATAAAAAGGATGTGTGCTGTAAAGTGTCAAATGATGTATTACTAATAAACCATCGTGAATTTTAGATTTCACAAATAACATTAATTTGGATAAAAGCTAAGCTACATTTAAACATTGATGTTTTGTTTTTGTAAAAAACGGAAATGTATTGGTATTTTACTTTGATCTTTTAAGATTCATGTAATAAATCATCCAGTTGTTAATGTTTTTGCAGGGCTTCCATACATTTTTTTATACTTTTACTACTCATGTGCAATGTGCCTCCTGTAGTCTGTACAAACCAAAAAAGCAAACTTCACCTGTAGAAAGGAGACACTGTCTCAAAAATCCCCAGTCCGGAGAGTGCTGCCCTGAGAGCATTGTTGGGTCTCTGGGCCTGCGGTTACACCCTGCTCCAATAGTTTGACAGCCCTAAGTGGAAACACACTGATTTTATTAGATTTGCTTCTTTAAAATCGCATTTCATAATCTCAAAGTATCCGTTTAGCCCAAAATACATTTTCTGAGGTCATCATTAGAACAGACACATTCATACAGTGCACAATCAAATTATTATTCAAACAATGCTGATTGACTAGCCTGCTTTTGACTTGGGACTTGATTCTGATTTGAGGACAAAGACTTGAGACTTACTTGTGACTTGCAAAACAATGACTTGGTCCCACCTCTTCCAGTTTGTGACTCGTTTGTCTTTTTGTCTGCTGAAAATGCTCTACAGAAAAACACTAGGTGAGGTGAGGTAGGAAGCCTGCCTGAAGGCAGAGGGCGCTGGTGACCCTGGAAAATGTGATTCTTGACTAAAGAATTATAGAATTAGCAGTAGCAGTTCAAGTGCAGCAGTCCAGTTATTCTTTTCATTTTGTTTCATTTTGTTTAGCATCAATTTCTAAATGGAGAATTATGTTTTTAAACCCCTAGTAGTGGTAGTGATCTTTTTATTGAAAATGATGGCTTGATATTACACGGGGAAGCACTGGACAGTTTTGACCTGGTTGAAGTAGCAACACTTGGTCGAGTTTTCTCCCAAGTTAACCCAACAACCTGCTTTCTAGATCCCATCCCCACATCCCTTTTTAAAACATTTTATGGGTCTTTTGAGAGTGAGATTTTAGATATAATGAACTACTCTCTTCAGACGGGAATTTTCCCAGCTGCCTTTAAAACTGCCGTTGTAAAACCACTACTTAAGAAAAATAACTTAGACCCCTCAGTTTTTAATAACTACAGACCAGTGTCTAACTTACCATTTTTAAGCAAGGTTTTAGAAAAACTTGTTTTTATTCAACTGAATGAGTTTCTCGTACAAAACAACATCTTTGAGACAAACCAGTCTGGATTTAGAACAAACCACAGCACTGAGACAGCCCTGTTAAAGATAGTTAATGACATCAGGTGTGCCTTGGATTCAGGTCAGATCTCAGTATTAGTCCTACTAGATCTAAGTGCTGCTTTTGATACTGTTGATCACCTGATCCTGTTGAACAGACTCAAAAGTCTTGGCATATCAGGGATGGTTCTCAAGTGGTTCAAATCCTATCTCATCCTATCTCAGCTGTCATAGCTATGCTGATGATACCCAGCTGTACATAGCTATGTCTCCTGATGACACAGGGCCAATAGAAGCACTTTTTAACTGTATTTTAGAGGTAAAATCATGGATGGCAAATAATTTTCTGCAGCTCAACCAGGAGAAAACTGAAATTTTAATTATTGGTCCTGAAGCTAAGAGAGAGAAACAGTTTTTGAAGTTAAAAGAACTTTCATTAGATTATTCAGAAACGGTAAGAAACCTTGGCGTTATTTTTGACTCTAAGCTAACTTTCATCCCACATATTAAACATGTGGTTAAAACGTGTTTTTATCATCTTAGAAACTTGGCTAGAGTCCGCCCACTACTCTCTCTCGCTAACATGGAGATGCTGATGCATGCTTTTATCACAAGTAGAATTGATTATTGTAATGCCCTGCTTGCCGGTCTTCCAAAGACTAACCTTAAGAATCTTCAGCTTCTCCAAAATTCTGCTGCAAGACTTCTTACTAAGACCAGGCGACAGGCCCATAAAAACAAACTGTCATGCTCAGCCTGTTTCTCATTGCCAATCTCCATCAGTTAGGGGGTAGGAGGACTGAAAGGGGTGGGGGTTGTGTACAGATCTGAGGGAGGGGACTTTATGTTAATTTATACTTATTTTTATATTATTGTTTGTTTTTATTTGCTTATTTAGTATCATTATTTTGTTTTATTTATTTTTATTTTGTGTAAAGCACTTTGTGTTATGTTTTATATGAAAAGTGCTATACAAATAAAGATCGATTGATTGATTGATCTCCACTGAGACAGAAAGACTTTTCAAACAAAAGAAAGAAAAGAAAGACTTCTACAAACAGGTTATGAATGTGTTTCTTCAGAAAGACAGACCAGAGACAGAAAACAAGGGAGCGACACACAGACTTCATTTAGAACGAAATGTAAGGCAATAATATATATATACTTTTTTCTCCCACCGTCCAGAAACATGCTTCACAGGTTCAGTGGTCATTCTAAATTGTCTCTAGGTGTGGATGTGAGTGTGTGGGTGTGTGATCGTGGCGCCTGCGACAGACTGGTGACCTGTCCGGGGTGTCTCCAGCCTTCGCCCATGAGTGGCCGGGTTATGTTAGGTTAGGTTAGGTTGGCCCCATGACCCCAAAAGGGACAAAACGGTTTAGAGAATGAATGAATGAATGAATGAAAAGAGTCAATAATCACAATTTTGGTGATTTTTTTTTCTCTGTTAAATTTTGAACATGGAAGAAAAATGTTGAAATGAGAGTTCATGTGTTTGTAAATCTGACTGATGAAGTCAGTGCCTCACCAGCCGTGAACCTCACCTCATGTCCCTGGTAGAACTTCTGTAGAAGCACCTATACATGCTTCTCTTTTGCCTCTGTTGATGGGTGATTTCTTAGGTGAGGCTATTCATGGAAAGCCCCTGGATGGAATCTCCTGATAAAATCCAATTTTTCCTCATTGTAACAAGGACATGTTCCTCTACTTTGCTGTCAATATTTCCTTTGTGGCCCTTGGAATGCATTGAATGCTTTCACATGTTGCCCTAGTGCTCTTGAGCTTTATTGACCTAGTGTCTGTTTGAAAAGATTTTTTTGCTAGGCAGC
This sequence comes from Oryzias celebensis, assembly GCA_014656515.1. Lineage (NCBI taxonomy): Eukaryota > Metazoa > Chordata > Actinopteri > Beloniformes > Adrianichthyidae > Oryzias > Oryzias celebensis. Next base: position 48,416,680 of record BNCR01000012.1, read on the forward strand.
AGTGGATACAGTTTATTTGTGCCCAGACTGAATGAGGCTGTTGTGTTTATTCATGCCACTTAATTTTGTTTAGTTTAAGGATGTGTAACAGGGGCCATGTTTGTTTGTTTAACTTAGAGGGTAGAATACAGTTTTTGGCTGTAATTTTAGAGATACGGCCACTACAACTCCCACTCCAGGGAGTCATTAAATAATCAGTGAGTTTTACTCATTCTAGTCTTTTTCAGACAATTTACAAAAGATGTAGAAGGAGCTGATGGGGGGCGGGGGGTGTAGTTCTGCAGTTGGTTTACAGCGTAAAGACATACAAATATTAAGCATGACATCATTATTTGCCAACTTAAAGGGCGTTTTCATTTTCTAGGCCACACAAAACATATGGACACGCATTCAAAACTGACACGAGTTTGAGCAGCTCATGTCTAGATTGGATCCATCTATCTTTCAAGAATTCTGTCAAATTACTCTTTAATTTGGTCAGAAACGTATCTTTAAATTAAACATTCCTGATCTCATTTAGGTGAATGGCAATCTCACTTCCCTCTTTAGATCTCTAATATGTTACTTCTCTTACTTTACAATTGTGTATTTTTAGTCCACATTTTCAGAGGAGCTATCTATTTTTTCCTTGTTTTTTCCTTCATCCCAGTGTCTGACCTGGATTTGTCATCATGTAATAAACAGGGAGCGTTCCAGAGTCTTTGTTTTATTCGTTGCACTGAAGTGGTGCGACGGATCTCAGATATTTTTCACTGCGAAGCATCAGTGCCTCAGGCTCATGGGGCGAAGCCACAACCCTGCATGAAAGCATAGAAACAGCATGACCTCCATTACGAGACCCTTTTTCTCTCCATTGCTGGATATTCTGCCTTCCAGGCAGTTTTCTGTTTTATTCCACAAAAATCCTCCAATTCAGATGGATGTGACCCAGTTTTATGACAATGTACCAACAAAGAAAACATGGGAATAAAAGTAAAAGCAAAGAGTAAAGACTGAAGTTTTCATTTTTGTACTAATACATTCAGAATAAATATTGTTTAAAAAAAGTTACCTGGGACTGAGGTAACATGCAGACAGGGGTTCCTTTACTTTATACAACAACCAATTGCATGGAATGCACCTGTCATATTTTTAAGGAGGAAAATCTGCTCATATTCACAAACACAAACACACGCGCACACACACGCGCACCCACACACACTTTTTAGGGGTTTCTCCGGATTGCTCCAGTTTCCCCCTGACGGAAAAAGAACAGAAAAAAAAACATTTCAATGCACAGAAGAATAACAATCTGCCTGTTGATCTCACGCTCCGATCTTCCCTCACTTGTAAACAAGACCCCAAGATTCTTTAACTCCTTCACCTGGGGTAGGAGCACTACACCCACCCAGAGAGAGCAAACTACTTTTCTCCAGTCAAGAACCTCGGCCCCACACAGTGGTGCTGACCATCATCCCAGCTGCTGCACACTCATTTCACATGACTTTGGGAATGGTACCAGTTAGTGATGTTAGATTCACATCGCAAACGTAGTAGTGGACCCTGAGCAAAAAGTTGTCTATGTTAGTCTGTACTAAAAGTGAGGTAGTATACTTGAAGTGTACTTTTTATTTACAATCTATAGTTAGTCTGAAGAAGTATTCAATGAGTGTACTTCCTACAAGCGATTGAAAGTACTGAAAATGAGAAAAGGCAGAATGGGCAGCGACTTCGAGCAACTTTTCTGTGGAAAACGAACAGATCACCACAGCAGAGGAAGTCCAGGCTGTTTTCCCTCCATGAAAACTCTGCTGCATACTCACACAAACACACACACTTTCACACATGAACACACAATGATACACACAAACACACGCATGGACATAAGCACAGAAACATACAAATGCATGAATTCTCACAGATATACAGTCACACAGGAACACAAGTGTTGACAAACATATTTGAGGCGAATATTTTTAGTTTTTGTTCCAAAAGCCTGTAAATTTGATCAGAATTGACCAAGAAAGCGGTGCACAAAATAAACGCTCACTCCCAGAGATGTTTTTGGATTTTCAAGAAAAAAAATCTGACACTTTAACTTTATGTTGTACATCAAAAAGAAAAAAACACTTAGGGTCAAGTTCTAAAGCTTTTTTTGCTTTTTATGGTGTGATAAAAAATGTATTGGCTGAATGGATATTTTAAGGTTTCATTTTGCTTTTAAAGGGGATCAATTAGAGTTTTGAATTATCCCTGCATAGTCCTTGTTAAGACCTTATTTTAATTCGCCTGCTCACACTCCCATATGCTGTGCGGCTGACTTCATGTGGTCCTCCAGAAAGTTGTTTGAATCTTGGTGTGTTTCTGGTTTCTTCCCCAGCATTTGGTGATTTTGTCTTTTAAGTTTATTTATTTTCTTGGATTGGAAATGTGAGAAATGGCAGAAATGTTTAGAAAATGGAAGCCTTTTTAGTTTTCCAGAATGAAGAATGATCTTTTGAAACTTTGTGAACACATTACCACAGCAACATCTGGTGGTTAAAAATGTAATTTTATTCAACAAACTGGAATGTGGAGTCTCTCTATTCTATGTTCTTGTGTTTATAGTAATTATCATACAGACAGAAAATAAATATGAACCAATTCATACATTTACACACTTAAGTGTCCAGAAATCATGAAAAATGCAAAGTCCTCCTAGGGCTACTCAAGATAGCAGGATCAAAAACCTTGGGTAAAAAAGCAGGATTAGACTTAAATCAAACCCTCAAATCCTCCATAGAAAACTGCATACATGATGGGTTAACTGACAACGCGTGAAAATCGCTCACACGTTTTGCAGAAACCAGTGTGATCAGCAAAGCAGTCTTTAAGGAGAGTACAACGACCTTTTCCAAGATTTTGGAAATTAAAGAGAGGTTGGAAATGGGTCTCTAATTACTCATAAGTGAGGGATCAAGTCTGGGTTTTTTAAGGAGAGGAAAGATGACAGCTTTCTTAAAATATTCAGGGACTTGACCAGACAGCAGGGATGAGTTAATTATTGCCAGGATGCTGGGACCAATGGACTGGGAGACATCTTTAAACAGAGATGTTGGTACCACGTCAAGAGAACAGGATGATGTCTTCATTGTGCTGACCAATCTGACTAACCCAGGGAGAGAAACAAGTAAAAACTTATCTAAAATAACTGGCCGAACAGTACTGGGACAAGGTGTGGGACGCAGAGAGTTTCTCACAGAACTGACCTTTTCAATAAAAAAGGATAAAAATACATTACAATCGTTATTCAAATGACTGGGAACAGCAGATGGACCAGTTGTAACAAGACAACGAATGACGTTGAACAACACCTTAGGGTTACCTCTGCTTTTAGAAATAAGATTAGAGGAATATGCAGCCCTCGCATCCCTGACAGCACTGTTAAAAGAAGCTAAAAGGTCCCTAAGGTGAAGCAGGTGAACATGTAGGTGAGTTCTTTTCCACAGAGTAAAATTTAGCATTTTTAGCATGTCAATATTTACACACGTGGACAAAATTGTTGGTACCCCTCAGTTAAAGAAGGAAAAACCCACAATTCTCACTGAAATCACTTGAAACTTACAAAAGTAACAGTAAATAAAAATTGATTGAAAATTAAATAATCAAAACCAGCCATCACTTTTGAATTGCTGATTAACATAATTATTTAAAAAACAAACTAATGAAACAGGCCTGGACAACAATGATGGTACCTCTATAAAAGATTGAAAACTATTTGACCAGACTGACATGATTAACTCAGGTGTGTCCTTTAATTGACATCACAGGTGTTACCAAACTCATAATCAGTCAGTCTGCCTATTTAAAGGGAGACAAGTAGTCACTCTGCTGTTTGGTGAAAAGGTGTGAACCACACTGAACATGGACAACAGAAAGCCAAGGAGAGAATTGTCCCAGGACATCCGAAAACAAATGATAGATAAACATCTTAAAGGTAAAGGCTATAAGACCATCTCTAAACAGCTAGAACTTCCTGTGACAACAGTGGCTCATATTATTCAGAAGACCCACGGGACAGTAGCCAACCTCTCTGGACGCGGCCGCAAGAGGAAAATTGATGACAAATTGAAGAGACGGATCGTTGGAATTGTATCCAAAGAGCCCAGAACAACCTCCAAAGAAATTAAAGGTGAACTCCAAGGCCAAGGTACATCAGTGTCAGATCGCACCATTCGTCGTTGTTTGAGCCAAAGTGGACTTCATGGGAGACGACCAAGGAGGACACCACTGCTGAAAAACAATCCTAAAAAAGCCAGACTGGAATTTGCAAAAATGCATGTTGACAAGCCCCAACGCTTCTGGGAGAATGTCCTTTGGACAGATGAGACCAAACTGGAGCTTTTTGGTAAGGCACATCAACTCTATGTTCATAGACTCAAAAACCAAGCATACGAAGAAAAGAACACTGTCCCTACGGTGAAATATGGAGGAGGCTCAGTCATGTTTTGGGGCTGCTTTGCTGCATCTGGCACAGGGTGTCTTGAATGTGTGCAAGGTACAATGAAATCTGTAGACTATCAAGGCATTCTGGAGAGAAATGTGCTGCCTTGTGTCAGAAAGCTTGGTCTCAGTCGCAGGTCATGGGTCTTCCAACAGGACAACGATCCAAAACACACAGCCAAAAACCCCCAAGAATGGCTGAGAGAAAAGCGTTGGACTATTCTAAAGTGGCCTTCCATGAGCCCAGATCTGAATCCCATTGAACATCTGTGGAAGGAGCTGAAACATGCCATTTGGAGAAGACACCCATCAAACCTGAGACAACTGGAGCAGTTTGCTCATGAGGAGTGGGCCAAAATACCTGTTGACAGCTGCAGAACGCTCATTGACAAATACAGAAATCGCTTCATTGCAGTGATTGCCTCAAAAGGTTGTGCAACAAAATATGAAGTTATGGGTACCATCATTTTTGTCCAGGCCTGTTTCATTAGTTTGTTTTTTTAAATAATTATGTTAATCAGCAATTCAAAAGTGATGGCTGATTTTGATGATTTAATTTTTAATACATTTTTATTTATTGTTACTTTTGTAAGTTTCAAGTGATTTCAGTGAGAATTGTGGGTTTTTCCTTCTTTTACTGAGGGGTACCAACAATTTTGTCCACGTGTGTATATAATCTAATACTCTAAGCTACGAGAATAGGCCACCGTGGCCCGGTTTATCAAACCATCTCCGCCTAGCTCAGCAGAGAAATATGTTTAATGGATGAAAATTATAGTTATTACCTCACATTTCATTACAGTAGGTGAGGTAGAGGAGCAGTAAGTTAAATAATCTCTGGTTGCTCGCTAGTCTGGCAACAATCCTTTCCAAAGAGGAATGTTTTAAGCCTAACTTTGAATGTAGAAACTGTGTCAGTCTCTCTTACATGAGCTGGAAGTTTATTCCAAAAAACAGGAGCTTTGTGGCAAAAGGCTCTACCTCCAACTGTACTTTTAGAGATTCTAGGAACCACAAGCAGTCCTGCATAGTTTAGCAAACTAGCAGTACTTTGGTCGGATCTGCTTATTGTTTCATTGGCTCCTCATATAAGATGCATAGCTATTCATGGTTCACGACTCCACACGTATCTTTCCTTGGTTCTCAATTCCTGACATTTTTTGGTGTGTTTCTTAAAAAATATATTCTTTATATCAAACAGCTGTTATTCTGCTACAGAGAGAGCTGAACGTGGCACCCAAGGCTGAACTGGCAGAATTATTGGCAGCGGTATTGGCAGATATCCAAGCCAAACAAGCGGACATCCAAGCCAAGCTAAATCCATTGCTGGCTATAGAGGCCAAGCTAACTCCACTGTTGGCATTGGAGGCTAAGCTAACACCTCTGCTGGCACTCGTGCAGGAATTCCGACAAGAAAAAGTACGAAATGAACAACAGGATAATCGGCTAGACCTCATGGATAGAAGACAGAACGACGCGGATCAACAACTAAGAATGAATAACATCATTCTTACGGGATTTCATCTCAAACATAGAGCTAAGTCTGGTGCAGCTAACGTTAGCACGGATGCTAGAGGAGCCCCGATGGCAACAGCTGAAACCGTTGAAGCCCAAGTCGGTTCAATCCTCACTTCCAAAGGGATTTCTTGGATTTGAATAACATCGAGATCTGCCACCCGCTTCCCAGGAGAAAGGAGTCAGATAAACCAGCGATCCTCATCAGGTTTGTGAATCAAAAGCACAAAATTGCTCTGATGAAGCAAAGAAAACTGCTAAAAGGTTCAGAGATTTTCATTAATGATGACTTATCGAAACATAACGCATTGTTGGCTAAGCACGCCCGACTCCTGAAGCGGAAAAAACATCCAGAGCACATGGGTGCTGAATTCCAGTGGTCATCACCAACTTGAAAGACTATGAGAAGTGTGTGGTCATGGACGTCTGAGCCTTTATTTGGAGCGAAATAAGAAAATATGGCGCCGGGATTTACCACTAACTCTTAGATCAACTTTGACCTGATTTTCAGCAGTGATTTCTGCCCTGCAGACAACAAGCCAAGGACACATTCCTTGAGAGTACCAAAACAAATCTGCTGAAAGTGGGATAAGTAGAACCAGTTGTCATGGATACCTACATTCCTGCCCCTTCCACGACCCTTTTCCTAGATTTCAACGCTCTGGTGACTGCTGTCAATCAGGCAGCAGAACGCAGGAATACAGTCTTGGCCAGAGACTTGAATCAAATCATTTGACATAGTTCCCTGAAATGTGATTAATGTCAAAGGATCTACTAATGAAACAACCTGCACTTATTGATTTTCTACATCTGATTAAAGTAAATGATCTTTTAAACATAAAGGATTTATTGTTGCCTCTCTCTATACGTGATCTGAAGAAACGTCTTTCTAATGAAAATAGTCAGCATCTACTTAATATTTAATGATTGTGATCTTTTGTTTTGTTTTGACTTAGTTCATTCTTTACTTTTTTCTTTAATTACCATTATTATTACTGTTTTTTTTATTATTATTTTTGCATAAGCTTCAATCAAGTTTAAAATAATGATATACTTACATGCAAAGCAGTACTTATTGATTAACTTATTGTTAATCAAGGCTGTTTAATTACCTGTATTACTGTCAGAACAGATAACTGCCTGATTATTAGTTAATGATTTTGATCTTTTTGTTTTGTTTTATCTTTGTTAATTCTTTACTTTTTTTTCTTTAATTACTGTTATTATAAAAAAAATAAAAAAATTAAAATAAAAAAATAAATCATTATTCATTATTCTGTATTATTATTATTTTTGTATAAGCTCCAATCAAGTTTAAAATAGTGTTTTACTTACATGCAAAGCAGTCTGACTTATTGTTACTCAAGGATGTTTAATTACCTGTATTACTATCAGTACAGTATAAATACCAGATTATTAGTTATGAACCGGTTGATATCTAATGTAAAGTAAATGGTATGGTCGAGTCGGGGTGGGATTATTTAAGTTCGCTTCCTCCCACTCCCTTTCAAGCAGTCAATTTTCTGATGTCTAGTTATCCTATGTTTACATGATTACTGTTGCAAATCTTTGTGGGTGTTGATTGTGATACACATGTCTTGTATATCCTGTCTGCTTGAAATAAACCGTTTCAAATCAAATCAAAATCAAATCAATCTCATTGCGGTTGAGAAGAGGTATCGTTGCCGACAGTCAAAAGTCCAATCAACAGCAGTGCAAGGCGGTCATAAACTAAAGCAGCTAAAACGTTGTTAAGAGAAAAAAACACCAGGAGCACGGAAAAAAACAGAATAATAGATTTCTGGTAACTCCTGCCAGTAGCGGCCAAGCCAGACACAGGCGCCATCATTACCGGAAGTCAAAAATCCCAAAGCAGTCTCCCACTCGTGCCCTTCTCTGATCCTAATTTGAAAATTAGCATTGATCCAGTTTTATGGTTGCAATGCTCATCTTGTCATGTATGAAAGTCAAAATATTTTGCAGAGCACCGTAGGGAATCGAACCCTAACCATATATATATATCTATATAAAGATATAGATATATATATAAAAATAGATATATATAGATATATATAGATATATATATAGATATATATATCTATATATATATCTATATATAGATATATATATAGATATGTAGATATATCTAGATATATCTAGATATTTAGATATATCTAGATATATAGTTGGGGTTTGATTCCCTACGGTGTATTATATAAATAAAATATACATTATTTTATAAATAATGCATATTTTATTTATATAATTTATATATTATAAATTATTATTATATATTATAAATATATATACTTGTAATATATACTTGTAATATAATAATGCTAATCATCAAATAATAATAATATGTGATTAATAATGGCATAATAGAATGCAGAACATTTGTTTTAGGGCACCTGAAGTCATCCTGGGTCTCCCCTTAGATGAAAGTCTGGATATGTGAACAGTTGGCTACATTATCGACTTGCTGTACACGGGTGTTTACATCCACCCTCAAGTCTCTGAATACAATGTCATCAGAGCCTTGGTGGAAATGCAAGGAATGCAAAACTTTAAAACATTCATTCTTTAATTTGAGGAGGATGCACCCAAAAGGCCATCAAACCTCAAGAGCCTGCAGCAGTAGAGCTCTGTCTGGCCGCCAGCTCATCTCCCAGGAACTGGCATAGCCAGCGTGATCTCTCCGGCTCTATGGGGCCTGGGATGCACTGTCTAGGGTGTACCCCCCTTCACCCAACAGCAGCGAGGATGGGTTCCAGAAACCCCGCTGCCCCGAAAAGGATACAGAAGGTTAGGAAATGGATGGAAGTTTCGGAGAACTATATGTTGATCCACCATATTGGATGTGTATTCTCCCGCTGTCGCTGAAAACATCACATGTCCAAAGCTGAGCCTCTGATTGGTTGGTGCAGTGCGGTATTTTTCAGTTTGATGTCTCTGTGGAAAATCTCTTCGTCCTGAAGGTGAATAGCTGCTTTGACTAGTTGTTTTAGGATAGTCTTGGCATCCTTTTTACTAAATGAATCTTTACAGGATGCAAAGAAATCCAGAAGATCGACTCCTGGGCACGGCCTCTCCAAAACTAAGATGAGCTCATGTGGCAGCTCATACCAGTCTAGCAAGGCTATTGGTGCTTTGCTGCCTGACAAAAAAGGGAAAAAAATAAAAATCATACCCTTTTTACTGAAATTATTGTACAGAAAAACTTATATGACAATAATTAATTTGCTCTTTGGTGAAAAAGTAAAGTGCGTTTTTTTTAACTCTACTCTACCACTAGCAAACCAAAAGAAAAAACAAAAAAAACCATAATCTAAATTATGTAAAGCTGCTAATGTACCTTGTATCTTGAAATCTAATTTGCGTTTGAAGTGGGAGTCAAAAAGTCGTGTGGTGGCTGTGGTGCTGAGGTAGATCGGTGGATTTCTGATAAGAAGATCGAAGTTTCTTTCCCTTCCCGCCCATGTTGCGAAATGTCCTTGGCCAAGACACTAAACCCCACATTGCTCCTGGTGGTTATGTGTTGGTGCGAGTCCTTGGAAGCAGAGCCACCGTCACTGTGTGAATCTATGTGCTCGGGTGAATGGAACTATGACTGCAAAGCACTTTGGGCCTTCTAAGGTAGTAAAGTGCTATACACATACACCATGTACTATTTAACAGTCTTCAGTAGTTATTTCATTAATTTTGATCATTTTGTACTCTTATACCAACAGGGGTGGAGTAAGTAACTTAAACACCAATTCACCAAACACCAAACACTTCAAATCTCATCACGGACACAGCTAACCTACATTCAGGGCTTAGGAAGATTATATGCTCTTGACTGACCAAACTCACTATTGAGGTTTTGATTGTGATTAAACTCAAAGATATTTCCTCTGTTCAGGTTGGAATTTTACAGAATTTTTGTAAAAGGTGGATATTGTCCTTGCTATATAATTACATTTAGCTAATATTTGAAATTACAACTTGGAACATGTGACTTCTGTTGAACTTTTTAAGGCCCTCACCTTATCATAGTTTCAGCTTTGCAAAACATACTTTCCTGAAACAGGAAGGACTGAGCAGCGAGCTCAGCCTCTATATTCTAATCTGAAGTACTTTGGTTGGATCTGCTTATTGTTTCATTGGCTCCTCATATAAGATACATAGCTATATTAAAGAAACAATCTCATTGCAGTTGACTGGGACCTACTCAATGTGTCTTAATCTGACATTTTTGGGAGATTTCTTTCTGATATTTATGAATCAATCTTTTGGACATTAGACATGCAAAGGCAAAAGAACCTGCTGTTGAATGCGTGGTGAAGGAATCAGCGCTTTGTGAGCTGTTCATGGTTAAGATGAGCTGCAGCTTAAATGGAGAGAGAAGGTATCAGTACTTTTTTACAACTGGTTTACACTGACTGGATGAAACTGGAGTGAGCAGCAATTTTCCTGTGTACAAGTAACGCCACATGTTGTGGTTGGTCATTTGTTATAACAATACTTGTCAGAAGTAGGTTATATACAATGATAAAGCTGGTTACGGTATTTCTGTGACAAATGCATCCCATTTAGATTTTTAAACGTGTAATTATGCAGTGAGGGTTGTCTGTCAGATATTTGAAACTCTTCAAACAAACTGATCTTTTGTATTCGAACTCAACTTTGGAGGTTATGTTTTAGTCATTTACCGTCAGTCGTTTAGTAGATGCATTTTAGTAGATACTAAATGACAAATGACTGTTTGAAAACATTCTGATACCCACAGATGGTTGGTGTCTGCATCATCAGCTTTTACACTTGGTTTCTGCTTGAAGAATCTATATTTCTCCTTTGTTTCAGCTGGTGTTCTGTGGAATCAAAATGCAGCTTCTCAGAATCAGAATACTTTATTTATCCCAGGGAGAAACAGCATTTTTAGTAAAGCTCCGATCACCACAGTCCAACATACGAAGAAAAGTGCGTCTGTCCCACTTCCATTTGCAAATGCAGGCAATTTAAAAGCATGAAGTGTGTGTGCATTATTGAAAATGAGTCAGTGAGGCAACACGGGGTGGGATGATATCACAAACAGAACCTGCTGATAATCCCCTGATTGCTGGAGTCTCCTCTGTCCTCTGCCTCAGCTCTAGTGCTTCCTGATGGAGCGTCAGAAAAAGCCGGTGATGAGCTGGGCAGTGAAGATGACCTCTATGAGGACTTCCGAAGTTCTGGACATCGGTTTGGACATCCAGGAGGAGGTGGAGGAGAGCAGCTAGCCATAAATGAGGTAAAATGAACACTTTAAGAATCGCTTTGTTAAGGTCTCTTCAGAAGGGAGTCTGAATGAAAGCGACTTGACACTGGAACCTTGATGCTCAGTACTAAAAATGAAAGCTGTGACTTCTTCACTTCTGCATTTTTGCCCACAAGTTCAATTCAAGCACTATCAACATTTTATTTTCTGTCATTGGCAGTGGGCGTGGTCACCTTACAAGCCTTTCTTGTGCAAATTCCAACTGGTCATTCATGTACTTTCATGTACATGTACATTCAAGTACTTAATACTTTTAGGAGACACAAGCTCATTTGCAGTGTCTGTTGCAGGGCTTGTGTATCACAATGCCTAATGTATGCACAATTTTAAGCAAAAGAAAGAAACATTTACTATAAACCCACATCTGAGCATGGAAAGCTGTAAGACCAGAACACTTCAAAGATCCTGCAGGGGGTTTTGTGACACAAAGTGGGAAAATCCAGTTTTCTGTGTTTTAATGCCAGGTTAAACATATTTTACTGCTGCTTTGGTACGGCGAAGACGTGCTGCAAGGCAGTTACTGAGGAGACGATGGCTAAGAAGGTACACTGATCAGTGTTGATGATGTATTGATTGTCGAGAAAGAAGCAATGCGAATCATGTTAAAAGATGTTTTCATGAGCCTGCATTCATCTCACCGCATTTCAATGAGTTGATGTTGCATCTTTGCTCCACCTTTCTCCACGGCTCTCTGTTGAAGCTGGGCATCATGTGGTGCCCAGCTACGGTGGCCATTTTGGTTCAGTTGTTCCACTCTGAGCATTCATCCATTCAGTCATCCATTCATTTTCTAAACTGTTTTATCCCTTTCGGGGTCTAACCCGGCTACTCATGAGCCACTCTGAGCACAGACCGTATTTAGACTGAGGAACCTCAGAGTGAACTGAAGCTCAGTTCAATTGGAAACAAACCGACACCACCTTAAAAGATGGGTCAGAGAGCGGTTCCTGGTCCTGCACCACGGTCCACTTAAACTTGGGTTTATCCAGTCATATTTGTTCTGGATTATGGAGGAAAACGAACTCTGGCTCACTTTAAGCAAACCAAATGTGTCCAGTCTGAAAACACCATTTTGAATAGATTTTTTTTGGAGATCATTGACCTGTGACCATGTCTGAGGAACTGTAGCTGAGGGGATGGCATACTTCTTTAGTTCTACAACTGCTTTATCATAACTTGGAAAGCACATCTGTCTGCACTTGAGATCCTGTGAAGACTCGTCTTCAGCCTCAAATAACTGGTCATACTTGTGCAAAGCTTTTGTGTCTCACTTTTCACACAGGAGAAACTCTGACTGCACTGAGTTTCTGATTGCTTCATTCATTCAGTTTACACATGTTTTTAAATTATATATGAAAATCTTCAGACTTCAAATGAACAAACCAGCTTCCAAAGGGACCATAAAAAAGAGATTACGGCTTAAATAGACAGCCCAGAGTAAAGCTCATTCCTGCCTGAGAAAACATTGGATTTTTATAGTTTCTCACTTTTTTGCATCTGTAAAAAAACACAACTTGTTTTAACTTTTTAATACCATGAAATCAATATACATTTGGACTGTTGTGAATCTGACGCAGACTTTGCTGATGTGAAGTTTACCATTAACATGAAAATATGTATTACTCAGTGAAATTTCAAATCCATACAAAGGAGGAAATTCCTTCTGTTCTACCAAACTTTGATGCAGAGGATTGAATGTGTTCACATGGACATAAGATAGCTGCAGATGCTAACATGGTAAAGGTCAAAGGCTCTTGATTTAAAAGACTGTTATCCAGATGATTAAAAACAAAAGCATTCTAAAACCAGCACGGAAATGCCAAGTCTAAAGTGAATGAAAGCAAGGCTGAAAAGGTACTGTTTGGAGCTGAACACTGAGCTCTCCACTTACTGCCCTTCATGTAAATAAATGTGTCCAGCAAACAGCACTGTCACCACATTACTCTTTGTTGTGACCTGTTTTTCCCAGCTGCTCGGGGCTGTTGTGAGCGGACAGTAAGTTGCTCGATGGAAAAATCAATTTGACCACTGAGAGAAGGTCTACGCAGGAGAGGAACCTCACAGTCAGCTGCAGGCTGACTGCACTGATAGGAAATATGGGGCTTATAAAAATGAGTTCAGGTTCCTCACTTACAGAAAAAGCCTGTGATGTACTTTGTGATTTATGGATGCATGCAGTTCCTGACTGAGACTAAATGTGCACAAAATGAACCCAGCTGAGTCCTACTGTTCCGCATTTAAAAAGTAAATTCACAAAAGCTAGTTTTGTCTGACCTTGAATAGCAACTTTACCAGTAATACATTTGAAAGTAGGAACACTGAATTTGAGTCATCACATTTCTGCTGATCAGCAAAACAGAAGGGGCTTGTTCTATGCTGCCCTCTGGTGGCTCATTGATGTAATTTGTGCGTCTGCTGTCATTTTGTGAAAGTCACCAGCATTTGCAGATGTTAAGCTTCTCCTGATGTTTGGTGGGGAGTTTGGGAGTGATTGCATAAAATAATTCCAAGGTTGCGTCTTTCAAAGAAAAGAGAAAAGAAACTGATTGGATTCTTTTGCAGTAGGCAGACAGGAAGTCTGCAGTATGTTTTAGCTCAGATGTGCTCCGTCTTAGCTGACCTGCAGATATTAGACCTTAAATCCTGGACAGAATCAGCCGTTCTTCAGTTGAAGAGTTCAGGTGTTTCACTGCTGAAAGGACTAATATTCAGAGCAGAGTTCACTCACTTGAGTCCAAGCACTTTGTGTTATGGTTCATATGAAAAGTGCAATGCAAATAAAGATTGATTGATTGAAGATATCAGGTGTCTGAATATGTGTGCTTTCCAAAGGTTTTCTGAAGATCTACATTAACTGTTGTCCCGCTGATGCGCTCACAGATTTATTTAAAGAGCTTTAAGGACAGAGATGGCAAATAACAGACATAGCAAAATGCTCAATGTGCCTGTAAGCCTGCAAAATTTCAACAAAGAATAGCACGTTGAAATCGAACAAGCTTAGCTTTTTACTCTTAACAAACTGTGTGTTACACATCCCTGGACCCCTCTCCCTGCTTTCTGTCCACCTCCACGCTGCCTGCTCGCCTCTGGAGGTTGCTAGGGCCTGCCTCAACCATTCTGGTATCCAGGATGTGCTGACACAGACTGCATTCTGATTGGCTGCCTGCCACTCAAGGGTGGGCTCTAATGGAAAGAAGGAGAGGAAGGAGGGAAAAAAAGGAAAAAAGGTTCATTCTGGTAGTTGGAGCGATGAAGGAGCACCATTTTAGAAGGTGCTTTTGATGGAAGAGCTAGATACTGGGAATGAGAGGACGCAGTCTGTGAGTGGAAACGAATGTACAGAGACTGCTGTGAAAGGAGACGATGAAAGCGGAGGAGCTGTGATCATGTTCCAGAGAGATGAAGCATCCTTCCTTCTGGCTTTAATCCTGACGCCCTGAACAAGCACAAGTAAGGAGGAACCAGGAGAAGAACCGCTAAGTCAGTGAAAGAAAAGACAGGAGGAGCCGCTCTGCTTATCCACCCTGCAGTCATCGGGCACTCAGCCCCCACCGACAGGCCGTGGCGACGCAGCACATCGGCAAGGTGGCAGGAGAATCTGGAGCTGAGCGGAGGTGGACAGCAGCCCGAGAAGACAGCGACAGAGACGGCCAAAGAGGCAGTGAAACGGTGTGGTGTGGAGGCTCTGTGCTGAGGGAAAGGCGGTGGGGGAGGGGTGGTGGTCCTGTGGAGACGGAAGAGGAGGCGAGGAGACTGATGGCGCGCGGCAGTGGCACGGGGAGGTGGAGCAGGCAGAGGATGGGCTTCCTTAACACTTTGCTGCGCTGCAACCTTCCCCCCGAAACACAGAAGGTGGTGGTGTTCTTCATCATGATGCTGCTCATCATCATCAATGTGGTGCTCATGTTTCTGCTGGCCTTCCAGTAGAGCACGGACACACACACACACACACACACTCACACGCACACAAGTGCTCATGAGGAGAACAGCAGATAGACTGAGCCACCACAGGAGGCGCTCTTCTCAGACCCACAGACATGGCAGCAGAGGAACACAGGTACCGAGCTCTCGGAGATGCAGTGTGGTCATGCATGTCCTCAGCCGCTCATGCGCTCTCGTGGGTGTTTGTCTGACCGTGAAATGTTGGCAGCTGTCCAGTCCAGCTTCCGTCAGGGATGGAGGCGGCTTCTTATCGTTACCATTGCTTGATTGCTAAAGACTTTTCCTCTCTGTCATAGTCCTGAATGTGTCCATACGTTCTGGCATTTATGTTTTCATTTAATAAAGGTCACCGAGATGCTTAAGTGTATTATTTAGCAAAATTCCATGGAAAATGTGTCTAAGTTAGAATCTTTTGCATTCTGTATTTCTGCCCCTAAAAGCTCACATGCCTCTGTGGTTGA
This sequence comes from Oryzias celebensis, assembly GCA_014656515.1. NCBI lineage: Eukaryota > Metazoa > Chordata > Actinopteri > Beloniformes > Adrianichthyidae > Oryzias > Oryzias celebensis. The sequence continues at coordinate 48,432,358 of BNCR01000012.1, forward strand.
TCTGGCCATGTTTACCACTGATGTTTCTGCTGTGGATGAACATTGGTGATGGACCAAAGCTTCAGCCCTCAGAGTCCCATGGAGCACTGACACTCAGCCGCATGTGGAGCGGTGGTTGCTCTTCCTTATCTTATTTTTCCAAGCATTCTTGATCTTTGAGTCATATTTTTCCTTCAAATATCCTGAGCTGCGGACGTGTTATTTCTTTCTTTCTTTCTTGGGGGGGGGGGTGTTAAACTGTTACCATGTCACAAGCACCAGCAGCAGCTTCTGCCCTGTTTTCAGGAACATCCACTGTCATTTAAAAATAAACCAAGGAAAAAGTGCAGAATGTGAGCACTATGCATCTAAATGCATCTCAGTGTGCTGCTGTTTTCTGTTTTCATTTGTGGACTTGACAAAGTGAAGAAGTTGGATCTGCTTCAGAGAGAAGTCAATGTTAAACTCGTCTGCTGTTGTGTTCATGCAGAACATAAATCGACCAGGGAACAACGGCGTCATCAAACGATGCAACAAACAAACAGTTTGTGTTGCTGGAAAGCTGCTTGATATTTTTGACCACATTTAAACAGTTTGATGAAGACTATAAGGCCAACATGGACACGCAGCCTCTCCTCCATGCTGCTCCTTTGACCCATTTTTAACCTGCATTTCTTGTTTGTCTGGATGGAAGCCTCATTGTGTCTGAGCTCCATCCTGTTTACCTGCTGGAGAATGTTGCCATGGCAACTGTCATGCGGAATTTGGCGTCCAGCCTGAACCATCCACAATGAACACAGGGGCTTCTTTCTGTGTGAAATTCTCTGACAGTTGACTATAGCAAAGCACATCAGGCTGAAATACTGTCAGTCTGTGCACTGCACCTCCTCCGTCTCTGTGAGCATCCTGATGGTGAAATGTGCTTGAATCCATCAGGTGGAGCCGCTTCAAATGATCAGTTCTGCTGCTGGAGCCTGGTATATGGCACCGCACGCTACCTAAGCTATTTTTTAAAAATCTGCTTGTAAATGCAACATTAAGAAATAAAATAAATCTCATTAGAGTTTGCATAATAATAAACACAAAATCATTATATAATAAAAAGATTTTGTCATAGTTTTGGTTGGCTCATGCTGTTCTGTGAGTTGCTCACACGGCAACTCGCATGTGCAGCTCTTCAGTAGAATCCCATCCCACAGCAGAGGACTGCAGTTTCATCTCATCAGAATGGAGTTTGGCATAGGAGTTAAGGCACCAACAAGGCAAAATGGTGCAGATGGGTTGCTTAGCAACTGCAGCATTGTCTGATTTGCTCCTCACCATGGGTGATCTGTGGAGCTAAGACTGAGATCAGAGGAGGAAAAGAATAGCAAACTGGTAAGCAGACTAGAACCAGTGTGTTGGAGCCGTCCACACTTCCTGTCATCTCTGGAGGAGCTGCATCACAAACATGGGAGGTCCAGGAGGCGAGTTATCTGCATGTTGCTCTTGGAGCTTTTATTTTGAAAGGACACCTGATCATAAGCAGAATCATGTAATCGGCTTCAGATTTCCTCGTGCTCCTGTGATTCTCTCCACAATGGATGTCCTTGAGCATGTTCTTTTAGACGTGTCCACTGAGCAGCTCATGTGTCTTTCTTTTAGGGACAACGCTCTTCTTTTTGGGGTCCCTTAACTTTTTTTTTTTTTTTACATATCCAGCTTTGCATCACCATGTTCTAATTTGCTGACACGTGATGTGAAACTCGCTGAGGCAGAAAAAACAATCTGGTCAACCCCCTGAACTGCCTCTGTCACAGAGCCTTGACCCCTTCATGCCTAAAATGTTATTCTTTTAGTGGCTTTTTTCCATTGGAGGTGATGCTAAATTGTGTCCAGGATTGAATGTTACTGGCAAATTAGCAACACACGGCATGATCGGGTTAAAGATCTGGACCAATGACTGAAGGCGACTCTAAAACCTCTAAAAGCGTTCCCAGCTGGTCTTCTCCGAGGCCTGGAACACTTCCCCAGGGAGACGTCCAGGAGGCATCTGGACCAGATGCCTGAGCCACCTCAACTGACTGCTCTGGATGTGGAGCAGCGGCTCTTCTCAAAGCTTCTCCCGGGTCACCGAGCTTCTCCCCCCATCTCTAAGGAAGCGCCCAACCACCCTACAGAGGAAGCTCATTTCAGCCGCTTGTATCCGGACCTCGTTCTTTTGATCAGGACCCAGAGCTGGTGACTATGGGTGAGCACTGGAACGAGGAGCAATCGATAAATTCAGAGCTTTGCTTTCTGGGTCAGCTCTCTCTTCACCACAACAGACCGGTACAATAACAGCAGAACAGCAGACGCTGCTTCAGTCCGCCTGTCAATCTCACACTCCGATCTTCCCTTACCGCTGGACAAGACTCCCAAATATTTAAACTCCTCCACCTGGGGGAGGAGCACTCCACCCACCCTGAGAGGACAAACTATAAGATTCAGTCCAGTAAATGTATTTGCTTATACTTTTGGCTGTCTAGTCAAAATAACAAGGTTAGTTCAGATGTATTTATTAAAAACAGTGTTCTTCTATCTCCTGGAGCTCCCGGGAGCTGTTGCAGGAAGTACCTGATTCCATTTCAGGCAGCCAACGGCTCAGAAATACGGAGGAAAGTCTTCATGAGAAAAAAATTAATTCTAAAAACGATTTCAACTTGCTTTCCTTCTGGAGAAATGCAAGTTTCCTAAAGGAATCTGTGATTGCCATGTTTTCACCAGCCTCTCTGCTGGTTAGCCAACAGCATGCCCATAGCTGATCCCAGCTTTCAGCCATCCTTTGCAGTCAGACGTGTAGCCTGCTCATCCCAGTGCTGACGTTCCTTTTAAAGCTAAGGGGTCGGCCGCTGAACTGAACAAGTTGGAGAGCCGTAGGAACCTAATTGTTAAAAAAGTTGGAATTGTTGAACATGTAAGTGCATTCCAGATGACAGACCTCTTTTGGTTTTTGATGCTGATGGCTTTGCTGGACTACGTCCTCGGTGCCCCATCAGGGTGCAGACTGAGCATGTCATCCACAGTGTCATAGCAGTTCTTCTTTTCTGCAGCTGATCAGTGATGGCAGCGTGGTCTTCGCCGAGGCTCTGTGGGACCACGTCACCATGGACGTGCAGGAGCTGGGCTTCAAAGCTGGTGATGTCATAGAGGTGGTTGATGCAACCAACAAGGAGTGGTGGTGGGGTCGCATCATGGACAGTGAGGGCTGGTTTCCTGCCAGCTTTGTTCGGGTGAGAGCCTCTGTGCACAAGTTTCTGCTTCCTTTGATCCACCAGCTTTTTTAACACCCCTCAGTATGTATTTATTATTTGAAACACCTTTGCTGTTGCTCTTGATAAACCTTTTGCACATGCTCAATAATCAGTCTGACACTATGGACCCATGTGAAAGAAATGATCAAGTTAAAGGGGAAAAATGCAAAGAAAAGAGAACCTAATTTACAAAAAGAAATAACTTAAAAAAAAAACTTGATCATAAGAAAGAAATGATTGGACGTGTTTCTACCTTTCCATGTTTTCCCTTCAGTTGCGCGTAAACCAGGATGAGCCAATGGAGGAGTATCTGGCACACCTAGGGGAGATTCAGGCCCTGGATGAAGGCCAGGCCAGTCTCAGTTCTCTATCAGGACCCGGTTTACCTTGCAAAGAACAGATGAGAACCAATGTGATCAATGAGATCATGAACACAGAACAAGACTACATCAAGCATCTGAAGGACATTTGTGAGGTCTGGGCTTAGTTTTATGAAACATGCTGTCACTTTCTGACCTGATCTGAACAACAGTAACTTTTCTGATGTTCTGTTTCCTCTGAAACTTACTTTCTGTCCACAAAACAAATGCCATTCTAACAGCGGTTGCTTTCAGTCTGAATCGTTTGATCAGTTTCTCTCTCATTGGTTGCTTTCTGTGATCCTACTTGTGTTTCACAGGGTTATGTCAAACAGTGTCGTAAAAGGACAGACATGTTCACTGAGGACCAGCTGCGCACGATCTTTGGTAACATTGAAGACATATACAGATTCCAGAGGAAGTTCCTGAAAACCTTGGAGAAGAAGTTCAACAAGGAGCAGCCACATCTCAGCGAGATTGGCTGCTGCTTCTTAGAATATGTAAGCTCTGCCTCATCATTAATTCTGAACCCCTGAATCCAGAGGCTGCTGTATAGATTCCCATCACTTTTTAGGCTTTTAGAGCACTTGATAACCAGAAGAAATCAACCAATAAAAACCAGATGTTGCTTTTGTGTTGTAACTCAAAAGAGTTTTGAGCAAAAACCAAAGAGTCTATATTTTACTTAAGAAAGAAACAAACAGAATTAGATTCTCTCCACTGAAAACACGGAGGAGGCCAATAATGGCATGGGCTGCTCTGCTGCAGTTGACTTTAGGGGTTTTGAATTTCAATCATCAATCATATTGGGACCAAACATTCTGACAATCAGTAATAGAAGTGGACCTCAGGTATCAGTCTCAGTTCATAGATCGCTCCAACGGAGCGATGACCTGAAACACAAGCAGGAAACGAATACTCGTAATGTTTCAGAGCAAAGCATTAGACTGTCCTGAAGTTTTTCTATCAGGCTTGGTCTAACTCCTGCTGAAAGAAGAGAAAACCCCTTCAAACCTGAGGCATGTTTTCTCCTGAGGACTGCAGATGGCAGCACACAGAACGTCTTTCATTGCAGGATTACCTCTTAACGTGAATGGCATTAAAGGAACCAGCGTTTCCAGGAATATTCCTTTTTTTTAAATCAAATTTTTAAAGAATAAAAAGTCAATGTGAGATTTTTATTGGTTGATTTTCAGCACTTTTTGTTTTATTGTTGTTTACTTTGCTCAGATTGAAATTAGTTTAGCGACCATTTTGGCTTTTTCTTTTGCCACAGATGAGTACCAACAGCAAGTGCGCATGTATAATTGTCTTGATGTCCTAAAACTAAAGCATCAGCTCTATTTGTAGAACCAGAAACTAGAAGGTTTTTTGTTTGTTAGTGCCATCTTAAAAACTTCTTTTCATCGTTCATGCAAAATCCTTTTCTTATAATAACTTGAATCAAAATACATTATTTTTTCCTTATGAAGAACTGTTATAGTGGTTAAAAAATCCATCTTTTTAACCACAGTTTGTGCTCTACCTCTTTCTTCCGCTGTTATTCATGTGCAGCAAACAGATTTCCAGATTTATTCAGAATATTGCAACAACCACCCCAATGCCTGCGTGCAGCTCTCCAAACTGATGAAGGTCAACAAGTACGTGTTCTTCTTTGAAGCCTGCCGGCTGCTGCAGAGGATGATCGACATTTCTTTGGATGGCTTCCTGCTCACTCCAGTGCAGAAGATCTGCAAGTATCCACTGCAGCTGGCTGAACTGCTCAAATACACCAACCCTCAACACAGGTGAGAGCTGTGCGCCTCAGCTTTGTGGACGTGCAGTTTGAGAACCAAACAAATGATTGGTTTAAAAACAAACCCTTTATAGTAGTTCATCCAGGTTTAAATATGGTCATACATATTTATTAAAGAGCTTTTATCATCATCAAGTGTTGCACGTCTTGAAGGAAAGGTCAATGAGAAAAATGTGTAAATTGTACAGGTTTGGTTTGACTGAAGAAGGTGTGTGTATGTTTGTCACCTCCAGGAACGTTTCCCTCTAGCAGAAATCATGCTGTTTTATGTTGAGTTTTGAACCAGCTTCATGTGACCAAGGTGACACCCAACACTGGCTTCACAGCTGCTCATCATTTACTTGTTTAAAGAGCCATTTGGTCCAGTTTCTTACTGACCAAAACCCAGCCGCCAAGTCCCATTTACACTTTTTGAAAAATGCATTTTAATCTGGCAAGTACACCATTCCTTTATGTTTTTAAACACTGATAAGAATTTAATTATGAAAGAATTTTATTTTTCTATACACTCACAGACCATTTTATTAGGCTTACCTGTCCAACTGCTCTTTGGCAAACTTATAGCAAGCCAATCACATGGCAGACAGTCAATGTATTTAGGCATGTAGACATTGTCTAGACCAGGGGTGTCAACCATGCAGAATGTTTAATCCGGCCCAGTCGTGAAAGGAGTGGGGGTGGGAGTGGTCATTTTTAGCCCATTTCTGTGGTGAGTATGGTTCTTTAAAGAAATAACAGAAATTCACAATTCTGCCACTAGGGGAAGCAAAGGAAAAGCAAGACCGGCATCACAAGAGATCAAGAAATAAACAGCATGTCTTTGCCAGCACGTGCCATGTCTGAGTAAGATGCAGTTTGGTTCCCGAGCCTCACCGCCGTTAAGTTACTATAAAAAGATCAGGTGTGACGCCACAACCACCAAAATGTCATTTTCAAAAAGAAGAAAGGCTGGCGTGAGTCCTGAGCTTTCCAGGAAAAACAGACAGTTTTATCTATTCTCAGAGCTGAATGCAAAACCCGTGTGCCTGGTGAGTAATCAACAGGTTGCAAAGCTCAAAGAATATAACAGTCATGACACTCATGACACAAAAAGTTTCACCATTTGCAGGGGCAGTTGTAATGGTGTGGGGAGATTTTCTCGGTACACTTTGGGCCCCTCAGTACCAACTAAGCATGGTTCCAACACCACCTACCCGCTAATTAACCTGTGAGTGGATAAGACTACCTGTTGCTGACCATGTCCATCCCTGTATGACCACAGTGTTCCATCTTCTGATGATACTTCCAGCAGGATAAGGCTCCATGTCATAAAGCTGGAATCATCTCAGACTGGTTTCTTCAACATGATCATGAGTTCACTCGACTCTAATGACCTCCACAGTCACCAGATCTCAACTCAAAAGAGAACCTTTGGGATGTGGTGGAACAGGAGAGCGGCATCATTGAGGCTCAGCCGACAAATCTGCAGCAGCTGTTTGATGCTGTCAAGTTTACATGGACCAAAGTCTCTGAGGAATGTTTCCTGTACCTTGTTGAATTAATACCACCAAGAATGAAGGCAGTTCTGAAGGCAAAGGGGTCCAACCTAGAACTGGCAAGCTAGACCCTTTAAAGTGGTCAGTCAGTGTATAAAACAACTTTAAAGTCCCAGTCCAATGAAAATGATGTTTTATTCATGATGGAAGACATGCATACTGTATAGAAAAGAAGTTAAGCTTAAAACTGCATTTCTTTTTTAATACATTTATACATCGATTTCGATGTGAATCAGGAAGAAATGAAAAATATTCTGTTGAAAAATGCTGTAACAGAGGTGCTACACTGGACAGGCTACAAGCTCTTGCTCCGCTGCATTCGGATTCATCTACTTGCAGAACAACTGATTCGTGTATTGAAAGTCTTTGTTTTCCTCAAAATCTAGTTTAAAACCGTATGGCTGGATAGCTCTGATATTGCTCACCATTTTTGTTGCATTGCTTTTAAGTTTGGGTTGTGAGAGGCCGTAAGCTAGTGGGACAACTTAAAAACAAATGGATAATGGGAAATAGGGGTGGGCTTACTCCGCACAGGTCTGCCCACAAGTCAGTGGGGAATTTCAAATGAACTCCTGCTGCTCTGCAGAAACAATGTCCTAGAAAACAATGTTTTTTTTGTTTTTTTTTATAACAAGTCAAAATATAATCGGAGTGAGACTTTACCTTCTTTACTTTAGACTGCAGCACATAAAATTCCCTTTCAAAATAAAATTTCTATCATTATTACAACAAGTAGACCCTATTGTGCAGCATGGATTTGATTATGTGCTAAACTTAAGTAATTAGTTTAATGTGAATTTAAATTGTTAGCATTTTTGTTTAAAGAGCCCCAGTGGAGGTTTCAGAGCCTTCTTAGAGCTCCCTAACTGTATGTTTTAATGAATATCCAACAGTTGCTTTGGCTAAAGACAAGACTGAAAAACATGAGAACTTGTTAACAAACCATGAGAAAGGGAGTCTGTCATCTTCACAGTGCTTTGTTAGTTTTCTGTAATATTAAAGACTATGCACTCATATGTTGATATCTTACCTTTAGGGACTACAAAGACGTTGATGCTGCCCTCAATGCCATGAAAAATGTTGCCAGACTTATTAATGAGAGGAAACGACGCCTTGAAAACATTGAGAAGATAGCGCGCTGGCAGAGCTCCATAGAGGACTGGGAGGTGTGGTCAGACAGGCTTCTTAGAAGAGTCATCAATTCAAAGTGTAAAAGGAAATGCTACTCACAACTGTGATTTTTTTTTTTTTTTCTGCAGGGTGAAGATGTTCTCAGCAGAAGCTCTGAGCTCATCTTTTCTGGGGAGGTAACCAAGCTATCCCAGCCTCAGAACAAGAGTCAACAGAGAATGTTTTTTCTCTTTGATCATCAGATGATTTACTGCAAAAAGGTACTGCATTGTTTTCTCTACCACAGATGAGTATAGATAATTCCAGTAGCAAACAAAGCGCAGGTGCAGCCAAAAATTGCAGAAGTCAAACTGGCTAACAAAGCAGCATTTTCTCTCACATACAATTGATTGACCTTTCCAGCAGAAGTAGGGTCTGCTTTATGTAGACGAAAAAGGACAAATCTCTGAGCTTTAGTGCACACTGAAGCAGAGACTGGACTCAGATTTTAGGGTCTGTGGGCCTCATTTACTACATGCATAACTCTGACACAGACGGCACATGTTGTTGGATGGTTTGCTTGAGATCAACTAGTCTATGTTCTTGATACAAGGCACCAACAGTACTGTTCATGTAAGAACCAACATTTCAGAGAACCAACAGAGATCATTTGTTATATTAACACTTGGGCAGATGAACCAGGTGGGGGGGTAGGGGTAGAATAACTCTATCAGTGAGATTGGCGGCTCACTGGATCACCAGGAAAAATGTCTCAAATCTTTGCTTCTGCCATCCCAACGTGCGCTACTATCAGTAAGTTAGGGCCTGGTCACATCGCCCGAACTTTGCTGGAGCGTTCCTGGAGCGGGGAAAGAAATCCCTCACTCCTCATGACCGTTCACCACTGTTAAAGAAACGCCGCATACGCTCGGCCACCGCTGATGTTCCACAAGGGTCCTTTCCACCGCTTCGAAAGTTTTGAGCTGCACAAAATATTGCAGCTAAATATTGCAGTTAAAGTTATTAGGATCTAAATGACTCTTCTTCAGAAAAGGGATCACCACTGCCGTTTTAAATGCAGCGGTGAAGACACTTTTCTGAAGAGAGTAATTTGCTATATTTAAAAGCTCAATCTCAAAGAAGTCATATAATTTTTTTAATGGTGATGCGGGTATTTGGTCTAAAAGGCAGAGGGTTGGCTTTAACTGGGAGAAAACCTGACCAAGTGCCACATCATCAACCGGGACGAAACTTTCCAGTCTTTTTTCTGATAAATACAATGCTATTGGTTCATTCACATCAACATCTTTTTAGGTTAAAAGACTCTAATAGCATTAATTTTTCTACTGAAGTGGTCTGCAAAACTCTCACATGGAGCATCTGATGCTGACATGGATGACCTTTGAAAATATCTTTTCGTTTGAGTGTTTGTTGTTTTAAAGCTAAATTTAGTGTTAATTTTTTTTTTGTATAATTAAGTTTAAGAAGTAAAGGGTTCTAGCTTTTTTTATTACATGACTGTACATCATTTGTTGTTCTTTCCAAATTTCTTGATGTACATTTAATTTTGCTTTCCTCCAACCCCTCTCAGCTCTCCTGCATTCACGTTTCATGGCTCTGATCAATCAATTTGTCCAGAGTGCTGTAGCTTTAATTTGCACAATTTTTGTTTTAAGTGGTGCTACAGCATCAATAGCTGACTTTAGTTGGTTATTGAAATATTCAACCATAAAATCACACGATGCACGTAAAATCTGAACAGGAGTTTGATGTAAAATATTAATAAAATTAGCAGCCACTTCAGAAGTCATGTATCGTTTCCTCACAGTTCTCACCGGAGCTTCCTGTGGAGTAAAACTGGTGATATTGAAAAATGCACAATAGTTATCTGACCCAGCCATGTCAAAGACAGAGGACACACTACAGGACAAGCCATACGTCATGACCAAGTCCAGAGTGTGCTCTCTGTTGTGAGTAGGCTGTGTGACATTCTGTTAAAAATCCATACAGAGCAAAAGGCTAAGAAACTCATTTGCTTCAGCTTTACAATCTTTGTGAACGTGTAGGTTTAAAAACCCAGTTATTAAAACGTTTCTATATTTAGAATGTATAAATGCTAAAAATTCAGAATATTCTTGAATAAAACAGGAAGGAGGCTTTGGTGGTCTGTAGATGGTAACACATAAAATTAAGTTAAAGAAAATGCATGATGCTGATATGTGGAGTAACTATTTAGCATGATCATTTTTGTTAAAAATGAGCCACAAGCAATCAATGCAGTGCCACCACCTTTCTTACCTCCCCTGATAAAAGTAAAAAATTTGGTGGGGAAGCCTCAGTGAGAATAAGAGGAGCATCAGTACCAGGCCAGGTCTCAATTAAAAAAAAGGGCAATTTATACTGTTGTGTAAAAAAAGTTCATTCACAATAAAAGATTTGTTAGAGAGTGAATATTTAAAATAGCAATGTTTCTGTATGTCCTTTTTGAGGTTAGTGATCTGTACAGTTGGGATAAAAAGTTTGGGCACCCTAGGCAAAATGTTATGTTATTGTTCATAAAGAACCCAAAGAAAGATTGAAACATTTTCTAAAGGCATTAGTTTACAGATGAGACATTATTTTACAATGTAAAAAAAAAAAAAAAAAAAAAAATCCCTATCCTTTAACCTTTCAAAATAACATAAAACAAAACAGTGGTTTGTGCAAAAGTTTGGGCACCCTGCAAAAGTTAGTACCTTGTAAGTAAGTAAGTAAATATTTATTTCTATAGCACCTTTCCCAGATAAAAATCACAAAGTGCTTCACAAAACTAAAAACAAATAGAATTACAGCCAGTAATTGTCCTGCACCCCTTGGTAAGTAACTTGTAAAGAATTTCTGTAGCAGCCAAGAGTCTCTCAATTCTTGTTTGAGGTTTCTTCATCCATTCTTCTTTCCAAAAGTCTCCCAGTTCTTGGAGATTTCTGGAATGTTTGTTCCACACTGCTCTTTTTAGCTCTAGATAGATTTTCAATGATGTTGAGGTCAGATGATTGAAGTTCACTGTAAAACCTTCGGTTTCTGTCTCTTAATGTAAGACAGAGTGGATTTGGAGGTGTGTTTAGGATCATTATCATTTATAGAAGTCATCCTCTCTTCAACTTTTTCACAGATGGCATCAAGTTAATGTCCAAACTTTACTGAAATTCTTCTTCTACTGGTGAAATGTTTCCTGTGCCGCTGGCTGCAATACAAGCCCAAACCATGATTCATCCACCTCCATGCTTTGGACAGAGGTTCTTTTCATGAAACTCTGGACCTTTTCTTCTCCAAACGTACCTTTGTTCATTACAGCCAAAAAGTTCCATCTGAACCGGGTCGGTCCACAGAACTTGTTTCCAAAATGCATCAGGCTTGTTTCTATGTTCATTTGTGAACTTCAAAGGTTGAATTTTGTGGTGAAGACGTAGAAGAGGTTTTCTTCTGATGACTCTTCCATGAAGATCATTTTTGTACAAGTATCTGTTGACAGCAGAACAGTGTAGCACAACTCCAGAGTCTGCAGGTCTTTCTGGAGGAATGCTGCAGTCAAACGTGGGTTTGGATTTGCTTTTCTCAGAATCCTGTGAGCTGCTCTGTCTGAGATTTTTCTTGATTTTCCAGATTTTGCTTTAACTTCCACTGTTCCTGTTGACTTATATTTCTTAATGACATTCTGAACAGAGGATAGCAGCATCTGAAAACACTTTACTATCTTCTTACAGCTTCTCCTGCTTTGTGAGCATCAACTAGTTTCAGTTTCATTGTTCTGGACAACTGCTGGAAGAACCCATGATGCTGATTGTTGGAGTGAGGTCACATGACTCAGATTATTTACAATCTTTGAGATTTGAGACTGTCTTGCTTAAACTGCCCCTTAAGATCTCTGCAGAGTTGTTCAACAATACTGAGGTCAGGAAACTGAGACAGCCACTCCAGAACCGTAACCTTATTCTGTTGTAACCAATGACAGGTGCACTTGATCTTCTGATAACGTGCTGCATTCATCTTTCCATCAATTTTGACCACGTTTCTTGTGCCTTTGTAGCTCACACATCCCCAAACCATCAGCGATCCACCACCGTGTTTCACAGTAGGAATGGTGTTACTTTTATCGTAGGCCTTGTTGATTCCTTCTCCAAATGAAGCGTTTATGGTTGTGGCCAAAAACGTCAACCTTGGTCTCATCACTCCAAATGACTTTGGTCCAGTTTAGAGGTTTGTCTCTGTTCTGTTTGGTGTGTTGTAAGTGAGATATTTTGTTGTATTTGCACAAAAAAAGGCTTTCTTCTGTTGACTCAACCATGCAGCCATTTTTCTTAAGTTGCATTTTTCTTAAGTACATCTTGAAACATCCATACCACAGTTTTCAATGTCCTGGATCACAGCTGAAGCTATGTGTGGGTTTTTCTTTGAATCCTTAATGATTTTTCTGGCATTTGGTGGGAGAAACGATTGTGACCGTGGTTTGGTTTCACTACTTTCACTCACTTTCCACTTCTTGATCAAAGTTTGAACACTGTTGACTGGCATCCTCAGTTCCTTGGATATCTTCTCATAACCCTTTCCTCTTTTGTACAGTTCAGTTACCTTTTGCCATAGATAATTTGACAGTTCTTTAGCTTTTCCCATGACTCAGGATCCATAAATGTCAGTGTAGCACTGACGATGATGAAGGATGCAACGGTCTGTTTGGAGGCCAGAAACTCTGACTTTTTGTCTGCACACTTTAATTACAGGCAAACCCTAACCCTAACCCTTGGCTATCACTCAAATGTTTTTGTTTTGTATCAGCTTGTGTACATGTTTTCAGAACAAAATCATCAGGGTATTTGAATTTTTTGAACAGGGTCATTTGGGAAGTTTCTGTTGTCATTTTAATCAAAAAGGGTCAACAGATTATTTTTACAGTGAATGGCTTCACCCAACCACTAACTGTGAGTGGATAAAAAGTTTTTGTGTTATAATTCATATTCTATGAAAAATTACCAAGAAATCCTCATATTTTCCAGGGTATGTAAACTTTTGAGCACAGCTGTGTTTGTATGTCAGGCTGTGCCAGCTTCCACCTGCCTCCCAGATGTGCAGAAAAAAAGAGGCAAAACCAGATTTGTTCAGTTTCACGTGTTTTAACAACGTGTCTATCTGTTCTTCCCAATGTTTTATGCATTTTATAAAATAAAAACATCATATTTTTGGATCAAACATGGAGCTTATAGTTTGACAGTTTTGCAAACTTGGTGTGTTCAGGTAAATTGAGTCAGAAATGTTTCTGCATCAACTTTGCACGGATTTTTGCTAATGTCTTTGTACATTCTGCATTTGTTTTTATATGAAATTGTGTATAAATGTAAAAAAATATTTTTTGCCGGAGCTTTCTAAATGAGCATGTTGTTTGTTTGGGTACCAGCTCATTCTTTCATGCTTACAAAAAATAGCTTAATAAAAGCATTCTTTACACAACTGAAGCAGAAATTCAGCTCTTCTCATCTTTTTGACAGTCACGAACAACTAAACATGTATAAATTACATCAACATGAAACAACGGGTTTGTGCCCTCCTGTGTTCATGCAATGCACAGGTTTCTGATCTAAACAACAACTCTTAAAAACATTCAATATCTTTTTAAAGCAAATATACAAATCTGACAGTTTAGCAGAATAAATATTAATTAAATAAAAAACAATTCTTATATTGCTGAGGTTCAATGCATGCTGGGAGTTGGAGTGTTCAGAGAACAGAGGCTGTTAGTATTCTGGCGATGGCTCCCTCTGGTGGTCGGAGAGGGAACTGGCCGACCGGATGCTGACAGTAGGAGGTTCAACTCCTTGGTGGCCATATTCTGTAATGTGCTGTTGTGACCTTGTCTGGGTTGTTCTTTACTTTCATTCTTCTTTCATCAGCGACACCTGCTCTGTCTATCATTGCAGGATCTCCTGCGTCGGGACATGCTGTACTACAAAGGCCGGCTGGATATGGACTGCATGGAAGTGATAGACCTAGATGATGGCAGAGAAAAAGATTTCAATATAAGTGTAAAAAATGCCCTGAAGCTGCGATCTTTAAATACTGAAGAAATCCACATTTTGTGTACCAAGAAACCTGAGCAGAAAGCACGCTGGCTCAGAGCCTTTGCTGATGAGAGGCGACAGGTCCTTCTTGACCGCGAGACAGGTGAAACCACAGTGTTTGCTGTTTCTTACATTTGATGGATTAGAAATTAGTTTATTCTTTTGGATAAACTAGAAAACTCACTGAGGGCTCACGAAGCAGTCTATTACCTTCATAATTTGTAAAGGTCCTTTGCATGTCCCGTACAGTTTTGCCTATTTTTCACCCACAGAGATCCCGTCTGCACCCATAAGGACAGTTGTAACTAAGGCTTTAACTCTAAAAATCTCTTATCTGATTTTGCGACCTAAATGCTCAAATCTTCTACTTGCCTGCTGCTTCTTTAGAGTCATATTTTCAACATGGGCAAAAAATATTCATTGAATAAATAAAATACTCAGCTTTTTTTCCAGGCTTTTCTCTGACTGACCTGCAGAAGAAACAGGCCATGCTAAATGCTTGTAAAAGCCATCCAGCTGGGAAACCTAAAGGTACGCAATGTTTTAGGAAGGACTTGCCCCCCATTGGGTTTTATTGTGGCCTTATGAGGCTTGGGACCATAACTATAATCTTATGAAATTCTATTGATTCCAGTAGTTTTGTAAGAACCAAAGAAAAAGCAATCTGTTGTCCTCCTCAGCGGTGACCAGACCCTACTGTGACTTCCTGCTCCGGCAGAAACACCCATCCCTGCCCACCGCTTTGCCACAGCAGCAGGTCTTCATGCTGGCTGAGCCCAAGCGCAAGACCACCTTCTGGCACAACATCGGCAGGCTGACACCTTTTAAGAAGTGATGGAGAGAAATGACAAGATTTAAATGAGGTCGTGGAAAAAGGAAACAAAGGAGAAGAAGAGGAGCTCTCTGCCCGTGCCTGAATAAACCATTTTAAATATTCCTGTTTCTTTCCTGCACTTAACTGTTTGTGTGTTGATATGCTGAGCTGTATGGATGAAAATTGTTATAACGAGGACGAGATTATTGTTTGAAAGCACTTTATAGGTTAGCTGACGATAAGACTTTTGGGGTCCTCTGGACAAACAAAGTTCAACAGCAAAGTGGACCCTTGCTTCATCAAATGTCAGTACATACTTCTGTAGGAATGATGACTGACCTGCCTCTGTGAAACCAAGATGTTGGAAATTAGTTGAAATGTTCTGCTGTGGAACTTGACAGCTTTGCTGTTGTAAGGAAGCTTTTAATGTGTGTCCTCATAGGACAAAGGGAGGTTTGTGTTGAGGATGACGTTTTGTGACTCTCTCTGTTTCTGCGTGTCCTTCAAGTACCATTTCAACCACATTTTGGATGTCTTCATGTGAGAACATTGATTCTGCCCTTCTCTGGTGGTGGTGTGGAAATATTTGGATACTGCTGCCAAAAGATCAGATGTTTTTGACTGAGCCAGCAATGGAACCCCCCCCCCATTCCTGAGTCTGACCCTCAAGCCTGCTCATAAGAGTTATTCACCCATAGCCTCTTTCATTTAGTTGATTTTATGAAGTGCCATTTAGGTGTAACACGGACAACCTGCCATGACATGCATGGATGTGACAAAAAAAACTGTGAAAAATATTTTTTTAGCTTTGAAAACTTCTGCTATAATTATTGACCAGACTCATATTCTTCTCGCATCAGCCTTTGCTTATGATATCCAGCATTCCTGCTCTGTTGACCTGGTCTCCAGTATAACCTCCTGTCACATTAATGCAGCCTGGTGATTTGCTCTATCAGTGCATTCAATGAAGGACTCTTTCCAACTTTATATTCCAGTGTTCAAATGTATTAAACGTTTCTAAGTTGAAAAACTGCGCTGTCAGTCAGTTATTATTCATCATTCTCAGTCATCAGCAAAGGTCATTCCAGGTCAACCTCTTTCTATTTTATGCATGCTGTTCATACTCTACTGAACTGACTTCTGATGTCTACAGCATTGTTTCTGCAGTTCACTCAGCTTTTCCACAGCTTCTGTTTGAAATAACAGCTTTTCTAAACAATTATGTATTTGAAGTATAAACGTATTTTTTATGTCAATCTTAAACAGAAATGAAGTGTCATAGACTTAAAAGCTTTCTAGGCTTTGAATGAACAGAGAAAAGACTTCCATTCATATATCAATCATCTTAACCTGCTGTATCCTTTTCAGGGTCACAGGGCTGGAGGAGCCTAAAGCAGGTACTATTGGGTGAGTGTGGGGTACACCCTGAAAAGGTCGCCAGCATGTAGCACAGCCACACAATAACACAGACTCACAGTCACACCTACAAACAATGTAGTCATCAATAAACAAATGAAGCATGTTTTTGGACTGTGAGAGGAAGATGGAGTGCCTGGAGAAAACACACACATGCACAGGGAGAACATGCAAACTTCCCACAAGAAAGTCCAAGCTAGGACTTGAACCAAGGCCTTCTCGCTGGGAAGCAAGACTATTAACCACTGCGCCAATACACAGCCAAATAAGAAAGGACTTGGATTTGAAAATCAAATGGATGTAGGGAATAAATGGATACACCTTTAAATCCTACACCAAACATAAATGTACATCCTGAAACCTTGATCATGACACAGAGATGGAAGAAGTGGCGTCACGGCAGCACTTTGCAGTGCCTCCACTAGGACTGCTTCCAAGGTTACCCCTCCTGAGGGAATGACGGGAGGGAGTACCCCCCCCCCCCCCCCCCCCGTCTTCAATAAACAACAAAGAGCAATAGAAAAGTCGAGCAGCATGATGACAGAGGCTTCATCCAAAAAGTTGGGGATTAAAAAATGTCGCAGTGCCAGCTTTACCTTTGATGGAATCAGTTTCACTATTGGTAAGTATGAATGAGGCGTGTGTGTGTGTGTGTGTCTGTGTGTGTGTTTCTCATTTTCATTCAAAGCATTGAGGTAGGATATTTAATTTCACATGACACTCATTCTTGATTCATGTCCTTTTGAAGCTAGGACATTCGTCAGAATTGCCTTAACACAACCATTAAAAGCAAGTCAGTCTCAACACCCATTTTTAGCGCCTAACGCTCCTAACCCTTAAGGGTACTAGAGGATTCACGGGAGTTTGTGTTTTGTGGATTTGGAGAAAGCGTTTGACTGCGTCCCTCGTGGTGTCCTGTGGAGGGTGCTCTGGCACCATGGGGGCCAGAGAGCCTTACTGAAGGCTGTCCGGTCTCTGTTTGACCAGAGCAGGAGCTTGGTTCGCATAGCTGGAGGTAAGTCATACCAGTTTCCAGTGCATGTTGGACTCCAGCAGAGCTGCCCTTTGTCACTTGTTCTGTTCATAGTCTTTATGGACAGAATGTGTTTGTCCTGTTGGCTTCATCGAGTCAGGACCTCCAGTGTGCATTGAAGCAGTTTTTGGCCAAGAGTGAAGCAGCTGAGGGCAGATGAGGGTCAGCCCCAGTAAATCTGAGGCCATGGTTCTTGACCAGATAAAGGTAGTTTGCCCTTTCTGCGTGGGTGGAGTGCTCCTTCCCCAGGTGGAGGATTTTAAAATATCTTGGGTTGTTGTTTACGAGTGAGGGAAGATCAGAGCGTGAAATCGACATAGGGAACAGGTGGCATCTCCCCTTATGCGGTTGCTTTACCAAGTAAAAACTGAAAGAACGAGGCAAGTGGCTAAAATGAGCGTCCTCTGTAGGGAGGCTGGATGCTCTATGAAGGTGCTTTCACACCGAACACGATTCGCACGACAGAGGCGGCCTGTTTCAATGTAAAGTCAATGGTTTAGACGCGAATTAATGTTCTGCAGTGCAAATTGAGCGGCCGCCGCAGCTGGCCAGATTTAATAAAAATCTGAACTTTGGGGAGGTGGCTGCTTCTCCTCAACCAATCAGGGACTTAACTTCGGGCTAGTGATGTTTTCTGCGACAGCGGGGAGAAAACATCCAACATGGTAGATGGATTCATAGTTCTCCTGAACTTTCATTTATTTTCTTAACCTGCTGTATCCCTTTCTGGGCAGCAAGTTTTCCAGATCCTGTCCAGGTTACTGTTGGGTGACGGCGGGTTCACTCCAGAGAGTCTGTCAGGACCTATGGAGCTGTAGCGTCGGCTCCTGGTAGAGGAGCTCGCAGCCAGATGGAGGGTCGCTGCTGGTGGGAAAGCAGTCTGCTCAGACCTCCTGAACTTTATAATGTTTTTTTATTTTCACTGAGACAAAAAACAAAAAAACAGTTCCCTCATTTTATTCTTGTTTAATTTTTGTCCTCTCATGTCAATGTGCGACAGTTAGCATTTGAACTCGGTCAGAGACAGATGGAAACACAGCAGAAGCGACCATCAGTCAGACACAGCAGCAGGAGAGAAACTCACTGGAGCTAAAAGTGAAACTAAATGTTCTCATGAACCCAAACATGGAGACGTGATTGTTACAGGTGTTAATTACAGAGAAACAGAGAAACATCATGGGTTTGTGATTAAGGTAGTACCGCAGACACCCAGTCTGTCACTAATTACAGAGAAGTGAACGGGAGAACTATGTCTGTTTCTTTTTCCTCACTTTCCCTGTTATCACCCCTTTATAAGGGAACAACATGATCACTGATGTTTTTGTAGAACTCTTCAAAAGAAATAAACCTGATCTCTAAACATCCTCCGTGTCTCCCATGGACTGTAAATGAGATTAACAGATGCATCTCCATGTAACAAGGCTACAAACATTGGTTGAACGCCTTCTCAGGTGAATTGAAATAAAAATGCAACCGTTTAAATATTCTTGTAAGCTTGTCTTGCTATTTCCAAATGTCAACAATTTTTCTTCCCAGTTGCCAATGAAGATGAAAACTGCAACTCGAGTGCACTGATGCGCTTTTCACGTGAGTCTTTTATCTACTAAAAAGAAATAATGTTGTCATAGAATTAACATGTTCAGTAACTGAAAACACTGTTCTGTTAAAGTTCAACTAGGTGGCAGTGTGAGACACCAAGTGTTTGTATTCTGATCAGAGGATCCTGTTTGAGTTCTTCTTTGACTGTTTAGTGCCTCGCTGCTGAATACATTCCAAGAAGTTTGGACAAATTCAAGCATCCTCATTTCTTATCACACCGCCGACAAATGTTAGGATGACCTTTGGCGGATCAAAACAACAAGATCCTTCAATATTCTTTTTAACTAATTCAAAATGAAGAAAAGTTTTTGTGACTTGAACACCAAAAGTTTCTTATTTTTCTAATTAAAGAATTGTCCACTTCCTATTTATAGGCTGGCATGGTGTTAACCTGAACCATGTCCACAGGATATTATGGTTAGATCCAGATTTGATCGGGTTCTACGTTCCATTAGGGATGTATGACCAGGTTTTTGGGGGCCCCATGCGATTCCAAGTCATTTGATTTTGAGGATCTGTCGATACCAAGTCCCAAACCGATCCCTTTTTTTAAACACATTTAAAAATGTATATCACAAACAGGTGTATCTTTTTTACCATTTTTCTTGTATATACCTTCTTTTACCATTTAACTCTGAAACAGAGCACTTGTGTGAAGTAGTTTTAACAATCAAGTAAAAATAGTGTAACTATTCCTAGTACAAAATAGGTGATAATGAGTCATGTGAGAAAGTTTGGTGACTTTTGCTTTAATATCTTCAAAACTATTGAACATTTTGATCAGATGTAATTCATTTCTCTATTAAAACCTTAGATGAAAAAATGATGAGTTTCTTTTCAAACCGTTGATGTTGCATAAATATGATGATGAATGTTCATGACTAGCTCATGTCAATGAAACCATTACTTAGATGTAGCTGTTTACTAGAGATCATTGGATTCTTTATTTTGGCATCTGGCATCAGCATGGGTGGACATCAGATTTTGGTTAATTTGCTTAAGTGGGGCTCTGTCAGAGAAATAAAGAAATGTTGGGTCTTAAGGGGTAAAATCCCCTTTCCTGCAGCTGCGTGCGTCCCACTCTCACTGCTGCCTGTTTGTCGGCAGCAGGAGAGCGCCATTCTCAAAAAGGAAAAAGAAAAGAAAAACAAACCTGATCTTTATCTCTCTTAAAGACATTTGTAGGTCGATTTTTGGATTAAAACAATCAAATAGAGATACTTTCTGTCAGTTTAAAAATATTTTTTTAAAGCATTATTGATCCCAGAAGTCTGCATCTGTGAACATCTCGCTTAGCCTTGCAGTTTTTTGTGCAGCTCCTGCTCAAACTAGCACTATAAAATATTGTGGTCATCCGTTCATGATAAGCAGACTTCAAATAGAATATTTGTATGGTTAAATAGGCTTGAAATATAAAGTGCTATCATGTGACCGGATCGAGACACCTCTACATTCTACATGCATTCTACATTACACCCATACTGTGTACATTATTAATACTAATGTGTAATGTGGTTTGAAGTAAAAGATCTCTGATTGTCAAACTGGCTGCTTGGACATGAAGCATAACATTACTAAAATCTAAGAAAAAATTCACTCACTTTAATACCTTTTGGCTAGGAATTGATTGATGTAAACAGCAGTTTAGCTTAATGAGCCTTTGGAATGTTGTGTTACAGTCTGAAAACTTATCCTGAGAGGTTAGCTCTTTCAGTTCAGCTACTTTCTATTTGTTTGTGTGAAAGGCAGAGGTAGGACCAAGTCATTTTTTTCATTTCATTTATTCATTTATAAAGCACCTTACACCACCAACCAAAGAGGCCCAAAGTGAAAAACAGAATAGATTGTGCAAGGCAAGGCAAGTTTATTTATATAAAACATTTCATGTACAAAGAAAATTTAAAGTTCTTTACATAAAACATGAAAGAAAGAAAACAATCAAAACATCAAAGGTGTGATCATTGCAATACATTTTAAATACAGTTAAAAGGAAGTTAATTTAAAACAAGCATAGATAAAAAGTGTGGATTTAACCTTTTGAATCAAATGAATCAAATGCAGCTGGGTCTTTAACCTGGATTTAAATACACTGAGTGTTTCAGCTGATCTAAGGCTTTCTGGAAGATCTGTTCCAGATCTGTTTGTGCTCTTTAGGGGCTTGGAGGCAGATAAAAAGTCTTTCCCATTTTTGACGTTTTTCTCCAGGTAGGCCAAGTCCATCTCTTGCATGAATCCAGTCTGTGTATGGCCTTGAGTAGTCAAACAACATAGAAGGCAGAGATAGACTAAATACAGAGATTAAAACCAACATCATAAAATAAGAAAAAAAAGGTAGCAAGGCAGATACGACAGCACTGTTAAAAAAAGTGTTAAAAATTGAGATTGTTTACATAGACCATGCATGCTTTTAGAACTGTATTCGTTTATCAACGTTTTGCAAGCATATTAGGTAAATTGCTTCTAATCTCATGTACTATTCCCACTTCCAATATTATTTCTAGAAACTCAGGAATTATAGTAACCCGGGGATGGCAGGGAACAGAGATAAAGTCAGGATGTTACCCCTCGCTACAGACCAGTGATGTGCAATTAGGTTAGTTACTAGTTAGTTAAAACAGAGGAGGTCTAAAGGAGCCTGGCCACTATTAGAGACTTGGGTCTAATGTAACAAACATCTGTTCGACTCAGCCTTTTTTGAAGACCGACCTCTATTACAGTCCGGCCACTATTGGAAGAAAATTTTAGTTCCTTCTCTACCATTTCCTGACACTAGCAGCAGGGTCAGGTCATCTGCTGCAATCGTCATGTTACAGCAACATCAGTAAATAAAGTTACACTAACATACATGCATTCAGATCTCCTGATACAAATGTTTATTGCTGTATTAACATGTTTGAATTAGATGGAAATGCTTTCTAGATTTGAATATATTTCACCCAACAAATGATTTTTTTTTGTATATATATTCCAATAAACCCTTAATTGTATGTTTTATACCTCTGTTATTAGTTTTATTAAATTTAGTGGTCCAAAATTTAAATTCACGACATCAAAAAGGGGTAAATATCATGATGTCAAACTGATATTAAAGTTTTGACGTCAGCTTGATTTGCACATTCAACTTATTTTTAGGTGCATTGAACAGGATTGGCGCGGTGGAGGTGACCAGGTTCAATCTAAAGTCAATGGTTTAGACGTGAATGGAGTGGCGAGAGTGGCTATCCAGAGTAAAAAAATCTAAGCTCTTGGGAGATCGCTACCTCTGTGTCAACCAATCAGGGACTCACCACCATGCACATGACGGTTTCAGTGACAACGTGTAGAATACACATCCAATATAGTGGGTGGGATCTCCTGAACTTCCATTCATTTTCTTAACCTGATGTATGCCTTTTGGGACAGCGGGGTTTCCTGAACCTATCCCACTCCTGTTGGGCGATTGGGTGTCTGATTCAAACACTGTCAGAGACGGAAACACTGCGGAAGCACATCCGTCATCCAGACACAGCAGGACTGAAGCTCACTTTACCAGAGAACCTCTAAATCAGGGATGATCACACTTTTATAGCACGTGAGCTACTTAAAACATAAAATAATGTGAAGTTTTCATTTTTAAGTGTTCAGACATACAACCAACATGCTGTTACAACAGAAACACCTGATTCCTGTTCAAAAACCATGAAAAATCCATGGATCCATGGATGAACAAATCCTCTATTAACAACTTGAGTGAGCGCTTTTTACCCGCATTTTGTGGGTAGCTGTCTTTATAAAATGACAACTCCCATGCAGGATCAGTTGCTCTTGTGGTGACAGTGGTTGGTCACCAGTGATTGTAATTTTGTTATCGAGAGAACCCCGGGTTCGAATCCCGCTTTCGTAGTCTGTTGAATCTTTGGATTGTCATTGCAATGTATATTTTATAGCCATGAGTTTTTTAGTAATACATAGTTAACACAAATAAATGTAGTCTATGAAACCTTTAGTTTAAATTTTGTTGTTGGATTTAAAAAGATGTTCATAGAAGCTTATTATACAAAATCATGTATTCTTTATGCTTAATAAAATGCAAATATAGATTTAAAAAATAAAACCCAACAATACAGAGATTTGAGCCGGGTTACATCTAGAATGGTAGTTTACAAGTACCTGACAAACTGCTGAAACGCCAGAAGCGCAGGTCCATTACAAGATGTGTTTGCTATTTGATCACTGGCTTACTTTATTTGTGAGTAGAAGGTTTATATATTCACATAATTTATTTTAGATGGCCCGCGATCTACATGGAGACGTGATCACTCATGTTTTTGTAGAACTCTTTGAAAAGGAAAAAAACTGATCTCTAAACATCATCCGTGTCTTCCATGCATTGTAAAGGAAATACAGACAAAGCTCCATGTAGTGATCAACAACATCAGCTGCTAGCTCCTCCCACACGCGAACGAGGTGGCGAGCTTAGGGAACATTTTTGGTCACGCGACGAGCAGCGAATTTGCGGCATGGCGAGAAAGGGGCGGGAATCGTAGCACGAATCACATTCAGTGTGATTGCACCTTTTGACCTCAAATTGATGTCGAGCTTTGATGTTGAATTGACGTCATTTCAGCATCAACTGTCCACTGGGTTTTTCTAGATTCACTGCTGCGACTGCTGGGATACGCAGCAGTGTTGAATCATAGGGTCCATTCTAATTCAGTTTGAACTGAACAGAAAACATCCAATATCAGTTTAAGCCCCATGCTGAAATGTACTTAAACCTAAAGGAATTTAATTAAACCTAAATCCTACGAAAACAGAAGAAGCATGGAAGTCACTGTCATATTAAATTGACATCAGTTTGAAGTTTAACATGTAGCATCAAATTGATATCAAATCAGTGTCAACTGTATTACCCAGCATTCTTCATTTTGTTTTTCTTGTGAGATTGAATTTCTACTGTTCTATATATTTCCTACACTAAAACAATGGTATGAAAACAAAAGTTAAAACGGCGTCCACTGATTGGATCAAACATCAACTCAATTTTGATATCAAGCCGACATCAAGCTGCCCGCTGGGAATATGTACGATTTAATTTTTAAAAAGTACAGGGCTCTGATCTCACACTCAAGCACAGTTGCTTTCACTTAGATAATCTGGTAAAGTTGACAGTGTTGGGAGGAATAATATCTATCTGTTGTATGAACATTGTTCAGGTTCAAGGTCACAGAATGGACTAAGTGCGGTTGGCACAACTGGGGCCATCGCTGACCCATGCAGTGCTGGCCGGATTCTGGCAGAGGAGCCACCAGTCCTTGATGCATCTGATGCCATAGAGAAGACTGCTATCAGGTCAAAAGGCACACTGACAGTCCACAGAGACGTTTCCTTTCATTCCAGGGTTCTCGTTCCAATCAAAAATAGCCAGCTAAATAAGACCTATGGTTTTATGGTTTTAAGCTTAACTACTTGAGCCTTTTTATTTTAAATTGAGTCACACACCATTTACAAAATGTTCTCAGTAAACAAACCAGGAAATTTTGTGCTGCAGGCTGAGATGTATAGTGAAGCTGCTGGAAAAAGGCCAGGTACCTGTGGCTGACCTGAAGAAAAATCTGGAACATGCTGCCTCAGTTCTTGAATATATGTGCACTGAGGAAACCAGGCAAGTAGTTTATATTTGTTATTATATGCGTATATTTATACACAGACATTTACACCCTTAAGCATCCACACAGACGCAACAACTGGGATGCCATCAAGCTGAAGGAGTCCTACAGTATCAGGTTTGTCTGGCTTGTGGGACTCCAGAGGCAGCTGACAAGTATCGGCAGTGTAACCGTTGTCAGGCGGTGGCAGGAATACTTCAAGGATCTCCTCAATCCCGCTGACACTCTTTCTCCTGAGGAAGCAGAGACTGAAAAGTTTGGGGTGGGGTTGTCCATTACCCATCCTTCTTTGTTATATTGCTGCCATTTACTAAAATCATTTGAGTTGTTTTTTTTTTTTTACCTCAATAATGTACACGCAGCACGCCATATTGACAAAAAACACAGAATTTTTGACATTTTTGCAGATTTATTCAAAAAGAAAAACTGAAATATCACATGGTCCGAAGTATTCTGACCCTTTGCTGTGACAGTCATAGATTTAACTCAGGTTCTGTCCATTTCTTCTGACCATCCTTGAGATGGTTCTACACCTTCATTTGAGTCCAGCTGTGTTTGATTCTACTGATTGGACTTGATTAGGAAAGTCACACATCTGTCTATATAAGACCTTCCAGCTCACAGTGATGTCAGAACAAATGAGAATCATGAGGTCAAAGGAACTGCCTGAAGAGCTCAGAGACAGAATTGTGGCAAAGCACAGATCTGGTCAAGGTTACAAAAAAATATCTGCTGCTCTTAAAGTTCCCAAAAGCAGCTACTTTTGGTTTTAAAAATTGGAAAACATTTTTATGTTAGTTAGAGATGAAGGAAAAGTGCTGTACAGGCAAAGTTAGATTTGAAGTGCTAAAAGCATGAATTAAAATTTTTACATTGATTCTGGAGCAAAAACATCTTAGTCTGGCAAAAAAATGTAAATGAGAAAAAGCAGTCTAGATTGTGATTAGGACTGGATTTTTTAAGTTTGGATCTACATCAAAGAAAACTAATCTTCTTTTTGCTAAGTTACATTTATGCCAGAATATTAAAGTTTGAGTATGGCTTCTTTTCCGACAGCTTCAGGCCAATTTAGCAAAGTTTTTGTTTGTCCGTGTTGAGTTTTAAGAAACTAGCTCAAGTCTTCACGTTCAGGAAGTTTGTTCTTGGGTTCTAGGCCATCGGGAGACAGTCACATACAGCTAAGTATCATCAGCATATGATGTCTCTTTGCCCATGATGTGAATGATGTTCTTGCAGGCAGCTGGTGAACCTGGAGGACGAGCTGGATGATATCAAAACTGATTTAGTGCCAGTGGAAGTTCGGGACTGGCTCACCATTACATTTACCCAACAGAAGGGCCCGGTGCAGACCCGAAGAGAGGACAAGCAGCGCTTCCGCAGTATTGTCCATGCAGTGCAAGCTGGCATCTTTGTAGAAAGGTTTGGTTTTTTCAGTTTCTCCAGTACACATTTCAGTAATCAGATACCAGAAGGATCTCATTCAAATCAATCAAACCTTAGTTTTAATAGGAACTTTCTTAAAAAATTGTTTGAAACAGGATGTTTTTTGAATAACACTGGCAATATATCATATTAAAATCTAGATCCCTGTGAAAGTTAATAGATAACCATGGACAACAAAAGCACAGCCTCTACAGTTCTCCATTTTTTTCAGTTGAAAGTTTATTCGGTTCTTGGAAGTTGGTTCTTCAAACATTACATTTGACTACTTTTAAATGATAATCACCATTAACCAAAGGAGACTGGGCTGAAGCATCACGTTTATATAAGCCCATCCAAAGTATGATGGGCTTTGAAGAATATAGAAGGAAAACTGTAAGCTTACCCTCAGGAGGCTTTAACTTCTGCATACCTTTATTTATAAAGAATTGTAAATATGAGTCATTAATGCATACTTTTATTGTAATAGGATGTATAGACGAACCTCCAACTTAACCAGCCTCAGCTATCCCCAAAATGTCATCACAGCTCTTAAGGTACAGTCTGTGCATCTGCCTGTGTGTGAAGAGGTGGAAATGGCACCCGGTCTGCATCATTACTTTTATTCAGCTTAAAGAAAAGTCTCACACCATTTTTGCCAAGTATCTTTGAAAGCAGAAAAAACATGAGGCTACAGTAAGAGTTTACAGGTGGATGAACAGTATTTTAATACATCAACAGAATAAACAGAGAACAGAGTTCAATTTGCCCTGTCTTTAATATCACACTGTCTAGCTCTTTACTCTCTTTAAACTTTTTCATAATAAAATACACATAAATATATGAAAGGTTTACCCTCAAATAAAAAAGGGGTTTATGCAAATATAAACCTCATGTGTGCAAAGCCACATAGCCCTCTATTGTAATGGTAGCATCTGTCCAATAAAAAAGGCCATCAGTTCTTATCTAGTTGCTCAGGTGCTGGACAAAAAGAGCAAAAAAAGAACTCAGTTTGAGAAAACTTTCAATTTAAAAAGTTGTTTTAAATTTCAAAGAGACAAAGGGGTAATGAATTCTTCTTTTACATTGTTGGTAGTGTAGTAGTTCATTTACACCCATTTATGTTTTAAACATAATCCTTCTTCTACACTTACTGGCCACTTTATTAAGCACACGTGTCCAACGGCTCTTCAACTCAAATTTCAATCACAGCAATGTATGGCATGTAGACATGGTTAAGATGATCTGCTGCAGTTCAAACCAAGCATCAGAATGGGGAAGAAAGGTAATTTCGAGTCCCACTCCAACCATATTTTATTTTTTAGTAAAATCCTTCCCAGTAACATTTATCGGGGAAGAAAAGTCAATATCAGAGAGTCTATCTGTGGCACACGGATGAAGAATTATATAGTCTAATAGAATGAGGCAGGAATGAGCTTCTGTAGCGGTTGGTGTGGCAGCAAAGTTGCCTTAGCCTCTGGGAAAAAGCGCTCCGCTGACCGTCAAGTACAGGATGGAGAGGATGCTGAGTATTGTTCATGATGGATACAAGTTTATTCAAAGTCCTCCTCCATCACAGCTTCGAAAGTGTCGGTTTTGCACCCGATTACAGAGGCAGCCTTTCTGATCAGTTTGTTCAGCCTCTTTGTGTCGCTGGCTGCTATTCTGCCCCCCCAGCAGACCACCGAAAAAAATAATGTGCTGGCAACAACAGACTGGTAGAAGATTTCCAGCATCCTGCTGTACACGTTGAAGGACCTTAGTTTCCTTAGGAAGTAGAGTCCGCTGCAGGTCTTCTTGGACACAGCTGTACTGTTGGTCTTCCAGCTCAGTCTGTTGTCAATGGTCACGCCCAGGTACTTGTACTGCTCCACCTCTGCCACATCACTGCCCTGGATGCTGACGGACTGGGAAACTTGTGGTTTCCTTCTGAAGTCAATCACCATCTCTTTGGTCCACATTGAGCAGAAGGTGATTTACTCCAGACCACCTCACAAAATCATCCACCAGTTTCCTGTATTCCTAATCCTATCCACCATTTATACAGCGGACAACCGCAGAGTCATCTGAGAACTTCTGGAGATGACATGTCTCAGAGTTGTACTGGAAGTCGCTGGTGTACAAGGTGAACAGGAAAGGAGAGAGCACAGAGCCCTGTGGGGCTCCCACACCACATCAGACAGGACACTGCCCAACCGAACAAACCAGGCCTGTCTGACAAGTAATCTATGAGACAGGAGACCAAGGACTCACTGACACCCATCAGCCGCAGCTTCTCACCCAGTAACCAGGGCTGGATGGTGTTGAAGGAACTGGAGAAATCAAAGAATATGACTCTCACAGTGTCTCCCCCACCATCCGGTGATCATCTTCATACCAGACCACACCTCTCTCATGTTGTTTTGCTGGAGTTTTGCCTCCAGCTTCCCCTTGTAGGTCTTCTTACATTCCCTCAACTTGTCTCTCAGTTGGTGCTCCACTCTCTTCAGCCACTCCTCGTCTCCAGACCTGAATGCCTTCTTCTTCTCATTCAGCACGACCTTTAGGTCCCTTGTAATCCACGGCTTGTTGTTGGGGTAACAGCAGACAGTCCTTGAGGGCATGATGCTGTCTTCACAGAATTTAATGTATTCTGTGATGCAGTCTGTCATGCTGTTGATGTCCTCACCGTGGGGGAGACAGAGAGCATCCCAGTCTGTACAATCAAAGCAGTCCTGCAGGTCCTCCTCAGCCTCTGGTGTCCACCTCCTCACCTTCCTTTTGGACAGAGGCATTCTCCTGACCATACTTAGGACATTGTCGATCAAGGTTATGGTCAGACCTCCCAAGGGGGGAGAGGCGGTGGCGCTGGATGCTCCCTGAACATTAGCATACAGGAGATCGAGGGTTTTGTTTTCCCGGGTGGGGTAGTCCACGTACTGAGTAAACTCAGAAAGAGTCCCGTCCAAGTTAGCATGGTTGAAGTCCCCAGTGATTACTATAAATGCATTTGGTTGCTGGTTCTGCAGCTGGGAGATGGCGTTGCTGATGATGTCAGCAGCAGAATGTAAACAGTGACCACGATGGTGGATGTAAACTCCCTGGGCAGATAATCAGGCCGCAGTCCGACAGCCAAGAGTTCAACGTTTGGGCTACAAAGATGCTCCTTGACACAAACATGCATCGCTCGTTCACATATAGAATTATCCCCCCTCCCTTCTTTTTACCGGAGGCGGAGAAGTCTCTGTCCGCCCGCACGCTCACAAAGCCGGGTAAAGCAACACTCTGGTCCGAAGTGTGTGGATGAAGCCATGTGTCCATAAAACACAGTTTTACTCTCCCGGTATTGTCTCTGGGTGTTGATCGTTGCTGCCAGCTTGTCAGTCTTATTAGCCAGAGAGCGCACATTCCCCATGATGATCGCAGATACGCCGGGTTTGTGTTTCCACCCCTGCCGTCTTTTTAAAATTTCCTTTGGAATGTCGTCACTAAACCCCAGCGGTAGGACAGGTCTGCTCAGAGCAAACAGTTGATCATTGGAGTAAACCAAGAACTTGCCGCTGTAAGGGTTGCACTCCGTTACGAAGTGTAACGAGAGTAGCAAAAAAAGAGAAAAAACTACCTTGGAGCAAACAAAATCCATTCTGTTGACATTGGTGCTGTGGAATTAAGCAAAAGCCAAGTAGACGAAAAGAACAATGCTATAATAAATACTAAAAGACAAACAGAAAAACTGTAACCACAGGAGCTGCTGCAACAAACAAACAAACAAACTCTGGTGATCATTATTATGCATTTTTTTTAAAAATCAAAATCTAACAGACTGTCATTTTTTAAAAGATAGTTTTTCCCCAGCAACAGTAGCACATCAGAAATACAATTCTTGTTTGTGGGCAGAACTGTTGTATTGGAGCCACTGGGTCCCCTTCCTGTCGGTGAGGGCTCAGTTTCCACACTGACATACAAGCTTATCTTTTCACTCACAACCATCTCTAGGATTTAATGGTCAGAAAAAGAGAAAATACTCAGTGAGCAGCAGATTTGTGGGTGGAAATGTTTTGTTGATGTCAGAGGACAATGGCCAGACTGTTTCCAACTGATAGATAGTAAACAGTCACTCAAGAAGAGAATCTCTGAAAGCACAGCATGTCCAGCCTTGAGTCAGATGGACTACAGCAGCAGAAGAACACACCAGTTACCACTCCTGTCAGCTAAGAACAGGAAACTGAGGCTACAATTCACACAGGATCACCAGAACTGGACAATAGAAGATTAGAAAAACGTCGTCTGGTCTGATGAGTCTCCATTTCTGCTGCAGCATTCAGATGGTCGGGTCAGAATTTGACGTCAACAACATGAAAACATGGATCCATCCTGCTTTGTGTCAACAGTCCAGGCTGGTGGTGGTGGTGTAATGGTGTGGGGAGATTTTCTTGGTACACTTTGGGCCCCTTAGTACAAACTGATCATGGTTCCAACACCACAGTGTACCAGAGTATTGTTGCTGACCATGTCCATCCCTTTATGACCACAGTGTTCCATCTTCTGATGATACTTCCAGCAGGATAAGGCTCCATGTCATAAAGCTGGAATCATCTCAGACTGTTTTCTTCAACATGATCATGAGTTCACTGGACTCTAATAACCTCCACAGTCACCAGATATCATCCCAAAAGAGAACTTTTGGGATGTGGTGGAACAGGAGAGCGGCATCATGGATATGCAGCTGACAAATCTGCAGCAGCTGTGTGATGCTGTCAAGTCAATACGGACCAAATGTTTCCAGTACCTTGTTGAATCTATACCAAAGGGGGTTAGAGACAGTACTAAGAAGGACCTAATGAAGTGGCCGGTGAGTGTAGTTGTTCCTACTTTTTTATGACTGAATTCTAAAAGTTATCAGTAGGAATCTGCAGAAGTTTCCAGCCAGTATAGGTTGGTGCCAATGTTTGGCAGTGAGGTCACCATCAGTGTGTGAAGGTGTGTGTGTGTGTGTGTATGGGTGACTGTCAGCCACTTTGGGCCTTAAAACAAGTTAAGAAGCGCTACAAAAGGATACACCATTTACTGTTCATTGATCTGTTTTAGTATGTGGACATGTGGTCATTCGACGTGTTTGCGCTGAACGAGGCCAGTGGAAACCATGCTCTAAAGTTTGTCTTCCATGATCTGCTCACCAGATATAACTTGATAAATTTCTTCAAGGTGAGTAAAACTGAAACTGAATCCAGTGATGATACGTGCCGTCCTCACTGAAGAAGAGAGATTGGTTGTAAATATGTAAGATCTTTCATGTCAAAAAATTCTTTTTCTGTTGCTACTTTGTCATTAATACTTGTGTCTGAAAAAAAACAAAAAACAAGAATACGTATTTTTTTTCAGTGTGATGTATCTTCACAAACTTTTAAACATGTAACAGCATTTGTGCGTTACTCAACTCTGTAAATTAGATCCCTGTATCTGCATTGATATCCTTTGTGGACTCATTGGAAGTGGGCTACAGTACACACAAAAACCCGTACCACAACCTGGTCCACGCTGCAGATGTCACTCAAACCCTTCATTACTTGCTGATCAAGACTGGCATCTTGGTAAGTTCAACAGTGGTAGTTATATCATACAATGTCAATGCAATATCATACAATATATATATATATATATATATATATATATATATATATATATATATATAAAACTTGCCAGCTTAGGTTTTTACAAACAATGCTCAAATGATACAAATATGGATTTATTCTTTTTTTGTTTTTTAAGAGGAAAACATTCCTGTCACCTAATGGTCATGACTGAGATTTTTAGCAAAACAGTACCATGTGACACAAGAACAGAAGGCTGAAGTTCATCCCCTGACATCCAAAAGGGCTATAGGAAAGATGAGCCTGTCATTAGGATATGTGTGTTTGTAATTCTGTTTGTCACCTTGTCAGGGTGTTTTTAGGAATACATACCAACATTATGACCATTTTTTTTATTGAGAGGTGCAGCTAATTTCAGCTCAAAAGGTTAATGTTCAGCTTTCTTATGTGAATTGGTCCTTTGACAAGTGTTTAGGTTGTGTGCCAACAGGGACATCAGTTTCATTAAAAGGTAAACAGTGTTATCACAATAAGAAATGTTCCATATCATGAAGAAGAGAAGTGAGAAAATGCATCAAGAGAACTCGCTAAATGTCTATGCTCTTTCTTTACAGGTATTTTTTCTTTCCCCAAAGAAAGTGAATGAAAGAAAATGAATGAAATGTAACACAAATTAAAAGAAAAACAACATAAATGTCCAAATACAAAGATTATGTTGATTCCCTCCTTCTGTTAAGCACTGGTTAAATGAGCTGGAGATCTTTGCCGTCATTTTTGCTGCTGCCATCCATGACTATGAACATACAGGGACCACCAACAACTTTCACATTCATACCAGGTAACTTTAGTTCAGATAAATGTTAAGTGTTTTCTTAGGCCTTTTATAGTAACAATATCCAAGAATATGATCATATATTACCTTTGGGACACTAAAGAGAGAATAATTTTTGAAATACGAGTTATTTTTGTGGTCTCTTCACACTCAGAAGTAAAACGACTCGATCTCTGAGGCTCAGCCTTTCGCTGCTTGAAGGTAATGCCCAAGTTGTGGCGTCAACCTAGAGCCGGCCTCAGCAGTGTGTCTGCGCGTGTCCGCTCATAAATACAAAAAACACTGAACTTTTTTAAAGATGGATATGCATGTTGTGGAGCTTTACACTCTTGACCCACAGTCCAATCTGGAATTTTTATACAGGAGGTGCAATGTGTGTGGAAATGTATTATTAGCTGGTGCATTATATGCTTATACTGCATAATCTCGGCTAGCTGTATGATTAACTTACAGGTCTGGCATCTTCATCAGGTTTGATTGTAGCAATGGCTCCAGTTCTGAGGATCAGTCAGACACTCCACTTTGAAACAGGCCAAGGTTAACAAAACAGTGTGAAGTGGCGGTCACAGACAAAAAGTTGCTGGCCGGTCTGTGGCGCCCTCCCGAAAAATAAACTCTAACCATTTCTGATGAGCAGACTTCTATGGGAAGGCTGAACAAACAAAAATCTCTAAAATACCTTAAATACATTTTTTCTCCACTGAAAAAGAAGCTAGCCGTTGTTTTCTCTGATCTCAGATCAAGAGGAACCATTTCTTCTACGAGTCGTTTTACTGAGCACCGCTAGCTCTGCGGGGGAAGTGGGTGTGTTTGTGTTAGCCTGGGGGTGGGGCTTGTCACACATGTCTATGTCATACAGTGAGGAGGTTTTTGTGAGTATGGGAGGGGCTGTTGCTAAGAGCAGTGATTTTTAGAGAATTAGTCAAAAATGCGTGAATGAATCAAAATACTGCTTTGGGGTTCTTCATAGTGAGGAATGAAGAGTTTAGTACACTTAAAAACTCAAGAAGTTGAATTTTCATGGTATAGGCCTTTTAAATTTATGCATTTGTTAGGTTTTATTTTGACATTTCTGTTCTTAAAATAAGATTTTAGCCAAATAATTTTTCTCAACTTAGTCAAATTTGTAAGAACAAAAGTGCTTTAGTATTCCAATAGAAGTTTTTCTTCTGTTTGTGTGGTTTTCAGGTCAGACACAGCACTTCTGTACAACGATCGAGCCGTTCAGGAGAACCACCACATCAGCGCCACTTATCGCCTTCTACAGAGAGAGGATGAAAAGAACATCTTCTTGAATCTGTCCAAAGATGAATGGAGGTGAGGAGATTGTTTTCTTGTTTCACTTTGAGTTCATGACAAACCATTCTTTTGTATGATGTAAGATTGTCAAATAAAAATGTTCATTGATAACTGAGAAACAGTAGAAGTTATTCTGTTTGAGTATATAATCCGCTGTCCTCATGTTGTTGCTAGTTGTCAAGCCCTTCTACTGTCCCAACTCATCATTTTTAATGTGAACACATCAATCACTTGATCACAGATAAAATATTAACTATTCCTCGGAGTCAGAGCTCTGTCTCCCCCGTCTTCAGAGTACTAACTCACTACACCTCCCAGCAGCCCCAGGGCGCAGTCACCGGATGCCACTCGCCTGACTCCAATCGCACAATCACACACCTGTCTCTTAAGCAGCACATGCAGCCTAGCTCAGTACAAAGTATTGTTTTGTGCCACCTCGCCTGCATTACCAAGCGTTTCTATCTGGACCTGATCTTCTGTTTCTGACCCTGCTTATTCTGTGATTGCCTGCCGCCTGGCCTGACCTCTCCCTGTCTGACTCTGAGTCAGCTTTGTGGACTTTTAGCTGGTTTCTGTCTGAACTAATAAAACCGGCTGCAAGTGGATCAGCTGTCTGCTCGTTTGTGACAGAATACTTCGCCAAACATGTATCCAGCAGCAGCAGTAACCAGCCTGTTGAACCCAGCTGGATATGCCACCATGCTACGGGAGCAAAGTCACCAGCTCCAGCGTCTGACTGCTGTGACTGAAACCATCATGGCGTGCCTACAAAGTAACCTGCCAGATGGTGCATCGTGCCCGTCTCCAGCTCTCACAATCAAGACGATGTTGGCGCTCCCAGAGAAGTTTAATGGAGATCCAATGCAGCGGCTTTTTCATGCAATGCGACCTGTTCCTGCATCAGTAACCGCACCTCTACCCAACGGAAGAGATGAAAGTGCCTTTAAAGTATTCACTCTTGACTGGAGAAGCACGAAAGTGGCTGACAGCGCTCTGGGCAGGAGGAGAGCTGCCGTTCCATTCGTATGCAGCATTCATGCAGATGCTGTGCAATGTGTTCAATCATCCAGAGGATGGCAAAGAACCCCTCCCTTTGGTTTCAACCCTGACACCGCGGACCAACTGGACTGCTGACAACCACCTATCAGGAGGGGCTCACAGCAGAGCTACAGCGGGAGCTGGCGTCATCCTTTGCGTGCTGCGATGAGGGCTTGACTTTGGACTAGCTCATTGCTCTCACCATCAGACTCGATAACCTGTTGAGAATGGCAGCAGAACCCTGATCATTCACCATTGATGCCCCCCACTGCTACATCATCCTCGGTCAGCCTTGGTTGGAGAGGCGTGATCCCACCACCGTCTGGTCGGCTGAAATTCACATCCACTCATTGCCAGTGTCATTGCCTCGCACCATGGGAAGGCCTGAATGCTGTTCACCACCTCAACCAATCGCAGCCACCAACATTGTGGAGTTATGGAGGAGGTGGAGAGGGTGCTAGGTCAATAAGAGAATCTTTGGAAGGCCTTCCACAGGCAGCATGCCACACAGCTTCCTCCTCACCGGTCCTACAACTGCGCCATTGACCTCCTGACAAGAGCAGTGCCCGCCTGAAGACAAGTGTTCCTGCTATCTCGGCACAAAGACGGTAGCCATGCAGACGCACATCCAAGAGAAATTGGCCAAAGCCTTCAATCGACCCTTCACTTCTCCTGCTTGTTTGGCTGGCTTTTTTTTTTTGTCAAAAAGAAGGACGGTGACCTGAGACCCTGCATTGAATACTGAATGAATCCGGAAAGTTCTAAAATGATTGATCACCCACAGACTGTATGCTAAGTAAGAGAAATGTGAAATTCACAAAACCTCCATTTCTTTCTTGGGCAACGTGATCAGTGCTGAGGGCGTAGCTATGGACCAAGGTATGGTCGAAGCGGTTTTGCAGTGGCCCCGGCATACCACAGTGAAAGAGATGTAAAGGTTCCTCGTTTCATTTAGCTCGGTGGCAGCTCCTCTCAGCTCCCTCCGGACAGGGAGCTTCAAAGCGTCTTTTCTGGACAGCAGAGCCCACCATGGCATTTCAGACGCTCAAGCAGCACTTTTCACAGGTGCCCATCATCCATCATTTGGTGAAGCCATTCCTTGTTCTGACGAACTACAAGAACTTGGAGAATATCAGGTGTTGTGACCCGTTGTGCCTTCTGCCAAATGACCAAGCCCCCCATCAGCTTCCATTAACTGGCGTAAAAAAATGAAGAATGACATTTGAATGTCAAGGAATGACAGAAAACATTCAACATGCAAAAAAGCACCATCACAGAATGAACTTACATTAAGTTACGTAGGCCCTGTCTCAATGTAACAAAAGATAAATAAGCTAAGAGCATACACTTTTTAAAAATATATGAATAGTTGTGAAGTTATTATAAATATTGATGTTTTTTTTCTTCTGTCATTATGAAAGATTTTTTTTCATTTCATGCAAAAAAAGTTTTGAATACCTACTTGAGCTGCTGTTTGTGAAATACACAACATGTCAGATATACTAGAAATGATGTTTTATTTCTTTGTGTTATAGTTTGCATTATTGGTGGTGATAGCACAGTTTTAAATTGACACTTCATATCATAAACCTGCTAACCCCTGGTCTAAGCCGATGATGCAGGGCTGGCAAACCCTGGTCCTCAAGAGCCTTAACCCTGCCTGTTTTCCAGTTCTGCCTGACCAGCTTTCTCCTGATTAGTCAAGTGATTCCACATCCTGATTGACTGAACACACCTGATCTAGCTAGTGATCACCAAGCAAACTTTTGCACACACCGTTATTTTGTTATTTTGAAAGGGTTTATGATGTAAAAAAAACACAAACCTTTATTTCTATTTTAAAAGAATGTCTCATCTGTAAACTGATGCCTTTAGAAGATTTTTCAATCTTTCCTTGAGTTCTTTACGCACAATAATAGAACATTTTTCTTTGGGTGCCCAAACTACTGTATGTTTGTCCAAAGAATGTACTTTCTCAACATCTGTAAAGTTGTTTTCTTTATCCTTACAGAGAGCTGCGAAATCTTGTTGTGGACATGGTGTTGGCCACTGATATGTCTTGCCACTTCCAACAAATCAAAGGCATGAAAAACCTGATGCTTCAGCATGAGCAGTGAGTTCTTATTTTTAGCAACTTCTTGTGTAACATAACACTTCCCTGGGAGCTGATATAGCCACAAAGGGGCATAGACCAGGGCTTTTGCCTACCAGTCCTACATCCAGATAAATGCAAAGAGGTCGCGTCAAGAAGTGCATCTAAAGTTAAACCAAACACAAATCAATCGCATAAATGGCAAATGGAATATTTGTACTAGATGGATTATACCTCAGATTCACAATGACTGTCATCAGTGCTGTTATCTGCAGAAAGGGTGAGGAGTCTGAAACTGGAAGTTGAAAGGGTTGTGTTGAATGTTTTCAGTAGGTATGGCCCCCCTGGTAGGATGTGAGCAGGAGGAGAAGGATGAATTCTGAAGGGAGATGGATGGAGAGATCCAGGGTTTCTTTGGAGGTGATGGAATGATGATTGGAACAAACTGTAACAGACATGTGGGTGAATGAGGAAGAGATGGAGAAGTTTGGTGTTGAGGACATGAATGTTGTGAACCCTACTAGAAGAATAGAAATGTCAGGGGTGTCCAGAGAAGAGAAGATGATTATTACTTTAGTTTATTGGCTCTGTCAATGGTTGAGCTGGTGCTGCGGTGCTCATTCTCATTAGGGCGGCTGGGGTACCTCCATGTTGAGGGGGCTCTGGGCTGTCCTGTGTTGGGTGGGCCCTGCAGTGATGACCCCTGTGGTTGGACTGGACCTTGGAATAAGTGATCCCAGTAATACAGTTTCTGCACAGCAGTACTGAGCCAGACTTTTTCCTTAGAGCTGCAGTTTTTAATCTTTGTCCAGTTTTCCTGTGGGGGGTCATGTACTGTGGAGGCTGGGTGGATGGAGGGAGGAGCTGGGGGAGGGAAGGGTGGTTGTTTTGCGTGGCTGATCCTTTTTCATTGTTTGTATTTGGTCAAAACCTCTAAGTTCAAAATGTTTTTTTTATTATTTATTTATTATTATTATTAATTGTATATTGTATTCATTATTTATTTTTTATGTAAAGTGTCTTGGGTTTCAACTGAAGGAAAGGAGCTGTACAAATAAATTTGATGTTGGACACAGGAGAGAGACCTAGATTATTACAGGTGGGGCAGAGAAACAGTGATGGAAGGATGTGCAGCAGGTTAAGGTCATGTCACACTGCTACTACATACAAATTGTGTATTGTCCAATTATGTACTTTTGGTCTTCTGTGATCCATGTGT
Source organism: Oryzias celebensis (assembly GCA_014656515.1). Lineage (NCBI taxonomy): Eukaryota > Metazoa > Chordata > Actinopteri > Beloniformes > Adrianichthyidae > Oryzias > Oryzias celebensis. The sequence continues at coordinate 48,470,476 of BNCR01000012.1, forward strand.
GATCACAGGCACATACAAGTACCTGGGTGTTCATCTGAACAATAAACTGGACTGGACTCACAACACAGAAGCACTGTACATGAAAGGCCAGAGCAGGCTCTACCTCCTGAGGAGACTGAGGTCTTTTGGAGTGAGAGGGCCACTCCTGAGGACCTCCTATGACTCTGTGGCGGCATCAGCCATCCTGTACGGTGTGGTCTGCTGGAGCAGCAGCATCACAGAGAGGGAGAGGAAGAAGCTGGACAGGATCATCAAGAAGTCCAGCTCTGTCCTCCAGACTCAGTGCGGGACAGAAGGGTCCTGGATAGATTTACATCAATGCTGGACCATGAATGTCCCCCCTGCAGGACGCCCTGTCTGCTCTGGAGAGCAGCTTCAGTGACAGACTGATTCCTCCTCTCTGTGGAAAGGAAAGGTTCAGAAAATCCTTCCTTCCTGCGGCTGTCAGACTGTACAACAAGCATTGTTATCTTTGGACATGTGTCATAACGATAACCATGTGCAATACTGTGTTACCATGTGAATCATCACTGGTACAACTCACTGAAGTCACTTTACCTTCATACGTGATGTGATTTCTGCCCAGTGCTCTGAAAGTCAGAGTGAAGAAATTTAATGAAGCGGTTTTCATGTTCTTTGCGTGGTTTATTCGTTCTTCTTCCGGGGTTTTAACACAGTTCATTCGAGATACATCTGTGAAAAATTTCATGGAGAAGACCACAACTTTTCTCTCTTTTTCCATGTCTAAACCAATTTTCATCAGTGCAAAATGCGCAGAATGTATGTAGTGGCTGTGTGACATGGCCTTTAGGATAATTAGTGACAGAGATTGAAATGTGTTGACAAGTTCTACAAATATGATGGAAAGATGGAAGGAGAACTTTGAAGAACTTGGAGGTGAGCTGTGGCCCGAATTGTACTTGGAATCTATTTGTCAGGTTCAACACCCCCAAATCTAATCCTAAATGTTAAGTGTCAATCGGAGAGACAATGAATCCCATTTGATTTGGGTTGCACAAGTGGCCCACAGCCCAGGAGTTTGAGAAGCTTGTTTTAGAGAATTTTTTTTTTTTACTTGAAGGCCAGATAAGCCAAAGGCCCTGTCCCTGCTGCTGCATACTGCAGACATCAGCCACCCAGCCAAACACTGGGGCCTGCACCATCGCTGGACCACCTTTCTGCTAGAGGAGTTCTTTAGACAGGTAGTCAACAGTGACATAAATTATTCCCACCCATCCCCACTTGAATGTCATAATTTGAAAGGAAATCTTGAACAGTGTTGCCAGATAGAGTCAAGCTTTTCTATCCCAAAAGTCACCTAAAAACTGCCAGATCCAACAAAATGAAACTGCCCACAAAGTTAATCAGGGACTAATTAACTTTAACACAAAAAGCCCTGCTGTTTTCCTCACCTCATGTCTTTTTATTGCAGCTTTATGTCAGATCTGAACACTAAATTAACATTGCAAACATGAAATATATTAACTATTAAATGGAAAGTGAGGACATGTAATAGAAAATGTCAATACATTAAGAAAGCATTACAACATCAGTATACAAAGAGTAAAACTAAAGGCACAAATTCAACCCAGTTTTTAAAAGATTGTGCAGTTTACTGTGAGGTTTCGCTCCGTGTGCTGCTTTACCTCTGCCTGAGCTCTAACGAAACAAGAAATATATAAAGTACAGAGTTTGAGGAAAATAAGGAATGAAATGAAACATATAAATTGCATTTCTAGAACATATTTTAATTCAATTCAATTTTATTTATTTAGCCCAACATTACAGCCAGAGCTGTCTCATTGGACTGATTATGAATATATAGCAAGAAGCAAAGATAATTATTAAACATGTAAAAGTAAACAAAAGCTGGTTGTTAAACAGACTAAGCTGAACAAACATCTCTGTCCTTACACCCTCCTTCACGGTGAGGAAAAACTCATAAAAAAATGGGGGATATAAACTAAGAAATTTCAGGGTTTCCCACAAGAAGGAGAGATTCTCAACTGCGGACGGACAGATGATGTGCTTGAACTGTTAAAGAAAAATGATCTTAATTAATTCTGTAACTACATGGTTGATTAACAAGTAAATGTCTAATAAACAAACAAGATAGATAAACAGCTACAAGTTAAGATAACAGCTAAATATTTAAATAAACAAAGACATGTTTGAATAGTGTAGCAGATGAGCTTCATCCAGTTGGAGTTGTGGAAACAGCTGGGGTTGCTGGAAGAGTCAAAGGCGAGGTCACAGCCAAGGACAGGAGCGGGAAGAGTCAAAGGCAATTTGTGTGCACATATTTAATTATTAGTTGCTCATGATGGTGACAAGTGTGGAACTGCTTCACACACCTCCCCTGACCACAAGTCCCTGGTTAAAAATATTTTGAGGAGGAATAAAAACCACCAACCAGACCCCAAACCCCCTCCCAAATTATGCCAACCTGCCCAAGGCAATTTTTACCAGCAAATTCAGAGCTAAAACCTCCCAATTCAGTGTTGCTGAATTTGGCAACACTCCTCATGAAATCTGTCTTGTTCCACATTCACTTTGACATTTTTACAATTTTACAACTTGTTCGCACATTTTAATAAACTCAAATTACAGTCAAAAGATTGTGTAAAATAATGATTGAGATTGTAATGCTGTGGGAGCTTCTGTCACATGTTGAGTTTGATTGCAGGGGGATAAAGAGGCAGAACTTGGTCTTCCCTTCTCTCCTCTTTGTGACCGCAAATCAACTATGGTGGCTCAGTCCCAAATAGGTAAAGTACAGATCTAAAGCATTTGTAAACAAGCACATGTAAATAGAATTATGATATAAAAAATGAAAATAGAACCCTTTCATTTATTTATTAAAATACCTCCATACTATCCAACAAGAAGAATGTGATTATTTGCAGGCATTTTTAAATCAAATGACTGACCTTTTCTTCATCATAGGAATCAAAAATATGTTAGACTTTCTTTTTTCTCCCCGATGGCGACATCAACTGTACAGTAGGTTACGCATGAAATCATGTTTAAAAAAATCATTTCATGTACTTAGCCTAACTTTTTAAAATATTTTTTCAGAGATAAGAAATAACAAAACAAGCTACCAAGGTGGTGCGTTGCATCCAACCAATGACTGATGATTTACGGATGCGGATTTTTGTGTCGTTTTTGACTGCATTTCAAGAACTCATCCTACGCACTCATTTGAGCCCAAGAGTCAAACAGGTTTTTTTTGTTAGTCAGGCTCACAATTTTTCAGAAGTTCCCTGAAATGCTTCTGGATTTTTGCAACATGTTTTCATTTGCCTGAATTTTCCCAAACATTCACCCAATGCTCCCTGTCAGCTGGAGAAATGATTTTTGCTGAGTGAAGTGTTAGGGGTGGGTTGGAGATATGGTGAAGAACAAACTAGCCCTTTTTGGTCTTTGTTGTAGCTTTTTTCCTTACAATCTGGTGGCCAGTTTGTCAAAGTCATTTTAGGCTATTACTGTAAAGACAGAAATGGTTTACAAAAAAAAATAATTGAAAAAAGTTTAAAGCACTGATGGATTCGAGTCTATGATTTGCTTAAAAGAAGATCATGTGCTTAAGTTGTCACAAACATTTGAAAAACTTAACTTAGCCTTTTTCTGCATTGAGAATTGTACTTTTGCTTTACTTTGCCGGCTCAAGAAAAATGGCTTCAAGAACTAAGGGCATGCATATAATCAATGTTAAAGGGTATTCATGTGCAGCACTTCTCTGCAGGATTCATCGACTTCATTGTGGAACCAACATTCACGGTGGTAACAGAAATGATTGAGACAATTACAACACTTGCTCAAGAGAAACCCCAGTCTCAACCTGGGTAACTATCGTCCTTCATCCTTTAAGATTACCAGTTATGAAAATGAAAAATAATTTCATCTCTAAAATGTCAGTTATTTTTGCCTTATTGCTCATTATATATATATATATATATATATATATATATATATATATATATATATATATATATATATATATAAGGGAGACAAAACCAGGTTTATTAAATCTTTAAACTTGGAGGACACACACACACACCCAGGCTCCAGAGATATACTGCCAATTTACTGATGGCACAAAATGACAGGAAAGGGTTATTGACGGCAAATGATTTTAAGCAGGGGGAGCATAAACAGAAGGGAAGCTTACTGTGATGAGGAGAGCAGACTGCAGGAAGGAGAGGAGCAGCGTCCTCTGTATGGCAAAAGGAAGGTGTGGCTACAGACACAGACGTTAGTCTGGAAGAAGGGACTCGTAGGGATGTAGCAAAACTCAGGATCCTGGGGCTTGATTCTTAATTCCTCAGTTTAAATCAAAATCAGAGATCTCTGGGAAGCTTCCAAAAATTTGAAGGTGCAGGGACTTAAGAGGCTTGGGCTGAAATGTAGCAGCAGAGAGACAGAAGCAGGCAAAGGCAGCAGCTGGCAGTATGAAGTCTAAAGCAGAGGCTGGAACACAGGCTGAGCACATTAGCTGGGGGTCAGGCGGAGTGGCGAGCATGACCAGAGCTGGAGCGTTGACGAAGAGCATGTAGTACAACGATCCAGCAGAGAATGAAGGGCAGAGGCAGAGATTTATCGGAGCAGGCACAGGTGGAGGGAATCAGATGATGACAATCCATAGGATTCTTTGGCTTAGTTTTAGGATTTAGGTCCTGCTAAAAGCTTGTCAGGTGGAGCAATGCCAAATCAAACTTCAAAATGTTTATAGTTCAAGAAATAAGTAGAAAGGCTAAACCCAACAATCATCCAAATCCTTCTTATGTTTGCCAACATCACCCCTGTTCCTTCTTTTAACATGTCCAATCTGCTTCCCTACATACAACTAAACATCTGCCATGAGCTGTTCCTCTTATGGATTCCTTCCAGATCTTATCCGTTCTGGTCACTGCCAAAGCGAACCTCAGCATCTTCATCTCTGCTACTTCCAACTCTGCATCAGAGTCACTAAACCCCAGTGTCAAACTCCAGGCCTTGAGGGCCGGTGTCTTGCATGTTTTTCAAGTAACCTGTCATTTAAGCTTCTCATTGGCTAAACACACCTGATCCAGGTAATCAGCTGCATATTCAGCAGTGTTTCTGGAAAACCAGCAGGCCGGCCCTCGAGGCCTGGAGTTCCACACCCCTGCTCCAAACCAACAACATGGCTGCTCTCACCAAGTCTTCTACACTTTTCCTTTTATTCTTGATGACTTTCTTTAGTCACACATCCCACCTGAAACTTTCCTCCACCCGTTTCAACCTGCTTACAGATGCCTCTTCCCCTCTTTCACACACTCTGTTAGTCTGGACTGTTGACCCTAAGTAGCCCATTTAAAGTCGTCCACCTCTGCTCCATGTAACCTCACCATTCTACTTGAGTCCCTTTCATTTATACATACTCCTAAACTCTGCTTCCACCTCTCCTAAACTCTTCTATACCTCCACAGGTATGTTGTCTGGACCAACTGTCTTTGCACTCTTAAATCCATTCCCATCACATTTCATTTTTGTACTTGAACACCCTAACTTGCAGTACATCCACTAACTCTTTTTCTTTATCCTGCCAAACTGCACAGATCTACCTCTCAACCTTGTCAAATAATACATTGTCACCAATCAGAACTGTAATGCAAGCACAAAGGGCACAATCCAGTGTTTGTTTGTAATGTTGTGTTGACTCAGATGTTTTTCTTTCTTTTCCCTGTTCTGAACTCAATCTAAATTGGTGTGGTTTCTGTTCAAAGCACCATTGACACTGCTAGAGGTGAAGAAAAAGTATCTCCTTTGGGTGAGACATGTTGTCTGAGTGCAGTGGACATCAGCAGCTTCAAAAGCACATGGAACCAAGAGATTAATAATAACAGAGAGACATGGAAGGGTCTAGCAGCTAAAGGTAGGTATGCCAATATAACATTTTTGTGACTGAAGTCTGCTCTTTTGTTCTGATGGGAGCAAAGATGTACTAAACATAAAAACCATCTGCCCATCCATCCATCCATCCATCCATCCAGTTTCTGAACCTGCTGAATTTCTTTTGGGGACATGGGGTTGCTGAGGCCTATCCCAGTCACTGCCTTCACCCTACAATTACTCCACCATTATCCTCTCCTTTCATGTTTGCCCTTTTTATTCTTTTTATAGTTCCCTGGCCCGTCCCACTGTTTTTGTAAATGCAAGTCTGCACACAGGAGGACTACTCAATACTTTTCTGTTTTGAGTTTTATCTTCTTTTTTTTTTTACATTTTTGTAAGTGCGTCAGCAGATCCAATCAGCATCACACATGGCTCTATTGTTTACTCCAGGATAAGCTGTTAGCCTTGCACCTCTTTTGACCCAACATCCCCCCTTAAATACAGAGGAGAAGGTGCAAGACTGATAGTGTTTATTTACAACATTTGGTGTAATTCGGTGCAGAGAGGAAATTCTGAGTTTCCCAAACCAGCCCCCCTCCAGCCCCTGGCTGCAACTAGAAATTCTGCCCATAAAGACTATGAACAGAACAGGTGATAAAAGGCAGCCCTGTTGGAGTCCAACATGCACCGGGAATCGGTCTGACTTATTGCTGGCTATGCAGACCAAGCTCTTGCTCTGGTCATACAGAGACTGGACAGCCCTGAGTAAGGCTCCCCAGACCCCATACACCCAGAGCACCCTCCACAGGACACCATGGGAGACACGGTCAGACAGACGCTGTTGGACATTATGAGTGAACTCCCACAAACCCTCTAGCACCCTAAAGAGGGTGTAGAGCTGATCCACAGTTCCATGATCAGGACGGAAACTACATTGTTGTTCTTGGATCTGAGGTTCAACTATCGGCCGGATTCTCATCTCCAGTACCCTGGCATAGACTTTCCCAGGGAGGCTGAGGAGTGTGGTTCCCCGGTAGTTGGAACACACCCTCCTGTTCTGAAACTGTTCTGAAACTACAAAGTCAATAATCATGGATCTCCTGCCGAGGGTGTCCTGATGCCATGTGTACTGATGGACATGTGCTTAAACATGGTGTTTGTTATGAACAAACTATGACGAGCACAGAAGTCCAACAAAAAGAAGAAAAAAAAGTCTTTTTAACAAAATAAATCTTCACACTTCTGTGAAGACATTATTTTAGCAGCTGATTAAGTATTTCATTAGTTTCCAAATATGAAGCACACTAAGCCCTGTCAGCCACAGAGGGGGGACTAACCTTCAAGGACTTTGGTTCAGAACTCCTCTTGTTCCTGGCTGCCTCTACAGCATTTCCAAAGTTCTTCACGCTAAACTTTCTACTTGTATCTAGTCTGCCTGCTGTCAAACCAGTTAAATGAAGAAAATATTAATATTCACTATGGTAACCAAGGTCAACATAGAGCTACCAGGTTAGCCATTGATCTTACAACAATGCACAGGGAAGAAAAGACAAACCATGTCTGTTAGACTAAAACCGAGCCAAAATGTTATTGAAAAACAGCATTTTTTCTTCAAATGAACAAAAAAATGTAAATGTTTTTGTTGATTCTTAGACCTGGAAGTTCCCCACATGGAAGGCCAAGGCAATGACTGTGGAAAAAATGACCAAAAAGAGAAGAAAGAGCCCATGAAAAATGCTGGCAGAGGGGATAGAAGCTGGATTCCAATCAAAACAGGTGTGTTGGGATACAATGGGACACTGAAAATAACAACATAGAGTGCAAGATCACTGTAAAGTCCTTATTTTTGACGCTCCTGCAGCTATCCTTAAAAATCCACTGATCCCCAAAAATTCCAAATTCCAGGAGTAAAAGAGGAAAAAAAGCCTTAATTCTCCTTCAGATTGTAAAACAATCAACGAAGAACCAACTTTCAAAAGGAAGTTAAGTAAATTCAGTCTTCAGGCAGGTTCAGGCACCTGGGGATCACAATTGCCGTGAGGGGCCCTGTTTGCTTGGGGTTGGGGTTCTGCTCTGTGACTTGGGGATGGTATTAGCCGGGCTCCTCCCTGGCCAGGTGGACTTGGGGGGCTGGCGATGAGGGGCTGGTGCAGTCCGCAGGACCTATAACGCTCACGTGGCTAACCTAGGGTGTCGTGCTTGAATGAGTCTTGAGAAATGATGTTCTAACTGTACCAGTTCACGCTGGAGCATTACCACTGTCCCTCTTTACACTTTACTCTCTTTACACCATGTTATGTTATTGTGCAGAAAAAACCCAAGGAAAGATTGAAAAATCTTCTAAAGGGATCAGTTTACAGATGAGATATCTTTTAAATATGTAAAAAGCGGCTTTATTTTCTTCATTAACCATTTTAAAATAACAAAAGAATATCCCTCCATGAACCGGCACCATAACGTGGTGGAGGGGTTTGAGTGCTCGAGGGATCCCAGGAGCTATGCTGTCTGGTGCTTCAGCTCCTGGTAGGGTCTCCCATGGCAGACAGGTCCTGGGTGACCAGCCAGACAAAGAGCGGTTCACAAACTCCTTCATGAGAAAGCACATCACCGATCCAGTTACGTCGCCCAGATTGGCCTCACCCTGGAGCCAGGCCTGGGGTTGGGGCTCGCAGACAAGCGCCTTGTGGCCGGGGTTCCTCCCACGGGCCCCGGTCAGGTAAAACCCGAACGATTGACGTGGGATCACTCCCCAGTGGACCCACCACCTGCAGGAGAGCTCAGAAGGGGCCGGTGCAATGTGGTTTGGGTGGCAGTCGAGGGCGAGTGCCTTGGCGGCCTAAACCCCGGAAATGGAACTTTGCTTTTGGGACATGGAACGTCACCTCTCTGGGAGGGAAGGAGCCTGAGCTTGTGCGAGAGGTTGAGAGGTACCGGCTAGATATAGTTGGGCTCACCTCTAAGCACACTTTGACTGGCTGTCCGTTTCCACTCCTGCGGTGTCCACGCCTCGCCGCCATCCCAGAACGACCACCGGCTACAAGGTGAGGCTGCTGCCATCACACAGGGACGCTTCGCTGCCGCCTTACCTGTCTTTGCTTCACATGCGCCCGCGTCTCCTCCTCCACTGTTTGCACCGACGTCAGCAATCATCGGTGACTCCATAATAAGGAAGGTCAGCTTCTTTATTGCGGTAACACACTGTTTTCCTGGAGCCACAGTTCTGGACATCCTGGAGAAACTCCCAGAACTGTTGCGCTCTTTCCATTCCTCTGTTAGGAGACACATCGTTTTAATGATACATCTTATAGAGAATCTGAAACGACTGAAAAAGCTTTTAACAAACTTTTTCAATTTTTAAAGTCTTGTCCATTGATTGTTTTTATCTCTGGACCCCTCCCCTCCCTCTCCCATGGCCAGGGCCGGTTCAGCAGGCTGCTGAGCTTGAGCTCCTGGCTCCATTCTGTTTCCAGCCAGAGCAGATTTGTTTTTATTGACAATTTTAACCTGTTCTGGAACAGAACCTCCTTTTTTAAAACTGATGGAATTCACCCCAGTCCACTGGGCAGTAATGTTTTAGCTGCCAACATCAGACACTCTATCCAGACATCACCTGCCCTCATCATGTCCACACCAGTCCAAACCTCCTCTTCATCTGCTCAAACATCTATATGTGGAAGTGACTGACTGGATTCTGTACCTTCTTCTCCCATTCCCCAACAAACTGCTTCAACCATCCACACTGCTTCCCTTTCAAGACCCGTTGCCCCCTCAGCTTATCCCATTAAGACCATTAACACAATCAGGTCTTCTATGAGGAGACGTGTTGGGAGAAAAACAGATCAACACTACCTTCAGCCATTACAGGAAGCACCAAAGTCCAAGGAAGCAGTTTCATCAGTTTCATCAACGAATAATGTTTCACCCTCTTTTAACATGACACTTTTTAATGTTCGGTCTATATCTAAAAAGACTTTTATCATAAATGATTTTATTCTAGACCATAATATTTATTGTCTCTTTTTAACTGAAACATGGCTGAGCACGGATGCATCCACAGTTCTCAGAGAGGCCTCCACATCTAATTTTAGTTTTGTTTTTTCTATGAAGGGAGAAAAAAGGATGGTGGTACTGCATCTATTATATCGAACTCCTTTGCAGTAAAGCAAATTACTCTAGATCAGTACCCCAGCTTTGAACATCATGCCTTTGTTTTTAACAGCCCTCCAGTTTTATGCATCACCGTATACAGACCACCAAAACCAAACACTGGTTTTATTGAGGAGATTTCCAAGTTCTTAGCATCTGTCTACACTTTCTTCAACATGATTTTAATAACTGATGATTTTAACTTGCATGTAGATAAGGAGTCGGACTATTCTGCTACTTAGTTTCTGGACCTGCTTGCTTCTCTGGATTTTAAACAACATGTCATGCAGCTTACTCCCAACAGGAGGCACACTCTTGACCTGGTCATCAGTCATGGTTTACCTATAAGTGTGTCCACTGTTGTGGATCTGATCATTACTGTGTGCTTTTTAACATTGCTGGTTTTATAAAACAACAGACCTCTGTGAGAACTGTGAAGAAACGCTACTTGACTCCTGAAGTGGTCGAAATATGTATTTCAACTGTTCGCTCAAACTCTCCAATTGTCTTACCAGCCCCCTGCAACCTACTTGTTGAAAGTTTTAACAGTAAACCTAGATCAGGCCTCGACTCAGTTGCTCCACTAAAATCTAAAAAGATAAGAATCAAACCAACACTCCCTTGGAGAACCGAACACATCAAACAACTTAAGAGACGATCTAGGGCAGCGGAAAGAGGTTGGAGAAAACATAAGCTCAAAATAAACTATCAACTATACCAAAATCAACTAAAACTACACAACCAGACTGTAAAAAAAGGCAGGAACTCATTTGTGAACATCATCTCTGAAAATAAGAATAATCCCAGAGTCCTCTTCAGCACAAAAGAATCCCTATTCAACTCGGACATGAATAAGACCACAATGTCAGCTTCTGCTTCATTATGTTAGGACTTTGCTGACCACTTCAGGAGCAGAATTGCTTCTGTACGATCTAATATCTTGAAGCAACAAAGAAGCAGTTGTAATGAAAATGATGACTTGACCTTACCCGAGGAAGCATCAGACAGTTTTGACCTGGTTGAAGCTGCAACACTTGGTTGAGTTTTCTCCCAAGTTAAACCAACAACCTGTTTTTTAGATCTCATCCCCACATCACTTTTTAAATCAATTTATGGATCTTTTGAGAGCGAGATTTTAAACATCATAAACTCCTCTCTACAAACGGGCATTTTTCCCACTGCTTTTAAAACTTCAGTGGTGAAACCGTTACTAAAGAAAAGCAACGTAGATCCTACTGTTTTTAGTAACTACAGACCAGTGTCCAACTTGCCAATTTTAAGCAAGATTTTGGAAAAAATTGGTTTTATTCAGCTGAATGAGTTTCTCTTACACAATAACATATTTTAGGTGACCAAGTCTGGTTTTAGAACGAACTATAGCACTAAGACAGCCCTGTGAAAGATCGTTAGTGATGTTAGATGTGCCTCGGATTCAGGTCACATCACAGTATTGGTACTACTGGATCTAAGTGCTGCTTTTGACACTGTTGATCACCTGATCCTGTTAAGCATACTTAAAAGTCTTGGCCTTTCAGGGACTGATATCGAGTGGCTCAAATCCTATCTCATGGAGATAAACTTTATGCTAAGCATGGACGCATATTTTACTGCGGTCCACAAAATTAAATATGGTGTGCCCCATGGTTCAGTCCTTGGTTCCTTGCTTTTTAACATCTACATGCTTGCTCTGGGGAATGTTGTCATCAGGAGGCACAACATCAGCTTTCATAGCTATGCTGATGACACCCAGCTGTACATAGCTACGTTTCCTGATGACACAAATCCAATAAAGCATGTTTTAACTGCATTTTATGTGAAATCATGGATGGCAAATAATTTTCTGCAGCTCAACCAAGCAAAAAACTGAAATTTTGGTTGTTGGTCCTGAAACAAAGAGAGAGGAACAACTTCTGAAACTAAAAGAACTTTCATTAATTTATTCATAAACAGTTAAAAACCTGGGCATTTTGTTTGACTCGAAGCTAACTTTTATCTCTCATATTAAACATGTGTTTAAAACTGTTTTTTTTTTTTTTACCATTCTAGAAATTTGGCTAGGGTCCGCACAATTCTCTCTCCTGCTAAAATGGAGACACTCATGCTTGCCGTTATTACATGTAGAATTGATTATTGTAGTGCCCTTCTAGCTGGTTTTCCAAGAACTAACATTAAAAACCTTCAGCTTCTCCAGAATTCTGCTGGCTTCCCTTCTGCTTCAGGATTGACTTTGAAAATACTTTTAATGCTGTTTAAATGTCTTAAAGGTCTTGTGCATTCTAACCTGTCAGATCTTCTAGTTAAATATGAACCCTGGCGGACCCTAAGATCCTCTGCCACTGGTCTAGCTGTGAAAACCAAAACTTGCGGAGAGGCATCTTCTAAGCATTATGACCCTTGTTTGTGAAACAGTCTGACAGAGGACCTCAGAGCCATAGAGAACATATATGTTTATAAGATAAGGCTCAAGACCCATCTTTGTAACCTAGCTTTTGGCTAATTTTACTGCTTTTACTTATTAGTTATTTATTCTATCTTTTTATCACATTTTATGAATCTACCCTGGATTATTTATAATTTATTTTTAATATTCCTTATTTAGTGTTTTATTCTTTTTTTTTTATTGTTATGTTTACTTCTTATTTCCATTTTATTTCTAGTGCTTCCTCATTTGGTCCTCCCTCTCTGGGTTGACTGCTGTTCAGCAGCTGGGGCTCTGGATGGGGACCTGCATTGCCACCTAATGGTGGTGAGGTGGGTACCCATCTATGATTCTGCAATTGACTGGCTATGCAGCTATTCACAGAGAGTGAGGCCCTGCTATTAGCGTTTCCAACAGCCAAATCACTTGCTCAGCCTATTTTCCATTATCTATCTCCATCAGTTAGAGGGTGGGATGTGCAAAAGGGTTGGTGGCTTGCATGCGGGTTTGGAGGAGGGGACTCTATTTTAATTTTGTGCTTGTTTTACATTTATTTGTTTAATTTGGTGTAAAGCACTCTGTGTTCTTTTTTTTATGAAAAGTGCTAAATAAATAAATATATTTTTTAAACATGGGTTGTGACTTGCTTTTCTCCCAAGAAGGATAACTGGATGTCTTCTTACAAACTCACATGTTTCTCCTCAGTTACACTTTAAAGTATAATGTATTTAATGTCTGAGATTTTTCTTGCTCTTCCAGATTTTGCTTTAACTTCCACTGTTGCTGTTGACTGCTATTTCTTAATGATATTCTGAACAGAGGATATTAGATTCTGAAAACATTTTACTATCTTCTTCCAGCTTCTCCTTCTTTGTGAGCATCAACTAGTTTCAGTTTCAATGTTCTGAACAACTGCTGGAAGAACCCATGATGCTGATTTTTGGGCGAGGTCAGATCAGATTATTTTCAATCTTTCAGATTGAAATCATCTGGCAAGCGATGATTGTGAACAATCCATGACACTGTCAGGTCACACCTTGTCCAAAGGGGGCTGATCATACTATCAATTCTGCAGGGTGCCCAAACTTTTGCACACGCCATTATTTTGTTTTCTGTTATTTTGACAAAGTTAATGATGGAAATGAAGCCTTTTTTTTTTTTTTTTTTTTTTTTTACATATTTTAAGGATTTCTTATCAGTAAACTGATGCCTTTAGGAGATTTTTCAATCTTTGCTTGGGTTCTTTATGCACAATAATAGAACATTTTACCTGGGGTGCCCAGACGTTCGATCCCTGCTGCATGTATAGGTGTGTGTAAAGACACAAATGTCAATTGGGAGGAGGGTGTGTGTGACCAATTTAGAAATTAAATTAATTAAAGCTAAAACAACCCCCACTACCATTAGGGACTTCAGGGACACCATTATTCACTTTAGACACAAAGGGATCATTGGTGAAAGAAACCATTAATTTTTAGTTGTACTCCCTCTTAGTACGTACACTACAAACCTAACATCAACATAAGCAAATACACTCATGTAGACTCCTGTGGTGGACACACTTGAGTGATCAAGCGACAAAAGAAAAAAAGTTTTATTTTTCAAGATTCATTTGTAAAGGGGCAAGTCATCTCAAAGAGCATATGGAAGTTGCAAATGTAAATGTGCCAGAATGTTGCTGAGGCCATCTTCCACTGTTTTCAAGTTGTAATTATAACTGCAGTCTTATGAATGCTCATGCTGACCCGTTGTCTCTGTAGAGCCTCAGACTAACTCATCTTTGAGTGATGGCTTCAAGAGACCGAGCTACTGTGCAAGCTCCTACCAGCTGACACGATCAAAGGTTTGTGACAGGCAACTACTTGATCCCCGGGCCAGGATCAGGAGACTTCAGCGCATCTCCATTCATCGCAAAAAGTAATCCTATGGTTTAGTATATGGTCAGTGGTGTCTTTGCAAGATACTGCTAATCAATGCAGGGACCACAACATACCTAAACAATGCAGCCTGTTGTGCCCATTTGTAAACAATGACACAAATGTCCAAACCTTAGAGCTTCAGGTTCTGGCTGTCAAATCCCCTCTGCTCTTTACAGTACTATTAGTTCACAGCATTGTTGTAGGAGGCGGGTGTGGTGACCTTTGGCGTTTAACGTGGTCATGGAAAGGTGCCTGCAGAGTACTGTTTATTTTTTTTGTTTGTTTTTTACATTTTTCCAACTTTTTAAAATATATTTTAAAACACAATTGTTACTTTGTTCTAATAGCATTTTATTGAAAAAAGTAGTTGTCTCCTGTTTCCTGCATTGTAAATGGTAAGGAATGAATCCATAAATTGCCATTCATGTAGCATTCTAAAGGTTACAGCCAGATTGAAACCATTGTGTACACTGCTGGTCATTTACTTCATTGTTCAGTTTGTGGTTAAATAAATGTAACAAATAGCAGCGTCTTCAATGCCTAAGTCACAACTGTCCTCAAGGGTGGGGTACAAGCTGTCTGAAGGCAAGAAAAAGGGCAAATCTGCACAGGCAGACCAAGACCCTTGTGGCTACATAGTTTAGCCATCAGCTTGAAGGGTCTTGCCTAGGGGCCCACACTGGATTAAGCTCATTGTGCACCGTTACGTCCCCACCAGTCAAACCTGGCTCTAGTCTAGGGGCGGGCACAAGGAGGGGACCACAACATAGGACTAAACGGACACCAGGAGAGAAAAAGAACAGTTTACTAAGTAAGATCAACTGTGTCCTCTAAAGAAGGAACAAAAAGAAATCATTAGTGTGCTGGTTCAAGCAAAGGGGATTGGAACCTTGGCCAAACAGAAAATAAATCATGGAGACAGCAGACCCAGCCATGTCAACCATCAAAATCACCGGCTCCTCAGCCGCCGGCGGCTCACTCTCTCTGCCTGCATGTGTGTGGCCTCTGTCCTAAATACCTGGCAGGTGCTGATCATGATAACTGGCCCCACCTGCCAGGTGAGCAGAACGACAGCATGAAAACAGGGTGCTGCACAGTAGCTGAATGTAACATGTACCCAGGTTCCTGCGTGTCAGTCACCAGCCAATTGCGCCATCCAGCCGTGGTGAACAGAATAGAGTAGTTTTCCAAAATAAAACTTCCTTCAGAGTCGAAAAATAAACAAAATGGGAATAATCTAAGTGAGCGTGTGCATTCCTTTCTTTGTTGTCTGCAGGCTGGTACCTAGTGATCATTGGACTGGTGCCGGTCTGCAGCCCAGGGGTTGGGACCACTGCCATTAAGGAGAATCACCTCTAAGTCATGAGTGTGTGTAACTTACATTATCCTGAAGCTCCCCTTAAAATGCAGCAGCTCCTCTTTACGACCCTCTAACCCACAGATGTCAAACACAACAACACATCCGGCCCGCCCAGTTCTTAGATGTAGCCAGCCAGGGCAATCCATATTCTTGACATGTGAACATGTCACGCTAGTCTCATAGTAAAGCAATGTAAAGTAATTTTTAAGGGATTAAGAGATTAGTTATCAGGAACTCTAGCTATTTTATCAGGAGCAACATCACACAAGGAGGTCATCATCATCAGCTCCCTCCTTATGTGTCCACTAATCTGTTCTCTTTTTGTCATATATAAAGGACCTGTAATATTTTTTTTGTATCAAAATTGCTGTATTTTGCGTGTTTTTTTTAATTAAGGCGCAGGCTGTGAGGTGATATGGTGCAGGAGCACAGCCTTGATTGTGCAATCCCTAAAGGTGCATTCACACCGAGCATCATTCGTGTGACCCAAAATGTGTTCTCTAAGCTCACTGCCTTGTTTGCGTGTGGGAGGAGCTAGCAGCCAATGTTGTTGATCACTACATGAAGCTTTGTCTGGATTTCATTTACAATCCATAGAAGACATGATGTTTAGAGATTCGTTTTTTCTTTTTTGAAGTGCTACATCTCCATGTAGGCAAAAATCGTTTGGGATATTTATATTCTTCTTTTCTATATATATATATATATATATATATACATAAAATGAAATAAAAGTAAAGAAATGTGAGTGTCTTTTCTTTGAATATTTAGGCCTACTTTATTTCTAACTTAAATAAAAAAAACAGAAGAACCTTAAATTGGGACATAAAAAAAAGTCAAAAAAAAAAAAAAAGACAGTTACTATCTTGTGCGCGCCAGTTACTTATCTGTGGCTACAGTTGCTTTGAGGATGGCTGCAGCAGAGCATATAGACCTTGACTTTTTGGAAACACATGATATTCCTGAAGATGTCCTAAAAAAGCTTGTGGAAGATAAGGTAAGCAATATTTCTTCTGTAAATAGGCTAATTGATTTTTGATCACTTCAGACCCTTGTCCTTTTTCTTAACATGTGCTGTCTACTTATCATTTTTAATTGTCTCTGTGTGTGTGTGTTGGAGGGGTGGGGGGGTGGTTCTTTTAGATCGACATAAATGTGATAAACGTCATGACTGACAAAAACTTAACCAAGTACGTAGAACAATATGGAGGCCGACCAGCCATTAAAGCGTTCAGTCGGCAATGAAGCGACACCGACATAAAATCTTCACTTGCAACATTGTTGGCCCTCATGTTGGAAACAAGGATGCAGCAAGAGACTCAGCGGATTGAAATGGGAGGCTTCATTTTTCTGACAACAATTTTTGTCAGGTCTGAAAAAAGCATGAAGGTGAAACTCGGCATTTGTATGTCCAGAAGACAGTCACTCCGGTGGAACTGCTGGATACCGGAAAGGATTTATTTTTATCGAATGGACACTCTACCAAAGGAGAAGTGAATAACTTTGTGTTTGACATTCGTGATTTTAGCTACAGGATAGTTCCACTCGGATGCACAGTAAACGAGTCATATGAGTGGACCAAACAAAAAATACTGCGAATTTACCTGTGTACCCAGGAAAAGGACAAAGTGGATTTCCCCCAAAAGGCCATTTTTTCTGAAACTTCCTCAGATTTTGAACTATTTGATGACAGGCCAGTTAAGGTAAATTCTAAGTTAAATTGTATTATGCATAAAACAACAGCATAATATATTACTTAATGGTTTATATGCAAACAAATTGCATAAACGTCACAGAATTGTAAGTGGTGTTGACGTATTTTGTTTTATAGTATTGCTAAGAAAGAAATGTTGAATCTTAAGATGACCAAGGGTTACTAAGTCAACTATGTATTTAATGTCAAACAACCCCACAGTTGTAAGGACGAAGCTGAGGCGTGTGGATCCATATGCAAACAGCGTTTAATGAACAACACAAGAGGACAAGGTATGCGTGGTCAAGACAGGCAAAGGTCAAAGTAGGAAGCAAGGCGGGAGACGAAGGAAACAGGCAACGTTCAAAAACACAGGCAGATACAGACAAACACTTAGACTAAACAGTCACTAGGAAGTTCAAGACTACACATGGAACAGAGGTGAGCAGGCATATATGCAGTGGTGGTGATGAGCTGATGAGAAGCAGCTGGTGCAAACAAGATGGCTGAGGTTCGATGCATGCTGGGAGGTGAAGTGTTCAGAGAACAGAGGCTGTTAGTATTCTGGCAATGGCTCCCTCTGGTGGCCGGAGAGGGAACCAGACAACGGGATGTTGACAACAGTCTGCATAAAGTCATTTCAAACGCTTTTCAAAGTATGGACAACACACATTTTGACGGTATGGAAAACTAGTATAGAAGTTCTTTTTGATTCATAGTTCAAAGTAATATGCAATTCTCAATTGACAATTAAATTCACAATTTGATCACGCAATTTGAAAATGCATTTTCAATTGACAATTTAATATGCAATTTAGGCTTTTAATATGAAAATACATTGTAGCTGTCTCAAAATATTTTGCAGTTTGTAATATTTTATTTGTAATTTTTCTTCTTGGAAATTTTTTTTACATTGAATTTGTCTCATTGCTGACCCCTTGTGGTGAACGAAAATAGGACTGTGCATGCGCTGTTCATGTGTGGGGGTGTAATGAGCATCGTGGAACAGCAATAGCGCTACAAGAAAAAAAGCGAAGAACAACCTGGAAGAAGAAGAAAGAAGCGCAACGCAAAGACTGAAAATAGAATAGCAACTCCTTAAAAGTGGATCAAAAGGCATACGTTAATATTGTTTTATTGTTTTGTGAAATTGTAAATCTTTATGTAAATGTATATGCTCAAGAGTGTAATTTGTCTTTCTTTCGTCAGTTTTTCTCTGTGATTTTGTTTGGTTTCTGAAAATAAACAACCAAAAGATCAGCAGTGGAAGCGTGGCTTTTTCTGACCAGATTGAAGAATGAAAGGAGCAGCGATATACATTGCAATATTTGAGAATTACATACTACTTTAACTCAAAAAACTTCCATAGTAAACCAGGGACATCGCTACCCATGGTTAAAAAAAAAAAAAAAACGCTGTGTTACTCCTCCATCCATCTTTTTGACAGTCATGAACAACAAAACATCTATAAATTACATCAACATGAAACAAACGGTTTGTGCCCTCCTGTGTTCATGCAATGCACAGGTTTCTGATCTAAACAACAACTCTTCAAACATTCAATATCTTTTTAAAATAAATATACAAATCAGGAAGTTTAGCAGAATAAAGATTAACTAAATAAAAAACAATTCTTATATAATTTCA
Source organism: Oryzias celebensis (assembly GCA_014656515.1). Classification (NCBI taxonomy): domain Eukaryota; kingdom Metazoa; phylum Chordata; class Actinopteri; order Beloniformes; family Adrianichthyidae; genus Oryzias; species Oryzias celebensis. The sequence continues at coordinate 48,489,519 of BNCR01000012.1, forward strand.
ACCTCAATTAATGGTGCTTATACTTGGAATATAATGGGATTCTTGCAAGAAGGGGCAGCATATTTTTGAGGGTGGCAATGGCCACCACGATGGGTCGTCTTTACTTGCCATATTGTTTTGACATAAAAAAATAACATGTTAGTACTGTCAGAATATGTCTAAATCACACTGTAAAACATTCACTATTTCAACATCTCTCACATTGATCAAAATTCTTTAAATAATATTTTTTTCTTTTTTTATGTAGACCAGAAGAAAGCAGAGACAAGCTGTGAGAAGCCACATCAGAAAATACACCAGAAAGATTGGAAGTGGTGATCAAACGCATCCCAAATCATCAGGTTCTGATGCAACGCCCAGTGTCAAAGGAAAAGCATGGACCAGTAAGCTCTAGCACATTATATCAACCCAGTCTGTAATTTATATTGCATATTTTATTTGTGTTTTCTGAAAGTATAGCTTCGCCTTAAAAAAAACCCATGAAGTATAAAAGCACAAGCTGGTGCTTGAGTCCTTTATAGCAAATAACATCCATTTGTTAAAAATCTAAATCACTCTTTTATCAAGGGTGTAAGAGCACTCCTTAACAATGAAAAAAAAAAAAAAATTGGCTTTTATGTTTTTAAATTTGCTCTGTTTGGTCTGTTTGACTTGACGTAGATTAATTTTCCTATATTGATTTAAGGTATTAGCCTGAATGTGAGTTCAGTTATTGTTTGATTTGAAACGGGACAGCTTCACCTGGGTGAAATCAGGTTTTTATTTTAAGGATTTTGTCCAAAATATGCATTAGCTATTTGAACCAAAAATCTTTGTAGTGAGGTCATGCTGTCATGGGTCAAACAAGTTTTAAGAAAAAATTCAAATTCACATCATTTAACTCAACAGAAATGCCTTCAGAACCTCACGATTCATGATTTGGACCAGAACTCAAGACAGTGTACAATCTTTCCTTATATTGAAACAAATAAGGTACACCTATACATTTTAAAATGATTTCACATTGGCAGTTTGGTGAGATTTTTTTTCCCAATTGATCAAAGGTCAAGATATGTATGAAATAATGTTGAGTTTCTTGGTAGTGGGTAAATGCTTTGAATTGATTGTGCCCTACAAATATGCCATGATATTTAAAATGTCTGTCTACGTGCGTCCCAATAAACATCCCACTTGACTAATTAAGTGGGATATTTTTGGACATAAATGTATGTCCTTATACAAAACTGATAACAAAAAACTAAAAACTGATCATTTGAATTTATTATCAACAGGAAGGAGAATCAAGTAACCAGTCAAGACCCCTCTTGGAGTTGCACTACATAGAGATCTTCCATTCACCTCCCCCAAATGATGCTGGGAATGATTTACATTACCCCACCAGCAGCCATGAAGTTGAAGATGACTGCCTGATCCTAACCTTTCATGAAGAGGCAGTACACTTAGATGACCAGTTAAATCCCCATCTCCCCCAGCCTCTCAATGCATCTCTTGAAGACTTTGAAATTCAGTATGGGCCTCACTCTGGTGATGATGGAGCTAGTCTTCCCTGGAATCTAGATACTCTCAACACAAATCAGGTAGGAAATGCTCTTTCTATTCATTATTTAAAAATTAAAGGTAACTTTTTTTTAAACATTAATTGTACAAATTTAACTATAAACTGTAGATTAACAATATACTTAAATTTGTTGGGTAATAAACATTTGTTCAGTTTGTTATGCTGTTTTATCCCTTTCTGGGTCACAGGGCTGCCAGAGCCTGGGCTGACTAGTCATGGGTGAAGGCAGGGGACACCCCAGGACAGGTCTGTCACAGGGCCACAATCACTCACACAGATCCACACCTAGAGACAATTTTAGAGTGACCAATTAGCATGTTTTTGGATGGTGGGAGGAAAACCACAGTCCTTGGAGAAAACTCACACATGTACGGGGAGAACATGCAAACTCCACACAGAAAGGTCCCCTGTTGATGATACTGTTTCAAGTTCCCCAGCTGGGACTTGAACCAGGGTCCTTCTTGCTGTGAGGCAAGAGTGCTAACCACTGCGCCACCGTGAGTGAATTGACAAACAATCAAATATGTTTCTGATTATTTGATTTTTAATGGCAATTTTTTTCCCCCACAATTTGTTAGTATTCAACATTGAGTGAAGGACCTGCATCATCAAACAACGATCAAGTCTTCCACACTCAACCTGTAAAGGACATCCACTAAGTTACAGTTAGACGTATGAATGTAGTTCAGGATCTCATAGATGTCTTCACGGACCCAGAAGTCCTTAATACAGAGCTAAAGATGATTTGAAGCAGATTCAAGAGAAGTGTACTCGGCTTTCTGGGAGCTTTTCTTAGAGCAGCGTGAGGGGGAAGAAGAACAGGTTCCCGGACTAAAACCAGACTTCACTTAAGAGCACTGGGAAGCAGCTGGAAGAGTTTGGTTGAAAGGATACCTGGACCACAGCATCATACCACAGCATGCCTGTTGTCAAGGAGTCAGTTCAGTGGATGTATGCATGCATGTATGTAATTTCATTCAGCATAATTCTTTTTCACATTCCAAGTTTAAATTAAGCCAATATCACATTTTCGTTATTCAGCTTTTCTTTATTCAACTTTTAGAATCACACAAAACACACAAAATAGGCCTACTGAGATTTTGAGCAGAGAAATTAGCCTCTTAAAAGTAATGTATATAAACTGCTTTTAAAGAACAGATCAGTAAACACATTTCTGTTATAAGCTGCTCATGATGGCGGGGATGCCTACAGGTGAGGGACTGCTTCACCTGCTTGCCCTGACCGCAAGTCCCTTGATCAAAATGTATTTTAAAAACCGACCCAAACCTGCTTGAATTTGTCCAACCCCCACACACCCCAATAAAGCTAACTGTAGTCCAAACATTTAGAGTCAAAATGGCGCAATAGGGCGGACCTGGCAATCCTGCAGCTCCCCCCACACCTGATGCACATCCTTCTTTAAAATACAAACACATACAAACCCACAAATGCATTCTAAAAACCATGGTACAGTAAAAAAAAACACAAACGCAAAAAAGATAAGCAGCAATGATTAAAGAAGGGCTAAGACCCCAGAGAACGAAGGAGGGCTCTTTACCAAAACACAACGCCACAAAGCACAGCAAAATGAGAAAAAAAAGTCCTCAGTTCTGTTTAACGTTTGCTGGATTTTTTTTCATCCATTAATTTCCTAAACTGTTTTATCCCTTTTGGGGTCACAGGGCTGCTGGAGCCTAACACGGCCACTCATGGGCGAAGGCAGGGGACACCCCTGGACAGGTCCCCAGTCTGTCACAGGGCCACAACATTGTTGAGTTTCTATCAGTAATGCTTTTATCCACATGTTCTAAAAACTCTAAGACATTTTTTGTTGAGAACAGTTAACTTTTAGGGAGTAATGTTTTTCTCCAATTTGATTGGTTGGATTATCGGATCAAACTAACTGGCCCTAATTTGATTGGATGATGTGCCAATATGACACATGGTTGTAAACAAACAGAGAGATCGCAGCACGGGCTTTGTAAATATACTTTTTAATCTTTGGATTTTGGACAAAATGGAAAGTCTTTTTGAATCAGCGGGCCAAAGTCAGAGTCAAGTCACGAATTAATGAGGTTACAGTCCCAGTCAAGTCACAAATTATTGAGGTTACAGTTTTAGTCAAGTCATGAATTACTGAGGTTACAGTCCGAGTCAAGTCACGAATTGTTGATGTTACAGTCCGAGTCAAGTCACAAATTATTGAGGTTACAGTCCGAGTCAAGTCACGAATTACTTAGGTTACATTTTGAGTCAAGTCACGAATTACTGAGGTTACAGTCCGAGTCAAGTCACGAATTGTTGCTGTTGCAGTCCGAGTCAATTCACGAATTATTGAGGTTACAGTCCGAGTCAAGTCACAAATTATTGAGGTTACAGTCCGAATCAAGTCACGAATTATTGAGGTTACAGTCCGAGTCAAGTCACGAATTATGAGGTTGAAGTCTGAGTCAAGTCACGAATTACTTGGGTTACATTTCGAGTCAAGTCACGAATTACTGAGGTTACAGTCCGAGTCAAGTCGCGAATTGTTGCTGTTACAGTCCGAATCAAGTCATGAATTATTGAGGTTATAGTCCGAGTCAAGTCACGAATTACTTAGGTTACATTTTGAGTCAAGTCACGAATTACTGAGGTTACAGTCTGAGTCAAGTCACGAAGTGTTGATGTTGCAGTCCGAGTCAAGTCACGAATTATTGAGGTTACAGTCCGAGTCAAGTCACGAATTACTTAGGTTACATTTCAAGTCAAGTCACGAATTACTGAGGTTACAGTGCGAGTCAAGTCATGAATTGTTGCTGTTGCAGTCCGATTAATTTCACGAATTATTGAGGTTACAGTCAGAGTCAAGTCACAAATTATTGAGGTTACAGTCAGAGTCAAGTCACGAATTATTGAGGTTACAGTCAGAATCAAGTCACAAATTATTGAGGTTACAGTCTGAGTCAAGTCACGAATTATTGAGTCAAAAAGTCCAAGTCAAGTCATGAGTCAGGGCTCTGAGAGTCCAAGTCGATTTTAAAGTCGTCAAATTCATGACTCAAGTCCAAGTCATGTGACTCAAGTCCAATACCTTTGATGTTACAAGCTGGATGAATAGATAAGCTAAATAAAACTAAGTGCAACTGAGGGAACCATAAATATGAACCACAACAGCTCAATGAACTATTCCAGTTTATTCTTCTTTCACAAACAGTGTTATGACTATTGTTGTATTTGTGTTTTGGTAGTTTGAGGGCTACATGTTTTGCATTTGGTTTCTGGTTTTTTTATGTTATGCCTTACACAAACAGAAACAGTTTATTGATACGACTACTGGATACAGGACTTTCCTACTCTGTGGAGGAGCCCAAGGATGTCTAGTTTTTCAGATGTGTTGAGAGAAGGAGTCTGGCTGTCAGTAATGCTGACTGATCCAAAGGGGGAGTTTGGGATGAAACCTGCATTTCCTTTGCTGCTGGTAGAAACACAAGGCGTCTGCGCATGAGCTGAGGGGAGCCGGGGCAGCAAAGAACACTGAATGGCTGCTTCTCTGTGGGAGGTAGAGCTTGATGTGAGCGCAGTCCCAGAAAGAGCAATCTGTGAGCAAAGCTGAGACTGCTCAAACAGCAGACTGTCCATCTCCTGTATAAATGCACAGAATAGGAAAAATCTGAATCAGTGACTATTTTTCATGTGAAAATAAAAACAATGGAATACTCTTGTACCAAAATTGAAAACAGCTGTAAGGAAACTGTGTCATTCCTGCTGTGCATGTGTCATCATTACAGATTTCAATGGATTCTAGGCTGATCTCTGAAAAACTTACCCTTTTTAGGCTCTCTTTGTAGTGATTGGACAGTTCCTTCAGCTGCCTCTCCAGCTCTGCGGCCTCTAGTTTGATGGCACATCTCAGCTTCTCAATGTCCTGAATGTCTTCCCTTCACACACAAATGCATCCACACACACGCACGCATGCATGAATGCACACACACATATACACGTTTAACAACCTCTGGACCTACAGTGGGGATCAAAAGTTTGGGCACTCCAGGTAAAATGTCATATTATTGTGCATAAAGAACTCAAGGAAAGATTGAAAAACCTCCTAAAGGCATCAGTTTACGGATGAGACGTTCTTTTAATATGTTGAAAAAAATGAGGCTTTATTTCCATCGTTTACACTTTCAAAGAAAACAAGCAGCACCTTTTGATCTAATGCAGTCATGAGTCTTTTTGGGAAAGATCCAACAAGTTTTTCACTCCTGGATTTGTGGATCCTCTGTTATTCCTCCTTGCAGATCCTCTCCAGTTCTGTCTGGTTGGATGGTAAATGTTGGTGAACAGACATTTTCAAGTCTCTCCAGAGATGCTCCATTGGGTTTAAGTCAGGGCTCTGGCTGGAACATTCAAGAACAGTCACAGAGTTGTTGTGAAGTCACTCCTTGCTTATTTTAGCTGTGTGTTTAGCTGTGTGTTGGCTGCATTCATCTTTCCCTCCATTGCAGCCAGTCGTCCTGTCCCTGCAGCTGAAAAACACCCCCACATCATGATGCTGCCACCACTATGCTTCACTGTTGGGACTGTATTGGACAGGTGATGAGCTGTGTCTGCTTTTCTCCACACATACCGCTTAGAATTAAGGCCGAAACGTTCTATCTTGGTCTCATCAGACCAGAGAATCTTATTTCTCACCATCTTGGAGTCCTTCAGGTGTTTTTTTAGCAAACTCCATTCAGGCTTTCATGTGTCTTACACTGAGGAGAGGCTTCCGTCGCGTCACTCTGCCATAAAGCCCCGACTGGTGGAGGGCTGCAGTGATGGTTGACTTTCTACAACTTTCTCCCGACTGCATCTCTGGAGCTCAGCCACAGTGATCTTTGGGTTCTTCTTTACCTCCCTCACCAAGGCTCTTCTCCCCCGATAGCTCAGTTTGACCGGTCAGCTCTAGGAAGGGTTCTGGTCGTCCTGAACATCTTCCATTTAAGGATTATGGAGACCACTGTGCTCTTAGGAACCTTAAGTGCAGCAGATATTTTTTGTAACCTTGATCAGATCTGTGCTTTGCCACAATTCTGTCTCTGAGCTCTTCAGGCAGTTCCTTTGACCTCATGATTCTCATTTGCTCTGACATCACTGTGAGCTGGAAGGTCTTATATAGACTGGTGTGAGACTTTCCTAATCAGTAGAATCAAACACAGCTGGACTCAAATGAAGGTGTAGAACCACCTCAAGGATGGTCAGAAGGAATGGACAGAACCTGAGTTCAATATATGAGTGTCACAGCAAAGGGTCTGAATACTTTGGACCATGTGATATTTCAGTTTTTCTTTTTCAAGAAATCTGGAAAAATGTCAAAAATTCTGTGTTTTTTTGTCAATATGGGGTGCAATATGGTGCGTACAATAATGAGGAATAAAATGAACTGAAATTACTTTAGCCAATGGCGGCAATAGAAAAAAGGTGAAAAATTTAAGTGGTCTGAAGACTTTCCATTTGTTTTCTGTTATTTTGAAAGGGTAAATGATGGGGAAATAATCTAATTTGTTTAAAAGAATATGTCATATGTAAACTGATGCCTTTAGAAGATATATTAATCTTTCCTTGGTTCTTAGCACAATACTAAAACATTTTACCTGGGGTGCCCAAACGTTTGATCTCCACTTTATTACTCTTATGCTGGATTCACACCAAACGCGATTCGCCAATTCACTTGTCCTGCCCCTGATTCATCGTGCTGCGAAATGCTGATTGACGCATGGCCCTATTTGTGTTTTCCTAAACTCGCCGCGCCTTCCGCGTGTGGGAAGAGCTGCGAGCTAACGTTTTTAGCCTGATCACTATAGGAAGAGGTTCATGTTTGTCTCCCATTCACAATGCATGGAGGACACAGACAATGTTTAGAGATCAGTGTTGTTTTTCTTTTTTGAAGAGCTCTTCATAAACACTTCCCCATGTAGCTTGTATGATCAACAAATATATAAACTCTCCACCCCCCAATAAACAAATAAATACATAAAGAAAAGAAAAATTTCGTCATAAAATAGCAAATGCTGCCCTTCAGTCACCCACTCTTGTTGCGACAGTGGTTTGTCATGTGAAGTAAACAAGTTAAACAACTACTATTGTTGTCTTTTATTTTTTAAATACATAGTTGAATTACTTTAAGTATAAAGAATGCATTATTTTTTAAAATTCCTGTTAACATCTTTTTAAAAAAAGCAACAGTTTTTAAACCAAAGGTTTCATAGACTAGATCAATTTGTTTTAACTATATATTATGAAAAAAAAAAAAAAACCCTCATGGATATAAAGAAATTACTTACCAATGGCATTTAAAATATAAAGAATTATCCTGATGTTTTGAATTCATATTTATAGTAATGTGTGTTTTGTAATTTAGCGGAAAAAAACTTAGAGGACCTTTTTATTATTATTATTGTCTTGATGAAAAGAAGAAAAACATCATAAAGTTCAGGAGGCCTGAGCAGCCTGTCTCTCCATCCTGCAACGCCAGCTCATCTCCCGGTAGCCGGCATAGCGAGCGTGACCGCAGCCGGGACGGGTTCCGAAAACCAAAACTTGAAAGAGACACAGCGGGTTAAGCAAATGAATGGAAGTTCAGGAAATCTGATCCATCACATTGGATGTCTCTGCTACCTGCTGTCACTGCAAACGTCACGTGCCCAAAGTTGAGTCTCTGGTTGGTTGACGTGATGTGGCGACCTCCCCAGAGTTGAGATTTTTTGTACTCTGGCTCACCACGCCCGCCTCTTGAAACGCGCTGTTTCTAGACCTTCACGCAATGCCCGCCGCTCAATTTCTGCCGCAGAACCTCAGATCTAAACTATTGACTTAACACTGAAACTGGCTGCCTCCGCCGTGCGAATGGCGTTTGGTGTGTAAGCACCATTAATCAGAGAATCAGTACTTTTGCTTTCCTCTTGTTCAATGACCAGACAGAACTCAAACATGGTGTGAAACACTTAAAGGTGTCAGATGGCTTTTAAATATTAAGGAAGGAAAAGCTAAATTAATAGAAAGTGCTATTCATTCTGCCACTTGGCCAAATGAAATGAAGCAACTGTGGTGAAGGATTAGTAACATTTGCCTGAAGATCCTGCCTCCTTTAGTGAAGATAGTGGCAGATGTTTTAAGTGTTGCCTTATTTTAGACTTGGAGGCCAGGTTAGAGCAGTTAGAAGCGCGGCTACGCACATCGGATGCGAAGCCTGTTAGCCAGATTATCACCCGCAGTGCAGCTCGCAATACCGGAACTAAACTGCCGAGCACTCAAGCCCCTCCCGGGAAGCAGCCGAGGAAAACTCAGGATGGGTTTGTACCGGTGGGAAAGAAGCATAGCACTAAACTTAAACACTTAGAGGTACAGAAGCTCCCGCTACATAATAAGTTTTCTCCCCTCGGCAACACGCCAGATGAACCGTCAACTCTAGTTATCAGCTCCTCTGAAGTTAGACATGTGAAGCTCCAGAAAGCCACAGTCAGGTGTTATCCGGGAGCCAGAGTTGGTGACATAGAAGGAAACCTTAAAATGTTAGCTCAGAGTAAACCCAGGTTCCGTCAAGTTGTGATTCACGCAGGCGGTAATGACACCCAACGGAGACAATCAGAAGACCTTAAGATAAACGTTTAATCTGTGTATAAACTTGCTAAGTCGATGTCGGACACTGTTATTTTCTCTGGTCCACTCCTGAATCTAGTCAGTGATGAAATGTACAGCCGCTTTTCATCATTTAACCACTGGTTAGCTAGATGGTGCCCACAAAATAGCGTTAGCTTTGTTTACAATTGGAGCGCGTTTTGGGGAAAGCCCGGTCTCATGCGTAGAGATGGCATCCTTCCTACTTTTGACGGCGCCGCTCTTCTTTCTAAGACCATTTCTGCGAGCATTAACAGTTCAACCTGATAACCCAGGGACAGATTCTGGGCACAGAGCAGCAGTTTAAAACTCTCCTCTGAGTTCCCTTTAGCGTCAGAGCAAACCCCAGAACAACACAGAGTTAGTCCAGCAGCTGCTAGCTTTAGCTTATGTACTGAAAGGCGAGTGAAAGGAGTAAAACACAGAAACCTAAAAGTAAAAACTACTAGTACTCTCAGTAACAACAAGCAAAATCCTGATGTCATTAAATGTGGGTTACTAAACATTAGATCCATTTGCCAAAGTCCCTTTTAGTCAATGAGTTAGTGAATGATAACAAACTTATGCTGCTAGCTCTAACAGAAACCTGGCTCCAACAGGATGACTATGTTAGGTTAAATGAAGCAACCCCCCTTAATTATAATAACCATCAGAAATCCAGGATTTCTGGGAAAGGAGGTGGGTTAGCAGTAATATCACAGTCTAGCTTACTTCCTAGCACTAAAGCCAAACACATTTATAGTTCCTTTGAAAACATCATATTGTCTATAAATCACTCAAACAGGAAAACTCCAAAATCTGTTTCATTCATAATTATTTATCGTCCTCCTGGCCCGTACTCTGAATTTTTAACTGAGTTTGCTTTCTTTCAACTATTGTTTTAGATTCTGATAAAATAATAATAGTAGGGGATTTTAATATTCATGCTGATGACTCTAGTTACTGTCTAGGAAATGTTTTCTCAGCTTTATTAGATAATGTTGGTTTCACACAAAACGTAAAGGAACCCACTCACTGTCACAAGAACACCCTGGACCTTGTTTTAACTCATGTAATAGAGATCAGCTGAGTGTGCTCCCTCATAACCCCACACTCTCAGATCACTTTCTAATCACCTTTCAGTTTGTTCTAGAGAATTCCACAGCTCCAATAAATAAAGAACAGCTCAGAAGAACATTGACTGACCGTTCTGTATCTGAATTTAAACTTACAGTCCAACCAATATTTAGTAACATGCTGAGCAAACACTCTGAGAGCAGCTCCCACAGTTTCAGTCCCAGAGAAAAATGATCAGTTTGTTGATGACTCCATGGAGGCCCTCAGGAGAACACTTGATGTTGTTGCTCCTTTGAAACCAAAACTATTTAGACAAAACCGAGTATCACCCTGGTTTAACACTGAAACACTTTCCCTTAAACAAGTAACCCGTAAGTTAGAAAGAGAATGGCGCCGATCCGGCTCAGAGCAGTCCCTGAATGGCTGGAAATATAGCCTTTTAAACTATAAAAAATCTCTGTTTATTTGGTGTTGTCTGCATTTTGGGATCAAATTTCACTGCTAAATGAACCCATTAACCATTACCTTTCTGTCTGTGATGGAATAAACGGCAGTCTATCATAGGGATGTCCCGATTCGATCACGTGATAGAAAATCAGGCCCGATCATGTGGTTGATGACTCGGATCGGAATCGGTTGTTGTCTCCCGATCAATATCAGATATTTAATTTATTATTATTTGACCATATTGCAAGCCTATTATTCCGGATAAATACTCCAGTCTGCATGTCATGAACGGATCACAACATTATATTGCTTTAAAGTGCAGCAGAACACGGCAGCAGTGCAAGTAGTAAGCTAACAAAAACAGTTCAGTCAGGCTAGCGAGAAGTTCATAGATTCTGGATCAAGCACTCTTTTAAAAACGTTTTAAACTGACAACTAGTATCTCTATCGGTCTGTCTTAACGCAAACAACAATCTACAAATGAATTTCAACCAAAAAAAGATCAGGTTTTTGTTTCTTTTTAATGTTAAGCTCTCTGTGCTACTGACAGAGACGGCTGCACAGCAGCTGCTAACTGTGCTAAGTGCTAGCTTCGTAACCTCATTAATTAAAAAAAATAAAATGAATATATGAATCACATTTGGTAAAATATGTTCAATATTTTCAATATGTTCTGATGATATTAATGCTGAAGTCAGTAAACTTTCTCACATGACCAATTATCACCTATATTTACTAGACAGTTGTTCTTTTTTTTCCTAAGTTAAAGTTATAATATTTTAACTTGATTGTATAAGTCTTTTTACAGAAGTGCTCTGTTTCAGCGTTAAATAATTAAAGAAGGTTAATTAAATAAAAATGTGGAACAACCTGGATCTGTTTATTTAATGTGTTCATTTTTTAAATGTGTTACGAAAGTATCGGATCGGGATTCAAAATCAAATGACACGGAATCAGATCGGGCCAAAACAAACCTGATCGACACATACCTAGTCTCTAATAAATGGCGGTTTCATACTGCAGTTTTTTTTTTTTGTTTTTTTTTTAGAAACCCTGCCTTATCTGCTGTTGATTACTTGGATCAGGTGTGTTTAGCCAATGAGGAGCTTCAATGGCAGGTTGTTTGGAAAACATGTAGAACGCCACATTCTTCTTCCGGAACTCGCCAAGAGCGGATGCTTTTCTTTGCGCTCCCTTATTTTTCCCCTTATCTTTCCCATATCCTGAAACCACTTTTTCTCAATTTCAAAGAAAATGGATCTGATCGGTTGGGCTGCAAATGCGATCGACAAAATCTTTTCCACCATGAAAAGTGGGACAGCGGATCCCACTTGCCCAGGAGGTGTTTGCGGCTGGATATGCAAATGATCCATGGGGCAAATGGAGAATTTTCTGCCTGTCGCATTCAGCAGGCAGACAGCAGATGTGTGCCTGCGTCTAAACAATCATCTCTTATTAGACGCTCCCCCAAGCCAAGGACACTTTCCTTGAGCAGCAAGGACAGCATCACACAGCTCATCAAAAGTTGAGCAGAAATTGTTCGATCCCCTGAACCTCTGTAAAATCACCAACCATGATTTCCCATCATCCCTACCCACTCCCACGTAGTTTACCACTCCATGGTCTGGATGAGAGAGGTGCCAACATCTCCTTTGATAGATGAGCATGAGCACTGGTGCTGTGGCAGAAATTTGAATTTATCTGCTGTAAATCAAAGTTCACATCTGTCGCTGTGTTTGAATAACTTATCGCATGAGTTTGTTTGTGTTTATTCACATAATAATGATTTAATGGAAACAGTGTAATTGCAAAATTGTGTTTTTTTTTTTAACATTTGCAGAACGTTAATAAAGTTTTGCACATATGAAGAATGGAAATGCAGCTATTGTCACATTGTTTTATAAACAGATTTGGGTTAGTTTGGTAGAACCTTTAAACTACTGAGATTTGCAATCAGACGTTAATTTACAAACATTGTTATACATAAATGCATTTATACATACATTCAGCAAATAATTAAATAAAATAATAAATAGTTAAATAATAAATAATAAAATAATCTAACTGCGAGGGATTGATTAGTGTATAGTAAGTGTGTAAATATTGCTTTTCCCAAGTAAAATTGTGTGATTCCCTCCTGTAATTCAAAACCTACCATCATCTTTTCCCAGCAGCCCTAGCATTTTACTGTTCTATTTTTTTAAACATGGTATTTTAGAGATCTAATTCATTTTTTTCTAAACTAATTTTGCAAAACAAACAGTATTTGCTTTACTATATTTTATACATAAAAGCTCACTCTTTAACACGATTAGGATTATTTACAAAAGAAACTACATTTGAAAATCCTAAAATTCTCATTGCTACACATGACTAAACACAATGACTCTTTCACTGGCCTTTTTTGCTCCATGCTGATGCAGTGTCAAAGTCTGGTCTATAGATGTCACTAATGTGAATGTGTGAAATGCTTCACAACACTGAACCATTTTGGTTCACAAAGCTTTGGTCTTTCATTACTAGTATTTTGAATTTTTGTTTGAGTTACTGATCATGATGAGCAAGAAGTTCCTCGCGGTGGAAAGACACCACGTCTTATCACTCAGGGCAAATCCTCCAGTGGAACCACCCCTGCCATTAATGATCATACTTGGCTTCTAGCACTAGAACCATAAAGGTAAATTAATTGCAACTTGACAGTTATAGATTGCACCCTATTTACAATGATTCAATATCTGAAGGGATTTCATTTCTATCACGCTGATCAATGGCTCACTGTGGTGATGAATGTTCCAGCTCTTCAAGAGCACAAACACGTCACAATTTTTCATAAGAGTCTTATACTGTGTAAAGTTTTTAACCATCACATGTATTTAGTTTTTCATGTATTCAGAATGAATCTCTGCACAAATGAGCACATTGTTTTTCCTGTAAACAGATGTATTTTTTAAGTTTTGGGTGTTTACCTTTCAGTGTCAGAGAGCATGCTGCACACTGATGCTTGCTCCTCAGAGAACGTCTTCACCATGTTATTGAAGACAGAATGAAACTGCTGCAGTCCTTCCATCATCTTCTCCCACTCTTCAATGGAGCACTATGGAGAGCATCAGCGGGAACGTTCATACTCTACCAATCACAATCCCGCAGGTAAATATAACAGCTACAAAGCACTGCAATCGGTAAAAGGGTTTCATTTCACTGTAAAAGTTTGGAATAAATAGAATAGACGGGCTTGATTTTAGCTGAAGAACACCTAAAGGCTCCTCCCTCTACAGTCATAAGGAACACAGATGGAACAGCAAAGCACTGCAGGTAAAAGAGGCATGTTGTTATGACTGTGAAATGAAATTTGCAGCCTGAGGAGCTGCTGGACTGCCTGATTTACACTGGACTGCCTGATTTACACTGGTCTTTCTGATTTACACTGGACTGCCTGATTTACACTGGTCTTTCTGATTTACACTGGACTGCCTGATTTACACTGGTCTGCCTGATTTACACTGGACTGCCTGATTTACACTGGTCTGCCTGATTTACACTGGACTGCCTGATTTACACTGGACTGCCTGATTTACACTGGACTGCCTGATTTACACTGGTCTGCCTGATTTACACTGGTCTTTCTGATTTACACTGGTCTGCCTGATTTACACTGGACTGCCTGATTTACACTGGTCTGCCTGATTTACACTGGACTGCCTGATTTACACTGGACTGCCTGATTTACACTGGTCTTTCTGATTTACACTGGAGTGCCTGATTTACACTGGAGTGCCTGATTTCCACTGGTCTGCCTGATTTACACTGGTCTTTCTGATTTACACTGGACTGCCTGATTTACACTGGACTGCCTGATTTACACTGGTCTGCCTGATTTACACTGGTCTTTCTGATTTACACTGGACTGCCTGATTTACACTGGACTGCCTGATTTACACTGGTCTTTCTGATTTACACTGGTCTTTCTGATTTACACTGGACTGCCTGATTTACACTGGACTGCCTGATTTACACTGGACTGCCTGATTTACACTGGACTGCCTGATTTACACTGGTCTTTCTGATTTACACTGGTCTTTCTGATTTACACTGGTCTGCCTGATTTACACTGGACTGCCTGATTTACACTGGACTGCCTGATTTACACTGGTCTTTCCGATTTACACTGGAGTGCCTGATTTACACTGGACTGCCTGATTTCCACTGGTCTGCCTGATTTACACTGGTCTTTCTGATTTACACTGGACTGCCTGATTTACACTGGACTGCCTGATTTACACTGGTCTTCCTGATTTACACTGGTCTGCCTGATTTACACTGGTCTGCCTGATTTACACTGGTCTTCCTGATTTACACTGGTCTTCCTGATTTCCACTGGTCTGCCTGATTTACACTGGTCTTTCTGATTTACACTGGACTGCCTGATTTACACTGGTCTGCCTGATTTACACTGGTCTTTCTGATTTACACTGGACTGCCTGATTTACACTGGACTGCCTGATTTACACTGGACTGCCGGATTTACACTGGTCTTCCTGATTTACACTGGTCTGCCTGATTTTCACTGGTCTTCCTGATTTACACTGGTCTTCCTGATTTACACTGGTCTGCCTGATTTACACTGGACTGCCTGATTTACACTGGTCTTCCTGATTTACACTGGTCTTCCTGATTTACACTGGTCTGCCTGATTTACACTGGTCTGCCTGATTTACACTGGTCTGCCTGATTTGCACTGAACTGCCTGATTTTCACTGGTCTCAAACACAGACATGATGGAAGCGATGTTAACATTCTGATTGATCAATGAACTTTCAGACAGCCTAGTGGAAATCAGCCTTCAGCTAAAGCCAGTGACAGTCCTCAAAAGGCAGCTCTCCATCAAGATGCCACCTAACAAAAAATCTAAGGCACTAGAAAAGTTTCATTGAGTTTGTCTGGATCAAAAGAAGAGATAAGTCTGGATGGAGTGTTGCATTACTCACAGAAATGTGCTGTGGATGAGAGTACTGCCTGCCACAGCAGTTCTGAGGTTGGTGACAGGAACAGCAGCACTGCGGGAAGGCCTTCTCAATCAATGTGTCTTGACTTTTGGTTTCATTCCTGTCCACCTCCAGTTGCTTGTCAGCCCCTGAGCCAGGACCTGAAGTGTTCATCCATTCCACACTTTTTGAGTGTTGATCTTCATTAGTCCAATCATCTCTCAATATTACATGGGTGGGATTGTGTAAGTCAGTGCAGAGCAATTGAAAAGATGTGGTTGAAGGGAAAACCTGTGAGAGTCCCAGTGACCTTCTGGTGGTTGTCTGCCTCTCACCACTCAGCAGTGTATAGAAATCCCTCTGTGACAGGTTAGAGGTGAGAGCGTTGCGCTGACTTTGTAGGTTTTTCCATGATTGAAGAGCACGTAAAGGAGTGGAGGTGTCAAGAGTCAGACTTGGAAAATGGGTGTGTTTCGACTCAGTCCAGAGAGGAACATCTTTCCTGTGAATAATGTGGGATGATGGAGAAGAGGATGTTTGACCAGAAACAGAAGGCTTGAGGGACTTCTCTGTGGCTGCACAAAGGGAAGAGCACAATTTAGGCGTGGTCAAAGATGGATTTAAGTGGATACCTGCCTTTCCTGATGTTTTATTAGTTGCTGATGTAGCTGAGGATGACAATGTTGAAAGAGAAAGTGTGTCTTCAGACAAAACGATGGCATTGGAGTCTTGAAAAGTGTTGGTCTCTTCTGCTAAAATGGTTATCTGGATGGGTTCAGCCCAATAGACTTTGCTCTCAGAATTAAGCCGTTTGAAAAAGTCCAGATCCTCATTTTCACCATCTGAAACATCCACTGAAGTTTCCTGCACCACACTAAGGCTTCCATTTGTGAGCTCCTGGCGTTTGACCTCAGTTTTATGGTGTACCTTCTGCTTACATGCATCCAAATGTCTGATGTATAACTTATTATGTTTCCTCTTATCTCCTGATTGACAGTGCTTTTGGTGTTTCTGTGGCTTGGCTTTCGATGAATGATCATCATTGTCAGTGGAAATGATAGACCTATGGGCAGTTTTTGTTTGGATAGAAGCACCTCTAGATGTGTATCCAGAGCTGTCCTTGCCTGACGTGTAAACCGAGCCCCCGTTTACCATGACTTGATTCATGTTCCATTGCAGAACACGATCTACATCCAAAACAGTGCCGTTCTGAATGGGAGAGGCTGGAGTTAAATTTTTTTTGTCATCTTGAGAAAGCTTTGCTTCTTGTTCTTGAGGTGACTCTGCATTTTCTGAAAGTCTTGCATCCTCTGGATCTATCAGAGTATCCTGTTGATTGTGTGAGCTGCATGACAAAACAGGTTGACAAGGGAGTTTTAGAGAAAGCAGGATTGAAGGAAGTCTATCTTCATCCTCAGAGGGTTCAAATAAAGTTAAGTCATGATCAGGATGTGTTCCAGTAATATGCTCAGAACCTAAAAAAGATGAATCTTTACAGCTTGTTTCACTGTTGTGTGAGCTGCACTCAGTTGCTGCAGTGGATAGGGACTGCAAACGCGGAGACGAAGAGGAAGGTGGACAAGGTAATAAACCAGGGTTTGTGCTTTTGTGTGCAGATATTTCAGCTCCCTTCAAGAGGCACTGACCCACCGAGAAGACAGATGGATGTGGGGTCATAGCGTCAGAAGAGGAAAGTGGACTGTTTTCAGCTGATGGCTGAGTTGGAAGGGGTTGAGGGGAAGAGTGGCCGGAGAGGGACAAACATTGAGTATCCTTACAAAAGTTTTCAGATGGAAGAGTTGAGTCCAGAGCTTTAGACTCTTCCATCATGAAAGAAGTGATTTGTATGCTGGTAGAAAAGGGGTTCAGGGTGGCAAACTGTATGTCAGGTAGAATCTGTGAATGACTTGTCTTTTGTTGCTGTGCTGAGAAAAGGGGAGAAAGATCTCTGCTCTTCAATGCTGATGGCATCGATAGAGGAGATGGCTTTTGATTGGGTTCTGTTTCATTGTTCAAAATATTAAAAGCAGTTTCTGGATAAATCATCAAGGCGGGTGATGAGGAGGGGTCCATGGGTACGGAAGAACAAAGAGAGAAAGGGATATATTGACTAACATCTGGTGTATTGGTTGCCAAAGAATATAGCGTGGAGGGTGAGGCTGATTGCTTCACATCACTATAGGTTGCAAGAATCCGTTCTGGTGAGCCTGACAGAGCCTGAAATGAGAGAGTAGAAAGTTAGTTTAAATGTTGCAATCAGACCATTAGGTAAACATTTGATATTTAAACGCAAAGTGTGGAAAGGGGCTTCTGTTATCACACTCACTTCACCAACACTTACTTAGCCTCTCATCGGCTGCAATCACTTTACTTTCTTTGTTGAACAAATAAAAAAAAAAAATCCCATCAAACATGCGTGACAGTTACAGTGTAAACTGTTGAACAGAGGCGGTTCTCCACTGAATTACTCTCTCCCTATGGCAGCAGCAGCAGCAGCAGCAGCAGCAGCAGCATGCTGCATAACCATCACAGTTCATTCAACATTTATAAATGAATTATACAATAAAAACTTTATCTTACAGGAGACACAAGAGTCATGATATGTCCTAAGGACAACTGCTAATGTAACATACAGCTGTCAATGCTTACATTGACAGCTGTATGTTACACTACAGGTATAGTGTAACATTACAGGTATAGTGTAACATTACAGGTATAGTGTAACATTACAGGTATAGTGTAACATTACAGGTATAGTGTAACATTACAGGTATAGTGTAACATTACAGGTATAGTGTAACATTACAGGTATAGTGTAACATTACAGGTATAGTGTAACATTACAGGTATAGTGTAACATTACAGGTATATGAACATTTTAGAAGAAAAATAAAAGCTTCAAAAATAACCAAGGATATCAACTCCAACATTCAGTCTCTCTTCAGTTTTGGTCATTGACCAAAAAAAAAAAAAGTTTTGGTTGTCAATGTTATTGTGGCAAGCAGCAGTAGAAAATGTGCATTCCTAGCTATGAGAACTCACCCTTTTCTTCATCTAGTTTCTCCTTTTCTTTTTTTTTTTCTAGATTGAGGACCAGAAGGTTTTGACCTTTTTCTGGCGTTTTGGCAATTGGCAATAAATTTCCCCACCAAGGGCATGAGCTAAACCAAGTTTCTCCTCAGGGAAAACATCGTTTTGTGTTCCGTATTTTTATTTGTCCATGTCACACAAAGAATATTTTAAAAATGCATGACATATCTGTATTATATATTATATATTATAATTTACAGTTCACTTTTAGTATTATCTAGATGTTCCTGTCCCGGTTATTGCTGCTTACCTGAGTCATTCCATTTGGTCTCCAGATGTGCCCTGGACTGCTCTTGCTGCTAAAAGCATTGTTTCCTGTTTTGGGGAAACCTGCTTCCAGAGATGGACGTCTAATTGCTTTCTCTTGTGCTGATAAATTGACCTGTGTATTAAGGTCTGAATCACCGCTTTGATTGTTTGTCACATTACCCAAACATCCAGTCTCTAAACACACAGGTCTGACTCTCATTGGGTGCACTTTTGTGGGCCCTAAGATGGCTGAGTCCTGCAGGGAGTCAGACACAGGGCAAGGATGAGAATTTTCAGCTAATCCACCTGAAATGGGATGTTTATGGCTTTGGGCATGGCCAAGTGATTTCTTTGATGCTCGTCTGAACAGTATGGCCATCTTTCTCCTTCTTTCTTGGACATCAGAGGGCAGTTGCTTGTCCAGTGGTGTTTGAAAAGAATGCCCTATCAAACCAGAAAATGTGGTAGTCACTTCCTGTAGTACTTGAAGCTGTCTGAAACGATCTGCAAAGACAAAGGACAAGGGGTAGATAATTTTACTGGCAACATAAAAAAAGCTCAAGGATGACATACTAGCCTATTTTTAAGGTAAGCATTTAGGAGCACAGAAGCCACATTGATGGTAAGGTACACAGTGATTTCTTTTAAATATGCAGTTCATTGGTAAAATGTTTTTTGTAAAATGTTGCTGTGCCTAGAAGTTCAACAATGATAAATCTTGTTATCATTGACTTTGTTAATTTTATTCTAAAATTGCTCTAGCAAAGCATTTGTTTGTCATTCAAATGTTGTAGCAGAAACTCATGGCCATCTTAAAAGGTGGAATTCAGTGTGTAAACAAGATGAAGTAATTCTGTGAACCTGACAAGAAAAGAAAGCGGTTGCTCTGTCACCAGAACGCTGCAGGAAGCTCCAGGTCAGCCTCCATTGTGTGAGCAGCAACAAGCGTTCAACAATTTCAGTGGCACTTGTTACCCAGTGTCACCTGATCCCTCTTTACTACCGATGTAGCTGCTAACATGTGCACTTACTACCAACATCTGGATTTTCCAAGTCCACTCGGGTCTTTTGGGCCTCCAAAAAAACTTGGAGGGTAATTCCTCTTGCCTTAGACTGATAGTGGAGGAATCGAGCTGGGATGCGTCCAGAAAGGTCCGGTTCATCATAGCCAAATCCAAGGTTCAGCAGAATTTCTTCTGGGTCATCACTCCACAGGTTTAGCTTGTCCATCATACTAACAACCAGAGGATTCACATGGTATTTGTCAAAACAGAATTGGCATGAAACAGCTCAAACTGTGTTGCATTCTGGGTAAAATTGTTTTTGTTTAATACAAAATGGCAAAAACCTGAAGATCTAATTATCCAATTATTGTTTTAAACAATTGACAGCACTCCAAAATGTTTTCCGAAATGTCAGTGATTTTATTGGTTATGAAAGCTGTAATTTGACAGATTCAGCTGGTGTCTAAAAACCCTGTAGGAGATGAGATGTTTATTTTGGGAGAAGGTAAAAGTTTCTGATGGGATTTTATAATGCAGAAAAATCATAATGTCTGATAATTTAATGGCAGTTTTGGTGTGCATAAATGTTACTCAGTCTTTTAACATGACTGAAAATTTCCCTCAATGGAATTAGATGATAACTTTTACTGAAGTAACATTATTTACCAAGTTATTTAGAATTCTGCTAGTATTTGACTATTTTAAATTACTCTTGATTTCCTGTCCAATTCTTTTGTATGTTGTGTTGCAATGTTGCAATTTCCCCACTGTGAGACAAATAAAGGATAAATCTTTTCTTAATCCAATAGTCCTTTTATCTGAGTTCAAATGTTGTTTTACAGGGTTCTTTTAGTTTTCTTTTCTTTACCCAAAAATCAGTGAGGTTTATAATGAGAGTTACATTGAGTGGTCACACTGATGGCTCATCATGTTTAGTTTGAATTCAAAGAAAGCAAGGACGCAACAGCTGGACTGAAATGCCACATGTTACATTCTGCAAGCATTTGAGTGTTGCACTTCTTCCTCAGCAGGTTTCAGGTTTCAAAACGCGCTGACGGACTGGGCGTGTCTTCTGTTGCCTCATCATGAGTCAAACTGACGTAGAGGAGTTGCATGGGGGATGAAGCCATGTGTGGTGTTCCCAGGGAATTCTCAGTCTATTTGCATACTGTTAGGATGAGCCTGTCCTAACAGCGAAGGGGGAGGGAGTACCTAGGTTACGTAAAAAACGAGTTCTTTGCAAAAAAAATATCATTTTAGTTGGAAGATTTAAAAATGGAATAAACTGAAAAAGTGAAGTAAAAAGTGCATCATGTAGAAATGGCGCTGTTAGTTTCTGAAGGAAATATTTCACTAAGGAAAAACCAACCAGTTTTCAGTAGCTAAGGATATCAGTACCGTACAATGAAAACATATCAAAGGTAATTAATTGGTCAAACTGCTGAAAAGATATTTTAACTTACCATTGAGAGATGCAGGGCAACACAGTGATCAAAGCGACATAGTTTGTCCAGAGTAAAGTAAACCAGCCTTTGCACGTTGACAGGAAGAAGGTTTTTTTTTTTTTTGGCTGTTCCCCACGCCTTCAGGGTTTGCTTAGATTTGCATGTCTCCTTGACCACAGAGTGCACATACACGGATGCAGGTGTTGTTTCCTGAACATCAGGCTGATCAAATCTGTGCAGGCTCATCTAACCAAACTTTTATCACTTCTTAGCCTTTGACCTAAGAGTGAATTCTTTGGATTCCAAGACCATACAGGATAAAACATACACTGCTGTGCCAAAAGGGAAATGTGTCACTTATGAGAACTTTTTTTCTGACGTAAAGCAAGTTCTGACATTGCTCCAAAGTTCCTTCTAACCGGACCAGAGTTTGAGCAGCGTGCAGTCCTCTGACGATGACATATTTCCCTTTGACACGTTTGATGATCTCAGCAGCTTTGAAGGTAACAGTAAATACATTAATTAGCATTTGTAAACGTCTTAAAAATGACTTATGACTTTAAATAAACTGCTTATAAATTCACTAAAAGCATTTATAAGCATTTGTAGGCGTCTTACAAATGACTCATTAGCTTTTGTTTTCTTAATAAGGTTTAATCGCTGGAGCTCCTTAAGGATCCGAAAATAAAAACAAAATATGATAGACTAAAAACGTCCTTTTTATATCTGCAGTTACGTGAAAACACGTTTTGTTGCTTGCCTCACTTTGCTCAGACCTACACTTATTTTATTTGTGTTGTTTGCATTGTTTAATGCTGTAATTGCCCCCTATGTTTGTTTGTAATAAATCAAAAATTCAGTTTTATAATGTTAAGACACATAGTGTTGTAGTTATTCAGTTTAAAAAAATCAATAAATAACTTTCAATAAATACCCAGGAACCTTATTCAATCATCTGTTTATTGTGGGAGGGGTCAGAGGCAGAGCACCACTCCGCTCTTGAGAACAAATGTCCACTT
The DNA here is from genome assembly GCA_014656515.1 of Oryzias celebensis. NCBI lineage: Eukaryota > Metazoa > Chordata > Actinopteri > Beloniformes > Adrianichthyidae > Oryzias > Oryzias celebensis. Next base: position 48,512,007 of record BNCR01000012.1, read on the forward strand.
TGTGTCTTTTTTTTGCTAACAATCTTGGAAAATTGTCCAACTTTGTAAAGCTGTGTGAGTGTAACAGGTGTTTGGTTTAGGATTGTTTAATACAATCAAATTCAGAATAAAAAGCTGTTTTGCAAACATTCGAACCTGTGCGTTAGTCTGTTCGAGGGAACTTGAACTCACCACAGTCATGCAGAGGGCACTGATGAGCATGAGTGCCTGGCATTGACTGTAAAAACAATGGACATAGCAACCCCTCCCCTTTCGTGTCCCCAAATAAGAAGTACCTGCTGGTTTGAAGAAGACCAAGATCCCATAGACCTCTATTAAATAATAGACAGTTATTACTCTGTCATTTTATTTGTCAGAATAACCATTCTTGCTCTGATACATTTTTTAAAATGTGCTTAATTATCATCATTTTTATAACAATTTTTCTTTATTGCAAGTTATTCAAATTATAAACGTACCAACCAGAAGCCTCAGTAAAAGCATGTGGTGCCTGCTGGCCCCCGCCTCGAACGTTGGATTGACAGATTCTCCCAAGCACACTTTCAGTGCAAGTGGGAATGGATTTCTAACAAGCTCACTCTTGATTTGTGACAGTAGTTGCCCTAGAAACAGTGATTCTAACTGACTGAACAATCACTGCTTACTGATGTCTGGCTCCACATGGCAGAGTTCGCAACGCAGAAAAATAGCAACTGAATTGACTTCATTTTGATAGAGCTGAAAGTAAACTATTTTCTATGGGTGACGTCACACTTGCTCAGTCCAGTTCTCATATACATTCAATGGATAATACCAAGGTTCCAAACATTATACTTTCAAGCAGTTTTCCCATCTTATGACTTCATTTATTACGACAAAAATCATTCCCTTAGAGTCCGAATTAGAAGGAGGTGTATTCTCTAGCGGGGGGGGGGATCAGTTAGAACATGCACCTACATCGGAAACATGTTCCATGTCTTATCATACGGCCATATTTCATGCAAAACTCCTGGAATTTTGTGTTCTGTAAATGCAGTTTTCTTTTTCCTTGAAGTTGTAGACTCTTCTGCTTCCACACTGACTCTTACTCGCACAAAGAAACTTTCCAAAGACATTTGGGAAGAGACGGAAATTTGGAACCAGACCTGCAGCGGGAGCCAGACCTGCAAACTTCTGATCAGGCGTCAACTGCTTAACCTCTGCACTAAGGCCGCCCTAGGATAATGTAAGTTGCTCAGATTTATGACATGCAGGTGATGTTGCTGTAAAGAATGGTTTCTTTAAATTCTGATGTTACTACCACTTGATGACGTCATAACGAGTTACCGGTCATCTACATCAAAGTGCCACTGCCAGTGCTTGGGAAATACATAACATTGGTTTAATAACTTTAAAAAGTCATGCAAGAACAAAAACCCATTTAGGATGTCACATTGGTTAGTAAAATACTTCACGCACACATTCACACACTGATGGCGGCACAACCATGTAGAAATGTGTTTCTCCTCCGAGCCACAAGTGTGACGCGGATCACCCTACTGATGGAGGAACAACCAGCCATAAATCGCTACGGCTGCTTTTTCGGACGCCGCTACACCTTCAAACACTCCTACACTTGGAGCACTAGGGGGGAGCCAGAGGGGTAGGGAACAAACCCTGATTTCACCTCTGATCCTCTCATTTAAAATATGAAATACATAAATAATTTCAAAAATAATGTCCTTATTTCCAACAGTTAGGCTGGATGCAAGGAGAGCACACATATCCTGTCAACAGCACTCATGGGTTCATGTGCAGTGCTTTAGGGGGTTAAAAAAAGAGGAAAAATCCACACAACTTGCCTGCGTCTCACGTACTTCAGCTTCAAGTGTTAAGTGTTTGCTTTGACGTGTGGCCCGCAGCATGTCTCTAGAAAAAAACAGCATTTTTGCTCTTTGGGTTTATCTAGTGGTCTGCGAGGCCCCCTTTTGTTTTTATCCACAGACAGCCCATATCCACCAATAAAGGCAGTTCTGACCAAGCCTTAAATGGTCACTTCAAGGGACGCCATGAAAATGAAACATGCAGTTTTTATTGCATTGTAAGTGTATCTTAAAGTGTATATAAAGCTAATGGAAGCTGCGTGCATTTGCAGTCATTTTTTTCTCTGAACAAAAATCCTCAGGACCTGTTTCACAGAGGATCAAATCAAGGATTTTAATTTTCTACAACCCTGTTGCCTTTCCCTGTTTTGATGCTCAGCCCTCACAAAGACATTTTCTCCAAAACTGACAGTGTGTCTGGCAGACAACATCTCTTTTATATTGTTTCTGTCACGATTGTTGAATGTTCTGTGTTTTTCTTTTTAAAGCTTTTAAAGATTTTAAAGCTTTCTGTGCATTTGACATGCATGGTTAGGAAGACAATGAGTACAATTCTACAATCACTAGTTTTTGTCCTAACGGTTTTTCACCAACAAGAGGATTTTCTAAAAGTTGAAACAACAAAGTGACCACCTTGTAAAAAATGTTTTAATTTAAAAGAATTGTGTCAATTTAATGTTTGGCTTTGAAAAATACATAGATTTTCAATGTCTTAAAATGATTATAACTTTTGTGTTTGAGAGCAGTGTGCAAAGCATCCTTTCAGCTGCTCCAAGTGAGTCTGAATCCCGACGGAAGGATGGAGTACTGCGACTGGAAGACAATAAAGACTTGGTGGGAGGATGCTCTGAATGGAGCAATGTTGGTTTCCTGAAAAAACAAAAAACAGAAAAAGGAACCATTACAGACGTACAGTCCTCATCTGACTTCCAAACTTTGCTCCATTACGCAGTAGGTGATGGAATGCTTTTAGGTGGCCAAGTCAGGCCAGTTCAGACTGGAACTGTCCCACCTACCACATCTTTTTCCTCAGAGGAAGTTTGGACTCTGTTCCCACTATCAGGTCAGGATTACATTCATTGCATTTAACTATTTTTTCTGTTTATTTAGGCTTGACTTTTAAGGTACATACCACCCCACAATAAGGCCCAACAGGAAGCGAGGAAGAGTCCGGGCCATCGTACAGCTTCAAAAAGTTATTCTGACAGTCTCCGGGGTCATCAATGCTGATCTGGCCAAAGGTGACAGTCACCACCCGCCCTCGAGGTGCCATGATGTTCCACTCACAGTGACTCTGATTGGGATATGTTCCTGGGTAGTTAGGACTTGAGAGAGAGCCATGATCTCCATACAGAGTTCCCCCGCAGCCTGGAAAATGGGAAATGGTCAATGCCTTACAGTTGAATAGCGCTTTTCTATCTTTCTTGAGGGCTGAAAGCGCTTTATGACCACATTCCTATTCACCCATTCACACACACATTCACACACTGATGGCAGCTCTGCTGCCAAACACTGGCGCCAGCCCTCCACCAGAGGTCACGCGGGGTTGCTTTGCTTGCCCAAAGATACTTCGACACATGGGCCGGCAAGGCGGGAATTAAACCTGCACTCTTCCGATCAGAGGTCGACCGCCCTACCGCTGCACCATGACCGCCCAAAAGCATTTTAATCAGATGCAACTTGGTCGCTTTATCCTTTACAGCTTGAGTATGGTAAACTTTGAATGAAATGCTGTCAAAGCAAAGGAGGGAGTGAAAAGATGAAATGTTGTGGACACACAAACACTGACACTGGATCACAGGACTCTAGCCACTTTAGTAGGCATACCTGTCCAGCTGCTCTTTAAAGCACATTTCTAATCAGCCAATCACATGGCAGCAACTCAATGATTTAGTCATGTAGACATGGTCAAGATGATCTGCTGCAGTTCAGACCGAGCATCTGAACGAAGAAGAAAGGGGATTTGAAGTCCCACTCCAACCATATTTTACTCTTTTGTAAAATCGTTCCAGTAGACTTTCACAGCCGCTGCGTGATGCTGCCATGTCAGAACGGACCAAACTCTCTGTGGAATGTTTCCAGTACCTTATTGAATCTATGCCACCAAGGATGAAGGCAGTTCTGAAGGCAAAAGGGGATCCAGCTCAGTACTAGCAAGGTGACCTGATAAAGTGGCTGGTGAGTGATTATTGAAATGTCAAAGGCCTTTGGTTGACAAATATAAGCATTCATTTATTACTGCCAACATGAAGTTTCTTTTGAATTAGATTTATAGCATCTACTTCCAATAGTAATCTTCAGATTACAAAACTGACCGTGAGGAGAAGATGTCCATGTGACATCAAAGCCATCCCGAACACTGGAGAAGTCACTCTTAAAGTGGAGGTAAAGCATGTTGGATTGTGGGAAGATGGGGCTCGGCAGGGTGCTTCCACAGAACCGACCAATAAGTGGTGAGTCGGCTGTGCTTCCATTACGGATCTGAGAGACAACAAAATCTTTATTTTACCAGGAGGATCAATGAAGAACAAAATCTCATTTACAATGATTGCCGGACAAAATTCGTGTCTCTCTGCTGCTCTGTACCCAGGTGGTATAGGACAGACATAGTCTGGTCATCAACTTCTGTTTGTGGCGGTCAGTGGTCCTGGAGCTATGGTTATTCTCTGAGTAAAAATAGTATTTCAACTATTTTACTTTAAACCGTACACAGAGACACTGTGAGGACAACCGTTGAGTAAAGTTCTGGCCCAAAAAGCAGCCATTCACAGACTGGGCTTGTGGTCTCAACCCCCTCAATACCATATTTGAATGAACTTTGCATTACAATGAGAGGTGACTGACGAATGCAGTCGCAAACAGCCTTTGTGCTCCCTGCTTCACCTCCAGGTAGTCGAAGTTGCAGCTGTCATGGCTCTCCACATCAAACGTATTAAAAAAGAAGGAGATGGAGTTGTTTGTGGGGGCTTTTAGGATGATGGTGCAGTCCACATCATGGGGGTAAGTCTCAGGCCAGCCAGGACTCTTCAGGTAACCAAACTCCTGCTCATAGGTCCGACTGCAGTCTGGAAGGCAGTAACACATCACTCGTCAGTATTTGTTTTTGGATGCTCTGCAGCTGTCAGTCGCATTGATGTCCAAAAAGAGCAGAAGATAGAGAGTAGACTAGATTACATCATAGCTTTTATTCTTTTGATTGATCTTATCCTTTCAGGTATTGATTCAAATGACTTACTGGCGATTTGAAAGGTAAAGCTGAGGCCATTTCCTGTCACAAAGAGGTCAGATTTGAAGTCGACCAGGACTGTTCTGCCATAGCTGTAAAAGTCTGGTGGATGCATGTCCAGTGCACAGAAGGTGTGTGACTGTCCAAAGTCTCCCTGAAAGTTTGATCATTGAGCACATGTCTTAATCCAAAGGCACACTTGATGTTTAGTCCAATGAAACGTGACATCAAGAAGTAGGACATCAATTATGAGACTGTCTTCTGTTGCACTTACAATTTTAAAATCTATTTTTAGATTAGTTGCATTGCTTAAGAGGCAGGATTACATTTAAATTACATTAAACCAAATGAAAAGAGTCATAATTGCAAGTCCACATTCAGACTGATCATGACTGAATGTCACATGCACAGTCCTGCTTGCATTTCTAGTGATGTGCATGAAAGTGAAACAGTACAGAAAGATTTTTGGATTCTTTCTTTAGCAGTATTTATTAAAGATACATGTGATGTTAGTTTACCATCACACTTTTAAACCTACTTTCACTTCCTGCAAAGCAATGTTTTGCTGTAAAGCTGCTTTTAGTTTATTCCCTCCTTGTGTCCACGCCACTAACTGGTCATGTGTCTAAACTCACCAAAGGCCAGTCGTGAATCTGCAGGTAGTTTGTGGAGCAGCTCTGGTCTGGCTGGAGGACAAAGGTCTGAACTGATACTTTGATGGTTTCCTGGCCTGGAGCATCCAGAGTCCAGCGGCAGGAGGTAAAGGGAGGATATGTATTTGGGAAGGAGGGTGAAGTCAGGGTCTGTATGGTGGTGGTGGCATTCAGGGTGCCGCCACAAAACACTGAAGGATGGAAAAAGCACAGTTAGAAATAAATGAGAAAGACGGTTGGCATTAGTTTCTGAACACGTTCATTCAGGTGCTCTTCTGAAGAAGACCCGTTTGTACAACAAAATACATGGACTGGTGAGGATTTTTCTCTGTGCAGCACCAGTGTCTTAAACAACTGGCATGCATTAATATCCATGTAGGGGGCTCTTCACTGACCTAAAGCTAGAGTCACATTTACAACTGCCACCAAAGTTTTATTTAATTGTTGGTGTGGCCATGAATGCAGACGGCGGCAGTCAGGTGGCACTCTCACATTTGTATTTACCCCCAAGCTAACGGGCAGCTGGCGGTTGGTGGGACTTGATGTGGATGACCGCTGTCCGTAAACCTTTACACATCCTTCAGTCAGAGCTGCTGCTGGCCGGCAAACTGTGCTGCGGCCACTCAGCTGTCACCCAATTGCTCCACCTTAACTTTATGATATTTTTATCATAGATAAGATAAAATCCTCCAAATGTATTGTCTTTTTAATGTTTGCCCTCCTCCGGTTCTTAACCACCATCAGCTTCTAGACTCTTGACTTGGATCATCTGTGGTCCAAGGTGATCCCAGACCTGCAGGATGTCATTGGCTCAGAGCCTAACCACCAACTATTTATGGACTGTTATTTCTGCACATTTTTCTCAAACACAAAGAAATATGTCGTCATGCTCCAAAGAGCTCTCCTGATTGAATTCTCTTGACTGTTTATTGAGCTGTGTGTCGAATTTCATTTTTTCATCTTTCCTTTATCTTGGTTAAAGGACAAAATGTTAATTTTTCACAAAATAGTGAAATAAGATCATAATATAATCTCTGGTTAGGACAGACTTTTGCCAAAAATCTTAGTGATCTTAGTGAAAGATGAGTGACAGGCGGCTTACATGGAACTGCTCTGTAGGTGGCGTTGAAGCCTGCCATCTGTACAGAGCTGTCAGTGACAAACTGAATTGTCAAGAAGTTTCCAGTGGACAGGTAGAAAGCAGGGATGGAAATTCCACAAAATGTCCCAACCAGAGGGAAGTCCATGCTGTGACCATCATATACCTGTCACAGATGCATACACCAGTCACAAACCAATTTTGTGCAACAAATTGGACTCCACTGACATAACTTTGACATTTAAGCATTTCTGAACAACACGTGGTGTTAAAGTGCGTTGTTGATTTTAAGGCAGTTTACTTTGACATAGTCGTAGCGGCAGGTAGTGGACCTCTCCAGCTCAAATGACAAGAAAGTCAGATTGATGGCCCGGTTTACTGGCATCTCGATCGTCCATACACAATTCAAGCTGGGCTCATAGCGTCCGTCCAGGTTTGGATCTGGTGACCCGACCATGCCCATTGGCATTGAGAGATGACCACCACATCCTTCTGCAGGACCTAAAGAAAAAGTCAGAGGCCAGTCATACATCTTCAAAAAAAAAAAAAAAAAAAAAGCTGATGGGCCTCAGGAGGAGCCAATATTCTCTGATTCACTTTATGTCCAGAAAGTTCCTTCTGCAATATATTCAGTTTTGATCCCACAAGGAGGTCTTGACATACCAAGAGTTTCTGCATAAGTAGCTCTCCAGCCAATCCCATTCACATTGTCATCTGTGACGAAGACGAGGAACAGCTCATTGCTAGAAGAGCGCAAATCTGGTGGGACGGCTGTTCCACAAAACTTTCCCAGCAAGGGGGCCAGGGAGTCCTGCCCGTCGTGAACCGAAACATAGTCATACCGGCAAGAAGACGAAGCCTCCAGATGAAAGGTGTTAAACCTGCAGATATGCAAGAGCAGAGCAAGGAAATAGGAAGCTGGCTAAACAGAAGCATAACTAAAACAATCTTACAATTGTGAAGAGCTACTTTGAAATGATCACATGGTAATACAGGAGGGAAAGTTACTGTCTGGTCTTTTCCTTTTTAATTTATTTTGAGTTGAGTTACCTTAGATTTATCACTCTGTCTGCTCGGACCCTTATGTGGAAGGTACAGTTGGTGTTGTGGTGATAGTTGATAATAGAGAGAGCTGGGCTGCTCACTGTGCCCGAGGTGCTATTAAAAAACCCACCACAAGCTGGACACAAGAATGCACACACAGACACACACTTTACTTTTTAGAAGATAAAAAAACAGCCAAATAAATCTGTTTCAGAACAAAGCAATGATGCTCCTGAGTCCTGCATCATTGCTTTGTTTCATTCTGTTTATCTGTTGAACATACGCTTTAGAGGGACTGACATTTGGTTGTACCTGTGTACATAAAGATGTCCCTTTATGAATCATTTTAAAAACATTTGGGTTTCTCACTAACAACTCTATTTTCCTCAGTTTGCAATAATATCCATCTAATCTCCATATACAACTCTGAAACTGCTGAAAACAACACACAATGTCTGTTTTAGTGGGCACACAATTTTGTGCTTTTTTTCACTAATCTTAGTAAATCAGGCCTCTTGTATCACTGGCAGTGTCCATCTTCCATGTTTGCTTTTGTGTTTATGAAATCACTTGTTGCAACATCTCTATGTCCCATGTTTGGAGGTTATACTGTGTTGTTGCTCTCTTCTCCTTGAAATTGTCCTCCACGGACAAAAAAGAAAGTTTATGAATAGAATAGAATAGAATAGAATAGAATAGAAATGTAACTTAGTAACACTAACTAGCACTAAATGTAACGTATTAAAGCAGATAAACTAATGGGAGGTTCCTGTTTCAAACTCTTGCTTCTCTGTGCTCGGCGTCAACTTATCATTATCACACTTACGGATGGCTGCATATTCCGCCATGAAGCCAGTGTCAGTGGTAATAGAGTCAGAGTAGAAATGGATAAGCATGGGACCAAAGGTGGAGATGGGACCTGGTATGCTAGAGCCACATAAAGTAGCAACAGCAGCACTGCTCACGGGCAGGTTGTAGATCTTCAATCCGTCATAGAAACAGGTGGAGTGTTCTGGATGAGACACACAGTTTAGAAAACATTCCTCTACTGCACAAGATCCAAGAGATGCAAGTAGTAAACAGGCCAAAGCCTGTTTGTTTTTCTCAGCCCATGTTGATGTTTACCTTCCAATTGGAAGACCTGAAAGGTGAGGATGATCACAGTTTGTGCTCCTGCATCAATGGTGTAGTTACAGTTGGAGTTATCAGGGTAGTCAGCTGGATAATTTGGAGAGGCCACACGCCCGCTGGGAGCTGAGAAGTTTGCACCACACCCTGCATGAACACAAACCATTCCCAGCTGAAAACTGTGAGGAGATCATTCCTTAAAAAAAAAGGGTGCTGTCTTTTTATTGCATTTCACTGAGTTGGACAATAACTTTTTCCAACTCTGGGTTTTCCTTTGCACATCCTAAAAACTGCTTAAAACACGTTTTCCCATTTTCTAAGTTATTTGTATTCAAAATGTTTTAGATTGTTGCAAGAAATGTGGTTATTGTGATTATCTTTTGATTGATATTTTATCCAAAGGTGGATTTTCCAGACTTTTCAGCTCAACACCACTCAAATTCCCCTCAGCAAGAACCACTCCATGGAACAGGGATGAGCAAGTCTCGGCCTCGAGGGCAGTATTCCTGCATGTTTTCCAACTTACCATGCTCTGGCATGTTTAAATTGGCTGGAGACACTTGAACCAGGTCAGTCATGAGTAGAGCTTGGATTACCTGGAAACCACGCAGCCACTGCGGCCCTTGAGGCCTGGAGTGGCCTTTACCTGTTATAAAAACTCCCTTCCGCTCCCAAAAGTCTCCTCAAACTCAACCCCTCACCCTCTGATAACTCTACTGTATCCTCCAGCTGCCATCTTTCTTCCCCATGCAAAATGTGAATCACTAATTCTTCCTCTTTTCCACACTTGCACAGTTCAGAGCATCACCGTTCAAAGGCGGGGCTTTTATAATGGAGCTGCAGAGCATGACGACGTGCAACTTGTGAAACTTACACCAGTTAACCAATCATAAAATTCCACTTTACTACCTGTAGGGGGCAGCACACAGACAGTTTTAGACTATATTTTCAGGAACGAAACAATTTTATCTTAAAAAAGTTGGCAAAGACAAACAGCACTTTTAAAGCCCCATTTGAAAAGGTAAACAGCCAAAACAAAAGAGTGTTTGCTGTTGTTACCATTTAAAGTGCAACTCCACTCCAACCAAATTTGTGTGTTTTGTAAAATCATTCCCAGTAGTCTTTTAATGGGGATTGAGACGTTTTTAGCCAAAAACAAACAGCTTTTGTCATTTTTAAAGCATATTTTATGACCCAGTGGCAGTAGCTTGTTAGAAATACAATTCTGGTTTGTAGGCGGAACTGTTGGCTCGGAACAACCCCTCCCGCTTTGTCTGCACGCTAGAGTACAAGCTTATAACCCCAAACTAGATTAGAGCCGCGCAAAAATAATGGCGAGCTGTAGTTGACCAGCAACTACAGTGATTTGCAAAAGTATTCAAAGATTGCAAAGATTTCAGTCTCTAGATGTGTAAAGCTGGTAGAGACAAACACCAAAAGACTTGCAGCTGGAATTACAACAAAAGGAGGTTCCACAACGTATTGACTCAGGGGGGTGAATACTTTTGCACACTGCAGTTTTTCATTTGTAAATAAACAATTGAACTCTTGCACAATTTTCTTTCCACTTCATTAGTGTGTGCTGCTTTGTGTTGGTCTTTCACATACAATTTTAATAAAATATATTTCTGTTTGTGGTCATAATGTGAGAAAATGTGGAGAAGTTCAAGCGGTATAAATACTTTTGCAAGCCACTGTATTAATGATGTCATCGAGGGGTAGTGCCAATTTGGGCCGTCCGAATTCAAAGACACTATTTTTCCATATCTCTCTGTTTGGATGGCTAAATGTAGAGGTAGGGAGAAGCCGTAGGGTTAGAGTAAGAATTGGGATTCGGCCTTGGAAGATGCTTGGGGGGGTTAGTCTCCAATCACTTGTAGGTGCTCCATTGATTTCTGTCAGTTTGCATTGCACTGATGCCCCCTCCCTTAATTGCAGAGTCTCATGTTCTACTTGTATAATGTTTTTTATGTTATTATTACAATTAGGCCTAGCGGGTTTGGTGTTCTTACCTGTCTTTTGCAATAAAAACCAAAACAAGTTCTTAGCAAGGCAAAGTGCCCCTTTATTGTTCCAAGAAATACAGTAAGACCTTCTGATTCTATTTAGTGTCATACTCACTGGTACTGAAGGAGTAGGAAAAACCTTTGCCGGTGTCTCCAGATGACTGGAATCGAGTTGTGATTACATTGTAGGGAGCCACGATGGGCCCTGGGGCCACAGAACCGCAGTGAGATGCCAACAGAGCCTCAGGAGTTTGGGTGTGGCCTGACCAAACCTGCAGAGGTGCACAGTTGTGGAGAGGCTGGTGTCACTCAAAATCACAGTGAAAATATTAAGTATTTTAGTGTAATAAAACGAAAGATGGAAAGTTCTCAGGAGGAATTCACATCAAATTCAAAGGAATCCGATTAGAAGACTTTTCCTGACACAAATGTCTGTCATATGTTTATACATGCATGGGACAGTACACTTTGTTCACACTTACAGTGAGCCAAAAAAGTATTTCAACAGTCTGTAATGTTGTTAGTTTGACCTGTTTGATCGCAAACAAAGGCTGCTGTACAAAATATTAACATTGATTTTCTCAGGTGTTTAAATACCTATTTTGCAGCAGTAGCAAACACAAAAATAAATTATTAAAACATATCATACAATGTGATATTTTTTGTACTGTCTCTCTCACAGTGGACACACACCTAAGAGGAAAATTTCAGACTCCTCTATGATTTCTAAGTGGGAGAACTTGCAAAATCAAATGGTGTTCAAATACCTATTTGCCTCAATGTATTTGTAAAATGCTTCAAAGGCACTCACCTTTATGTTTAGTTCCAGTACAAAGTAAAAATAGAGCATGTTTTCCAAAACCAATTCTTGCTGTGCACAACTGTCCCTTTCATTGGCTGTGTGACACGCCTAGACCTCCATTTAAAACAATCAGTACTTTAATACCTTATCTGTGTTCAGAGGTCCCAACAGCATTTGTAACAGGACCACACGTTTGACAGTACAGTTCCTGAAATGGAACACACTACAAAGGCTGCATATTTATTGAAATAGGAACATTCATGAATGTGCCTTCAAAGGTAGGTAATTCATGGCATCGTCATTAAATTCAGCAGCATGATACAAAAGTACAATTTCAACAAGGAAAATCTTAATGCTCATCTTTGTTTCATAAAAAATAATAACTTTCACTTTACCCAAAGTCAACCCGACATTTTCTCAAAGTTCCTTTTTTGAATTCTAAGTAGTACCTTGATATAGCTTTCCTGGCATGCTCCACTACTGTCTGGAATCTGAAAATCATGGTTGAACGTCATCTCCAGATGGTTCCCCTCGTGAGCGAAGATCTTCCAGGAGCACTCCACATGGGCTGGGAAGTTCTGGGGAAAGTTTGGTGACTTGATTGTTCCTGCATCAGCATGAATGATCCCACCACAACCTAGAATGTACACGAGTAAAAATTAGGGCTTTCAACGTTAATGCGATAAGACACACGATTAAGAAAAAAAAAGAACATGTTATTTTTTTTGTAACGAAGATACATTTTAAAGTCAGAAGCAACTGTCACGTTGGGCATTATTCCACTTACACCATGGTCACTTACAAAATAAATAAATATTCAACCAATTTTTTGTTCTTTGTCTTTGTTAATTTTTCATAAAATGCAGACTATTTGATTGGTTGTATAGCCTCTTGTAACATGAGAATGTTTCGCTGGGCCGACAGACCCCGACCGCAGCAGCAAAGGAAAGCGATATATATGCTGATCATCATGATAGGTTCAGAAAAGCATCAGTTCAGAGAAAAACTTCACCTCTCAGCGCTTGTTTTTGTCCAGAAGATCAAGCAAAAAGTTCGTTTTAAAGAAGCCTGTGCAGTGATTCAGAACATTTGGGAAATGACCAGAAGTTCTTTTTAAGATGCGCATCAACACCCAGAAGCCAATGAGATTTGAGGATTCACCTGGACCATTTTGTTTTTTATGGCTGGATATCAGCATCTTTGTTTTCTTGGAGTGATCCTGCAGACATGAAAGTCTTTATAGTTCTCCTTATCTTACTGTTGATGTGTTTTGTGAACACAAATTACATTTCTGGGATATCTGAGATAACACTTTACAAATTTAATCCTTTCAGACAATAAAAATTAAGGAAAAATATTCTCTCTGGCCTTTTTTTGTTCAAAAGCCGCATATTGTCGTATAAAATATACTAAATTGTTAATTAAATAATTCAATTGTATTTGGATTTGTTTAGCCTGAAAAAGTCAGTTGGATCAGACGGAATCCACCTGATTTGATCCAGATCTAGTCCTTAACCTTGCATTTGGTCTGTATTCAGACTTTAGTTCACTTTCATTCATCCATCTGTTTACGCTCATCTGGAACCGGGTCACGTGGCAGCAGTGTGAGCAAAGACATCCAGACTTCCCTCTCCCCGACCACTTCTTCCAGCTCCTCTGGGGGGACCCGAGAAGTTCCCAGGAAAGCTGAGAGTCTCTCCAGCGTGTTCTGGGTCTTCCCCCAGGCCTCCGCCCAGTGGGACATGCCCGGAACACCTCTCCAGGGAAGCGTCCCAGAGGCATCCAGACCACATGCCCGAGTAACCTCAACTTGACTCCACTTGACGTAGAGGAGCAGCGGCTCTACTCTGAGCTCTCCCTGGGTGACTGAGCTTCTCTCTAAGTGAGCGCCCAGCCTCCCTACAGAGGAAGCTCATTTCAGCTGCTTGGATCCGGGACCTCGTTCCTCCAGTTATGACCTACAGCTCAACGCTGTAGGTGAGTACTGGAAAGAAGATGGACCAGTAAATTGAGAGCTTTGCTTTCTGGCTCAGCTTTCTCTTAACCACAACGGACCAGTACAGCAACAGCATAAAAGCGGACTCTGCTCCAATCCACCTGTCGATCTCCAGCTCAGATCTTCCCTCGCACATGAACAAGACCCCCAAGATACTTAAACTCCTCCACCTGGGGAAGGAGCACTCCACCCACCCAAGGAGGACAAACTGCCTCTCTCCGGTCAACAACCATGGCCTCAGACTTAGGGGTATTGACCCTCATCCCAGCCGCTTCACACTCAGCTGCAAATCACTCCAGTGCATGATGGAGGTCCTGGTTTATGAAGCAGGACAACATAGTCTGCAGAGCAGAGAGGAAATCCTGTGATCTCCTGGTTGCACCTAGAAATTCTGTCTATAGAAACTATGAACAGAACCGGTGATAAACAGCAGCTCTGCTGGAGTCATCACACACCAGGAAAAGGTCTGACTTATTCCAAGTGTAGGTACAATATGTGCTTGGCCTATCAGATGGGTATGGGGGCTGACGACTATGATGAAGTCATTCTACGGTAACACAACTTAGTTCTTAGCTATGTTAGGTTTCCTGGTAACACCGCTTAGACAAACTACTTCAGCTATGTCCAAATTCCTTCACTACTCAATATTTAATGCATTCGGCATCTTTTAGAGTGGCCCAAATCTATAATTCCAAAATCAAGTGCCCTAGATATTTCCCAGAATTCTCTGTGAAAAACCAGTGCGATCGATGCTCACTAGTCTGGGAAGTATGGATCACAATGAACAATGCAGAACAATTTCAGCCAAAAAAAAGTATGTTGGAGCCATTTTAACGATTTCTCTTTGTTTATTGAATATTATGAACTTTAGATATTCCTTGTTTTTCTTGTGCATTTAATGCCTTGTTTAATTTTCCTGATTATGGTTGTGAAGGTGCGTCCGTTGTGCAGTGGTGTGATTGGTTGACGACATTTTAAAGAGTCCAGCTGGCTGCAATCAACTGATTACCTCACACCTCCAAGTGATGCAGCTTTTCGACTGACTCATTCCGACAGTCCTTGTTTGACTGTTTGCCAGTTAAAGTCAAAACCCACAACGAAAATAAACAAAAAGACAAACGAAACCAGGAGACTGAGTGTTTGTACGAGAGCCGCGTACAGAGATGCTGGAGAGGAGCAGGTGGATGAGGATGAGTGCGCTCTTACGCAGTGAGGCACACACATAGCATTTAAATGTCTTTCTTTAGTAAACCATCAACTTTTTTATCATCAGAACACAGTAGACTCATAAATAGTCTTTGTAAAATGCTTGTATTGATTAAGTTTTGACTTTGTGAATTTGGTGACGTCATATTTGCTGTTAAAAAAAAAGTAGTGAGCATGGGGTCTAAATTGCTTTTAAAATCCAGGGCAGTGGTGGACTGTCAGGGACCCGTCCACCACCTGCAGGTGAAGGGACATGACCCTCTCGTCCACTGGGGTGAACTCCAGCACTTGGCAGCTGAGCAGGGGGCTCAGGAATAAGTCAACACCAGCCTGACGCCTCTCACCATGTGCAACTCCAGAATAGTAGAGTCCAAACTCTCTCAAGTGACTGAGTCCAACTGTATCTAGCTGGTACCTCTCAACTTCTCGCACAAACTCAGGCTCTTTCCCTCCTGGAGAGGTGACGTTTCCTGTCCCAAAAGCCAAGATCTATGACTGGGGTTTGGGTCGTAGAGATGCTCGCCTTTAACTGCCATCTCCTGGAGGTCGTGGGCCCACTGGAGAGCGATCACATGTTGCTCCTTCGGGCTTGACCTGACCGCGGCCAGTGGGAGGAGCCCAGGCCACCAAGCACCCGCCTACGTGCTCCAACCCCAGGCCTGGCTCCAAGGTGGGGCCCTGGCGACACCAATCCGGGCGACGTAGCAGAATCTTGGATTGCACTTCTCAAAGGGGTTTCTGAACCGTCATTTATTCAAGCTTAATGTTTTGTTGACCAATTTTGAAAGTCTGTAACAGCGTGAAATATAAAACTTTTTACTTTGGTATGGTGGAGGCATGCTGCAAGGCGGTTACTGAGGAAATGATGACTAAGAAAGTACTCCGGTTAGAGTTTATGACATACAAATCTTGTTGGGAAAACAGTTGGGAAAACACAGAAACAAAGTGTATAATATTAAAAGTTGTTTTAAAGTTGTGCTCATGTCAACTCACCAGAAGAATCAGTGGACCAGGAGGCTAAGAATCCACCTTTAGACACACTGTGGTCTGCCAGGAAAACTATGGCGAGTGTGTTGGAGCCTGACTGGATGGTTCCCGGAGAAGTGGTACCACAGTACTGACCAACGATAGGTGAACCGGGGGAGCCTCCATTAAAGATGGTGACAGAATCCCATCTACATGTGCTGTGGTGCTCCAGGTTGAAGTAGGTGAAGGTCAACTACAGAAAAGAACATGGGGAGAAGCAAACAATGACAGATGAACTATAAAAGAAGCTTGTTTTGTGCATTAAACCTGAGTATTGTTTATTCAAATCTGTCAAAGAACCACTTACAAATAAAGTCTCACTTTAACTATATATTTTTTTATTGTTAAATACTTCCCAGTGGGGTTTTAATTATGATTAAGCAGTTTTTAGCCAAAATCAGAAAGCTAGTGTTATTTTTTTAAGAATCTTTTTCTGCAGAGCAGGAGGAGCTCACTAGAAATTTGCCTCTCAGTTGTGGGCGGGACTGTTGGTGCAGGTTTTCATGTGCTCCTGATCCAAAAAGTGTTTTAAACACTGCTTGAAATCTTTTGAATGTGATGATTTCCAAAATGATTTTAGCAGGTAAACCAAGTTCATCAATCTGTTTGTGCGTCTGTCCGTCCGTCCGTCCGTCCGTCCATCCGTCCATCCATCCATCCGTCCGTCCGTCCGTCCGTCCATCCGCCCGTCCATCCATCCGTCCGTCCGTCCATCCGTCCATCCTTCCATCCATCCATCCGTCCGTCCATCCATCCATCCATCCATCCATCCATCCATCCGTCCGTCCGTCCGTCCGTCCGTCCGTCCATCCATCCGTCCATCCGTCCATCCGTCCGTCCGTCCATCCATCCATCCTTCCATCCTTCCATCCATCCATCCATCCGTCCGTCCATCCATCCATCCATCCGTCCATCCATCCATTTTCTAAACGAGGGTGTCTTCACCACTTCGATACTTTTAGGGTCACATGGTTGCTGGAGCCTATCCCAGCCACTCTACCACTTTTTGTATGTACTGTATTTTATTTATCTGTATGTGTTTGTGTTCTACTGTGGAGACTGATGTAATGTATAAAGAGCAGGAGTTCCCAAAACACATATTGTGGCTGTTAGTGTTTAAACTCACTGTGATCGTAGAGCCCACTGGAGCTTCCAGCAGCCAGGCACAACGGCTTGGGCTGGGATAAGTAGCAGGGTAATCAGGACTAGATAATGTTCCTCCTTCACCTGTCTGCAAGCCTCCACACTCTACACAAACAGAATCAGTGTCTCAGGCTTCAAAAACTGAACATCTTTTTCAGATTCTACAGCATATGTGCCAGTTATCCCTGTCTAACAGACCCACCAGAGAACATGTACTTGGCCTTGAAGCCCAAGTCTCCCTGGGAGGAGTCGGACTGAAAATGGACCCAGAGTTCATAAGTGAAGACTACAATGGGAAGTGAAGGCGTGGTCTGACCACAAAACTTTGCTAACAGCTCCCCATTCGCGTCACCTGAGGGACAGATTCAAGTTTTTAAAAGCAGCAAACATAAAAAATCTGACAGATATTTTACCTTCATGTTTTGTTGTGCTTTAGTGAAAAGGGTAGAATAATATAATGTATAATGTAGATAAGTATCTGATGTCCATGTAGCATTGTAAATACAGCAGCAGTGGAACAGAAGAAGAAAATCTTGTTTTTATCTCCAATGATCATTTCACTTGGTTTTATCGTTAATGCAAAAACAAAAATCGAATCTAGGGATCAACCGATAAGGTTTTTCAAGACCGATGCAATACAAATATTTTCTTTTTTGTTTGGGTGGCTGATAGCTGATATTTAGGCTGATAATCAATTGGAATACTCAATTTGAAATAAATAAATAAGTAAAATAGGCAACATGCTTTCAAATGCTCAACTCATGATATTTTTACACTATTTTGGAAGCCTGGAATAGATTTTTTTTTTTTAATCAAACCAACCAACACAACTTCTGCACATAAAACAGTTATTTTGTTTTTGCTAATCCCACTATACCAGTTTTAAATAGTCAATCAAACAAACTTAAGTATTTATTGAATTTCTTCTTAACTCTGGTTAAGTTAAAAAGGGATGTGAGAGCAATTTGGGATGGTAGGATAATATTTTTCTTCTTTTTTTTCCCCAACATTCGGGGTAAGGGCATCAGGCACGTGCACGCAAAAGGCCAGAAGCGGCTGCAGCAGGGGCAGCATGTGTGGTCATCGGGCTAGTAAAACAGCCTGCTGCACCGCCGTTACATACACCAACACTTCATCTAACAATGTTGTTTTTTTCCACTCAGATTCTCTTAATCAACACAGAAAGAGCTAAAGATATAGAACATTTAAGTAGTGGTTATTGCCCTGTTCTTTCACACACAGGCAGTGCTTTGCTGTGGCGTAGCTTTTCGTGTGTCACTCAGTGTTTTGTATCTTCCTACTTTCCAGCAATAAAACTCGACAGAATTTAATCTGGTTTAATCTCACAGTAAGGACGGTGAGGACAGAGATGTTTACTACAATTTCAGGGGAATTTTCTGTGTTTGGGTACCTTTGACACGTCCATGCACACGTACAACCTCACTACAGAGACAACCCTTCTCTCCGCCACAGTTCATTCTGCCCCAACCACACCACAAACAGTTTTAATTTCTGATTGTCTGTGCGAGGTAAGCCAATCAGTAAACCGAGACAATGCTGAAGACCAAGCTAAGAACAACCAGTTCAATATCAGCTGTCAGATTGAAAAAAAAATAGTTGCCAAAATAGCCAGTATCAGCTCTGATGCAAATTTGATATCGTATCGGTCGACCCCTAATCTAAACATTTGTAAATCAACCCAAAATATCTCCTAGATGTTTCAACTTAAAGAAAGAACTCAAAGTATGAAATGCCTGAAGAAACAGGGATAATTCACTACAGTTTTTCTACGAGCAATTTTCTGTTATGTATATGTAACTACGTAAATGTACTACTTTGTATCGTCTGAGTGCAGTGTCTTCTGTTTGAGCCTTACCTAAGCGGAACTGCAAGTAGTCTGACTCACAAGTCTGATGGTCCTCCAGGTGCAAGTCTTCAATGAGAACTACAATAGAGGAGTTGATGTGATGAGGGTTCTGAATCAACCACTCGCAGTTCAGGTTGTTGCTATAATTAGACACCAGGTAGCCAGGAGACGTGAAGTTTCCTCCTGATGGGTTGTCCAGGATTCCGCCACACTCTGAAAAACAGTCAAATATTTGCTTTGCGTGGATATTTACCTGTGTCAAACTGTAAATATTTGTGAGGTAGTTCCCTAAGTGATTGTCCTTTTTCAACCAGGGCCAACCTGAAGATGGCATTCCATCTTATCTGAGTTTCATGGCTTCAGATGTGGAAAAGATGTGGAAGTTGTTCGTCTTGTCACTGAAGGTCAGCACAATGGATCCTCAAGACCTATTTGTATTTGCTGACTGGCAGGGTGAGATCACACAGAGTGAAGGTTTTTAACGCCAAAACTGTTCTGACCTCTCACGGTCATCAGAGGACTGATTTATTAATCTCTAATTTAACTGTGGAGGTCCTTCAAGAACTCATTTGTTTAAAAGTGTTACATTCCCACAGTGTCATTTTCCAACCTGAAAACTGTCTAGAACAACCTAAATCAGCTTGTGTATCCACTAGATTCTTCTGGATCTCCACTTTCTTCCTGTGGTTCTTTGTGGAGCGGTCACAACCATCTGCATTTTCTTAAATTGGTTCAGTAATTCAGAAGCTATCCCCGGGTCCTTGATGCTGGCTTATTTTGCATCCATCCTTGTCTGCTTTTTCCAAAGTTGTCACTGAGTAACTTCTAGTTTTGTTTTGAGCTTGCACTAATTTTGCCTCACACCTATGGTGTTTTGTTAAACTTCAGATCCACTTTTTAAATCCGGCTCCTGGTTCTCTTCTCTGGGATTTTTATCTACTGCTTGCCATAACTCACTAATGTTTCCTGTTTGATGAAACCTTTGTTTTTCATTAAAGAATCTTACCTGCTGGTTCATCAGAGGAGTAGGAAGCCATAAAGCCACCACTGGAAATAGAAGCGTCAGTCCTGAAGACTATGGCCATACTGTTGCCAGAGGAGCGAATCTGAGTGCCTGAAGGCACTGTACCACAGAAGCGCTGTAGACGAGGGGCATCAGCACCAAGTCCATTCAGTACCTAAAGGAAGAGCAATTTTGCAGTCTCTCTAAATCTTTTCCTTCCACTCATTTATTCATTTTCCATACCCAAAACACACAACAGGTTGAGTTGAAGGGCTGATTCTGGTCCAGGCTGTCTTTGCTGCTTTGCAGTTGAGATGGATAATTACGAAGAAGTTCATGGGTGCTCATGTGTTTGACCTTACTTAAGGAGAAACTGTTTTCATTTGCAGTTTCCTCATAATTATCTCATTTTAAGTTTGATTGATAGATGTGAGAACTCCCTTGTAGGGGTTGACAGATTATCAACCATGACAATTGCAGGCGCTAATATTAGTTATTTTTATGTAGATTGGGATCTGCCTTTTTTAATCTGATGGGCAGATGCTGAACTGGTAGTTTTTGCTCAGACCCAGCTGTGCTTTTGTCTCTAGGATAATCCCATGATCTGAATGATTATGCAAACTACACATTCAGTTACGCTTTGAGCAACCAGGGCTGTCACTTTTAACGCAAAGGCCTTTTAACACCATTAATGTTTAGATATTAATTAACTCTGTTTAGATATGTAGCAGATGACTTTCTCACAGCTAATTAAGTCACAGTCCCATCATGCCTTGAGTGTTCTACAAAAAATGTCTAGTAGATACCCAATGTACATCTACTGTAGATGTCTGCAGG
This sequence comes from Oryzias celebensis, assembly GCA_014656515.1. Lineage (NCBI taxonomy): Eukaryota > Metazoa > Chordata > Actinopteri > Beloniformes > Adrianichthyidae > Oryzias > Oryzias celebensis. Next base: position 48,532,884 of record BNCR01000012.1, read on the forward strand.
ACATCTCAGACAACTCTTTTGTTTTACATATAGAGGTCTCCTACACATCTACTTGTAGACATTTAATCTTTGGATTTTTTTAGACGTCTACTAGAGAACTTTTTTAAACATTTCCTCGATATAAAATAGAAAAGCCAAGTCAAACATGTTTCTATCATTGGGATTTTGATGTGCCGTCATCCTTTCTCTATTTACTATCAAATATAAACATGACAACACTGGTGTAGAGTCCACTTTTTTTTCCTAACCCATACATGTAAATGTATAGAAAAGTCTACACTTTAAGAACTTTGCCTTTAAACAACAACAACACTTGTGCAGTAGAAGATCAGTGCTTTAAGCTCAAGAGAAAACATCAAATTTTCAATCTACTCATAAACCATGTGATTGGGCCTGATTCCTGATCACGTGATCAGATCGGGACACCCCTAATCTTAATACACTTAAGAGCTCAAAAAGTTGATTTTGCATGATATAAGGCCTTTAAGCTCATACATGGCTTTGTGAAGATGTCCTTCAGACTTGCTTCTCTGCTCAAAAACTTTGACAAGCCTTTGATGAATTTCTTTCCAGTTATTTGCTCTGCTTTGTTGATGATTTTTAAAATGTCCTTTGCATTGCTGGTACTGATGCTGCTCCCCATAGGACATCATAGGGATATTGTCCAAACGGACCAAAAAAGGTTCCACTATCTTGCTGTAGAAATGGAAGAATCTGAGTTTCCTGAAGAAAGACAGTCTGCTTTGTACAAATATGTGGATGTTCTATTTCCAGTTCAGTCTGTTGTTCAAATGGACAATGAACATACTAGCAAGAGCTTCTGACTAATAAACATGGACAATGGTGTAGATATTCTGTAAATCAATTCAATGTGTATCAATATTGTAAAAGAAAAGTTATTCAAAGACAAAGTTTGATAGAAACTCACTTCAACATAGTCAAACATGCATCCTGTGCCAGAAGCCTCCAGCCGCAGGTCATTGATGGTGAGGGTCACCCGGCGATCCGGAGGTGCCACCACCTCCCAGCGACACAATCGGCTATGAGGATATAGGTTAGGGTAATTGGGAGAGGAGATAGTTCCCGAGAGAGCATTCAGCTCACCTCCACAGGCTGCGGAAAAATAAAAGAAGTACACAGATTCAACATGAAAACATGTTACCATCTTTTTAAGGAGATGCCTGTACATGATTAAAATCACATTGTATGAATTCTGAATTAATTTATTTGTATGCTACTGCTGTAAATGCGTTTGAACACCTGTCTAGGTAGAATTTGGACCCTCAAAGACATGTTAGTCCACTAACATTCCACCTCCACTCCTATCAATATTCTAAATTAGAAGCACCAGTTTGAGGTTGTTAGCTGCATGACGACACCTGTACACCCAATACAAGTAAGACTCCAACTACTAACATGGCCAAGAGCTGTCCAAGACACCAGAGACAAAATTCCAGCTCTACACAAGGCTGGAGAGGGCTATGGGGGAATTGCAAATATGGGGGAATTGCAAAGCAACTTGGTGAAAAAAAGATCCACTGGAGCAATTATTAGAAAATGGAAGAAGCTAAACCTGATTGTCAGTATCCCTCAGACTGGGGCTCCATGCGAGACCTCACCTCATGGGGCCTCAGTAGTCCTAAGTAAGGCGAGGACTCAGCCCAGAAATACACGGGAAAAACTGGTCAATGACCTGAAAGAGCAGGGACCACTGTTTCCATGGTTACTATTGGAATACACAAAGACATCATGATTTAAAATCATGCATAGCACAGAATGTTCCCCTGTTTAAACCAGCACATGCCCAGGCCTGACTTCAGTTTACCAATGACCATTTGTATGATCCAGGGGAGAAAGTCATGTGATCAAATAAGACCAAAATAGGAAGAGGAAGGCCAAGAACACCGTCATTTATTCATTTTCTGAAAGTCATTCATTCATTCATTCATTTTTTATACAGTTTTGGCCCTTTCTGAGTCACGGGGCTGCTGGAGCCTAAACCGGCCACTCATGGGTGAAGGCAGGGGACATAATCACACCTATGCACACTCACATCCACACCTAGAGACAATTTAGAGTGATCAATGAACCTATGAAGCATGTTTTTGGATGGTGGGAGGAAGCCGGAGTCCCTGGAGAAAACCCACGCATGCACGGGGAGAACATGCAAACTCCACACAGAAAGGTCCCCCATTGGTGACACTGTTTCAAGTCACCCAGCTGGGACTTGAACCGGGAACCTTCCTGCTGTGTGTAAGAGCGCTAACCACTGTGCCACCGTGCAGCCCCCAAGAACACCTTCCCTTCTGTAAAGCATGGGGATGGCAGCATCATGATATGGGTAGTTTTCTGCACATGGAACAGGACGACTGCACTGTAATAGGGAGAGGATGGCCATGTATTGGGAGGTTTTGGGGAACAGCATCCTTCCCTCAGTTAGAACACTGAGGAGGGATCGTGGATGGGTCTTCCAACATGATGACCAAGGAGTGGCTCTGTAAGAAGCATATCAGGGTTCTGCGGTGGTCTAACCAGTGTCCAGACCTAAACCCAATAGAAAATCTTTGGAGGGAGCTTAAACTCAGTGTTTCTCAGCAACAGCCCAGAAATCTGACTGATCTAGAGAAGATGTGTGTGGAGGAGTGGGACAAAGACCCTCCTGCAGTGTGTTCAAACCTGATGAAAAACTTCAGGAAATGATTGACCTGCTTCATGGCAAACAGAGGCTACTGTTTGGCCAAATCTTCACATTGATTTTCTCAGGTGTTCAAATATTTATTTGCAGCAGTAGTTACCGAAAAGTATTTTTAAAAAGTCATACAATGTGATTTCCAGATATTTTTTAATATCATGTCTCACAGTCGGCAGGCATCTAAGATGAAAATTTCAGACTCATCTATGATTTCTAAGAGGGAGAAGTTGCTAAATCAAATGGTGTTGAAATACTTCTTTGGCTCACTGTACCACTTAGTTTACTCAGCCCTTTTAACTCAGGAGCTTCCCCCAACAACAGGTAATGACAAAGTCTGTTTGAATTACTGTAATCTTTTGGCCATTTATGCACTTAGTGTAATTCCTGCAACAATTAACTACTGTAAACTGTTGCATATCAGTGCGAAACTGCCTTTCTTTGCTTCAGAATCTGTCGGAACAACATTGATTGCATCGTCACTTTTTTACTTTTAGTTGTTACATGTTAACACTAAGCTCTTTTTAGAGTCCGTCGGAATTACGCTTATTGCAGAAATGGCCAAAAGGTTTTGGTAATTTAAAGAGCACCAACATTGCAGCTAAAGCTGTTAAAGGTAAAGGGTGAAATCCTGTATCTTTAACGTTTTACTGTCTTCTTTAAAGGCCTTAAGTACTTTACAGACAGTCCCATTCACCCATGAACATATACATCTACACACTGATGAATGTGTGTATGTGTGTGTGTGAATGTTTGCCTAACACTGGGACTAACCTAAAACCAACAGGAGCAATTTGGGGTTCGGTGTCTTGCCCAAGGACACTGTAAGATAAATTTGTTCTTTATACTTATGTGTTTGTGTGCTTAAAACATGACTGACCCATAAGGGTGTCTTATTTCACTTTTTTACGTATATACCTTGTGACGTATGACTGCCAAATCTGCCTAGCAACAGTGTGCTCAATAAAAGGGTCCGATCGAGGAGGGGCGTGAGAGAGAGAGAGAGAGAGAGTTCATCTGAGGGCAGAAAAACTCCAAGAAAGTCCGGTCGCGACCGTAAAAACGATTTCCAGTCTCCAGTCTCATTTTTCTCCGTTGTTCTTAGGTTTTAAGATAACAAGTACTTTAGATCTAACAGACACCTCTACATATGGGCACAAAAGGGCAGGAACCAAACCTGCAAACTTCTGATCAGGGGTCGACTGCTCTACCTCTGCATCACAGCCGCCCCACAATAATGAGTCATATAATTAATGAGTTAAATAATGAGTCTTTATGACACAGCTTTCAGTCTTGTTGTTCCACACAATAATAACAAAAACACCCTGAATGACGTTCATTGTGTCTTCAGTCTTACTGACAGAAACTTTGGAGTCATTCTCAGTCTGCAGGTCCCTAGATTTTCCTAAAACTAGACATTAGGATTGTCTTTTGTGGAATCAACTTCCTGTTTCAGCTTGAGAGGCAGACACAATCTGTCTTTAAGACTCATTGCAAAACATCTCTTTTGGATTGAACTCATAGTGGCACGTGTGTCCTTGAGTCCCACTTTCAGTTTTGCTGCTAAAGACGTGGACTGCATGAAGTTATTTTAGAATACATATGAACAGACTTTGACCTCACCCCCAAAATATAGGGTTAAAAGGGACCAAAGAACATGAGGGTAGTTGGTATGAGAGATGAGGATGAAGAGAATAGCACTATTTGAAGGCAGATGGTTCACTGTAGAGACCTCTAAAGGGAGCAGTCAAAAGGCAAACACAAACCTATATTATGATGCCAGAAGCAAGTTCCACAGCAATCTTTAAATCTTTGTACCTTCAACACTGGCTTCGAAAAAAAGCTGGAAGCCTGCTGCACTCTGACTGGCATCACTCACAAACTTCACAAAGGCAAAACTGTCAGATGTGTCGACAGGAGCTGGAAGGTTATCCCCACAGTGTCTGCTCAGAAGTGGTCCTGACAAAACAGTGCAAAAGCAATCATTTTATGTTTCCCTTAATGAGTTACCAACCTTGAAAGTAGAAGTCTGCTCTTTTATGCTCCTACCAGTGCCGTTGTACTCTCTGATCTCGACATAGTCTTGGGAACAGCTAGAAGAGGTCGGCAGGCTGAAGTTACTAAAGCGGAGGGTCAGATAGTGTCCAGTGGGCCCCTCCAGGTACCACTCACAGCTGGACATGTCAGGATAGATTCCTGGGAAGCCAGGGCTGTGAATTGAGCCTGTCTGACCAATAAAGGTACCTCCACATGTTGCTGGAAGGGGTTAGAGAAACAAAATGTCAAATAAAAGAAAACTGTTTTGGTCTAGGCTCCCCTTGGTATTTGAAAAGGTAAAGTAAGATTTTCTTAATCATCATAAATGAGAAATGGACACATTGTTGTTGAATCACTGGGTTACATACTGTAGTTCTGTAAGCAGATGAAAAGTTGAATTAGTTGAGTTTTGACCAATCGAGGGCTCAGAGTTAGTAGTCTTTCATAAATCTCTAGTCTCCATAAAACTGGCTTTTAGGGACACAAGAGCAAGTAGCTAACACAAACTGAATCACTGAAACTACAACAGTTGGTGGCAGTCACTGGGAGAGAAACAGAACAAAAGGAAAAGAGACTCAAACTGAAAACTAACCACAAGGTACCAGTCCCAACAGTCCACTGAATCAGCAGCTGTGTTTGACTTCTGACTGTTAGCTTCACATGTTTTCAATTCAAATTTTTGGACTGTGTGTGAGTCATGTATGAGTCATTTATGGACCCTAACATCGCTAACGCCATTTATATCCTGCTCATGTTCATCTTTCATCGTGAATAAACATTTGAGATATCAAAAAAGTAACGTAGCAAACAAGACAATGTAACTTAGAGGTTTTCTTCTATTACCCATGCATCACTGGACATCATTAATTGTGATTTATGAGCACAGTGGCATAGTGGTTAGCAAGGTTAGTAAGGCTCAGAAGCCTTACTTCCGGGATTCGAATTAGGGGCTTCTTGCCTCACACTGAGGCTGGGATCTTTCTGTGTGGAGTTTGAATGTTAATGTGAGTGGGTGTGATTGTGTGGCCCTGCAGGAGACTGGTGTAGCCTGGCTTTGCCCAACAGATGCTGGGTCGGCTCCAGTAACCCTAAAAGGGATTCAGTAGGTTCTGAAAGTGCAAGGCTGGATGGATAAGCTAGACTTTTTTAAAGCTGCTCACAGAAAAAGTTTTGTTCTTTACCTGGACATTGTTGGTCGTGGCAGAATCATTTTTTGGGAAGAACTCACTTCAGCTGGTTCAGATTGGATGGGTGCATGGATTGATGAGTGACTGTTCCCATCATCACTGTGATGTACATGACTGCATATGAGCTGGCTCTGACAGTTGTTCAAAACATTGAATTCTCCAGGCTGTGTAAACCCCAGATAGCATTAGTCCTTTCCTCCTTCTACTTTACCACTCCCAGCTCAATTCAGCCCATTTAATATTTTGACTAATCATGTAATGTTGTCATAGGTTAATTGGTCACTCTAAATTCTCCCTAGTAGGTGTGGATGTGAGTGTGTGATTGTGGCCCCTGCGACAGACTGGCGACCAGTCTGGATTCATATTTGAGTGTTTCACTGGGCTGTCACTATTTGTAAAGTTTACGTCTATTTGTAATGAGCTACATACTCCCCGGGAAAGTTTGAAAGTCATTCACAATCTTGGTTCAATTTCCTCATTTTGGTTGGGTGTTTATGGATGAGAAAAAGATGTGATGCAACTTTATCAATGGTTTGAACAATTCTCAGATCTCAACTCTAACAGAAACATGTTTCTTTACATTTCGTTTTATTTTTTTGCATTGTTTCTGAAATGCTATAACGATTTCCTGACCTTGGAGAGCAGCCCACAAAGCGGCTGAAGACTGATCTCTGCTTACCTATGGAGTACTTTGCTTTAAATCCTTTGTGCGTGACACTATTGTCAGTGCGAAACCTGAGCAGCATGGTTGAACCAGTTGAGTGCTGAGTAGACGGTCTGGTGCTGCCACAGAGTCGGGACACGAGGTCCGAGTTTAGAGTAGAGCCATCCCGGACCTCTAGGTAGTCATAGAGACAGCTGAAGAAAAATATGTTTCTATGTGAAAGGGTCATCTGAGAAGATTAACAACCCTCCCAAAGCCAAATCCTCTAATGAGAATAATGACAGAGCACTCCTGGGGATTAGAACTCTCTGTTGAAAGAATTCTGCAGTTGTAGGCTACTTTCTCCTTACAAAATCAAAATGTTATGGAAATATTTTGCTTCACATCAGTTGACATTGTGCAACTACGTGTACAAATATTGTATTTTAAATGAACAAGTAGCAAACTAACGTAGGAATATTTTAAACACTTCCAATTAAAAAAATTATTTCAAATTACTTTGAAAAAATAAATAATAAAAGTCCTCATTAAACCCTTTACTTTGACCAGCGTCAAACCTGAAAAGTACAAGGTGTACCTGGTAGTAGGCTCAATGTAGAACTCTTTTTCAAAGTCAATCTGGACAGCTTCTCCATTGGGCACTCTGATGACCCAAATGCAGTCAATGTTCTGGGGATAGTTCTGCGGGTAGTTTGGTGAGGTGATGTATCCTGGAGGATCAAGGTCTCGGAGCTCAATGAAGCCTCCACATGCTGCAGCAACACAAGAACACTATTTTCACATCCTTTCATTATTGAAAGCAAGAATTTAGATTTCTGACATTCAGAATTTCTTACACATTTTTCTTCCAACAAGCACAACCCAATCCAATCTTTTACAGTCATTCTGAGTAAAAAAAGCCTTGCAGATATCCCATAGTTTGACTCAGAAGAGCACATACATGTCAAATGTTCCACAATCTATCTGCCCTGCGTCAGAGATTGGAAACCCAGTTTATTTTTAATTCAAAGACAGTATTCCACAATATTAAAAACCAATTGTGTTACCGTCCTGATACACAAGGTTTTATTTTCTTTTTTGTGAGATGCTTAACCCTAATCCATTACTGGATGCTGCAGTCTTCCTCGGATGATTGGACCAACAGTTTAGGATTGGTACAGTCCTGGCTGAAGAACACTGCTCATTTTTTGTCTGGATAAAGAGAGATACCTGCTAGAACTCTCAACATTCTCAACTGTGGACTTAAATAAGGGTTTGAGTGCGGAGAGTTCTGGGAGGAGATAAGTGACCTACTATGGGAAGAGGCCTCTGAACCCTGTGCAAACACAGTAGAAGCTTGATTGCCTAAAAATGGGAAAGTATTTTCCGTTTTCCCCAGACCAACATCTATAGCTTGCATTAGAGAGATTTACAGCTTGCTATAAAGCAATGGGAATAAAAATCTGCACCTCCCCATTGGAGACAACGGTCTCAGCCAGAAAATCTTCACTTCACTTGCTGTCTCAAGGCAAGTAATGAGTCACTTCCCCAGGTGGAAAACTCAAGAATCTGGGAGTTGTGTTTACATTGGGTGTCATATGGAATGTGAAATTGGCACAGCATCAGCAGTACTGCATTGAGGGAAGATCTGAGTCTCAGAACAAATGTTATCTGTTGTTCTTGTTTTCTGCACCCAGGAGAAACACTGCTAAAACTGCAAACATTAACAGCTTATCAAGGAAACTTATACTACAGAAAAAGAGGAAAGCATCAGGAACTGCAGTTTGTAGAGCAGCAGCCAGTCTTCCAACCTCCCAGTCAGACATCCATTTACCAATCAGAGAGTGATATGGCACCAGTACATCAATGCTTGCAAAACAAACAGAGGAAACTTCTTTTTTTTCAGACCAGGGAGTCCTCAGCAATGTTCCAGACTTTCTTTTAATATTTATGTTTTACAGTATGTGCAATAGTTCTAAGGCAAGCAAATGCAATAACTTTTTTATGTTATTTGATTTACTTCCAGTTCAGTCTTTGCATTCATGGCCACATTACTGAGAATGGGTTGTATAGTTTGTCAAACAGCTGAACTCTAATTTTCAAATTGTTTGACAAAAAAAAAAAAAGAAAAAAAAGAAAACAGACTGGTCATTCAGTCTGTTTTCCTTGATCACATACCTTTACTATGGGCTTCAAAAGTCAGCTTAAAGCCACTGGCTTCATTGCTTGAGTCAGTCACAAAGTTAAAGAAGATTTGGTTATCAGTAGTCTGAAGGAGGGATGGGGGCGTTGAGCCACAGATCCGGTCCCCTAGCAGTGGAGATGAAGCATCTGGACCATTTCTAACCTGTGGAAACAGAATGTAAGCCATTTTCAGAGGCAGAGCTGATGAAAATTTAACAAACAAAGTCTGACGTGACTTTTCACTGAGGCAGATAGATGAATATCTGGTAGGTTCTAGATGGTTCTTTGGACGCAAACACCAAGCTTTTTCAATGTTTCAAGGCTCAGACTAGTCTAAAATGAAAGCTCTCAGCGTTAAAAGTAAAAACAATTTGAGACCAATTTTCTAACAAACGTGAGATTGCAGCATGCATGAAGCTGACATGAATGTGACTGCAGCAAGTCACCTGAAGGGAGTAATGTTATTTTAAAAGTAATGAATCTGTTTTTCACTGCATGTGAAAATAAAACTGGTCCAAAATAAGACATACCAACCACTTATGAGAAAAATAATCGGATCTTAGAGCAAGTATCAAAATGCACAACTTGTAAGATAAAAACAAATGCACGATCTGTGGAATAAAAACAAATCTTAGTGGCACTTTTAAACTTTGTGGGTATCAGCTCTGTGTGACTGATGTATGCACTAATACAAGCAGCAGCAATGAAAAGGTTGAGCCCAAAATAGTAATAATTAAAGGATGAATGCAAAATCTTTGCCACAAATTGGCCTTCAAAAAAAGAAGGTAAAAAGCAGATCTTGTTGGGATTCTTCTTTATAATAACTTATTTTTACCTCCAGGAAGTCTCCTGAGTTACAAGATGTTCCAGAACCTGAAATCTGAAAGGGACTTTGGAAGCTAACAGAGATTCTGAAGCCAGGTGAGACCATCACAAGCCAGCTGCAGTTCAGACCAGGCAGGTAGTTCTGGGGAAAGTGGGGGCTGCTCAGTACACCTCTGTTAACATGCAGGACACCCCCACAACCTGAAAGTCAAAACACCGTCATAGTTATTTTGCATCAGGATGACACCAAACTTTTATTTAATATAGTGTGTGGCAAATTGTGTTCTACTAAAGGTGTATGTGACGGGGTGTGTTTTTATTGTTTATTTTGGGCTCTATATTCAGGACTGGCGCTGTGAGAGGGAATTCTGGGGAACTTGAACTCCTCACGGACGTGATGGAGATGTGAGTAACAGGTGTGCACCTGGTGGTTCTTATAAGAGCAGCAGGCGCAAATCAAACGGACGCAATTCCAGCGCAGGGACAGGAGCTCTAGAAGAGGGGAGAAGAAGAGACCCAAGAAAGGAAAGAAAAGGGGTCTGATCTTCTGCCCCCTACCCCATCCCTGGTAGGGGGAACCAGGCCCTCAGCAACAGTGGCAGTGTCCCTTGGGTGCTGGCTTCCAGGGCCCGGTGGCTCTCTCTCCACAAAGGGAGCGGGTTCCCTGAGTTCTCTGGTAAGACCATGAACTGGGGGTCACTGGGGGTCACATCCCATCTGAGCCTGGGGGTGTCCCTGTGGTGCTGGCTCTGGTCCTTGCCTCTGAGCACTGCCTCTCCAAAATTCCAACAGTGGGTGAGCCTTGTTGGCGCATGTTTACAACGCTCTTCAGGAACCCCCACTTCCCTTGGGAGTCCTCCTCCTGGGCGGAGGTGAGTGGCCTCTGCCTTCCTCTCTCCTGGACTTCCTGTGGAGTGAGTGGGTGGATGGTTGCTTGGAGTATGGGTGGGTATCCCTTGGGGGGCCCTAGGGTTGGGGGATGCCCAGAACTTCCAAGGGGTAGAGGGCTGCTTGTCTGGGGCGGGGGGGGTGGGGGGGCTCTCCAGGGGTGATGGACTCCCTGGTGTGGCGGGGGGTTATTCTTCTGGTGAGGCTGGAGCTTGCACTCTCCATGCCCCTGTGCCTCCCTGCTCTCCTGCTCTCTGGCGATGGGGGGTCATGTGGCAGTACTGCTGGCGCTGGTCTGGGTGGCTGCTGTGATTGCCCAGCGGGCATACATCCTCAACCTGCTATACTGTGCTGGTGGTGGTGGGGGGAGGGGGGGTAATAGCAGTGTAGTATTCTAGTATTCTTAATTAGGGTCATAATTTGTTATTGATTTTTTTGGTTTACTTTTTTGTTTGACCAGAGGGAAGCAAAGAAGAGAGAAGAAGAGAGTGGGATGTCAGGGATGGGAGAGTAAGGGCACCAACTACCTCAGGGTGAAGGTAGGGTTCACTCAACTAAACAACAACTACCTAGTCTATCACAGAGAGGCAAACAGACACACATCTACGGTCCAAGTCAGAGTCACCAATCAATCCATGAGCCTTTATCTAGAGCTCAGCATATGGACTTTAATTCTGCTAGTAAATTTGCTTGCCAACCTTTAGAGTAGGATGCATTGAAGCCCTGGCCGCTGCCTTGGCCGTCTGAGGAGAAATGGATGAACATGGAGTCTCCTGTTGAGTGAAGTGAACCTGGAGGGTCTCTGCCGCACACACTGGCTATCACAGGAGACACACTTGTTGCACCTGAAAACAACCATTCAAATGAAAGAAAGTTACCATGACTGCTTGGGCCAGGACCCCATGCCCACAGAGAACCAGCAGAGAGCTGTTTAGTGGGAGAGGGGGCAGAGGATTTTACAGAAAAACGTCAATGCTAGAGAGCTTCATGGCGATCTCAAAGACAACACTTGTAACAAAGAAGCAAAAATAAAAAGAAACAGCTCATTCCTTGCTGCTCAAAACCATATAAATGAATCAAGGGAGTGTGGGAATGTCAGGTCGAATATGAGGAATCAGTTCTAAACATCTGTGCCACCATATGTTCATAGAAAACGCCAATTAGTTCCTAAAAATGAAAACATAAAAATATTTAAAGCTGTGAGTCATGTTGTATGACCCACAGGCGCTACTTGCCCACACACTCGAGTCCCCACCGGCATAGTAGCTGCTACACACCTCCACCCTCACGCTGCCCTCTCTGTACACGCTAGTCGCTGAGCGGCCACTTCACAACTGTCGCAGCCAAAATTCACTTTAGCTATAGATGCAAACAATACTAACATTGCTAACGGATTCAGCATCTACGACCATCTAAAAAAAATCCCATTGCTAATAATGCTAACTATGTTAGCAGTTCTGAAAGTTATACAGCAGGGTGGTGCTTTTGTGGTGTTGGCAGAACATGTCAGCCAAGTCATTAACTGGACGAGTTGCCAGGAGGTGACAAACAGCTCTATGTAATTCCTAAAATGAATGGAAAAAGTAAAATCTTGGATTTCCTTGGCTTCCTATTGATTTTTGTTGACAACGCCCACATTATGTTCATATCACATGTCAAATTGTTTTGTTCAGCCAAGAATGTATGTAAATGTATACAATATTCTGATAAAAAAATGTACGAGCAACAGAGAAATGTCACCTTTTCAAAATCTGCAAATTTTAAAGCCAACATTTTACCCCAGGTAGCTTCCCAATGATGCTTGAGGGGTTAGGAGGTGAATGATCTAGGAGTTTCAATTTTTACAAGGTACTTAAGGGGACTTTTTTGTATTTGTTTTTATGATGGTAGCCTTTTTCCACGGTCAAAGGTCAACAAAACTTCGGTGGTGGTTGTAGACTTCACCTGGTGGCAGATAGTGTGTAAAATTCCGGAAAGATTGCTCAAACAAGTCTTTCATTTTTTTTACTATGTTGTGCAAAAATATGAAAATTTCCCACTGTGCCACAAAATGGTCTCCAAGCCATAAGTCCTGTGGCCATCCCATAATAGTTTCAAACCTTCCTTTAAATGATGCATGTGTTTTGGAGTGGTTTGTGGATTTTCACTTTTTGACTTTGAGCCACAAAAGAGATTCATTCTTGATGGTTTCTCCTGCCAGGTTTTTTCCTATCCCAAATTCATTTTCTCTGGTACTTGGTGCGTACTTCCTGAATATCTGGCAGGGGTGAAATCTTTGCTGAAACGCATAGTTGAATAGAAGAATTGCGGAAACAATCTGGTCTTTCAGTCCATGATTTCTGCAGGCTATAAATATTAAGAGCCTAGTTTGACACTCGCCTTCAATGCAAACTACAAAACATTTAAATTCTTTATATTGAATCGCAGAATGACCTGTCGTCTCTGCTTCTGTCTTTAGGTGGCACCACAGCAAATCACCAATGTCCAAGTGTGATTTGGTGTCATTTATAAGGAAACTTCGGCTGTTTCCCCTGAATCTAAATTTGGAATCTTACCGTCTCTAATAACCATTCTGTCAAAGTAGCATGGGGGCGATCCCTCTATGTCCAGAGATAAGATGTTGAATTCCACCACAGAACCTGGAGAACGGATCAACCATGTGCACTCCTGGTTTTGAGAATAGTGTCCAGGCCAGTCAGGGGAAAATAGGAAGGCTGAGGACTCTCCTGCCATCACCTGTCCTCCACATGCACCTTAAATGCACAAATGCACACAAAACTCAATATGCATGGGTTCTGAATAAAACACAGTTTAAAAACAGTGAACTTCCCAATGTGCAAATAATCCTGACAAGGCGGGGGTGACAGACAGACAGACAGACACCTGTGCTGGTTTAGAAAGGCAACCCTAACCCTAAGGATCTTTACATAAAAGTCATTAAATCACACGTAATTGAATTCATTGTTTCATCAATCCTCCAAATTTTCCAACATCAAACGCAAATTCACTTTTCTTTTGGTGCCCTTCACATATTCTGGACTAACTTGAATGTGTTTGATGTCATTGCCATGATAGAAGGTCTGTGGTATGATCCACAACTCAAATGGCAGCACCACACATCATCATGCAGGCCTTAACCATTCGCACATTTGCACAGTGACCAACGATGTTTTATTACTAAAGATGGAAAAAACGAAGACTGTCGCACAGCTTTACTTTTACAACCTATCCAATCACTGTTTGAAAGACTACTTAGTGTTTGGCAACCTTCAATATTGCCAAAGTGCTTGAACTTTTCTCCTCTCTTTCTCCACTCTGCAGCAACACGAGAACTAAAAGGGACAGCTTTTTCTTACCTGGTGGGATAGTGGGTGATGGCCCAGAGTTCTGCAGAGCAGTCCATTCCAAAAGGAAGCCTCGTCCCCCAACCACTGTATCTGACTTGAAAAGCAAGGTCACAGAACTCCCTGAACTTCTGATGAGCTGGGGCAGGGACAGGCCACAAAATGTCCCAAGAGGATAGTGATAGACATCTGGACCATCAAATATCTAGAGAAGGAAAAGGATTTCCTCTTAATTTCTATCTAGTTGTGTTTTTTCATCAGAGGGACAACACAAAGCCTCAACATTCTCATTCATCACCCGATGAAGCCTCAAAGTTACAGATAAGGTGCGTTTGTGAGTCAAGATTGAAAGTCTCTTTTGAGCTGGACATACCTCCTGCTAGTTTTCCAGGAAACCTGCCTTATCTGCTACCGTTTACCTATCTCAAGGGGTGTTTGGCAAATAAGGAGCTTCAATGGCAGATTGGTTAGATAACATGTAGGACTCCGGCCTGTGGATCTTGACACCCCTGGCCTATACACGGCACATTTTAGTATGTGTGATTGAAATACATGACTCACAATAAGTTAGGGATTTTGTTGTTTACATGACTTCTATTCCTATTTGGTCTTAATTTTTGTGTGTAAAAGTTCACTTTGATATGACTTATAATTAGTGTGTAACGAATAATCAACGTAATCGATAAGTTGATTACTTTTCTAATGAACCACCCAGATCGATATATCTTGGAAAGGTGTTAATCAAATCAAATTGAATCAACTTATAACATAAAACATATTTTCAAAATTAGATAGATCAATAATTGATCTTGGAAAATACTATTTGGATTGAGACACATTACTATAATGAATAAATGACCAACTTCCATCACAGAGGACAACACACATACGATGTGACAACAAATGATCAACCATCATTCCAGTCCAATGTGTGGAAACACTTTGAATTTATAAAGTCATGTGACCATACAGAGTGCTAGAATGTTCCAAAAATGTTCATTTGGATCATTCTGTGGAAAAACAACAGTGGAATGAACTTAATCAAACTACAATGGGAATGGGTTTGTCATTCATTCTTGTTTACTTGTATGTTTGTACACATATTTAATTTACACTTGATTATCTTGAAGAAACACAATCTGTAAAACTTCACCTGCACTGTTCAGTAGCAGGTATTTATCTCTGAGTCACACTGTTGAAGTTTTGAATAAAGATGTACTGGATCCATTTTTGGATCGAATTGGATATTTCAAAAGGACCTAAGATTGAGGTTGAATTGAATCGTTAACCACTAATTATGATACAAATCAAACGGATATCGAATTGATTCACCTATAGTAAAAGTGAATGAGAAGAAACACTATTTTCATTAGTTTGATATTTATCACCCCAGAAAATTAAGAAAATAACAAAGATAGCCCTAAACAACAAAAATTGACCATGCTAATAGCAGGTATTTCCACCATTTGGCCCCAATAACCACTTGACACCGGCGTCTCATGCAAATCCCTAGGATAATGATGTTTTAAGGCAATGCGTTCCACTCTTCCACAAGTTCTACATGCAGTTCGTTGGACACCAGTAACCGCTATCAACAACAGTTTTGGACTACTCCACCTTTCTCTTGAAACAGGATACATTGGTTTTTCTGCACCAGGCACCTACCTTCTTCCTTCAACCAAAAAAGCAAAAGCATGGCCTGCATTGCTGACCTTCAACAATTTGGTATAAAGAAGCATTAAAGAACCCAAACAAATAACAGCAGGTTGATAGTTTTATGTGAGTGTGAGGCTGTTTCTCTGTTTTTATGTTCCTACCGCAGTACATTGAACCTCACTTTGAGATGGTCATAGAAGCAGTCATACAAGTCCTCTATGTCCATGTCCAAAAAGCGGATTTGAATGTAGCTGTCTCCTTCCACACTGATGGTCCAGCGGTAGTGAGCATTGTTGGGATATGTTCTGGGATACAGTGGGGAAGCAATCTGACCGGACTCCCCCGTCACATCAATGCCATACACTGTGGAACAAATGCTGTCATTCATCTCATGTTTGAAAACTGACAGGGTAATGGGCATATTTGTATTCAACTTTTCTAACTTTCTAAATAATGCCCAAAGAGCTTTACAGTCACAGTCTCATTCACACATGCACACACACACATTCACGCACTGATGCCAAATACTGGCACCAACTTAACCACCTGGAGCAATGTGGGGTTCAGTGAGACATGTCAAGATGTTTTAAATATTGGTTGTTTTAAAATGTAACCAAGGATTAGTTACACACAGAGGTTCTCCTGGCTTTAAAGATGTATAAAGATTGTGGAATCCAGGTTTAAACATGTGTATTGTTCTCATTTCTTATTCACTTATTCACTGAAATGCTTCCAGTTTTTCAACTTTTCTAAACTGGTTCCACTTTTTCAGTCTATGATCTCTGGTGTCATGTGCTCTCATCCTCTGCTAGTGTGGTATGACTGTGGCCTCAAAGCACTCTACTGTGATTTCTGTGTTTCATGATGAAGGCCCATCTCAGGCCTTGCTGGAGGAGCTGGCAGCTGTTCCTGTTCAACAGAACAGGAAGAGAGCCAGTGCTGTTATTAAGCTTAAGATCATTAACTGGATGCCAAAAACAGTCATTCCTAAATCTGTTAACAGCAGAACCTCTGCAGTAGGAAAAGTATCGCTATGCACTTGTTATGGGTAGCCTTCTCTCAAGTTTTTATGCCAGCAGTTTCAGCTATAATTTTTCCACAGCAATTCTACAAGCATCATCTCTGCAATGCACTATCATGCAGTACTACTCAAACAGCAGTGCCCTCTGACAAGGATGGAATCAGTGGTGGAAAATCCTTTGAATATAGACCTGAAAAATGCTAACGTTCTAAAGAACAACAGTTTCAAAGTTATCAGACACTTACAGTGTGAGAATGTGGCTCTGAATCCCGCTCCGCTGTCTGATGAATCAGACACAAACTTGACCCACAGAATGTGACCAGTCACAGAGGTGTAGTTGGAGGGCAGTGAACTTCCACAGAAGCGACCGACTAAAGCCCCAGTGGAGTTGCCTTCTCTGATTTCAAGGTAGTCATTATCACAGCTGGAGTCCCCTTGGAGATGAAATGTTCTAAGCAAAGGAGCAAAGACTATTAACCGCATTAGAAAAAAGGCAGCCAAAAAGTCGCTGCACATTTACCCTGCACATCAAAAACAACTTTTGGATTGTGATTAATCACGACTAATCACAATGCTTTGCTAGGTAAATTTTATACCACAGTATGCAGCTTTCGTACAAAAAAGGCCAGAGAGAACATTTTTCCTTCAATATTGTCTGAAATGTTTTAATTTATAAAGCTCAGATATCCTAGAAATGTAATTTGTGTGCACAAAACACACCAACATTAAGTTAAGCAGAACTCTGAAGAACTGTAAAGACTGCATGTCTGCAGTTTTACTCCAAGAAAACAAAGATGCTGATATACATCCATAAGAAACAAACACTGTTTCTGCACTTTCAATGGTCTGGGTGAATGATCAAATCTGATTGGCTGCTGGGTGTTCATGTGCATCTTAAAAAGAAGTTCTGGTCACATAGCCTAAATGCTATATCACTGCGCAGGCTACTTTAAAAAAAAACTTTGTGCTTGATCTTCTGGACAAACATAACATAACATGAAAACCCAAAATAATAACAAATTGACTTTAAAAAAAGGAAAAGGAATGAGAAAAAAAGAACATAACGACAAAAATCAGTTATGAGGCACCAGAGAATGGAGCTAAAGTTCAATAGCTGTAAATCTGAATTACAGCCCTCCAGGTCTTTTAAGGTTGCCAACATAAACGCTAAAGATTTAGAAAAAAAAAAGATCTTCTGGGGGACTCCCAGCACCCCGAGACTCTGAGAAGGCTGTGATCTGTAAAAGGCGACTCTGAACTATACATCGTAATCTGCAGCTGGAGTGGTGGTGTATGCAAAGAAAATCACAGAATATTTCTACAAATCCGACATGTCAAGCCCCACTTTTAAAACAGGCATTAAGCCAAGTGGGCATTTTCTAAAAAAATGATGGATAAAACCCGAGTTTAACTATTTAGAAAGATTTTACATGGACCTACAAAAAGGACAGCTGCACACGGTTTCCTGGGGAGCTCCTGATGGTCCACACACATTCCAGGTTTGGTGGATAAGCATCTGGATAGTTGGGACTGTTGAATGCACCACTCTGCATCACCATCTCACCTCCACAACCTGATCAGTACAGATGGGAAGAAGGATGTTTTAAAGACCCTGCCATGTGTCAGAGTTTGACCATGACTTGCAAGTTAGCTAAAAGCATGAGCGTAGTGTCACACTGTACTTGAAGTGGAGGCTGAGTATACAGCTCTGAATCCTTTTCTAGAGACGGAGTTATCAGTGACGAAGTTCACCACCAATGCGCTGCTGAAGGAAGTCACAGGGTGAGGTACCTCTGAACCACAGAAACGACCTGCAAAACATTGATGGGGATCATCATGGCAACAGCTTGTAATCTCATTCATTCATTTTCTGAACCACTTTATCCCTTTCGGGGTCACGGGGTTGCTGGAGCCTAACCCGGCTACTCATGGGTAAAGGCAGGGGACACCCCTGGACTGGTCGCCAGTCTGTCGCAGGGGCCACGGTCACATACCCACATCCACACCTAGGGACAATTTAGAGTGACCAATGAAGTAACCTATGGAGCATGTTTATGGATGGTGGGAGGAAGCCGGAGTCCCCGGAGAAAACCTGAAGACCAGGGGAGGACATGCAAACTCCACACAGAAAGGTGACACTTTTTCCCCAGGAACCGGGAACCTTCTTGCTATGAGGCAAGAGCGCTAACCACTGCGCTACCGTGCAGCCTCAGCTTGTAATCTGCTAAAGTTTAATCAGGAATCTGCTTCCAGACCCCAACGTTTTTGTTATGTTAAGGTGCAATCACACCAAACGCAATTCGCGTGTTCCACCACTCCTTTGCCGCGTGGATATTTCGCTGGTCGCCGCATGGCCAAAAATGCGTTCCCTAAGCTTGCCACATAAGCCCTGTGTGGTAGCTAGTAGCTGATGCTTTTAGCCTAACTGCTACACGGAACTAGCAGCTAATGTTGGAGCCTGACTGCTACATGGAGCTAGCAGCTAATGTTTAGAGACTGATTGCTACATGGAGCTAGCAGCTAATGTTTAGAGACTGATTGCTACATGGAGCTAGCAGCTAATGTTGGAGCCTGACTGCTACAGGGAGCTAGCAGCTAATGTTGGAGCCTGACTGCTACAGGGAGCAAGTAGCTAATGTTTAGAGACTGACTGCTACAGGGAGCAAGTAGCTAATGTTTAGAGACTGATTGCTACATGGAGCTAGCAGCTAATGTTTAGAGACTGATTGCTACATGGAGCTAGCAGCTAATGTTTAGAGACTGATTGCTACATGGAGCTAGCAGCTAATGTTTGGAGCCTGATTGTTACACAGAGCTGCATCTGTCAATCTCATTTACAATCCATGGGAGACACAGATGATGTTTAGAGATCAGGTTTATTTATTTTGAAGAGTTCTACAAAAACATCAGTGATCACATCTCCATGTTTGGGTTTATAAGAACATTTAGTCTCCTTTTAGCTCCAATGAGTTTGTCTCTTGATGCTGTGTCTGATTGATGGTCGCTTCTGCTGTGTTTCTGTCTCTCTTTGACCGAGTTCAAAAACGTACTCTCGCGCATTAACATGAGAGGGCAAAAATTTAAAAAAATTAAACGAAGGGGACCTTTTTTTATTTTTGTCTCAATGAAAATAAGAAAACATCCTAAAGTTCAGGAGTCCTGAGCAGACTGCTTTCTCATTCACCAGCGGCCCTCTGTCTGGCTGCGAGCTCCTCTACTGGGAGCCGACATAGTGAGGGTGTTCACTACAGCTCCATAGGTCCTGCAACAGACTCTCTAGAGCAGGGGTCACCAACCCTGTTCCTCGAGGGCTGCCGTCCTGCTTGTTTTGCAGCTAACCTTGCTTCAGTAGATGCTGATTAGCTGGATTGAATCAGTGCAGTTTCTGATTGACTGAAGACACCTGATCCAGATGAGCAGCAATTACTGAAGCAGAGTTAGCTGTAAAACCAGCAGGACGGCAGCCCTTGAGGAACAGGGTTGGTGACCCCTGCTCTAGAGTGTGTCTGCAATGATTTTTAAATGACTGATAGAGCTGTCAAACACTGTCGATTGTTTAGAATTGATCTCTTACTGAAGTTCTCTACTCTAAAACTACAAAGGTTTGTCTTTTGGTCTTTTTTTGCCCCAATCAGGGACACTGAAGTTATCTCCCAGATGCTACTAACACCACAGCAAGGTCATCAGCGAGTTGTGTTCCCTGTGATGATCTGCAGCTAAACAGTTTTGTGTGAAAACTCAGCAGATTAATCAACAGTTGTGCTTCTGCCTCATTTTCTTAAAAAATGTATGACATTCACATCAAATATCTGGGAAGGTTTATTAAGAGGCCCTGCAACAGACTAGCAACCTGTCCAGGGTGTACCCCACCTTTACCCAACAACTTTTAGGATAGGCTTCAGTATCCATATGACCCCAAAAGTGATTAAGAGGGTGAAAAATCTAGCGGAAGCACGTATGGTTTTATTATCAGAAAACTGGAGATATGTCATTCAAAATGTCCTTTGTTCTTCAGGTCTTGATTACTACGATTGTTTTCTTCCCATTGTGTACTTAAATTTGTATCAAATGCTCAATTAATCTAACAAAATAACAATATCTACCTATAGAGGGCGCCTGGTAGTTGTCTCCATCAAGAATCTCCACAACATCATGTGAGCAGTTGGAATTGATCGCCTCCAGATCAAAGTCAGTGAAGGATAGGGTCACATGGTTGACTGTACAGAAAACACACACCAGTCCGGGATTTAAATAAAACTTTACAAACAGAAAGGAGAAGGTGATTTCAGGTTGCTCACATGGTTCCTGGGCCTTGATGAACCAGCTGCAGTTCTGATTTGGTGGGTATGGTGCTGGGTACCGCGATGATGCAATGACTCCACCAATGTCATCCGTCATGATGGTTGCACCACATGCTGTAAAAAATTTGAGCTGCACAGTTAGCATGAGGCAGTCAGCTGATCTGAGTGCAGAGACGTGCATGATGCCCTCATTTTCACATCTACCTTAACACACCTTTGAGATTTTATTAGCAGTTTACTTCTATTAAAATGTCAGATTTTTATAGATTTACAGCTTATATCTTAAATAATGTGAGAAACAATGTGAGTGACTAAATAAAGTGGGTTGAATGTTTCAAATCTCTCAAACACATTACTGTACAGACTGATTCATCAGACATTAAAACAGAATACAGAAAACTGATGACTCACCCTCAGAAAAGCTAGCACTGAAACCACGATGATCACGACTTGAATCAGACCTAAAGCGAACATAAATGCTGTTCTGGGTGGAGGTGATGGAGGTAGGCAAGCTGGAACCACAGATGATCGCAAGCAGGGGGAAGGAACTGCTTGGACCATCATGAATCTACAGAAGAAGACATGGTGTACGGTCATTTTAGTGATACATGGTCCCCCTGCACAAGCACCACTGAACAGATAGTGGTTAATAAAAATATAGATGCCAGTATTTATCCCAGAGTTTGTCATAACTGTTTTCTCTGTGTGGCTTGGCAAGCTAATGTGTCCCCTTAACTGATGACACACAGGGTTTTCTGTCTCTTTTTTGTTCTTCATTATGCTATTTATGCCACTAGAAAAATAAGTATTTTCTTTCTTTTTATCTGTTTCCTTTCACAGTGAGTCCAGAGGCTACTCATATCCCAAAAACTTCACATCTTCATTTTTTTAAAAAGAAATTGGCTCTTTATATTGATCATCCATTGCTAATTATAAAAATGAGTCATTGAATTCATTTTATAATGCTGCAATAAAACGATAACTTTCCTTTAATCGTCAGGGAGCCCTGTGGTCTGACTGATCTGTTTATGAGAAAAACTGATGTGTCCGGGCTTCCATAGAAAAAGAAACTACACCAAACCATCAGCCAAACATATAGACACCTAACACATCACTATGTGTAGAAACATTTTGGATTCAAAAAATTGTAAATGACCTTAAGATTCAGCCCAATCCTATTTTTATTTAATTTACTGGCTTTTTTTTGTACAATGTTGTGGCTTTTATTTTCAAGAGACGCAAAGAAGCTCTAAACAGCTGTCTTTCTGCTCTTACCCTGCTCTTCTAGTTGTTTTGTTGCTTTATTTCATTTATTATCAACAACTACTTAACATTATGCAAAAACTGAATGTTTTTTATTCATGTAAGTGTATAATATGCATATGCTTTTTTTATTCCTACCTGTCACAGCAGCAGCAGCCTGCTGCTAATCAGCTGATCAGCTGATTCCCTTCACCTGTGCCTGCTCCCATACATCTCTCCCTCTGCCCTTCATTCTCTGCTGAATCGTTGCACTACAAGCTCTCAGAAAAACCGTCAGCGGTGTTCATGCTCACCCCTCACCCCTCAGCCCCTGAGCCATTCTGCTCAGTTTGTCTTCCAGCCTTCACACTGCCAGCAGCTGGCACATTGCTATGTTGATGTGCGTCTGTGCGTGTTTTTGTGTGCTGGTCTGATTAGATCAGGTTTAGATACAAAAATATGATCCCATTTGTCAATCACTGTGTTTTATTTTGAAAATGTGGTTATATTTTGAAAATTGACTGGATTTTCTCATGTGTCACACCAAAGCATTCTGCTGCCTGGTGCGAGCTGGCACGGAGGTCTGCGTCTGATGTGAACTATACTGTAGGCTACCAGGGCGCTGGATGGAAGCGGCTGCTGTTCAACGCACGTCCAATGTGAACCTGGCGTCAGTTGTCAGGCCTGGTTGACCTATGGTGTCATTCACACCAGACGCGAATGAATGAAAAATATTCTGCATTGCTCTTTGATTTTATTATGTTTTTTGTATTCTCTGGCAGTCTAGGGTAATGCATTCAAACCTACAGCCTTTAATAAAAAAGCATTATGGATAATGCACGAGACTATAATGAGCACACCTTGGAAATATTTCTAAAGTTAAGATTATTGAAATTTAAAGATTTATGAACTTTAGAGACACTGCTGTTAATGTCTAATTCCACATGTTTTTTGTTGCCATATGGTTAAAAAAATCTTCTTGTAAAAGAAGAAAATAGTAAAAAAATTAACTTTAATGTACCTAGTAAGTTAAATCTACACCTAAACAAATGACTATTTCCTTTGCTGGGGTCAAAAAACTGAATTTGTTGGACAATGAACTGAAAAAGTGTTTAAGTATTGTTTTAAGTTTAAATGTAAACACAAAATGACTGATTTATAGTAAAGACTCGCAGCACAGTCTGAACTGTTTCATGTGATACACTCAGGCAGTGAAGCTTCAGACGTCATCATTTTCAGCTCCTCCCCCTTATGAAGAAAGCCTCAATACACGCTTCACGGAAACTCCTCCTTCACTGCTGGACACACTCCACGAAACCTCGATACAGAACATCACATCACTAGTTTTGGATACGTTATTAAATGTTCCATTTCTGTCACCAAACCTGGTCTCCTGCATGTTGGGTCCTCCACCATCATTACCTGAAGTTTTCATGTAAACTTGGACACTGGTTTGCTGGAACTTGTCGGAGTCTGTTTCTTTCCTCAGCTAACAGTAATGTAGGACTTTTAGATGGGAGTTTATTCTTGTTTTCTATTTGAAATCCTTTCAATTGACTTTTGAAGGAAAAATGTAAAGCCTCTTGTCTTCCAGTATCTTTGTTTGAATATAGTGCTTGTTTTAAAACAGTAAGAGGAGCAACTTCTGCCATAGTTCCTATGATATTGGTTGAGCTTGACATAACATTTCTAATTCACTCCCGAAAGGAAGTTAATGTTTTACACTTTTGTCTGTGATTATGTTGAAATACTCACAATTTAAGATTGCATACAAATAAAAAGTGAAATAAAGATTGAGGGTAAAATCGACAGAAAAATGTTCCTCACAGGTGCTGTCACTGATTTTTATCTTTACTTCCCACCTTTATGATCACTTTGTAGACAGAGGTAACAGGTCCATAATGTTCAAACACAGATCAACTTATCCTCTTACAGCCACATAATCCCATGTGCAGTTGGTGTGGAATTCAATATCCAGGTCAGTGAAGTTCAGGAACACGCGGTGGTTGTGATCCACGCTGATGACCCAAGAACAGTCTACGTTGGTGGGATAACTGTTGGGGTATAGAGGAGAATGGATCTCCCCTGATGGAGCTGTGATTGGACCTCCACAGCCTGCAGAAAAGATCACTTTAGTTAGGTAGTTCAAAAACATTGTGAACGTTTCAATGGTTTCAGATGAAGGGCTGTGAGCATTCCATTTGAAATCATCATACGCAGATAAAATGAAAAATGTTTGTTGGAAAAGGGTTTTTGATAAAGACAAAAATGTCGCAGGTTATTTTTCCTCCATCCAAAGAACCCTGACGTACGTTTACCCATGTCAAACGCACAAAGTGTCACTTGGGTTTTTTAATGAAAATCCAAAAAAAAAAACTGTACACATTGAAAATGCTGGGATGGACTGCAGCTGAGATGGCCATGTCCAGCATGCATTATGGGTTCTGACGTGTCTTTGAGGAGCCACAACAGCTCCTTTTCCCAAATAGATAAATGCTACACGTCTGATCAGATTGACCCTGTGCTTCAATACCTGCTAAATGTTTGGAGAGGCTGGTTATCAAATCCACCAGAGATGCAAAACCACCAAAGGCTTGACTCACATCAGTTTGAAAGTACAGCAACATGTTGATGCAGTTGCTGTTGTGCTTCTAAGTTTTTAGCAGCACCCTTTAAACAGAAGTACTTAAGCAAGAATGAGCTTGGTCAATTTAATTTCCGCTTTCACAACATCTATGAGATTAGACTCAGCATCTCATTATATATTTTACTAACTTCTTAAAGTCACACAGTGACTCACTGTTAAAGTTGCTGATGAACTGTGCTTAGGCTAGTTCCAAACAAGCCACCATTCAAGAAATACTTAACCAGACATTGTGATTCTGCAATCATAATTTGGCCATAAAAAGACCAAAAAAATGGCAAAACTAATCAAGCCAAAATTTCCCCATTTGTGACTGCCAATGAGGTGGAGAAAGTTGTTTGTTGGTGAAAAGGTTAGAGGACCTGTTCTTTGGGAATAATATCAGAAATGTGGTAAAAAAAAAGTCCTCAACAATGGTTTTTCAAAACAAAGAAACGGAGAAACACCCAAGTATTTCAGCAGTTCCTGTTGACCTTCTCGCACTGTTAACTGGGAGTTTTCCTTTGTGATTTTCTTGGTGTACCAAGGCTGAAGAACAGGAGAAAACACCAGGGAAGATCATTGGGACTATTTTTTCTCAGATCAGTAAAGTTTACACTATTCTCTGTTGAAAAGAATTCATGACATCCTGAAGGACGAAGAGCACCCAGCAGCATATCATCTGTTTGACATAAAGCTTTTGGAAAGAGCCATAAGTTTGGCTGACAGTCTCTTTCCTCATTCTGTGAGGAAACCAAATGGATAGCTCCATCTCTCACTGTGACCCATTTTTTTGCACACTCTCTCTTGCACTGTAGTATGGTTGAACTAGTCCTTGCATTTGTTATTTTTAATCGCATAAATATTTACCACATTTCTAATTGCATTGAAAGTGCTTGAATTATTTAAATGGGCTCAATTCAATATCAATTCTGGAATGATATATTGTTGTCATAACAACGTCATGAAAAGAAGAAATGAATAGAACCTTTAGTATGGATGTAAAAAGAAATCGTACATTCCAAGTATCCTGAGCTTCCTCACCTCCCTGAACTTCAGTCCAGCTTGCGTTAAATCCTCGACCACTGACATACTCATCGGACTTGAAGCGCACAGTAAGGAGGTTGCCAGTGCTGGAAACCTGCATGGGGCTGGATGTGGTACTGCAAAGCCTGGCCAGCTGGGGAGCCGATAGGTCTGGGCCTCCATATACCTTTGATTAAATTGAGAAATACTGCTTAAACCATAGGTTAAGTTCCTGATGCTGGTAGTGTTTATTTCAAATGTAAGTTTGTTGATATGTCAGTTCTTTGTAAACATGAGTTTGTGTTTTAAGAAAGTAGAGTGTGTGTGCTGAAGCAGGACATGCATTCAGGAAAAGCAGGTGAGGGAATGCATCACCTGTCATCATACCTCATTGTTACCCTACCAGTCCAATGAAATGTGCTGTACAGTGTATAGTAATAATACAAAACTTTATTCAAAATGTTAAATTCATTGTTGACGTTTTGAATTTATTCCCTTCCTTTCCATTTGAAATATAATGTATTTCACATTTGTCTGTTGTTTATTTAGAGTTAGGGTCTAAAGCTGCACTGAAAAGACACACGGTAAGGCAGGTAGTAGCTCTGCCACACTGAAAAGGGCGCTAAACTGTAACCATATGAGGACCAGACAAAGGACTGAGAGAAGACGGGACTGGCCCACCTCCTGTATCTATCCCACACGGAGAACAGGGTGGACGGGAACCTATATTGAGGGAAAAGTCGAAGCTACAAAACCACACTAGAGGACGGAGAGTTCGGAACGCTGTATCAGAGGTAGAGCCACGTCCAGTGTTGCCAGATAAATTCACGGTTTTTCAGCCCAAAAGTTGAGAGCAATCAAGAGCATTCTAACCAGCTGTATGTCCATGTGGTACGGAGCCTGCACCGCATCCTGCAAGAAGCCTCTGCAGCACATTGTGAGAACAGCTGAGAAGATGGCCTCTCAGACGTCTACCACTCCTGCTTCACACAGAAAGCACTCAGGATTGCAAGTGGCCCATCCCTTCCATCTCAGAGCCATTTCTGCCTGCTTCTCATCAGGAAGGAGACTGCAAAGTCTCCGGGTCAGAACCAGCAGGCTGAAGGACAGTTTCCTCCACCCTCTGCCCCCCACCACCCATCCTTCCCTCCACACTGTCCCAACCATAGACTGCCTTCACCCACTCCTCTACCTACTGAGCCTTAGCACTGTTAACACTTTATACATAATCTCATTACCACTCTTACATTGTCGACACTTTATGATTCAGTCCATCATACCATGTCCATTTTTACTGTATTTTTTGTTGATACTTCTTATTTGTATACTGTGTACAATAAATACTGTTGTTGTTATTAATAACATTGTTACTTTTATTGCTGTTTGCACCGTGGGTTGAGAGGAAGGGAATTTCATCTGTGCTGTATATCATGCATATACACTATACTTGACAATAAAGCTGACTTTACCTTGATGATTAACTTGATCGCCACTATATCCTTTATCTACTAGAAGCTGCTTTTCAAAAATGTTCACATAATGAAAAGAAAAAATACCTGCTGTGAACTTAAAGCAAAAGTAGGCATTACATTTTCCTGAGTACGAGTGTTTGTTCTGTCTCACCGTCCTCTTCCATCTGTGCAACAAAACATGCTGTTGTTTGTGGATGCAGATCTTACTTCCAAAACGTCATAGCTGCAGTCCTGGTGGAACTCCACATCAAACTCATGAATAGTGAGGGTGATGCTACTGCCAGCTGATGTGGTGATGTACCAGATACACTCTTTGTTCTCAGGATACTTGCTTGGGTAGCCTGGGCTGGAGAAGGAGCCAATGGGACCAGCCAGCTCTTCGCCACATCCTGCAGAAATCACACAAGGTAAAATACAACTATGTCAAATCCATAGAACATAAAATAAACCTGAAACTTTCTGTTTTTACATTTCGATTGTTCCTAACTGGACATAAAAAGCTAAAATAAAATATTGTGTTCCCTGTCTTTTATTGTTGATTCAAAATATAGCAGTTATGAAAAACTTTGTAATGAGCAGAGTTTACCCCTGTAAACAAAAAAGCACATATTTTTGATTATTGGTCCTTATTTTATTATTATTTTTTTGTTTAAATTAACATTTATAAATGAAAATTTAGATTTTTTGGAATGTCTGCTTTCTTTTATGAAATAACTTTTAGGTAGTGATTGTATGGTTAGAACTTAAATATTAATTGTATGCGTGCGAGAGTGAGAAGGTGCGTATATGAGAGCGAGAATGTATCTATGCAAGAGTGAGGACGTACGTATGCAAGAGTGAGAATGTATGTATGCAAGAGTGAGAATGTTCGTATGCAAGAGTGAGAATGTATTTATGCAAGAGTGAGAATGTATTATGCAAGAGTGAGAATGTATGCATACGAGAGTAGGAATGTATGTATGCAAGAGTGAGAATTTACTTATGCAAGAGTGAGAATCTACGTATTCTAGAGGGAGAATGTATGCATACGAGAGTAGGAATGTATGTATGCAAGAGTGAGAATTTACTTATGCAAGAGTGAGAATCTACGTATTCTAGAGGGAGAATGTATGTATGTATGTGAGAGTGAGAATGAGCGTATGCAAGTGTGAGAATGTATTTATGCAAGAGTGAGAATGTTCATGTGCAAGAGTGAGAATGTATTTATGCAAGAGTGAGAATGTATGCATACGAGAGTCAGAATGTACGTATGCAAGAGTGAGAATGTATGTATGCAAGAGTGAGAATGTATGTATGCAAGATTGAGAATTTACTTATGCAAGAGTGAGAATCTACGTATTCTAGAGGGAGAATGTATGAATGTGAGAGTGAGAATGAGCGTATGCAAGTGTGATAATGTATTTATGCAAGAGTGAGAATGTATTTATGCAAGAGTGAGAATGTATGTAAGAGTGAGAATCTACGTATGAGTAAGGTAGTATAAATGTATGCAAGAGTGAGAATGAATACATGCGAGAGTGAGAATGCACGTATGTGTAAGGTAGTATAAATGTATGCGAGAGTGAGAATGCATGTATGCGAGAGTGAGAATGAGCGTATGTGTAAGGTAGTATAAATGTATGCAAGAGTGAGAATGAATGCATGCGAGAGTGAGAATGCACGTATGTGTAAGGTAGTATAAATGTATGCGAGAGTGAGAATGAATGCATGCGAGAGTGAGAATGCACGTATGAGTAAGGTAGTATAAATGTATGCAAGAGTGAGAATGCATGTATGCGAGAGTGAGAATGAGCGTATGTGTAAGGTAGTATAAATGTATGCGAGAGTGAGAATGAATGCATGCGAGAGTTAGAATGCACGTATGAGTAAGGTAGTATAAATGTATGCAAGAGTGAGAATGCATGTATGCGAGAGTGAGAATGAGCGTATGTGTAAGGTAGTATAAATGTATGCGAGAGTGAGAATGAATGCATGCGAGAGTGAGAATCTACGTATGAGTAAGGTAGTATAAATGTATGCAAGAGTGAGAATGAATGCATGCGAGAGTGAGAATGCACGTATGTGTAAGGTAGTATAAATGTATGCGAGAGTGAGAATGCATGTATGCGAGAGTGAGAATGAGCATATGTGTAAGGTAGTATAAATGTATGCAAGAGTGAGAATGAATGCATGCGAGAGTGAGAATCTACGTATGAGTAAGGTAGTATAAATGTATGCGAGAGTGAGAATGCATGTATGAGTAAGGTAGTATAAATGTATGCAAGAGTGAGAATGCATGTATGCGAGAGTGAGAATGAGCGTATGTGTAAGGTAGTATAAATGTATGCAAGAGTGAGAATGAATGCATGCGAGAGTGAGAATCTACGTATGTGTAAGGTAGTATAAATGTATGCGAGAGTGAGAATGCATGTATGCGAGAGTGAGAATGAGCGTATGTGTAAGGTAGTATAAATGTATGCGAGAGTGAGAATGAATGCATGCGAGAGTGAGAATGCACGTATGTGTAAGGTAGTATAAATGTATGCGAGAGTGAGAATGCATGTATGCGAGAGTAAGAATGAGCGTATGTGTAAGGTAGTATAAATGTATGCGAGAGTGAGAATGCATGTATGCGAGAGTAAGAATCAGCGTATGTGTAAGGTAGTATAAATGTATGCGAGAGTGAGAATGCATGTATGCGAGAGTGAGAATGAGCGTATGCAAGTGTGAGAACGTATGCATGCAAGAGTGAGGATGTACGTATGAGAGAGTTAGAATGTATTTATTTGTAAGGGAGTATAAATGTATGTAAGAGTGAGAATGTATGCATGCGAGAGATTGATAATCAATTAAGTCTAACACAGCCTCTCATACAACTAACTCATGTTTGTTTCACACATCCAGCTTTTTGTTTCCCTTTTGGGTGATAAACATTTTGTAAGAGACTGTATTCATTAAAAAAATTAATTACCAAGTAATTGCTTTGATGGTGTTGCACCACTCTAAAAGCCCAATTACATATTTTTAAAGTACTGGTATTATATTATTTTATAGCAGCACAACCAGACACAGCTATTGCAAACTTGCTAATTGAAACACACTTTATACCCAGAACTCCAGTTAAACCTGATGATGTCAACTGTGTACAAGTGGATTGTCACTTTTAAAAGAAGAACTAGAAAAGATGAAAAAACAACAGCTTTAAAAAAAAATCAAATATAAACCAGACATGACCATTTTCAGAGCTGATTGCACTTTCTATATTTTGTTCTAGAAATGTGTCTCTAACCGTTTTGGTACCACATCATCTGAAATCCAGACATGAAGATAGAAGAGTCTGTCCTGAACACCACGGTGAGGGCGGAGCCTGTAGTGCTGCTGGCAGGAGGAGGGGTTTGACCACAGTAGGTTCCAATTAATTGAGCTTGTTCATTTGGTCCATTGTAAAGCTGGGATATTGAAGAAGGGAGTTTTATTATGAAAAAATAATCAACACTCGCTATGGGAGGTTAACATAATTAATATGAACAGCTGAAATGAATGTTTACAGTCAGACCCTGGTAAATTCTGATTTTAAGTTACACTTATTTAACCAGCAAGGTTTCATTTTACTGACAGTTAAGTTAAACAAGTTATGTACAGAACAGATAATTTAACACCATTCCGTTAATTCATTTTGCCAGTGGTATTATTCTTTGATGTTGTCGAAAAACCTTTACATTTTTTCCTTGCATTATACAATAGATTCAACTTCTTGATGTCCTCAGCCAGGATCCAGAATGGAGAAGTCGTTACCTTGATGTAGTCATAGTTACAGGAGGTGAAGGACGCCTCTAAGTCAAAGGTGATGAAGGTGTAGTTGATTGTATTTCCACTGCTGGCTTGGATGGTCCAGCTGCACATGGCATTGGCTGGATAACTGTTAGGAAAGTTGGGTGACTCAACCATTCCCCTGTGTCGCCCTGAGATGAGGATGCCCTGACACCCTAAAGTGAGGAATCACACAAAAAAAACTCAAATCTATCCATTTAAACAGTGCACCTTTCATGCTGTTTTTTTTTTTTTTTTTGCTCAACTTTCACAGTATTGAATAAATTGAATATTATGTGATTGATGTATTTTCACCCAGATATCATGACTTTCCTCTCTGCTTATCATGGCTGATAAATTAATCTGCCATTCTCTCCGGTGCTTGTGCTGATTTGTTGTGTCTCCGGGCTAGTGGCTTCAGACTCGGTTAGCTCTGACCTTAATCTAGCTTGCTCGAAGTCTTCTTTCATGTTTAGGCCAGCATTACAGGTCGATTTCTTTGTTTTTTCTCTGCAAAAATTGTCTTCCAATCTAAAAAATGTAGCCATGCAGGAGGTAAATAAGACTCAATTATGGGGAGCTGTATTTTAGTGCTGCCGCATTGTTCAAGGTCCCACCGGAAGTCCTCTGTTGTTATATTTCATGTGTTTTTATCTTGTGCCTCTTTAATCTCATTATTCAGCACAGCTGTGTGTTCTTACGGGAGATGTATGATGCCAGGAAGCCTCCGGTGTTGACGCTGCTGTCTGTTCTGAGCTTGATGTACAGTTTGTGGCTGGAGGAGTTGATGGAGCTGGGCAGCTCTGCACCACAAAGCTTGGCCAGAAGTGGAGCGCTGCTGCTGTCTCCATCATGCACCTGAAAGCAGGCATCCATGTTAGGGAACTTTCTTTATGTTTGGCCTAAAATTGATGTTGATTTCATGCTTTGTATCCTTAAATGTGCTATTATCAAGAGTTGGCTGCTTGGACCAGCAGGTTTTTATGTTGTCTAACTGTTAAAAATACTAAAAGTTTATTTTATATATATATATTTATAAAACAAAATTATGACTTTGCCTGTTATTACAAATACTTAGCTTCAAGTCACTGAAGAATAAATATATGCACAATCACTAGGTGATAACTCCATAAGTGCAACCTCTAATGTTCACCTGGTGGAAAAACAGTAGGATACTTACAGCTAAGTAGTCAAAGGAACAGCCTTGGCTGGACTCCAGATGGAAATCAGAGAAAGTGAGCTGAACTTGGTTCCCATGGTTGGTCTTAATGTTCCAGTAGCACTCGGCATTGGGGTGGTAAGGCAGGGGGTAATTGGGAGAGGAAAAACCTCCAGTTGCAGTTGTTAATGTCCCCCCACAACCTGGTGAGAGAGCAATCAAACATGGAAAGTCATATCAGAAAAAAAAGGAATTGTACGAATACAAAGATTATTGGTTTGTCATTACGTCTAAATATGAAGTTACATCCACTTTAGACTTAACTGTTTGTTGACTTGTATGTTTACTTTAAGTATGAGGTTAAATATCCTTTACGTAAAGAGCAGTCACTAGGGCTGGGCGATAACATGATAACAACATATGAGTCATTTTATAATTAGGGATATAAAAGTCGTGTCTATGGGGTGTATTTATGAATTTGATAATTATGAACTTCAGCCAATGATCATTTTTACATTTGGGTACATTTACACGTTTCTATTCATTTAATTAAAAAAGTGAATAGATTTTTTTTTTTTTTGTTGCAAAAAATGCGTATCCAAAACTGAAACCTGTTGGTTTTATTCTGTCCGATTTTCAATGTGTCAGTTTATGCTCATCCCATTGACAATGAAGTGTTTTATAACTGATTCCTAAATATTTATTTTACGTAACTACTAAAATATGACAAAAGTGCTTACAATCTGTTTTGCTTCTTTAACCAACATTAAATCATCAAATTTGTGTGTTACCCACAGAAAACTTCTCCATAAATCAGCAATGGTTCGTTTCAAAGTCACATGACCAGCATCATTTTGATGCTGTATCGTTTTTGGTAGGAAATGTAAAGACAGTGTGGTAACTCATTGTTTCTCCTCTTCAACATTTTAGCAGTGTTAATGTACAATTGTAGAGTAGACAAACTGATTTTCAACTGTGTTGCTGACTTGTTCATGTGAACTTGCTTTACAATGAAGACAATAAAAGATGTGTTCATACCATTTAGAAATCACTTTTATGCAGTTTCATTTTTTTATAAAAATTCTGAAAAAGTCCAAAAAGTTCAATGCCTAGGGTATTTCTGTGTAAAACAAACTCTTATAACTTCATGTTTGTTCTGTAAAACGTGAAAACATTAGAATTTATTTATAGAATTAAAGCTTTGTTTTTGAATGGAACTGATCAAACTGTTTAATATTCTGTTTTATTCATGTTCCCTTTTGAAACCTGAAAGCTTTTGGTTTAATCTTCAGTTTAGTTTGTAATATTGATGCATTTTTTTATTTTCTGGGAGAAAAACTGTTGCATCATGTTCCTTCAGTGCATCTGTTAGGTTTAAAGTCTGACAGGAACAAATATTGAAATCAAAACAACTGGCCAATGATTACACATTTCCCTTAAAGCTCACAGAGCGTTCACATTTGAGAAATATAGTTATTTGGTGTATATTGTGATATATTTCATTATCGCCTGATATGAAAAACAAGATTGTGATATAACCCCCCCCCAATACTTCAAGTACTTCAGTACTGCTAACATTCATGACCAAAGGAACATCAAAATGTTGCTATGTTTGCAACTAAATTCTCAACAAAACAAAGCACAAAACCAAAGCAGCACAGTTAACAAGTCAAACTCTTCCTGCTCTGTGAAGCTGGAATGAAACTAGAACCAATACCAGTGCATCAAAGTCAAAACTGACCAGTTTGAGTTCCATCCCAATGGGCAGTGAATCCAGGATAACTTGTTGTGGCATCTGAGTGGAATCTAACCCACAATCGGTTGCTGTGTGACACCAAAGCTGGAGGTCTCTGATCACCACAGAACTTGCCAATCAGGGGAGATGTCTCATAGCCTCCATCTCTGCAGACAGATAGAGGTATTTTGAAGCCAGCAAACTGCTTGGTGTAACAACATGAGTGTACTAAAAATACTTTGGATGAACCCCAACATCCACAAAGTCTTTGTGCACAAGCACAAACCCACATGGTTGACCCAATGCTAAAGGTCACATATTTACGACCAGATGAAATGTACTTATTGAAATGTACAGATTCTGTTTCTTTAAAGAGTATTAAAAAGCAACAATTTAAAAATATAGATTTAATATGCCAATAAACAATTATTTAGCATGAACACAATATTCATTCATGATTTAAATGATCATTTGCACTTGATGTCTTACCGGATCTCCACAAAGTCAAAATTGCAGGAAGAAGGGAAGCCCTCTAAGTGAAAGTTGGTGAAGTTCAACAGAATCTGCATGTTAAGTTCAACAATAATCTTGAAGACGCAGTCTCTGTTGTTGGGATAGTAATCAGGGTGGTTGGGAGATGAAAAAAAGCCAGTGGGGGAGATAAAGGTCTCTCCACAGTCTAATTAGGAAAGATAAATACAACGTAGAAATATTTAAAAATCATTGTATAACACAAATCATAGCTTTCAACATAAACACTAGAAATCCATCTATAATCCCTATAAACTATGACACAGCCACTTGGAAAAGCATAGAAGACACAAGGAAAAGACACCTGAAATATTGTTTAACATTGCAGAACATTGTAATTTTACATCGTTGTAAAATAAATTAAACTTTTTGAAAGTGCATGGAACACCGTGGCTTAGGAGGCTTTGAATTATTGTAAAGCAGCAGTCTCCAGTCTTTTCTTTCACACAGACCTGTGATAGTCTCAGATTCTCCGATTCAGTGACGTAGAAAAGAAAAAAAAACATTTGTTTTATGTGAATCTAGTTTAATAACTGGAATACTCTACCATCTTGATGTAAAAACATGTAGTTTTCAGTAACACTTTAAAATAACTATCCGTTATAGTTAGTTCACAAGTCTTTATCATACTGTTAGTTATTGAGTTATAAATGACTTGTTAAATAACAGTTCACAATTTATTAAGGATTTAGAAATATGCCTTATAGATAGAAAGTAGATAACTAAGAAGGTTTTAGTTAGCTACTTATAAATGACCCGTTGCCTATGATTTCTAGCAGCTCCTTACTAATAAGTTATAGATCATACAGAAGTTGTTAGTAAATTACTTACTAATGACTTGTTAGAAATTAGTTTACATTTTATAAATGTTACCCGGATGTTATTTTTAAGTTGTCTCTATTCCGTATTTATAACCTGTTAGTAAATGAGGAACATTTCCAACTAACTCTAAACCTAATCCTAACCCTAACCATAATTTTAACTATAAGCCTAACCCTACATTTATAAATCCTTAACAAACTGTTATTCAACAAGTCATTTATAACCCACTAACTAACAGCTTATAATTATTTGTTAACCAGCTGTAACGGATAGTTATTATAAAGTGTTACCTAGTTTTCTTAGTATCTCTTTTTAAAAATATTATTATGGGTCGCAGCAGTCACTGACTGCAAGGACCATATTATTTTCACATATGGAACAAAATACTGTGTCTTTGAGTCAGAATTTGACCCTCGGCCACATGCTAAAAAAGTCATCAAAATTTGCACATTGCCACATCCCAGTGCCCAGCACAAATACATGTTGGGCTTAGCAAAATGCTTTCGCCCCACCCCCACCCCCCACCCCAAGTCAATGACACTATGGCAAACGAAACCTTAAGAAAAAAAAAAAAAAGGAATCTAAGTGCACTGTAAGAATTTTAGCTGTGGGAGGAGCTTCTTGAATAAAAAGGAGAAAACAGTTATACATTGCTCAGCATAAATGAGTACACCCCTCTATGTTTTTAAAGAAACCTTTAAGTGTCTGTTCACAATCAACATTTCTTTGAGATATACTGCAAAATACCACTGTGGTTCGACAGGGGTCTTGGTGTGGGGATGGCTGGGAATCCTCCCTCCTTTTTTTTTACATTCCATCATCCACCTCAGCTTCACATAAACATTCACCTGAACACAGGCGTCGGCTCACCTTTGCATTATTAGTTTACGGGACAGAATGAAACACTTCATGTGTGTTGGTTTGTATGCATATGTGTGAACTGTATGTTGAAGTTTGTGAACACTCTTGGAGCCAGCAGGTATGTTTGTAAGAACTGTGTGTACAGGCCCCGCCCATTTTAGACCAACACTCACACTTTACTGTAATGATTATAAACTTCCAGCATCTTGTTGTTTTATGATTCTATCCTTCCTCCCCTGTAGTCATCCTCTAACTTCTGTGACACCCCCCCCCCCCCCCCGGGTTTTTGCGTGTGGGAGGAGCTAGCAGCTAATATTTTTAGCCTGATTGTTACACAGAGCTGTGTCTTTTTATCTCATTTACAATCCATGGGAGACACAGATGATGTTTAGAGATCAGGTTTATTTATTTCAAAGAGCTCTACAGAAACATCAGTGATCACGTCTCCATGTTTGGGTTCATAAGAACATTTATTTTCCCTTTAGTTCCAGTGAGTTTCTCTCCTGCTGCTGTGGCTGATTGATGGTCACTTCTGCTGTGTTTCTGTCTCTCTCTGACCGAGTTCAAATGCTTACTGTGGCGTATTAACATGAGAGGGCAAAAATAAAAACAAGAATAAAATGGGGGACCTGTTTTTTTTTTTTTATTGTTGTCTCAATGAAAATAAGAAAACATCAAAAAGTTCAGGAGGTCTGAGCAGACTGTTTGTAGTATGTCGCCAGACTTGGTGCTGTCCTTCAAAATCACAGAGCTCACACAAAATCCTTGATGTAGTAGTTTTTGATGCAGAATGGATTAATTTTTGCTTCAACCAATTGGAGTTAAACTGAAGATTTGGTAATGGAAGTTACATTGTCCACCTTCAGTTCATGTTTTGGAGTAAATAAGTGTTCAAAAGAATTCATCCTTGTGGAAAGTTTGGACATTTTGTTCAATGCTACTGATTAAATTAGTACTTTTTAAAGAGGGTGTATTCATTTATGCTGAGCACTGTAGCTGTGCCCTCTTGAATGTATAATGTATCAACCTTAACAGATTCATGTACCCTGAAGAGGGCATGCGGCTCACCTGTGGTGGCATTGATGGACACATAACTGGCAGAGAATCCCTCAGTGGACAAACTGTGGTCAGACACGAACAGCAGCGTCAGCTGACGCTCAGAGCTTGTGATAGATGGAGGTACTGAGCGCCCACAGTACCTGTGAGACAAACCACATCAGGCTGAATAATGCTTTGCCTTCTATCGACCGTGGGTTTTTGAAAAGCAAACCCTATCCCAGCTGCCATCCACCTGGACAAATGTGCTCTCCAGAAAGAGGAAGTGAAATAAAAATAGAGATTTGAGAAGGAAACTATGTGAAAAAGAAGTAAAAAGTGGTCTGTTAATAGAAAATACAAAGATGTGGAAGTGTCACAGACTTATACTCTTTATAGTTGACTCTGCCAGGTCATAGCAGCTTCATGTAAAAATGTTTGTGAGGGTGTTTGCACCTGCCAATCTTTTTTCCGGTCTCCACTGTTCCATTGTCATACACTTCCAGGTAATCATAATTGCAGTCATAGTGGTATTCCAGGTTGAATGAGTCGAATGACAGGCGGATCAGGTTTCCAGGCTGGACACTGATGAACCATGTACAGTTGGCTCCATGTGGATAGCTGGTGGGGTGTCCGGGGCTAGTGATGGTGCCTGAAGGACTTGTCAGAGTGTCACCACAACCTGGTACAAACAGTAAACTTTAAAAGTCAAGAATCTTCAAAAGCAACTTTAAAACGCAAGATTTAGAAGACAAACATGTATTTTCTGAACAAAAAAAAAACACCTTGAAAAGGGCACATCTATGTGCCTTTTTAAAAATCTTTTACACAACATGCAAAAACATATCATATTATTAGACTTAACTGTTTGTTGACTTGTATGTTTACTTTAAGTATGAGGTTAAATATCCTTTACGTAAAGAGCAGTCACTAGGGCTGGGCGATAACAGACATAATATGTTGCACCTGTATTTGAGCTGCAAATGTTACAGTCTCATGTTACAAGTTTTTGGTCATTGAATCCCCAGAAACCAACTCATGAAGCCAAGTGCCAAGCAGGGAAGCCCTGAGTATATGTTTTTGGAGAGTATGAGAATAATTTAAATGCCATCAGGAAAAAAAACGGTCAAACAGTCACACTATCTGACTACATCAGATACATTTTCAGTTGAAATTACTCAGAAGATTTCAGTTGAGAACTGTAGCCTTTGCTTGAAACATATTCTAATGAAACATAAATCTCTTGTATGTATCTAATGTCAACGACATTTTTGTTCATTATTATTATTATTATTTATTATTATTTTGTTTATTATTATTATTAAACATTTCTGTAAAAAAGGCACATATATTGTTTTCAATTACGCACACACACACACACATACATGTATATATATATATATATATATATATATATATATATATATATATATATATATATATATATATATATTATATATATATTCATCCGGGACCGAGTCCCAGGGCAGCAGTTTAAGCAAAGATGCCCAGACTTCCCTCCTCGGCCACTTCCTCCAGCTCCTCTGGGGGGGACCCTGAGACGTTCCCAAGCCAGTTAAGAGAGACATAGGCTCTCCAGTGTGTCCTGGGTTTTCCCTGGGGCCTCCGGCGTCCAGAAGAAATCCGAACCAGATGCCCGAGCCACCTCAACTGGCTCCTCTCGATGTGGAGGAGAAGCGGCTCTACTCCGAGCTCCTCCCGGGTGACCGAGCTTCTCACCCTATCTCTGAGTGAGCGCCCAGCCACCCTACGGAGGAAGCTGATTTCACCCGCTTGGATCCGGGACCTCGTTCTTTTGATCATGACCCAGAGTTCATGATCATAGGTGAGTATTGGGGCGTAGATCGACCGGTAAATTGAGAGCCTTGCTTTCTGGCTTAGCTCTCTCTTCACCACGACAGACCGGTACAGCGACCGCATGACGGTGGACGCAGCACCAATCCGTCTGTCGATCTCACGCTCCGATCTTCCCTCACTCGTGAACAAGACCCCAAGATACTTAAACTCCTCCACCTGGGGAAGGAGCACTCCACCCACCCAAAGAGGGCAAACCACCTTTCTCCGGTCGAGAACCATGGCCTCAGACTTAGCGGTGCTGACCATCATCCCTGCCGCTTCACACTTGGCTGGAAACCGTTCCAATGCTGGAGGTTCTGGCTCGATGAAGCCAGTGAATTTGCTGATTAACTCTTACTCCTCTTACCCTCTATAGCAGAGTCATATACTGCTGCAAAGCCATGGTTGCTGAGGGAGGCGTCCGTCCTGAACTGAATGTACATAGATCTCTGTGTGGTCTGAAGTCTGGCAGGAATGTTGGAGCCACAAAATTTTCCAAGTAGAGGGGAACTGGATGTGGATCCATCCCGGACCTGGAACAAAAAGCCCACACAGTGATGAAAAAGTGAGCGTTCCCATTTCCAGCTGTCTCTCCAAGAGCGATGCACATACTGTAAGTAGAGTTTTCATACTGTATAATCAGCCAAGGCAACTTTTTTTCATTAAATGCCCCGACTGTGTCGTTTGACTCTAATTTAAAATTTTGATCAGGAAAGGATTAAAAAAAGACAAATGATGAAAAGCTCCTGAACTCACAGTTCAGCACATCATACAATCTAAAGTACTCGGCTCATGAAAATTCTTTATTGTCAATATTTTCATCCAGCATTGAATGGACAGAGGGGAAGCTGAGATTATTGCATAGATAAATAAATCATTTGTACATCTGTGTCTTCATTTGTTTATACTTTTAGCTTTAATAAACTTTTTTTTGGTTTAATAATGTGGTAGTTAATGGTAAAACTGATATTTTTGATGCCCACCTCCCAATTAGAAGAGTGGGCTGTTTAAAGCTTATTTCTGTCAGATTAACATATCAGAGAAGTTTTGTCAATGGATGCTGAGCAGCAAATTCTAAATCTTTCAGTTTTAAGTTCACTGAATTCAGTCTGCAACTATTACTTTTGTTTAGCCACTTGCAAGTTAAGAATAAGAACACTGAGTCAAACACAGAAATTGATTGTTTGAAATCAGGCTTTTCCAATTACTTTTTAGATTTTAAGTACTCAAGATTACCATCAGTGGTCCCAGACCTTTTTGTGTCTGTGGACCGGTCAACCCATGAGGATTTTACTGGGGGAGTGTGCAATGACAAAGAAGCAGCATACTTTAATAAGAACATGTGCTTTAAACTTAATAAGAAACAGTTCTGATCATAGATCTGATCATCTTTTCGTTCTGTCATCTGACGTGTGCATTTTGGATAAAAAACAAACATACAGACAAATAACATGAACATAATTAAGATATCTTAATTTAGTGTGGTGTCCGAAGTGGTTAAAAACAAGTTTGTTTGACTAATATAAGATTATCTTGTTAAAAAAAAAACTTAAATACAGTAGGAAAATGTAATCAACATTTATTGCAATTATTGCTCGCTGCAGCACTGCTCCTCTTTTCCTTTTTCATTGAAGTACTTGCATGAATTGGGTGTTCACAACTTATATGAAATGTTCATCAGAAAGAATGAACGTGAAATTATATTTCATGAAAGTCACATCTCAATACAAGCAGGCATGGAGTGTGGGCATCAGATTTAAAAGATTTTTCAAAATAAATGATTTTTAGGATTTAAATAAATAATGTATTATTTCTTCTTGGCCCAGTGGCAATTGCTCCACGGAGGGGTACCGGTCCAGGTAGTTGGGGACCACTGTGTTACATGATATTAATTATAGGCCTTTTGTTCATTGCCTGAGATGTGCAGAAGACGGGAATGAAGCTGCGTTGGAAGACAGGATACTTGGGATCAATTGTGTTGGTGAAAAGTTGGCTTCTTGTATCAGGGCATCCAATGATCTGTAGGAAGAAAATCAGGGAATACCCCCTGCATGCCTGCAGGGTAACATGCAGAGAAAAAGGTCTCCAGAGCTTCTCCATCTTCAAATAAAATGAGTTCCTTTAAACTCTTGGTTAAATTACCTCTAGTTACCTCCTGGCTTTCTTCTTTGACAAAAAAGAACTCAAGGAGACATAGTAGGATTGGGAATCATATTTCAACACAGGTCACGTGGTACGATCATCCAGCCTCTGCTTCAGCTGGTCCCAGACCTGCTCTGTGGGGTTCAGGTCAGGGGTCATTGCTGGCCATGAGGCTCCCCCACTTCCTGAAGTCCAGCTGTGACAATTCT
Source organism: Oryzias celebensis (assembly GCA_014656515.1). Lineage (NCBI taxonomy): Eukaryota > Metazoa > Chordata > Actinopteri > Beloniformes > Adrianichthyidae > Oryzias > Oryzias celebensis. The sequence goes on from BNCR01000012.1 coordinate 48,574,162, forward strand.
GGCACCACGTGGTGGAGCATTTTCCTGCATGAACAGAAAGTTGGGAGTGTTCTGGTGGAATTGGGGGATGGTGATGGTTCTATGATGTCTCTGAGGTAAGAACATGCAGCGACTGGACCATCTACAACAACCAAATTGGTTTAGCACTGACTGGTGATGCCTGCCCAGACTGTTTCACCTACTCCTTAAAAGAAAATCCTGATGACCATGTTGACCTCAGCTCATCTCGCCTTCACCAGCAACAATGATGGCCATCATTCCTGTGCAAGGTGACCCAACACCCATCAGTGAACAGGACGATAGACCATTGCTGCACTGTCCAGATACATATCCAACTCAAACATTTATGACAGTATGTTGGTGTCAGTGGAGTCATGTGCAACAGTTGTCTGTCTTTCAAGTCAAAGCGGTGGAGTTTGCTGTGAATGGTTTGTCTGGAAACATGAGTTGCTAAACCATGTCTGAGTTCATAGGATCTTAGGTACTGGTCATGATTGTGATCTGTGACTGCCGGTGACTGACTCCATTCCTGTGTCTGTCACAAACTCAACCAAAATCTTATCCCATGTTTGCAAATGATGACAGGTGTTAAAGTTATCAACTTTTCACAACATTTTGCAAATAACTTGCCCTGCACACAAATGTTACGTTTAGCGCCCTCTCTGCTGATTATCTTGTTTTGCTGCCAGAGTAGTGGCTGACTGCTGGGGGTTTGATGGCGTTAACAAAGAAGTTCTCAGCATGGCTGTCCTGTCGATCAAGGATATGTCTGACGTCTGCGTTTGCTGAACAACACCTTTACATCAGGCCTCTAACTACACATATTGCATCTCTGGCTTGAAAGTTACATCAAAGCTCTTAAAGTTTGTGGCATTATTTCTAATTTTTGAAGCTGCTGCAGAACTAACCATCAGGCCTCTTTTCTTAATGTTTCTGTGGCATCTCAACGTGTGCATACTTAAAATCCTATAGATTTAATATACTTGTGTTGCTCCAGATCCATACTTTCATCTGTGACTTTCTTTGCTTCATTCATACCATTTTTGTGTCATCAAAAAATGTTGCATGATTTTCTCCAACAATGACTGCAGCACATCTTCTTTCTGCATGGTTTTATTTACATTCATTCATTCATTTTCTAAACTCGCTTTGTCCCTTTTGGGGTCACGGGGGTGCCAAAGCCTAACTCCGCCACTTGTGGGTGAAGGCAGGGTACAGTCACCTATAAAACAGATTATTGCAGCATCACCTAAATCTCTGCTTTTTGCATTTGACTCAGTGTGTGCTCATGTGGCTCTTGTCACAGTCTTGTTCCTGGATTCAGTCATTTTTTAAAAATATTTTCAAAAGTACATAGCTCTGTTTTGTCCTTGCTGTGTGTTATGTATTTTCAAAGTGGTTGAAGAAAATTGCTCAACATATCAACTCCGTGCTGCTGTGATGCTGATTAAAGTATCCCCTTAAAGTATTTGATTTTATCGGTCAAGCATTCCTGTTTTATAGTGATGCTGCAATGGTTCACAGCCTGATGATACAGAGCTTTTCTTTGCTAGTGTGACAGTTCAGTTCAGTTTCAGTTCAGAATTCTCAGGTTTTTTTTATTATGAGAGCCTGAAAACCAGAACAATTGGTGGTGGAATGAAGATTGAGAGTGTAGTAAGAGGAAAAGGTTTGCAATGAGAAAGTGGAACACTGAGGAGACAAGACAGAAGAAAGGAAAGATGCAGCATACGGTGAAGGTGGAGGTTTAAAAGGTCAAGCAAAGGGTGGATGATGACTTGAGGACAAGTGAATCACAAAGGAGGGAGACTGTACAGATCTGTACAGGTGAGAAAGAGAAACAGATGGAAGGATGTGCAGCAGGTTAGGATGATAAAAGACAGAGAAAATGCTCTACAGGTTCTACTGGTGTGATGGAAGATAGAAGAACTTTGAAGAACTGTTGAATATCAGTAATGACAAAGTGAGGAAGAAGAAGACAAAGAGCAGAAAGACGAGTGATTAGATGTTTCAGTTTGGGGTCAATTGTTTTTCAGCTAAATCGATGACTTTCGTTCAAACATCAAGGTAACAGGAGGTTGTCCTTTTCTCCTTAATTAGGGTTGTAACCCTAACCCGTCTTCCAAAGGAAGCAGAAGGATTGAACTGACTCAAACAGAACCTACCTCGACAAAGTCAAAGAGACAGGACCCTCCCTCTACATCAAAGGACAGGAAGTCGAGTGTGACCACGTGGCCTTCAGGTTGGTTGATGACCCACTCACAGAGCTTGTTGTGGGGATAGGTGTCAGGGTGGTAAGGTGAGCGGAACTGGCCGGTACCAGACAGAGTTCCTCCACAAGCTGAGGAAGAGAGGAGCCATGTTCGGCATCAGAAAGCCTAATGTCCGTCCTCTCTGTAGGTTTGTCTCTGTTTCATGCACAAAGCTGTTGAATATGCTGGCACTGTTTCACAAGATAGTCCATTTAAAAACACTCATCTCTTAGTTTTATGCAGAAGTGTATTAATACAAATATGAGCTTTTGAAAAAAATTATCAAAGTTAAACCCCTCAAGTTACAATTTAGCTCTGCAAATGAATACATTTTTGGCAATAAAATAGCTGACATTTGAAGAAAAATTAAAATTATTTCTAAGAAACTTTCTCTAGATGTGAAGTATGACATTTTTCTAAACAACAATTCTTTGAATAAAGTCCTTTACAGCATTAATGCAGTAGTTTCATCAGGTTGACAGTTTAGGAAACAAAGAACACATGAATGGTGTAGAATCTCACCAACTGTGTAGACAGCCCTGAAGCCTGAATGACTGACTGTATTATCTGACTTGAAGCGAATCCACAGAGCGTTGGAGGAGGAAACAATAGGAGCAGGCAGTGAGTTCCCACAGTACTTCCCTATGAGAGGAGCAGCTTCCACACTTCCATCACGGACCTGCAGATGTGGGAACAGAAAACCACCTCAGCCTGTTTTCAGATTTTGCAAGCAATAGTGACACTAAAATTAAACAATTTTAAATTGTAATGATGTACATTTGTTGTAAAACATTGTAATGCTGTCTGAATGTTCTCAGTAAAGCACATTTATTTCATGTGTCATGTTCCAGTGCTGACACCAATGAATGTTCAAGAAATCCTTTCCCTGAAACTGCACAAAATTCAAAAGAGTCCAGATATTTACTTTTGCAGAGTCAGCTGAAATTATATCCAAAACCTGTTCATTCAAATGTGTTTGTTTGACAAGCGGATAAATGGAACAGTAACATTTTATTGTCCTAACTAGTCTGTTGTTGCTGCAGGTTGTAAAGTTCTTTTATTTGTACAGTTCATTTGTCTGTGCAGGACAGGTCAAACACTTCATCATATTCCATTACTCACACCAGTGATGTTTTGAAGAAATTATAATTTTATCCATGAAATGGCTGTAAGATATTAATCATGTGAGTTTTTATACAACTAAGTGGCTATAAAAAAACAATAAACATGTAAGAATATGTTTCTGTGACAGGTGATACCAAACTGATCATTCTAACTTTCACTCTCAGTGTGTATCTGGAAAACATTTAAAGATATTTTTTTCACGAGTCAATTTTCGGACATACCTCCACATAATCAAAGGAGCAGCCACTGTGAGCCTCCAGGTCCATGTGTGTGAAGTTAAGCGCCACCTTCTCATTTGAAGGCAGCTGGATTAAGTAGATGCACTGGCGGTTGTTGGCATAGTTGTTCGGCCAGTTGGGGGAAATGATGATAGCTTCACTGTCAGTGAATGTACCACCACAACCAGGGTCACCTGACACACACAGCAGATGACCAGCTCAGACGCAAAGCAGCGTAACAGTATCGGTGCTCTGAGTGTCTTAAACTAAATCAGTTGCTGAAATACTTCAATCATGTGCCACAAATGTGGCTGAAAAGCAAATATGGTCATAAGTCTATTCCCCGAGATTCAAGCAGCCTACTGGTAGATGCTTCACGGTGCTGGCGTAGTGGCAACAGCACGAACATGGCGCCGCTTTGTTTAGACAAGGCTGTGTTTCCTTTGCTGCTAAAGAGGAAATGAAAGGAGCTGCTCGCACACAATCACTCAGTCACAGGTTTTTTCTGGTGACAGTGACAACAAACACACAGGGATGGCAGAGAAGCCACAAGCAAAAAGGTCCAAAGTGTGTCTGTATTTTTCTAAAATAGATGCAGACAGCGCGCACTGTCTTAAATGTAACAAAGCTGTAACACCAGTAACCTGCCAGATTCTAGCGGAGAGGTTCACAGCGTTTGATTGTCCAAGTGAGACGTCTGGCGCCACTACTGTCTGAACAGCGGTACACACGGGGAGCAGGTGACTAAAGTGTTAATTATCAAAGTTAGCTTTGATAATTAACACTTTAGTCACCTGCTTGAGATTTTAATAAAAAAAAGGACACAATGACTACGGCTACCACCACTGTAAAAAACAATATAATATTTACATGCTGATAGTTCAGAATTGTGCCTCAGTAAAAATAAAATTTTCCGACATACAATGTCAAATTGTATGAACTAAAATAAAACATTGTTCAATTTTATTTCCTCTGTTATTGTTCTTTGAAGTGAGGAGGCTATTTGATGAACTCCGGTTTTTGTTTATGCTGGTAGTATAACAAATGACATCAATGTAAAGCTTTTTTGTAGCAGATTAGGGGTATTAATTAATGCATTGATTTATCCAACCAGATCGATCTTTCTGAAGCTTTTTAATAACGTGAGGTTATAATGAGAGAGGTTTTAACTGATTTACAATTATCTAAACTATTATATCATTGTTTCAAAATGTAATAAACTGATGATGATCGATCTTAGAAAATACAATTTGAATTGAGGTACAGTAGTTTTTAAAAAATGATCAACTGCATCACAGTGGACAGTTAATGCAGCAAACAATGATCAACCATCACTACAGTCCAATGTGTGGAAACACAAAACTTCTCAAACATGCCGCCAGCTGGAGACTACAACCACCACAGAAGTTTTATTGACCTTGGGACGAGGCCCCATGTTGTTGTTTTTTTTAAAAAAGCACCTTTAGTACACGCTACAAACAAAAACTCGTCCTAAGGATTTTCATCAATCGCTTAGCAATTTCTTGAGCATCATTGACAAGGTAATGTAGAAAAAGTGTTGGAGTAAGAAATTGTAGATTTTGAATGTAATTATTTTCAAATTTATTAATTTTTAAATGTCTTAGTTTCTGCCACCAAGCCTGGTTTCCTGCATTTTGGGTTCTTCTCCACCATTTCCTGGCTCTAGCAACAGGGTCAGTCATCTGCTGCAATCATCATGTTACAGCAACATCAATACATAATGTTGCATCAACAGAAATGTATTAAGATCTCCCGACACAAATGTTTATTGCTGTATTAACACATTTAATTTAGATGGAAATACTTTTCAAATGTTATTATGTTCACCAAACAAATGATTTCAGTATATATATATTCTAATAAACAATTTACTGTATATTTTATACCTCTGTTATTAGTTTCATTAATTTATTGGTCCAAATTTATAATTCACTTGAAAACAAAAAGGGGTAAATATCATGATGTTAAACTGCTATTAAAGTTTTGACGTCAGTTTGATTTGTACATTCAACTTGTTTTTGACCTCATATTAATGTTGAGCTTTGATGTTGATTTGACGTCATTTCAACATCAATTGTCCACTGGGGGGTGAGACATGAGTGGACTCTGGTTTTTGAAGCACATTGGACTGGTATTATGAATATTGAAAAGTTCCTCAAATTCCAGAATCAATATATATGATCTCTGTCAAGACAAATAGAGGACTAGGATTAACTGGGATGCTGTAGCATTGCCATATTTCATTGAGCTCTCGATTGCTTTGGACAAATCAAAATTAGTGAGAAGTAAAATAAATGTATAATTTCACATGGAAAAACATATGCAACAGAACCATGTTCCCAAAAGAGCAATGAAAGCAGAGCAGCCCTGATGCGTTACTGAGATAACGTTTTTGATCTGTGCGGATCATCTCCCTGTAACTGTAATGTTAGGATCACATGGGCAACAGAACCCAAGTATGTGACTCACTTGGTGATGTTGTGTATGTGATGTGGAAGCCTCTGTCAGACACAGTCAAGTCGGAGTGGAAGTGGATCCAGGCAAATGGGCCAGTTGTCTGCAAGGGGGCAGGGGTTCCAGTACTGCAGAACTTTCCAAGAACTGGGTCTCCTGGTAGAAGACCATCTCGAATCTACAACAGCAGATATAGACATAAGCTCTAAAACTTGGACTTGACAGAAGTACGCTTAACTGTTAATGATTCATCCTGTCGTGTTCTGTCAGTCTGTTAGCAGCTCTTCACACCAAACTAATACTAATTTAACCTTCTAAGTAATACAAAACCTTCTAAAGACATAAGCTGAACTTCCTTCAACCTCAGCCAGACCCATCCAGATTATGGTTTTGTTGAGTTGGTTTAAAGCTCACTCAGTCAGCAGTCAATTTACTCAATGTTTCTGGAACTTAATACAAGTCAGGCACACAGCAAGGCTGAAATACTAAGGAATTATTTCAATGCTGGTTTTCAATGAACACTGTCCTGCACATTTTCCATGTTGCCCTGCTTAAGCAAACCACATTTAGCTCACCGCCAAGTTCTGCAGAGGCTGACACGGCAGTCATCAAAGGCAAGTGAGTTTCCGCAGGGTAGGATTGAAAAAAGAATATCAATGACAGAGACCTACTTTATAGGACAAGAAGCAGTTCCCACCTCCAAGAAGTCATAGGTGCAATTAGGGTGACTTTCCAGATTAAGAGTCCCAAAGGCAAAGGTAATGAGGAGGCCTGGACTGACTGTCACCATCCAATAGCAGTCCCGGCCAGGTGGGTAGTTTCCAGGGTAACCAGGTGAGTTTATGTTACCATGGGGAGCAGTTAGTTGGTCTCCACATACTGAAATAGGGAGAATATTTATCACACAGATATCTATATTTATTGTTCTTGTCTAAATAGACATTCTGACATTTTCATATTTTAAAAAAGGTCTAACTGAAACTACTGCAACAAAGGTTTCCACCTGGGTCTTCTGCTTGCCATGTTACTGTGAAGCCACCAGCACTGTTGGAGCTGTCGGAGCGAAACCAGAAGTACAGAGCATTGTGTGAGCTATGAAGCTCTCCTGGAGCACTTTGGCCACAGTATTTTCCAAGCATATATGAGAATGGACTGTCGCCATCGTGGATTTGAAGGAAGTCAAAGTTGCAGCCAGTGCTTTGCTCTAGGTGGAAGTAGGGAAAAGTGACACGCAGAACCTGGGACAGAGGATCAGAAAGGACTTTTTGAAGGATAAAAGTGAAACAGCAACATCTCTACTTCAATAAAGACAGACTAACCTTGTTTGGATCGGTGCGGACCACCCATACACAACTGACCTGGTGGTCATACTGGTCATGCCCAGGGGTATTGGGATAACTGAATGAGCCTGCAGGACCCGATAGATCTCCTCCACACTCTGCAGCACACAATAAGTTTCCCAAGACATAACGGTGTTAAACTGTCCGACAGAATGACCTCCAACTCCCAGAGCCTGAGAGCTTCAGTACCAACATAAGTGTCAACTACAATTTTTTTCAAGTCTTTCCTAGAGTTAACTTAAAAAGCACAACATCAGCCCCCAAAATCAAGAAAAAAAAGTCAAGGAAATGCAAAACATATGACAATAAAAAACAAATAGGTTTCTCACAAAGAGTGTGAGTGTGTGTTAAAGGAAGATGTTTAGTGTGCACAACATTTTGGGATTTACAAGGGAGTTGTTATGCCTCCTGAGGTATCTTTGATAAATATGCTGCTCAACAGAAACTGTGAAGAAATTAATAAAAAGCCCAAAGCAGTCCCTCAAAAACTGGTCTTCACTGCAAGTTGTCTGTTTCAAAAAGCTTCAAACAAATCTCTGAGCCTTCCTAAGCCCGAGTGTTCAATGGGCAAAATGTTCTAAACTTGATTAAAAGTTGATTAAGACTAATTTTAAATGTAAGAAAATTGATGTCAGAAAATTGACGTACTGTAATTTTAATTGAAAAAAATTGACAATTGGACCCCTAAAAATCTGTTCTTAATTTTTTTTTTTTTTTTTACAGGAAAGATAAATGCAAGACAAATAAACTCAGTGTTCATATTCCTCAAGGAATTATGTCACTTCCTGCAATCTCTGGAATTCATTTCAAAGAAAATATGCACATATTCTGAAACAACACTGCAAATACAATAAACTTGCAAAGCCTCTGGTGCTCTAAATGTTTTCATTTGTAGTTTACATTTTCTTTCCCTTTTTTTCTTTATACCTACGTTTTTACTTTTAGTGTGGAAGCACATGGTAAAAACAGAGATCTCCCTCTCTTTGCTCAATCCAAGTTTGTGACGAGAAGAATTCAAAATGGGAGTAACTGTCAACAAATGTGTCAGTGATGGGAAAACAGGCCATCTTTAAAACTATGAAGGTTCTTAGTTAAGTTCAGAGGTGTCACACTCCAGGTCTCAAGGGCCGGCCTCTTGCTGGTCTTCCAGAAATCCAGCTTTATCTGCTGCTGATTACCAGAGACATGTGATTATCACTGGTCAAAGTGAGGGGTGACATCACCCATATCGGAAATGCCTTTCCTCTGGCTCTCGGGAAATTAAGTCAATTCAGTCGTCATTTTTCCGCAATACAGGCGCTAATTCACTAGGTTTTATATGACTGCAAATTTCTGTAAATCTGCAGCAGTTCAAACCGAGCGTCAGAATGGAGAAAAAAGGTGATTGAAGTGACTTTGAACGTGGCATGGTTGCTGGTGTCAGACGGGCTGGTCTGAGTATTTCAGAAACTGCTGATCTACTGGAATTTTCACCTACAACCATCTCTAGAGTTTACAGAGAATGGTCCAAGAAAGAGAATATATCCAGTGAGCAGCAGTTCCACCGCTTGAGAGTAACCACTGGTTACAACCAAAGGTAAAGATCATCTCTAAACACACAGCACATCCAACCTTGAGGCAGACAGGCTACAGCAGCAGAACATAAATCAACTCCTGTCAGCTAGGAACTGAAGAACTGAGGCTACAATTTACACAGGATCACCAAAACGGGACAAAAGAAGATTAGAAAAACATTGTCTGGTCTGATGAGTCTCCATTTCTGCTGCCACATTCAGATAGTAGGGTCAAAGTTTGGCATCAACAACATGAAATGGTGTGGTGGATATTTTCTCGGTACACTTTGGGCCCCTCAGTACCAACTAAGCATGGTTCCAACACCACCTACCTGCTAATTAACCTGTGAGTGGATAAGACTACCTGTTGCTGACCATGTCCATCCCTGTATGACCACAGTGTTCCATCTTCTGATGATACTTCCAGCAGGATAAGGCTCCATGTCATAAAGCTGGAATCATCTCAGACTGGTTTCTTCAACATGATCATGAGTTCACTGGACTCTAATAACCTCCACAGTCACCAGATCTCAACTCAAAAGGGAACCTTTGGGATGTGGTGGAACAGGAGCCTGACGTCATGGATGTTCACCTGACAAATCTGCAGCAGCTGTTTGATGCTGTCATGTCCGTATGGACCAAAGTCTCTGAGGAATGTTTCCAGTACCTTGTTGAATTTATGCTACCAAGGATAAAGGCAGTTCTGAAGACAAAAGCGGGTCCAACCCAGTACTATTGGTGTTCGTAGCAATGACACTGCCATTAACAAATACTAGTGGTACTTCCTTTGTGTAAATGTAAGCTAATATTGAAGGTTTGCACTGAATTCTTCAAAACACCTCATCAAACCCTAACCCATCAAACTTCCAAATGTAATGAATAAAGAACACTTTGTGTAAGCATGTGGAAAACTCGGATTCTATTTTCTAGAGCCCTTAATCCTCTCCAGGATCAGGGATCTGGAGCCCATCCCTGCCACTGTCGGGGAAGGTGGGGTATTCCCTGGACAATTCTCCATGTAGAAAACTAATTTACTAATTGTAAATCATAATATTTTTACAGAATCTTAAAAAAGTTTTCATTTTCTCCCACTATGACAAACTCCTTCAATCTATCCATCTTTTGTATCTATGTTTGCTAAGATCATGGCAGACATGATCTCTTAAGTACATATGCAACACATCTGTACTACATGAAACACACTTCAACTCGTATCGCACACTCTTACCACACACTGTCCATGGACACAGGGGTTGTTGGTCTGACAGATGTTACTGATTAGTGTGCACCCAGTTGGACCATAGCCATTGCCTATGTACCCCGATGGACAGGTGCAGACAGGTAAGTTTGAACCTGTGGGAACTTTTGCTAGTACTTTTATTAGGTACTAGAAAGGTGCACCTAATAAAGTGGCCAATGAGTGTAAATCAGTTATTGAATACATCATATCTTTTTGACCAACAACTGCCAATAGTAGATGATGGATACAGATAATGTAGATGTGATGTAGATGTTGATGTGATGGATGTAGATTGACCTGATTGGATAGTTATCTAAAAAAATCAGGTAACCCAAAAATCGGGCAATAGTTCGATTTTTAATACGTATGTGGACAGTACCAATATCTACACCTACTGTCTTACCACCTAGGTTGGAATTTGAACCCCTAACTACTCTGAACCAGGCAGTTGTTCCTTCCAGTGAACAACAGTATCCCATAAGAATTGAACAGATCATGTCAGTCTGGCAAAAGCAGTATCTTTGTTCTTTTTCCTTTTCATTCAAACTTTTCTGAATCCAAATCCTACTTAATATCACTGCATAGTTTCATTGTAATTGTAAGTTAACTGAACACTGACACACACACACACAAACACACACCTTGCTGTGGGGTCTGGCAGAGAGAGCCAGTCCACTGGGAGGTACAGTTGCATGCGAATGCATTGATGCCATCGATGCATGTTCCTCCATTTTGACACGGGTTGCTTGAGCATTCATTTGTGTTCTGGTCACAGAGAGGTCCTTGCCAGCCAGGGGTGCAGTTGCAGATGTAACCAGGAGAGGAGGTGGTGCCCTGCAAAAAACAAGACATGCATCAGTCACTTCAGAAATGTCTGCAGTTTGTAAAGAACTACACAAGTATCAACAGATGTAGACTTCCTTTTTGCCGGTACACAGTGACATTAATAACGTGACGCATCAGCACTTGGATTGATCTATTGACTGTACAGAATTAGTTTTTGAGTTTAACTGTTTGAAAGTTATAATAAATCAAATATTTCTTTACAAGTAAAAGACACCAGATCTTCTTTCAGGACTTTCAAATGCCCCACCTTGATGTTTGCCTTCTGATCAATGTAACAGCTTGACACTGACAGATGACACTTAGTTTTGTGTTGAAGCTTTGTATGCACAACAGTGTGGAATGTGGATAACCATGGTAGTTTAACTGCTTAATGTCAATGATCTATGTTTTTAAAGACAAGGTAACAATACTGTTTCTCATATTTTTTTAGTGACGTTCATGGCGCAGTTTTCCTTTGTGTAAAAGAGAACTAACATTGAGAGTTTGCATTAAATTCTTCACAACTCACAACACAATTTTCCAAATATAATGAATAAAGAACACTTTGTGTAAGCATGTGGAAAACTCGGATTCTATTTTCTAGAGCCCTTAATCCTCTCCAGGATCAGGGATCTGGAGCCCGTCCCTGCCACTGTCGGGGAAGGTGGGGTATTCCCTGGACAATTCTCCATGTAGAAAACTAATTTACTAATTGTAAATCATAATATTTTTACAGAATCTTAAAAAAGTTTTCATTTTCTCCCACTATGACAAACTATAACACCTCCTTCAATCTATCCATCTTTTGTACCTATGTTTGCTAAGATCATGGCAGACATGATCTCTTAAGTACATATGCAACACATCTGTACTACATGAAACACACTTCAACTCGTATCGCACACTCTTACCACACACTGTCCATGGACACAGGGGTTGTTGGTCTGACAGATGTTACTGATTAGTGTGCAGCCAGTTGGACCATAGCCATTGCCTATGTACCCCGATGGACAGGTGCAGACAGGTAAGTTTGAACCTGTGGCAATTTAGGAAAGAAAAAGAAGGCATTCATCTCCTGTTCTAGTCTTTCAATTGTGCTCATTTAAAAAAGTTTTTTCGACTTGATAAAAGTCACGTAGAGAACTTTGAATGCATTTGGAGACACACAACTGTTAGTTAGTGTGATATGAGAAAACTGGTCACAGAGACTGAAGGGAAGCTTTCTGACAAGCTGTGCTTCTATTCATGCTTTCCTCTGTATGTGCCATAAGCAGCGTTTGCTGGAAGTGCAGCATGAAATAAGCCAAAACTTTATTCAACGTAAACATAATAACTCTAAACATGGTTTAGTTGTAACGCAGACAATTCAAAAAATACACTTATAACTTATAAAATACACTGACAACCATTGGCAAATGAATAAGGACAAACTCTTCACCTCTTCACAGACATCTTTAATATTGTGCTAGTTTTACCTGGGCTAGAGGAGCAGCTGGCTAATGGGTAACACCCTCCATTGTTTGAAGAACATATATCTGCTTGTGTGCAGATTCTTCCATCCCCCTCGTAACCTGGACAAACATAAGAGAAATACTTATTAAATAAGACACGTGATATACTTTTATTCCTTTGCCTTATCTGTTAGAGAGGACTTGGATTTCATAGTCTAATGCTCAATCAAAAGTACTAAACTAAGCAGATCATCACTGGCGCTGAATTCTGTACAAAAAGAAAAGCTTTAAGACGAGTGTCTTGCTTCGCCCAAATCCAAACCAAATGACACATTGGAAAGGCAAAGCAAAGTTTGATGCTCTGATGGGTTCATCCATTCAACTTCCAGCCTGCTAATCAAAAAACAAACCAACAAGATGGACTTTGCTGCAAGAAAGTCAATGGGGAATTGCTCCTTTCTGAAACCTCACCCATGGTCTTTTGAGGAACTAGGTTATGTAATTCTTGGTTTGCATCAAATTTGGGAACTGAAGCTGTGACTTTATCTAAAAATATGTTGCTTCTCTCTCCCTCCCTTCATTCAGAACTTTGGTGCCACAACATAAGCAGCACTCTGATTGATTTGTTTAGGGAGGCTGGCAGCTGTTTAGATATAGTGTACAATGTATCCTAAAAGTTAAATCCCACTGGTTAGACATTAGCTTTTAACTTTTCTCTTTTTTTTTCCTGGGCTTTATGTGCTTCTACTTTCACTAACTAAGCTTTTATTTAGATCTATGGTCTCTTTATCAATCAATCAATCTTTATTTATAAAGCACTTTTCATATAAAACATAACACAGTTTTTACACAAAATAAAACAAAATAATAGTGGTACTAAATAAGCGAATAAAAAACAAATAATAATATAAAAATAAGCATAAATTAACATAAAGTCCCTTCCCCCATATCCGTACACAACCCCCCAACCCTTTCAGACCTCCCACCCCCTAACTGATGGAGATTGGCAATGGGAAACAGGCTGAGCATGACAGTTTGTTTTTAAAAACGCTAATAGTTGGGACCTCTCTCTCTGTGTGTAGCGGCACAGCCAACCAAACGCAGCGACACAAGCAGGGACCCGCCTCACCACAGCTAGGCAGCGATGCAGTTCCCCATCCAGAGCCGCCGCAGCTGAACGGCAGCCGACTCAGAGAAAGAGAACCCAACTTAGAGCAATGCGGACTTGAAGGGCTTACACAGACTAACAGTGTGCAGCATTATTTGGTCTTTTTAGGCCTTCAAGTGGTATGTAGTAGACCTGTGAACCAGAGTGCATCAGTTCTGTCAAAACAGTGAAATGGGGGTAAATGATTTAATATAAGAGATATTTTAAAAAGACATATGTCCTAGTCTGACCCATTTATAACTGGACAGGGAATTACTTTGAAAGTTTTGAAGCAACTCAAACACATGAGTTTGCAGTCAGTGTGCTATGAATAATAAAGCACACTAGTGTTGGATGAACATAACACACTACCATTCTGTGTGGGTCTGGAACAATCCCATTCTCACTAAATTTGCTGTAATTGAACAATGTGTCCCTCTTGGCAGTAGGAACTCAGATAAGACTAGCACCTGTTCTGAAGAAAAACCACGCATAACATACGATCACCAGTTACAAAAGAGTCTCAGTGAGCAGTTTTTTTCATTCCTGTCTGTGTAGTCATATTGAGTGTGTACCTGGAGGGCAGGAGCCACAGTGGAAAGAGCCCATAGTATTGAGGCATTGCACCATAGGATTGGTGGAGCAGCCGCCATTGTTTGTCAAACATTCATCCACATCCTGGCAGCTATAGCCGTTTCCCTGCCAACCTGAGAAACAATCAGAGAAAACCCGCTTTTTCTACTTAACATCAACCACAGACTTCATAAGAAACTTTTTTGGTTAATTTCTTTAAAAAGTTCACAGGGGTAGCTTTGAGGATTACATAAGGTATGTTAAGAGGAGAGCAGGAGCTTGGTCCGCATAGCTGGCACTAAGTCAGACCTGTTCCCGGTGCATGTTGGACTCCGGCAGGGCTGCTCTTTATCACCGGTTCTGTTCATAGTCTTTATGGACAGAATTTCTAGGTGCAGCCAGGGTACGGAGGGGGTCTGGTTTAGGAACCACAGGATTTCCTCTCTGCTCTTTGCAGATGATGTTGTCCTGTTGGCTTCATCGAGCCAGAACCTCCAGCATTGGAACGGTTTGCAGCCAAGTGTGAAGCGGCTGGGATGAGGGTCAGCCCCGCTAAGTCTGAGGCCATGGTTCTCGACCGGAGAAAGGTGGTTTGTTCCCTCTCTGGGTGGGTGGAGGGCTCCTTCCCCAAGTGGAGGAGTTTAAGTATCTTGGGGTCTTCTTCACGAGTGAGGGAAGATCGGAGCGTGAGATCGACAGACGGATTGGTGCTGCGTCCACCGTCATGCTGTCGCTGTACCGGTCTGTTGTGGTGAAGAGAGAGCTGAGCCAGAAAGCAAGGCTCTCAATTTACCGGTCCAATACTCTGCTATGGTCATGAGCTCTGGGTTATGACCGAAAGAACAAGGTCCTGGATCCAAGCGGCTGAAATCAGCTTCCTCCGTAGGGTGGCTGGGCGCTCACTCAGAGATAGGGTGAGAAGCTCAGTCACCCAGGAGGAGCTCGGAAAAGATCCGCTGCTCTTCCACATCGAGAGGAGCCAGTTGAGGTGGCTCGGGCATTTAGTCCGGATGCCTCCCTTGGGAGGTGATCCAGGCATGTCCCACTGGGTGGAGGCCCCGGGGAAGACCCTGGAGAGACCTTGTCTCTCAGCTGGCCTGGGGTCCTCCGGGGTCCCCCAGAGGAGCTGGAGGGAGTGACCAGAAATCTGGGCATCTTTACTTAGACTGCTGTCCCCTCAACGCGGTCCTGGATAAGCGGAAGAAAATGGATGGATGGATGGATGTTAAGAGGTACATGTTTTAACACATTCAGAAGATTCATACATTGTTTTGGGATAGTCAGCTTTCAGGATCAAGATATTTTTTTTGGATAATTTTCTTGTTTGTCAGCTTGGAAAATTGTCGAGCAAGCGGAACATTGTTGAGCTCATAGCTTGACCTACTGAGCAACAGCCCTGCTGGAGGCAACTTTTCACAGCAGAATCTACTGTACTGCCCTCTGCTCAAGCTCCAATACAAAATCAAGGGGAGGAAAAGCAGGGAGGAAAGCATAACAAAAAACAATAACAACATACAGCTAACAAGAAAATTCTGATGCTTGGTGTGGTCCAACCTCCACTTTAACCTTTCTGTCATCTTCTCAGATCAATGGACAATTCTACAAACACCTGCACAGTGGATTTTAGTCAAGGTGACAGAAGGAGAATTTCATATTGTGTACGTGTCAAACTGCTTGTTTGATGAGCCAGAAATGTTTTATTTGTTCAACCATATATTTTTCAATAGTGGCTGGTCTCTAACAGACGCCGATCTCCAATGAACAACGGGTCCAACAGGTCTTTACTGTTAGACGTCAGTCTCAAACAGTGGCCGAGCTCCTTTAAGATTCACCCATCTTACCGGGGTCATGCAGATGCTGGGTGTCTGTGGTATTTGGGTTGTGAGCCAGTGTAGCAATGGCCAAGAAAGGTTCATTCGATTAAGAAGTTAACTTCATGCGGTGACATACACCAAAAACATACTGGTGAGGAATCTGCACCACATTTTGGAATGGATCCAAATGCATAGTTCACACTGGAGATGGAAGCGTCGAAAAGCTGTGCGGAACAATTGATTATTGAGCAAAGACGAAAGGAAAATGATCTGCATGAAAGTGAGGAGGATTTTAGATAAGGAGATTGATGATGCTTCAAAAAGAAAAGAAACCTTCACAGCCTGCCCAATCAGAACAGAATACAATGTTCTCATCATTTCAATAATTCCTGTTCATCTGGTGTTGTTGTCTGCATTTTGTGACCAAATGTTACAGCAGAATGAACCCATTAGCCATCACCATTCTGTCTGTGATGGAATGCCGGTCTCCAATAAACGCCAGGTTGGCTGCCAAACTGTTGGAATAAACGTTGTGGCTACTTTTGAAAGATATGTGATATATTATCACATTTTGTTCCCTGTACAGTAGTTTCACTTATGGACCCTTCAATGAAAATTGTGTTTTTAACATCTTTGTCTTTGTTTTCCCCATCTGAGATGGAATCTGGATCAAAACTGTACAGTTGGATAGCTCTGATATTGCTCACCATTTGTTTTGCTACTCTAAAATGAGCTCTGTGAGGTGCGTTAAGATAGCTGGAGAGTGTGTAAACAAGGGGCTGATGGGAAAATGTCTTGAAAAATTACATTTTTTTAAATTCTAAAAACCTGATAATCATGATTGAAAAACCACCGGGAATACTTTTCCAAAACATACAAATGTGGTTGGAGTGGGATTTTAATCCTGTCTCACACGTTCCCAACAGAAGACAATGCAATGCCAAATAAATACCTCCAGTCTTTATATGGATGCAGTGCTGACACTGCACCACCATGCACCCTGTCAAGCAGTTGCTTCAACTAATAATCTTCATACAATAAAATGTTTGCTATTACTGACTGCTTCCATACTGTATGAACCAATCAGACCATCAGGGTCTAGTGTCAGGTATGCGTGTTACCTCCGGGACAGGCTCCGCAGTAGAAAGAACCCTGGCTGTTGTAGCAGGGAACAAGGGGGTTTGTTGAGCAGGGCTTGTTGGGTAAATTACACTCATCA
This sequence comes from Oryzias celebensis, assembly GCA_014656515.1. Taxonomy (NCBI): domain Eukaryota; kingdom Metazoa; phylum Chordata; class Actinopteri; order Beloniformes; family Adrianichthyidae; genus Oryzias; species Oryzias celebensis. Next base: position 48,591,394 of record BNCR01000012.1, read on the forward strand.
ACATCTGCCACACATGCAGGGTTTCCAGCTGGGGCCTCCCACCCATCCTCACAAATGCACTGAAAATTAGGCTGTTGAAAGAGAAAAACAGAGATAAAACTAGATGCGATTCAGTGAAGTTACAATGAAAATGTAAAGTTGCATGGTGTGCAGCAATTTGAGGGCTTGAATTTGCGTTACTAGTTCCGATCGCATCAGCGCGTATTCCTGGAGGGACTGATTGAAGTACCTGTCCAGGTGTGACCCGATCTGCATCAATGCAGAAGCCATGAACACACAGGTTTTGGGTTGCAGTCCTGCAGTCATCATAACGCTCAGTGCAGAGAGTCCCAGACCATTCAGGAGAACAGTTGCAACTGCACAAAAACACAAACTTTTACAGCCTGTATCAGTGGAGGCATGGAATAATGTGTGCACGTGTACAAATATACAAAAAGGATATTCTGTAATTAGTTTTTATTTATTTCACATTTTATTTAGAGCATTTAAAAACACTTAAATGACTGTTACAGCTCAGCTTCCTATTCACACGAGAACAGGTGAAAAGTGAAGCAGCTCAGTCACAGTTCATTACTAATAATAAAACCAGGCTGGGTCAACTGCACTGTTGGATTGTGCGGCGCCTCAGAGACTCTGTGTTGCAAACGGTGACACCATTAATTAGCAAACATGTTGATGTGTCAGCTGACACCAAAATCTAATTTTTTGTGCAATCATTACCTGATTCCAAAAATAGAACTGAATCATCAGGTTATGAGGGAATACATTTTCCATTAAAGTAAAAATGAAGGTGCAGTAACTGAACACCAAGACATTCAGGTTAATGTAAGTGAGAACTGTAACAAATTCCTACCAACTATGGAAGAAAACCTTCATAACTTCCCAAAGTTAAAATTAGCATTTGCTCAAGCATCTATGTTTTCAAAGATGTTAAAATGTACCATATTTAAAATGTATTCCAGCTTAATGAAAAGAATGTTGCGTCAAATAGACAAGTATGGAGATTTCTTTGATCTGAATTCAGGCAGATTTCCTTGTCCCTGTAGACTGGTTCAGTGGATTGTTTCTAAATGCTGTTGTGCACAAAATAGAACCAATAATGTTCAATGTCCACATGGCGTGAGTAACAGGGCAAAGATAAGTTGAGTTTTCTGGAAGAATGAATTACAAGGAACCGAGAAGAGTAGAGGTCTGACATTCACCTGAATGATCCAGGAGTGTTGATGCAGGTCGCCCCATTCTGGCAGCCCAGAGGGGTTCCTAGATTCCCCTGACACTCATTTACATCTGTGGCACAGTTGGGACCCTGACATGCACATGCAGACAGACAAAAACAAATTTATCAAACCTAAATATCAACTTTTAAAAAAAGACAAATCTGGAGTTCTAGAGAAGAAACATTTCTTCTTAATCCAAAGAGATATTCTTTCTCATCCAGTGCTCTTGTTGCAAATACTATTTTTCTTTTCTTCTTAAATTAGAAATGTGCTGTTTTCTTTTTTAGGACGAACAAAAAAATAGTTTTACATCTTTATTAGCATAAGCACCATTTTATGAGTAAGAAATTGTACAAGACTTCTTTTTTATTCTGTTAATTTCTACTCTGCTAAACTCTGTCAAATTTGTATTTTTGTTTTCAAACTCATGGAATGTTTGAACAGTTGCACAGACCCACTGTTCTATGTTGATGTCATTCATAAAAAATGTTTTGCTGCTCGTGTCTTTGTCAACATAGATGCACAAAGGAGCAACATGGTTATTTTACCGTGTGCTGTGACACTGCTAGTTGTCCATTCGTGTCGTCCATTCTTTAAGAAGAGGTTAAAGTCAAGGAGAAGAAGAGGGGGAAAAAAGAAGGAACAGAAACAAAGATTTACCTCTTGAGCCCCCCTTTCAGGTTGTGGTCCCAGAGAAGAGCATTCTGTATACTGCCATAAACCACAGAAATCTAGATCCTGAGACTGGGGTGATTAGCTGATCCCTGTCCCTATGTTGCCCTCTTCAGGTTCTCTCCGTTCGGCAGCCTCCTCCTTTTCTCTTCACTTTTGAGTCTTGTGTAGAACAGAAAACAGATCTTTGGACTTGTATGCTAACTCAAAGAAGACATACGCTTCAACTGGGGGGGGGGCAACCTGTCTGTGTACAAGCCCCTTGTTCAGGCAACCAGCTGTCTCACACACAGTGAGGACATGGTCGAATGAGACAGAGGAGGCTCTGAAAGACATGACTGTGTGGGAGAAATTGTGAAGTCCACATGTGGAGGACATCGACTCTAACGAATTGTATAACTGACATACATAAACGTCAGTGTTGAACAGCGTACCCACCAGGACCGTACGTTGTTTGTCTAATAACAAATCATGGATTACTCCTGACATAAAGGCTCTTCTGAAAAAGAAGAAGAGGGTTTTAAAATCAGGCAACGCGAAGGAGCTGAAAGCTGTACAGAAGGAGCTGAGGAGGAACATCAAACAAGGAAAGGTGTGCTACAGGACAAAGATAGAGGACCAGCTGCAGCAGAACAATATCAGGAGGGGGACTTGTGGAGGGGATCCCTGGATACAGGGAGCCCAGCACTCAGGCTGAGACGGAACGACCTGAATCTGTTTTTCAATAGATTCAACCACATTCCTACCCCACCATCAACAGCTCCACAGGTGCACAGCACCCATTCCCCTCCCGCCTCCATCCCTTACACTGCCTCTCACTAGGCGGGTCCAGATGGCATCAGCTCCAGGCTACCTAAAACGTGCAGATGAACTTTGCAGTGTTATGCTGTACGAGTTCACTCTGAGTTTGAAGCTGGAGAAACTGCCACAACTGTGGAACAATCCTGCGTAGTACCGGTACCAAAGACATCTCGGCTGACTGACTTTATGGACTACAGCCCAGCAGCGCTGACCTCTCATCTTAAGAAGACGATGGAGAGGCTGGTGCTCACTCATCTTCGTCCTATGGTGAGGCAGTTAATTATGGTGTCAAAATAGCGCCTAAAGTTTTGCTCATCAAAACCCCTGATCCGTGAATCAAAATGCTGAAATCGAGAACCAAAACCCATCATTTTTGCAGATTTCTTCTCTTGTCATTCTGAAAGCCTCTTTCTGAGTTGCTCTTTTATTTTTTTGCGGTTGAAACTGTCGCTTTGAGTTGCACTTTAATTTTTTTCGGTTGCGACTCAAAAACCTGCCAAATCAGTCAAATGAGCAACATGCCAATCCTGTAGCTCATTGGCTACCGAATGACTCAGAGTCTGACGTCACATCAGAGCATCAGCGCCCCCAGATCATGGCAATTGCTAAGGAAGTCAAGGCGAACCAGCAAAGGAGGTAATTTTTTATTTCTTTTACCTCATTAAAAAAAAGATACTCTGATTCTCTGTGTAACCAGAGGACGCCGGTATAGTCAGATGAGCTCCCCCAGTAACTAGCAGTGAAAAACAATGTTAGAAAGTTGGATGCTTGCATGACTACCATCGCCATTCGTTGCAAACTATGTGACTTTGCTAGTTGTGCTAGCTCCATGCTTGCGGAGTTTCTTTCTTTCTTTCTTTACTTCATTCTTTCTTGTGTGCATGAATGAATATTTGCACATTCTAAATGTACTTTGTTTGCAATCGCCAGACTGGATATTCTGAGCCACTGTCAGCTGTCAGTCGCAAAATCTCCTGCAGAGCCAACCAGCAGACAGAGAGGACCAGTGACCTGGTCAAGTAGTACAAACGGCTTCTGTGCAGCATAGCTCTGTCCCTGACCCTGGGACCCTGAGGTCACTGACTTTGACTCTGTCTGACTTTTGACCGAGTTATAGTCTGCTGGTGCAGCAACGGACCCCATCTGAACAGCTGGAAATGAGCAGGTTCTATTATAATTGAAAGCTTTCTGTCTTAAGTGTTTTAGTGTATTTCAAGTTAGAGTCCCAAAATGAAGAATGTGTAGTTACGTTCACAATGACTTAAAATGTTCACATGTTGAAAACCGAATATAATGATGAAGTGTTGATTAATATGTGGTATCTTCTCTCTCAGATCTATTCCAGCTCTCTTCCAGAGGCAACGCCCGACTGGGAAAAGGCGTTTTGCAAGTGTGTGAAAAGCTTCAAAAAGGACCAAGCTGATGAAAGACATGTCTTCCAACTTCTGCCTGCCCAACTCCAATTTTCATCATACCCCTCTCCTTTTGAGGAACTTTTTAAGGCTGGATTGGGGAAAAAGGCCATAAATATATTGGACAAGATGAATCATTTTGAGGTACCTTTATGTCACAACCATATAACAATACTCACATATTAGTGGCAAATAGTAACATATACTACTAGCTATCATTGTTGTGTTTGTTATGCTTTTGCATAAAATCTCTGAATTTACAATGAAAATAGTGCTGAAAGAGGTTGTTTCCATTCAACTTGTTCAAATAGGCTTATTTTGTCCTGTCAAACTTATAGAAAAGAAAAAGCAACTTTAATATAATATCCCAACCCCCATGACCACAGTAAGGGATAAGCGGGTCAGATGGATGGATGGACGATGGATGGATGATATCCCAACTTTAAAGATGAGCAAAAATATATTTTTTCTTTTAACTTGTCCTGTCCAACAGCTGAGCAGACAGATATGAGCTGAGAGCCTCTTGTATTAGACAGATTTTACTCTTACAATCGGGGGTTATAAATCATTGGGAACACAAAATGTATGTTGGTATAAGCCCCTTTTGTAATTTAAACGAGACTTTATTAATATTAATTTTGTTTGTGTTCTTTTTTGTTGGACCAGATAGAAAAAGAAAGAGGGAAAAAGAGAGGGGGGTGGATTATAGATATTAGAGGATGACTACTGGAAAGGGAAGGTAGAGTTGTAAATCTACAGGCAACAAAATGCTGGAGCCTATACCCATTACAAAAGTGAATGTTGGTCTAAAATGGGCGGGGCCTGTCCACACACACATGTTACAAACATACATACCTGCCGGCTCCAAGAGTGTTCACAAACTTGTCCACATCCAGTTCACACGCACACTTGTGCATACCAACCAGCACATGTAAAGCATTACATTCTGTCACGCACACTATTTGAAGGTGCAAAGGTGAGCCGATGCCTGTGCTCAGGTGAATGTTATGTTAAGCTTAAGTGAATGATGGTATGTAAAAATAGGAGGGAGAATTCCCAGACATCCCCACACCAAGACCCCCGCAGAGGCAGCAGCGGCGACCAGGGCCCGCCCCCGCACCCATACTGTGGGGCCAACGAAGGAGAACCAGCACTACAGGGACACAGACACCCTCCAGGCTCAGATGGAATATGATCCCCCGCTCATAGACTAGCCAGAGGACTAGGGGATCCCTCTCCCTGGGGAGGGGGCCGCCGGGCCCAGGAGGCCGACACCCAAGAGACAAGGCCACCACTGCCGAAGACCCTGTTCCCTCCATCGGGGATGGGGTAGGGGACAGAAGATCAGTAGTCCCACCTTCCTTGTGTAATGTATTTGTGTGTATGTTGAGGTGTGTTTCTTGTGGTTGAAGGCTGTGTGTAATAAAGGGTGCAGTTAAAATTGGTGAGCAGGGCACTGAGGACATCTCCTGATTGCTTACAGGGGTGTCTGTAATTGGGATGTCTTCGGGCCCGAGGAAGCCTCCAATATCTTTGGTTTTTGACAGATGACTGATTGCCACTGCTGCTTTTGCTAAATTCATCCCTGGATGAAAACAGTGGATGATCATTTAACTGATTACTATTTAGAGATAAAGCTCTTGTGTAATGCAGTATAATATGTTGGGTAATAGCATGGCTACATCATGTAAATGAGGCCAAAAAAAACTGGAAACTGTATTTTGATGACTCACTATGTCACAGCCAATGTTCCCACTGAAATGGAGATTCTCGAAAAGCATTTCCATTACACTTCATTTTGTTGCTGCTCATAGGTTTTAGTCAAGTTGTCTTCACTGAGTGCTAATCCCTTTTAGGTTCCTGGGTTTTTGCTCAGTCCATCAAATTACTAAATAATTGGATAGCGGGAAAAATGGAAATGGAAAAGATTATTATTATTACTATTATTATTAGATTGAAGTTTTTTTTTTCAATTGCTGTTTCCATTACAAAATTAATTTTTCAATATTTGGTTTTGTATAAATATGGGTGTTGAAGTGCACGTAGAGTTAATGAACATTAATACAAATCGTTTATGCTTTGCTTGTTTGTTGTGTGTGCTGGTTTTTTCTTTTTGTGCTTAATAATATATTTTACAGTAACACATTCATTGCTTAATACTTGCACTTTTTCTATTTGACATTCTAAAGTTAGATATCAGACACCCCTAAAACTTTGTTAACTTTGTTCCCCAGTCACCCTCTTTAACACAGATTCTCTTAAATTATCGGGGTAAAGTTGCTTCTTTGTTGTCTCAATCTATAAAGCAATTTACTGTAACATAATTTGTCCCAACCTATATAGGATACTGCAATTCTTTCAGAATCCTAATGTGTCAATGTTCACATTTTAGGTGGCAATGGAAAAAGAACATTGACTCTAATTGCTCCAAATAGAACAAATTGGAATAAATTGTCAATTGTGGCTACACTGGTCCATATTGAACCATGTTGAACCCATTTAATAACATCTGGGGAACCTGTGCAGGTGATTTGAGCTTAGATGAGGATTAGTGGGCAGATTTCTCTACAGGATTCTAATTTTCTGAAACCCTTGTAGGTTTTACTCATCAAGCTCAATGTGTCTACTAGATAACAAATGTGTAGTTAGGCAAATAAGTATTTGAACACACTTACAATTTTGTAAGTTCACCCACTTAGAAATAATAGAATGGTCAGAAATTGTAATAGTAGGTACTTGTCCACTGTGAGAAACATGATCTAAAAAGTACCTGGAAATCACACTGCATGAGTTTTAAACAATGTATTTGTATTCTACTGCTTCAAATCAATATTTGAATATGTGTCTATCAGCTACAATTCAAAGACCCGTTAGTCCACCTTTAAATAATTTGCTTCCTCTCCTCTCATCATCCTAAATTAGAAGAATCAATTTGAGGTGGTTAGCCGCATAAAGACACTTGTCCACCCCATACAATCAGTAAAACTCCAACTACTAACATGGCCAAGAGCAAAGAGCTGTCCAAAGACACCAGTGACAAAATTGTAGACCTTCACAAGGCTGGAAGGGGCTACAACGTTGAAAAAAGATCTACTGTTGGAGCAATTATTAGACAATGGAAGAAGCTAAACATGACTGTGATGACTGTTGACTACAAACAAGATCTCACCTCATGGGGTCTCAGTGATCTTAAAGCTGCGCTCACACCAAACGCAATTCGTGCATCAGAGGCATCCAGTTTTAATGTAAATCAATGCGCAGATGCCATCTGAAGTCCTTTCAATGGGGCGCGGCATGATGGTCGGGCACACTGTGTCAAAAGTTCAAATATTTGGATTTTGGCCTCGGCAGATTTTATCACTGGACGAATCCAGGTGTGACGTCACCCATAGAAAATCCCTCACCTCCAGCTGAATCCAATTTACAGTGATTGGTCCGAGTCAGTCTGAGTCATGTTTTTAGGGGAACTTCAGTCGCCAATCATGAGTGAGACTGTTCAAAGTCCACACCCCTCCACTGAAAGCGGGCTAGGGAGAAGCTGTCAATCAAATGTTTGAGGTGAGGCCAGCGAGCACCACATGCTTTTACTGAGGCTTATGATTGGTCAGCTTATAACTTGCAATAAAAAAATAAAACGTAAAAAGAAATTAGGCTTTATTTCCATCATTTATCCTTTCATAAACAACAAAAAACAAATAATGGCGTATGGAAAAGTTTGGGCACAGCGTGGATTTGAGATGGGTTTAGGGTCATTATCCATTTGTGGAAGCCATTCTCTCTTCAACTTCAACTTTGATCATGATGCCATGGTCCCTCTTTCCCACTCCCCTAAGGGGGAGCGGGAGAGATTCCTGATTCCAGGTGGATCATCTGTGCTCCTGTCTCTGGCCGTGACCTCGCCTTTGGCTCTTCCCGCTCCTGTCTTTGGCCGTGACCTCGCCTTTGGCTCTTCCCGCTCCTGTCTTTGGCCGTGACCTCGCCTTTGGCTCTTCCCGCTCCTGTCTTTGGCCGTGACCTCGCCTTTGGCTCTTCCCGCTCCTGTCTTTGGCTGTGACCTCACCTTTGGCTCTTCCCGCTCCTGTCTTTGGCCGTGACCTCGCCTCGCCTGTGCTCCTGTCTTTGGCCGTGACCTCGCCTTTGGCTCTTCCCGCTCCTGTCTTTGGCTGTGACCTCGCCTTTAGCTCTTCCCTTTCCTGTCTTTGGCCGTGACCTCGCCTTTGGCTCCTCCCGCTCCTGTCTTTGGCCGTGACCTCGCCTTTGGCTCTTCCCTTTCCTATATTTGGCCGTGACCTCGCCTTTGGCTCTTCCCGCTCCTGTCTTTGGCTGTGACCTCGCCTTTGGCTTTTCCCGCTCCTGTCTTTGGCCGTGACCTCGCCTTTGGCTCTTCCCTTTCCTGTCTTTGGCCGTGACCTCGCCTTTGGCTCTTCCCGCTCCTGTCTTTGGCCGTGACCTCTCCTTTGACTCTTCCCGCTCCTGTCTTTGGCTGTGACCTCGCCTTTGACTCTTCCCACTCCTGTCTTTGGCCGTGACCTCGCCTTTGGCTCTTCCCTTTCCTGTCTTTGGCCGTGACCTCGCCTTTGGCTCTTCCCGCTCCTGTCTTTGGCCGTGACCTCGCCTTTGGCTTTTCCCGCTCCTGTCTTTGGCCGTGACCTCGCCTTTGGCTCTTCCCTTTCCTATATTTGGCCGTGACCTCGCCTTTGGCTCTTCCCGCTCCTGTCTTTGGCTGTGACCTCGCCTTTGGCTTTTCCCGCTCCTGTCTTTGGCCGTGACCTCGCCTTTGGCTCTTCCCTTTCCTGTCTTTGGCCGTGACCTCGCCTTTGGCTCTTCCCGCTCCTGTCTTTGGCCGTGACCTCGCCTTTGGCTCTTCCCTTTCCTGTCTTTGGCCGTGACCTCGCCTTTGGCTCTTCCCGCTCCTGTCTTTGGCCGTGACCTCGCCTTTGGCTCTTCCCTTTCCTGTCTTTAGCCGTGACCTCGCCTTTGGCTCTTCCCGCTCCTGTCTTTGGCCGTGACCTCGCCTTTGGCTCTTCCCTTTCCTGTCTTTGGCCGTGACCTCGCCTTTGGCTCTTCCCGCTCCTGTCTTTGGCTGTGACCTCTCCTTTGACTCTTCCCGCTCCTGTCTTTAGCCGTGACCTCGCCTTTGGCTCTTCCCGCTCCTGTCTTTGGCCGTGACCTCGCCTTTGGCTTTTCCCTTTCCTGTCTTTGGCCGTGACCTCGCCTTTGACTCTTCCCGCTCCTGTCTTTGGCCGTGACCTCACCTTTGGCTCTTCCCGCTCCTGTCTTTGGCCGTGACCTCGCCTTTGGCTTTTCCCGCTCCTGTCTTTGGCCGTGACCTCGCCTTTGGCTCTTCCCTTTCCTGTCTTTGGCTGTGACCTCTCCTTTGGCTCTTCCCGCTCCTGTCTTTGGCCGTGACCTCGCCTTTGGCTCTTCCTGCTCCTGTCTTTGGCTGTGACCTCTCCTTTGGCTCTTCCCGCTCCTGTCTTTGGCCGTGACCTCGCCTTTGACTCTTCCAGCAACCCCAGCTGTTTCCACAACTCCAACTGGATGAAGCCGGTCTACTACACTATTCAAACATGTTGTTGTTTATCTAAATATTTAGCTGTTATTTTAACTTGTAGCTGTTTATCTGGACATGTTTGTTTATTAGACATATACTTGTTAATCAACCATGTAGTTGTAGAATTAATTAAGCTCACTTTTCTTTAATAGTTCTAGTCCATCACCTGTCCGTCCGGGGTTTAGAATCTCTCCTTCATGTTTTTTCCCCAAAAAGAGACAGAGGTGTTTTTTTAGATTTTTTTTTTTCACTGAGAAGGAGGGTGTAAGGGCATGGAGGGTGTAAGAGAGTGTAATGTGTGTTCAGCTTAGTCTGTTTGACAACCAGCTATGGTTTACTTTTACATGTTTGATTTTTTGTTCTTGCAATGTACTGATGTCAGTCCAGTGAGACGACTATGGCTGTGATATTGGGCTATAGAAATAAAATTGAATTGAATATTGGCACAGTGGTTAGCGCTCTTGCCTCACAGCAGGCTGGCGGACTTGAACCAGTGTCATTAATGGGGGACCTTTCTGTGTGGAGTTTGCATGTTCTCCCCGTGCATGCGTGGGTTTTCTCCGGGGACTCCGGCTTTCTCCCACCATCCAGAAACATGCTTCATAGGTTCTTTGGTCACTCTAAATTGTCTCTAGGTGTGGATGTGAGTGTGTATTAGTGTGTGATTGTGGCCCCTGCGACAGACTGGCGACCAGTCCAGGGGTGTTCCCTGCCTTCGCCCATGAGTAGCCGGGTTAGGCTCCGGCAGCCCCGTGACCCCAAAAGGCATAAAGCAGTTCAGAAAATGAAAAAGGAAATGAATGAATGAAATACATTGAATTGAATCCACCCCCATGCTTAACAGTTGGACAGAGGTTCTTTTCATGAAACTCCAAAAGTACCTTTTGCTCATTGCAGCTAAAAAGTTCCATCTGAACCAGGTCGGTCCACAGAACTTGTTTCCAAAATGCATCAGGCTTGTTTCTATGTTCATTTGTGAACTTCAAAGGTTGAATTTTGTGGTGAGGATGAAGAAGAGGTTTTCTTCTGATGACTCTTCCATGAAGATCATATTTGTACAAGTATCTGTTGACAGCAGAACAGTGTAGCACAACTCCAGAGTCTGCAGGTCTTTCTGGAGGAATGCTGCAGTCAAACGTGGGTTTGGATTTGCTTTTCTCAGAATCCTGTGAGCTGCTCTGTCTGAGATTTTTCTTGATTTTCCAGATTTTGCTTTAACTTCCACTGTTCCTGTTGACTGGTATTTCTTAAAGACATTCTGAACAGAGGATAGCTGCATCTGAAAACACTTTACTATCTTCTTACAGCTTCTCCTGCTTTGTGAGCATCAACTAGTTTCAGTTTCTTTGTTCTGGACAACTGCTGGAAGAACCCATGATGCTGATTGTTGGAGTGAGGTCACATGACTCAGATATTTTAAATCTTTGAGACTGAAATCTGCTGGTATTTGCAAACAATGTTTGTGAACAATCCATGGAACTGTCAGGTCTCAGCTTTTCCAAAGGAGCGAAGCATACTATAAACTCTGTAGGGTCCCAAACTTTTGCACACCCATTATTTTGTTTTCTGTTAACTTTTTTACATATTAGAAGAATGCCTAATCTGTAAACTGAATTTTTTAGGAGATTTTTTTTATCTTTCCTTATGGTCTTTATGCACAATAAGAAAATATTGTACCTGGGGTGCCCAAACTTTTGATCCTCACTGTGAGCTGAAGCTAACTCTAACCCCAATTTATGTAAAAATAAGCAAATAAATACTTGAAATCAATCAAACAGTGGGCCCGGAAAATATATTCTATGAATCCAATCTTTGATCAGATTAAAGATATTTTGCACACGAATACACAGCTGGACTTATTATTTTCTTAATGGAATTATGAAAATGAATACACTCTTTCAAAGTATTGACATTTTTTGAAAAGGGTTTGTTTACCCAATCTCTGATCAGAATGTAACATACAGTTTCAATCAAATCTAAAACCATGTGATCAGGCTCCAGGACTGGATCGGAACATCCCTACTAAAAACAGATGTTGCAGTGTTCTTGTGTTTGTCGCCATCTTCTCAGAACTAAGCTTTAGAGGAAGTTTTCCTCTCCACAGTCATATTTTGCTTGCCTGGTATGAAAACCTTGGATATAGTCTGCTGGCCACCTATATAGACTTCTCTTCTGGGTATACTGGCATAAAATGACCTGCAAAAGTTTTATATAAATTGGGTTATAATAATATTAAGTAATTATACTTTTTTACCTTTTTTTTATCTTCTCTGTACTTGAGACAACCTCTTTGAGAGCTGACATTTCATAAATAGAGTGAACTAAATTTGAATTAGTGATTACGGGAACAGTGTTCTTGTTTGCTGCATTTCACTTCATTTCTGAAACAAGTGCTGTTGCAGCGTCACCATCAGACAGCTTTTTTTACCTCCTGAAACTGCTCCTCCAAGATGTTGATTGAAGCCTACAACTATAGATATAAAACAACAATAATGGCGTAGATAGAGCAGAACTTACAGCCCAGTTCCTGGGACACACACAGTAGTATGAGTTTAGCAGGTTCAGACAGGTTCCTCCATTCCTGCAGGGGTTACTGTTGCATGAAGTTGTTTGAAGGGTCTGCAGAAAAAGACCAGGAGTAACGTGATGTCTTTTGGAGCCCTCTGTTGGAGTGGCAAACCTTTCAGATGTTCAAACCTGTTCCAGTGCTGTCACTTTGCTCTCCACAGTGGACACCTGTGAAGAACATAAAGAAGTAAAAACAACAGAGGCTGCTACTCTGAACAGGAGGTCCATCTCCTTAACAATGTGGGACAATAGTTTTGGAATAATTTACAAAACCAAAGCCAGAGATCCAAACCCCCACAGAGAGGGTCTGCATTGGCTTACTGTGGCTGAGATTTATAAGCGGTAACCTCAGCCCTTCTGTTTGTGCATGTCTCTTTAAGTTGCTTTAGCAGCTGTTTTATACCATGATGGCATCATCTCTATCTGTCAGGAACTCATACCTGGGTATCAAGCCGGTTTAGGTGGTTGCTGATCTCTGGTGGGATTGCTCCTCCGTCAGCTTTGATTTTATCAATGTCTTCCTTATTAGTTTTAATCTGAAATCAGAAAGTTCAGTTAAAAATAATCTTTTCTCTGACATCAACTTTTTTCTGTCCTTGTTGATTACAATCAATTATTTATTCTCTTTGAAAGTTTCAGCTTGTCAGGTTTGATTTAGATGGTTATTAACTTGACTCACTTGGTTTTTTGTCACCAGGTCTCCATTCCCCTGCATTTGGTTACTCTAAACAGCCAACTGCTGACTCCTTCAGAGCCAGATTAAATACAAAATAAGCGATCACAAAATCCTCACCTAGAAAAACCCAGGAATGTTTGAAGGACATGATGGCATCCACGCATTGCTTTGTATAAGACTCCGGTTCTCCCTCACTCTCATCCACCAAAGTAAAAGATGCACAAAGGAAAAAGATATGTAACCTCTTCAGACCTGGCGTCAGCATGCAAACATCAGCATGCAGACATCACATTTTGGGTCATTTTACCACAGTAAGTAATTCTGGTTAACTGGGACGCTGTGACTACATGTATGGATGGTCAGCTCAATTGTTAGCTCGAGTCTTAGGAGCTTGGCTCAGGGCCAACAACCCCGCCTACAAACCAGAATTGTAACTTTAATTGTATATCTTATCCACTTATTTTTATAAGTGGCAGAAAATATGTCATAAAAAAATGACAGTCTTTTTGATTTTGGCCAAAAACTACACAGTCATAATTAAAAGACTACTGGGAACAATTCTACATAAGAAACGATATGGTTGGAGTGGGGAGTTAATCTGATCAAAGGTCGAATTAGAAGTGAACTGTGTGATTTTAACACGTCCGATCAGAATAAATCATTTTGACATGCCAAGAACTGTCTAAAATACAGTAAACGGCCATAAAAGAAGAAGTAATGAGGGTTCTGCTGTAAACAAACAGGGCTGTGCCTAGCTTGCAGCGAGATGATCTTCTGAGTGTGTTTTTATTATTTTCATCATTTTTTTAAGTGGTTGTTCACACATAATTTAATGATCGGCCAATGCTGAATTTTATTCTTGGCCACATGGGCTCGGAGTAAGGGTTAGGGTTACGGTTGGGGTTAGGTTAATAAAGTATGCGCGACCAACAACAACATTTATTCTGGGACGCACCTAAAACACGTGAGAGCACTGCAGCATCGTGCATCTTGACGGCACATAAATACATACGAATAACACCAGGCTTTTTTTGTGTGGACACGACTTTACGTTCACAAGCTGAACAGTGTAAATGAGGGCACATGTTGAGGCGGGAGAGACAGCTGGATGATCAGTCCCCCCCACCGATCAAGAGTGGAAAAAGTCTGGCTGCCCGTTTGCAAGAATTCACTTGACTGTTTGCACAGTTTCACAAGACTGCTCGGAGCGAGGAGCACCACTTCCACATTGAAAAGCACAAACACCATCCTGAAGTCGCTCCTCTGCTGGGAGACAGGGTTCTCCTGAGTCCAGCAGCTGGACTGCGCTGGTGGCCGGTGGCACTTACCGACGACCGTGATCTGGAGACATTTACACATTGTCCAATCAGAGGTCCTGCCAGCCAATGATCAGGCTGCCACCACCCAGCCATCAACCAATTTTGTAATGACATCGCCCTCACCTGACTGACTGACTGATGTCTGACTACCGCCATCTACATTCATGACCACACTAACAGTTTTTCAAAAAAAGCTGGTAGATCAGGTAACCTTGAAGATTCTGCTGATCCCTCCCATCGCATGGTGGCAGGTGTATTTGGGACCATGGCATTACATAAAGCATTTTCCTTCTGGTCAACTTTAATCTACTTATTTGACTCCATGTAAACACAGCCATTGAAGGGAATGAACAAAGGAAAGGAAGTTGAACTTCAGGTTACCTCCAAGAGAAGTAGACCTTTAGCATCAAGCTGGAGGATGAGGATACAGAAGCTCAGCTAGGTACCTGGGGGTCAAGTCATTCAAATATTTAAATGCAAAGAACAACCTTAAATGAACCCTAAAATGGAAAAGAGAATAGTGAAGGGAAGCCGAGATTGGGGTAATTTGGTCCCTCTGTGCTCCAAGAAGCACATGAGCAGCAGTGTTCTGGACCATGTTGAGAAGGATGCCATGGAAAGTCCAAACTATAATGGTAATCAATAATCCATCAGAGACAAGATCACAGTAGGTATTATCTTCTCAACATGCTGTTTTTTAAAAATTGGGCTTTACGGTGATGCAGTGGTTGGCGCTCTTGCCTCACAGTGAGAAGACCCTGGTTCACATTCCAGCTGGGACCTTCCTGCTTGGAGTTTGCATTTTCTTCTCGTACACACGTGGGTTTTTTTCAGGCACTCCAGCTTCCTCACACAGTCCAAAAACATGCTTTATATGTTCATTGGTTACTCTAAAATGTCTGTAGGTGTGGAAGTGATTGTGTGTCCAGAGTGTACCCCACCTTTGCCAAACAGTAACTGGGATAGACTCCCGTGAACCTGACAGCAATATAGCAGGTTAAGAAAATTGATGAATGGAAATTTTCATAACTTCCTTGAAGAGAAGAAGGAAGAGAAGAAGCTGGACTTTACTCCTAATTAGCTTGACAATCAAGGCTATAATTACTGCTCATATTAAAATTCAGATTTCACACAGACTGCTGAAGATTTGGAGGTGAGAAACCATGATCAACTGTGGAGGGTTTAAAGATGGCTTTTGGACCAAACATCATCACTTCAGAGTTTGGGTCTTAATATCAGATGAGATGTCAAAAGTGTGGCACCACAAACTGATACCAGTAATCAGTATCAAAAGCTGCTAATGAATCCAGTAGAATAAGGATCATATAATCTTTTACAATGGACATCAAACAGACCAGATTCTGTTCAGTCCAGGGTTTAGTCAGATTCAAACACCTGTAAGACATGTTTCTGTTCATGAAATGATTTTAAAAATGTTGTTAAAACATAGTGACAACTTAATGAATAGAAAACTGCTTCATGGATGAGCAGGGAGATAAGAAGCAACCGTAACAAGTTTCATACCTTCAGCTTAAGAATTTGAGCCAAGCGGCTCAGCACTCTTAGGACTCGTCTAGTAAAGTCTTGACCTTTGGCCTTGCAGGCTCTGGTCATTACTCACCTGTCAATCATTCACCTGATCAGATGTGCGACATCAGGCTTTGCTTGTGTAAAGCCTGATAAGAATTTTGTAATGAGTAAGGTAGAAACTCTTTTCTTTTATGATGGGTTTAACCAAAGATAATGATGAGCTAACTGTAGCTTGAGGGTGAAAATACAGAGAAATGTATGAAGTAATGTTTGTGTTACTAAAATGAGAACAAAACATATAGTTTGAAATAGAATTTCCTCAACTGCAAACAAAATATTGAGTTAAAAAAATAACTTTACAAATTACAAATAAAAAAGCTAATGTTTGTTTGCAAAATTTAGTGTGCTTTTAAATTCCCTTCCTTTTGTTACAACATACATGTTTGCATTTCCAACCTTCAACAACCTGGCTAATATCTTGTCATTTCACACAACTCTCGAGAACGAGTTTTCTTCAAGCTTGCTTTCTCTTAATCTTTATTTTTTGTGCTCTCAACTCTGAGCTCAGCAGTGCTCAAAAATAAAGACTGACAGAAAATAATATTCAAGAGAAGTGTTTCTGATTACAGTTCAGTGAAGCGACATGAAATTAATCAGATTTAGGAAAGCCAAAAAGGAAACGTGTATAAGGAAAAAATTGTGAAATTGTGCACACCTTTAATATTTTCATTTGTCACTTAGATTTTTAAAACTGAACATTTTGTTTGCAATTCAAGAAATGTAATTTCAAAACTTTGACTTTTGTTTCCAATTAGTGGCAGAAATATGACTTCATAGCCATGAAAGGTATTTGTTACAAGCTGGTGTGTCAGACATTGAATGTCCCTTCTCTGCCACCCAGTGAACCTCCTGCTTAACTGAGAGCTGTGAGAGTGGCTCCACAGCAAAAATCAAGTCCTTCCACACATTTCTCACCTCTAGCTAAAAGAACTCATGGCACTTCAATGACTTGAATGTTTCATTAATATAGAACTGGTTCAAATAAAACATTGATTTTATTATTGCTAATTGTTTTCAGTGTCTTTATGTTGATTTTAGTAATTCCTACTGAAATGTCTTCTTTTTACTAACATCCAATCTAAGAGAAAATGACCTGTTTAGTCGTTATGCCTCATCTCAGAATCTCAAGTAGTACATCTTCTGTCACACAGCATGCCTCTGATGCAGTGTACCTGTGCTGAAGCTAACAGACTGTCAGTACCTATGCTGAGCTCACCTGGATTAGAAGCTGGCTGAGATCCTCATCTCCCACCTTAACCCGGCCTGACGCAGCAGGCTGGAAGCGGATGTCTTTGTTATCTCCAGTAGTAAAGATGAGGTGACCATCATCAGCTAGCATCCGTGGTCTGCATGTTTGGACAGCCAGTATTAGAAACCGGAAATCCCCTCCTAAATGTATGTTCTACCAGACCACCAACCGGGGTTGCAATAAAGCAGCATGGATGTTGCATCAAACCACTTACTGATTTATTGGGCCAGTTTCCTTCAGCTCCCCCTGCAGTCCCACCAGGAGGAAGAGGAGGCTGAAGAAGCCCTTCAGCATCCCAGCCATGGAGGGCAACTGTCTTAGTGGAAGTCTGGTCCACTATACTGGGGTTTTCCAACCTGCTGCACTCTAATAGACACTGGTGAGACTTTGACCTGTTAGCACAACAATAAAGAGGATGTGAAGTACCAAGGCAGGGGTTTATTATGGTTTACTGGGCCTAAATGAGTTTTGCTGCTGAGTGAGGATGCCCCTCATATGACTAAAGAAATAAGTAACATGTTTCATGTGACCCTGTGCTAATGTTAACAATCTTAGCACAAAAAGTGACAATGGTAACAAAACCCCAGACATTTTGCAGCATCCTATAAGATCAATTATTCAACAACATTCAACAAACTTTCAAGCTGATGAGTTTCTTTTCTCCTCTCATGGTGGCATCTGAGGAATCAGACAAAAACGCTGTCCTTTCAGCACATTTTTTTTCCCACTTGTCTCTTGACTTGATGTTTTTTTTAAGTTTCCGTTGATTTGTGCAGGATCGATAATAACCCTAGCTCAATTTCAGAACTTGACAACATTGTAAGTTTGACTTTGATTTGTCCTAACAGTTTTCTTTTGTGACAAGTTGGACTAAACTCCTTAGCTGTGTTTACATGGACACAAGTAATCAGAATAAAAGCCTTCTCAGAAAAAATGCATCATGTAAATATGCCATTTGGAATACTCTGACCTGGTCAGACTCATTCAGATCAAAATTTCCTTCTGATTGAGATGACTGGGTTTTATCAATTGTTTATCTGACCGTGGTGCAGGTAAAAAAAATGTTTTCTGATTATGGGTCATTACTGCCTGGCTTTTATGCAACGTGTAAATGGTCTGGCACTCAGGAGGACACTTCGGAGCATGAACAGGACCGGCCAGCTGCTCCGTGCGAATAGCCGGACTAGCGTCATGTCTGCGAGCAGGGGAGGGTGCTTTGGTAAGGTGTGTGCTCCGGGGGAGGCTTCAAACTGCAGTCCTGCCGGCTGCTCTGTGCAAGCGAGCTGCCTGGCTACAGAAACCCTGTTTCATAATCAGATGAAGTTTTTAGGGCCATGTACACAGTTCAGTTCTGATCCGATCTTTGATCAGATTAAAGACATCTTACATATGTCCAACCAGCTAGTGAGTTTGTCTAATTTTCCAGGAGATTTGCTCTATACTTAGAAAAAAAAGGAAATCCTGTCACAGAAACGACACTGAAACACATTATATTCTTTTGTTGTGTGTGTCCTAATGCAGACTTTCTATACGTTGGTGTTTTTTAATTTTCAGTGTTCATTAGTGTATTTTTTTAATTTCCTATTGAATCTTTAAAAAAAATAAAATAATAAAGCTAAATGAATCATAATAAAGTTCACTATCGAAGATAATATTAGTGATCTATGTTTTGGTGTTTGTTTTGATGTCAGTGCATGTCCATAACTAAAGTGTCAGGTTTTGGTCAGCGGACACACGGATTCAGCTTTGTGTTTGGGCTTGTTCTAATGCCATGGCAGTCATAATCCTGATGCCAGTTTAAAACATTCCAAACAGGACATGAGACGAAGCATGAATGGATAAGAAAACTGCACTCCTCACCTTCTCTACTTTGCTGTTATTTAGCAGGTCAAAGGCCATTCATATAAAATTAGATTTGTTGCTGAAGCAGTTTCTGTCTGTAAAGGTTTTTTACTTGTAATTATAAATTTGCGCATCTTTAAAAAAAAATTTAATTGTAGAAAAGAAATTGTCCAAAAAAAGTGTTGTTGTTTTAGTAAGGGGTTTGTGTGTGTGTCTGGAAAAAAAAGTTTTGTACTTATCAATAGAATTTGTCCATCCGTAAAAAGGCGTTGTATTACATCATGTTACAAACAGACAACTTTTTTCTACAAGTACAAAACGTTTTTGCACACACACAAATTTCTTATTACAAGTACAAAACTTTTTAAAGACAGACAATACTTTAGCAACAAATCTAACTTCATAAATTCAATTAACTCCACAACACAGCAATGTTGCTCCAGTTATTACTGAAACTACTATTAATCCTAATAGTCCTAAAATAAATCCTAATAATCCTAATCCTACCATTCCTAAAGCCAAAAATGGACTGGAAGTTTCATACATTTTTGAAAAAGTCTCAAATTATTTTTTTTAAATCTCAAAACTTCTTCTGATTACAATACAACGTAAAACATGGCAGGATCAGAGATCAGATGTCCGAAATAATGGAGCAGGCGTAGATCTGCTAGTACTCTGTTCAGAGAGCACAGTCCACTGTAGATGGGTCTCCTAACGTTAAGATATAGCATCAAGATTTATCAGGAACAAGTGGAAGGCCAGCAGGAAGCCTCTTTATGCGAAAGAAAGACAGGGCTACGTCACAGCCATCAGAAGAAACAAAGACAAACGTTCTGTCAAAAAGTGGAAAACTGCTTGATTCGCCCAATTTTTCTGCACCGGGACAGAGTTAGCCTTCAGCTGGCTGCAGCATATGGGCTGTCTGTGAGGAAAAAATGGGCAAACCAGTGAAGGACAGGCAGCTGGCTTGAATGCAATATCAAGGTTGTAGGTTGCTCCATGAACTCATAATGTGAAAATGTTTTTTCTACTTGCATGCATAAGACGACAGGTCATAGTGAAGGGTTATACAACATGTAATGATAAGTAAGTTTGAAATAGGTGAGATGCCGGCAATTTGTGCATACTGTGCATACTGTGCAAGGGGCCCGTCATTGCTGTGCACTTGTAGGTGTGGCCTTCTTGCCAACTTTTTGTGCTGACTCCTCATTGTTTGAAATGAGAAAACCCAAATAGATCAACTACCTATAGGGTGCACATGACAATGGCCTGAAGAAAAAAAATACAGTGACTTGCAAAAGTATTCATCTCCCTTGAACGTCTTCACATTTTCTCACATTATGACCACAAACATAAACATATTTTATTGGAATTTGATGTGAAAGATCAACACAAAGTGACACACACTAGTGAAGTGGATAGAAAATTATACAAGAGTTCAATGTTTTTTTTACAAATAAAAAACTGAAAAGTTCAGTGTGTAAAAGTATTCAACCCCCTGAGTCAATAGTTTGTGGAACCTTCTTTTGCTGTAATTCCAGCTGCAAGTCTTTTGGGGTTTGTGTCTCTACCAGCTTTACACATCTAGAGACTGAAATCTTTGTCCGTTCTTCCTTACAAAACAATTCAATCTGAGTCAGATTAGATGGAGAGCGTTTGTGAACAGCAGTTTTCAGATCTCTCCAGATTCTGGATTGGATTTAGGTCTGGACTTTGACTGGATCATTCCAACACATGAATCCGTTTCATTTTTATCATTCCATTGTAGCTTTGGCTTTATGTTTAGGGTGGTTGTCCTGTTGGAAGGTGAATCTCTGCTCCAGTCTCAAGTGTTGTTCAGACTTCAACAGGTTTTCCTCCAATATTTCTCTGGATTTGACTCCATCCATCTTCCCATCAACTCTAACCAGATTCCCTGTTCCTGCTGAAGAGAAGCAGCCCCAGAGCATGATGCTGCCACCACCATGTTTGACAGTGGGTATGGTGTGTTCAGAGTGATGTGTTAGATTTCCTCCACAGACAGCGCTTTGCATTTAGACCAAAAAGTTCCATTTTGGTCTCATCTGACCAGAACATCTTCTTTCACATGTTTGCTGGGTCATTCTCATGGTTTATGGCAAACTTCAAACAGGACTTGTGGTTTTCTTTTAACAATGACTTTCTTCTTACCACTCTTCCATAAAGTCCAGATTTGTGCACGACTGGTGGTTGTTCTGTGGACAGATTCCTCCACCTGAGCTGTAGATCTCTGCAGTTCATCCAGAGTCATCATGGACTCCTGGCTGCATCTCTGATCAGTGTCTCCTTATTCTGTCTGTTAGTTTAGATGAACGACCATGTCTAGGTAGGTTTGTAGTTGTGTCAAACTCTTTCCATTTGTGGATGATGGACTGAACAGTGGTTCATAAGATGTTCAAAGTTTGGTAAATCTTTTTTCTATCCTAACCCTGCTTCACATTTCTACCCTTTCAGACCCTTTAAGCGGACAGCAGATTCCAGTTTTTTCTTGATTCAGAATTCACTTTTTTCTTCAACACTGGGACAGTTTTTTCATTCCAGGTTTAAAGTTGTCCAACTTCTTACCTTGATTTGTTTGCTCACTAATGTTTATGGCTTCTTCTGAAAGGCAAACTTCAAGATCCCCGCTCCACCAAGTGAAATGAAACGGTGTCATTTAAATCCTCAACCCACATAAGCAAAGATCCCATTATCCAAAAAACTATTGATAACATCATCTAAGAAACAGCAAGGATCTCCAGCCCCTTTGGACAAGTTTGATCTGGGATCAAAATGAAGCAGAAAGCAAAAAGACATAATTTGATGGTACTAATATTTGCCAGACACTCCTTTTAATTCTAGCAACAGTACATGTAGATGAGCCAATTCAATCAAATAAGACAAATCTAAATGCATCTGCATCAACTCCCCAGATGTCCTTTCCTTTCATTGTTCAGAGATATTTACACAAAGTTCCATGTACCATATTTTGTTTGGGGAAATGAAATTCGTGAAAATTAGAAAGTCATTATTCTATGCATAAAAATAAATTCGAAAAGTTTGACTTATTGTACATTTTATGTCACATACAAATGCAAAAACTTCACCATGATTTCTGAAGTTCTAATGATGAAGCAACCATTCTTTACATTGAGAAAGTCTCTCAGAGAAGAGGTGAAACATTTTTCATAAAGTGGCATTACGGTAGGGCTGGACCATGGTAAATGTTTATATCACAATATTGTTTTTCCCATATCAGATGATAAGGATATATGTCACGATATATTACATATTAAACTATATTTGTTTAATATGAAGCTCTATTGCTCATTAGAGAAATGTGTAATCATCAGGAGGTTATTTAGATTTAAATATTTACAGTATTTCCTATCATACCTTAAACATAACAGATGCACTGAACAGTTTTTATCCCAGAAAACTAAAAAAATACATAAATATTACAAACTAAACTGAAAATTAAAGCAAAAGCTTTCAAGTCAATAAAGCAGAACACTAAACTGTTTGATCAGTTCCATTTAAAACCAAAGCTTTAATTCTATAAAAAAATTCTAAGTTTTAAAAAACAATGATCAAATTGACAAATATTTTTGTCAACATCTTGTGAATAATCTTGGAACTAAAAACAAATTCTCTGAATTTCTTCTGGTAGTTTAGACTGTTGCTGCTGTGAAAGTCTGAACTTTGTTGTTTTTCTGGAGAGTTCTGGTTTATTTCAGTCTGAGATTGAACATTCAACTGCTTCAGGTGATAAAAAGGTTGGTGGTATTTCCAGTTTTAGAAGGAACAAGTCCTATGTACAGATTGCAGTGCACGTTGCTCTGTCATATATATTTTATCAGCCAAATTCTAACACTATTTTACACATAAATACCAAAAAGCATTTCACTTTTTAGAAATTTTTCTGATTTCTTTTTTTTGAAAAATTAAACTGCATCCTAACCCTATTGCAAGTTATTTATAAATGGTATGTACACATCTCTATTGTCATCAAACTGTAAACTCAAACATTACTAGAGATTTACTAATTCTGCCTCCAGATGATCACATTTTATTACAAATTAAAACAGAAACGCCTGAAAACAGTCAAATGCTTTGTGTTATTGCCATTATATATCATTACTGAAATTAAAGCTGCAGCTTTAAGGAGGATTGAGCACAACATCTGACAGGTCCCAGTTTTCAGTGTAACACAGACTCTGTTATGCTACACAGACGCTGCTAAAACAGTGGATTCAATTCTGTTATTATTTAGAAAATACAGATTTTATGAATGTCCTATGAATTCATCTTCTTGTATTTATCCGCCGCATCTTAAAGGCCGGACATGAAAATACTGTCTGACTTTAAACCGGTCCGTTATAACACAGGACACACAGAACAGCTAGTTAGCACCTCAGCGTTAGCGGCTAACAAGCTATTAGTGTCTAACAACAGCGCTGTCTCCAAATCAACACATTTAAATAATCTGTCTATTGCTGATTTAAGCAAAGCAGCTTTATCCTCCAGTTCCTTCTGGATCATGTTATAAATCTCCACATATTCCACTGTTTCATCAGCCAAACGAAACGCTGCACAGGTGAAGTGACGGTGAGGGCGGGTGTTGGGTCGTGTGTGTTTTGTTTACCTCGTCTGCAGACGGTAGAGGAGAAGAGGACAAAAGAAATTCACCAGAAGAAGAGCTAATAAACATGATACAAACATTTAGTCTATGTTCTAATCCTCTAACTTTTACTAGCCAAAGAGAAGAAAATGACTGGTGAGCGTTAATCTCAGACCCTTCAAAATAAAAGTCTATCGGGATAGGCTAATTTTACTATCAAGAAAAAGTACTATCGCGATATCGATAACTATCGTTTTATTAGCACAGGACTCTCCGACCAGGAAGACTGAGACAAGTAACTTAACTTTGCTAACGCGAATCAAATTCTTCTGCTATCCTGCTCTTCGAGAGTGGTATTTTCTGCCATAGATGGACAACCAGTGGGTTCTATACAGATAAGATACTTGATCCAGGCCGTCCAACTCCGATGTTGGCAGAATCATCAAGAAACTATTTATCTCTTTGCCATCACCTTTTCACAATGCGCAGTCATCCTGGGGCTCGCATGGCACAAGAGACATGATCCCACCATCAGCTGGTCAGCCAAAGAACTCTCCTTCGTTTCATCGGCCTGTCGCCAACACTGCCTCTAAAGTGGTCTTCCTCGGGCTCCTCACCCCTGTCTGCCTCGTCAGCAACAACTGGCATCTACTCAGCTCAACATGACAAGTTACTGACTTCTCTGATTCTCTGCCTCAGCAACACCAGGATCTGCAAGAGGCTATCAACAAACAGAATGCCACTCGTCTTCCACCTCATAGACCTTATGATTGTGCCACTGATCTGTTACCTGGGGCCATACCCCCACCGGGCCCGGTGTTCCTCTTGTCTCAACCTGAGACTGAAGCCATGCAATCATGCATACAAGAGGAACTAGAAAAGGAGTTCATCTGGCCGTCTTCGTCCCCGGTTTCAGCTGGTTTCTTCTTTGTGAAGAAAAAGGACAACGCTCTTTGCCCCTGCATTGCTTACTGTAATCTTAATGAAGTCACAGTCAAATACCATTACCCCTTGCCGTTGGTTCCTCTGGCCTTAGAGCAGTTGAGACAGGCCTGGATTCTTACCAAACTATATCTTCGAAACGCTTATAATCTTGTACGTGTTAAAGAGGGGGACGAGTGGAAAACTGTCTTCTCCACTACCACTGGTCACTCTGAATGTTTAGTCATGCCATTTGGTCTTTGCAATGCCCCGTCTGTATTTCAGGCTTTTGTGAATGATGTGTTCCGTGACATGCTACAGAAACATGTGATTGTGTACATAGATGACATCTTAGTCTATTCCAATACCCTGGAAGAACACATCTCACATGTTTGTCAGGTCCTGCAACGTTTGATTGAGAGCCGTTTATATGTCAAGCATGAAAAGTGTGATTTCATAAGACCTCTGTGACCTTTCTAGGCTATTTCATCAGTGCCCAGGGGGTGGCCATGGATCAAGGCAAAGTGGATGCAGTGCTGCAGTGGCCTCAACCCACTGGCCAACTTTAATGCTTCCTAGGGTTTGCCAATTTCTACCGTAGGTTTATCCGAGGTTTCAGCTTGGTGGCAGCTCCCCTCGCGTCTTTGCTCAAAGGCTCTCCCAAAAACCTGTGGTGGATTCCTGATGCAACCAATGTTTTCAGGACCCTTCAGCAGCATTTCTCTCAGGCACCTATACTTCACCATCCGGATCCTTCCCTTCCATTCGTGGTTGAGGTGGATGCTTCCAGTACGGGCGTGGGGGCCGTCCTGTCTCAACAACACGGTAAACCATCGAAAATGTTTCCATGTGCCTTCTACTCTAGAAAGTTGACTGACGCTGAATGCATTTACGACGTGGGGGATCGTGAGCGGTTAGCCATGAGGGACGCTTTCTCAGAGTGGCGACACTGGTTGGAGGGAGCATCTCATCCCTTTGTGGTCCATCCACCATGTTACCTGCAGCGGGGTACTCTTGGAAAAACCCAAAGCTTTGAAATTTGATATTTCTGAGAACAAGTGTTTGACAGTTTTATGGCTGTTCAAGCACAACATGAAAAATTGCACAACTTTAAATGTGCAACAGTGTAATTGGCCCTGTATTTTACAAATGACTAAAAAAGAAAATTAATGATGTAAAACTTTTAAAACTCCTCCGTCTACTAATACACACGTGGACAAAATTGTTGGTACCCCTCAGTTAAAGAAGGAAAAACCCACAATTCTCACTGAAATCACTTGAAACTTACAAAAGTAACAATAAATAAAAATTTATTGAAAATTAAATAATCAAAATCAGCCATCACTTTTGAATTGCTGATTAACATAATTATTAAAAAAACAAACTAATGAAACAGGCCTGGACAAAAATGATGGTACCTCTATAAAAGATTGAAAACTATTTGACCAGACTGACATGATTAACTCAGGTGTGTCCTTAAATTGATATCACAGGTGTTACCAAACTCATAATCAGTCAGTCTGCCTATTTAAAGGGAGACAAGTAGTCACTCTGCTGTTTGGTGAAAAGGTGTGTACCACACTGAACATGGACAACAGAAAGCCAAGGAGAGAATTGTCCCAGGACATCTGAAAACAAATGATAGATAAACATCTTAAAGGTAAAGGCTATAAGACCATCTCTAAACAGCTTGAACTTCCTGTGACAACAGTGGCTCATATTATTCAGAAGTTCAAGACCCACGGGACAGTAGCCAACCTCTCTGGACGTGGCCGCAAGAGGAGAATTGATGACAAATTGAAGAGACGGGTCATTCGAATTGTATCCAAAGAGCCCAGAACAACCTCCAAAGAAATTAAAGGTGAACTCCAAGGCCAAGGTACATCAGTGTCAGATCGCACCATTCGTCGTTGTTTGAGCCAAAGTGGACTTCATGGGAGACGACCAAGGAGGACACCACTGCTGAAAAACAATCATGAAAAAGCCAGACTGGAATTTGCAAAAATGCATGTTGACAAGCCCCAAAGCTTCTGGGAGAATGTCCTTTGGACAGATGAGACCAAACTGGAGCTTTTTGGTAAGGCACATCAACTCTATGTTCATAGACTCAAAAACCAAGCATACGAAGAAAAGAACACTGTCCCTACGGTGAAACATGGAGGAGGCTCAGTCATGTTTTGGGGCTGCTTTGCTGCATCTGGCACAGGGTGTGTTGAATGTGTGCAAGGTACAATGAACTCTGTAGACTATCAAGGCATTCTGGAGAGAAATGTGCTGCCTTGTGTCAGAAAGCTTGGTCTCAGTCGCAGGTCATGGGTCTTCCAACAGGACAACGATCCAAAACACACAGCCAAAAACCCCCAAGAATGGCTGAGAGAAAAGCGTTGGACTATTCTAAAGTGGCCTTCCATGAGCCCAGATCTGAATCCCATTGAACATCTGTGGAAGGAGCTGAAACATGCCATTTGGAGAAGACACCCATCAAACCTGAGACAACTGGAGCAGTTTGCTCATGAGGAGTGGGCCAAAATACCTGTTGACAGCTGCAGAACGCTCATTGACAAATACAGAAATGGCTTCATTGCAGTGATTGCCTCAAAAGGTTGTGCAACAAAATATTAAGTTATGGGTACCATCATTTTTGTCCAGGCCTGTTTCATTAGTTTGTTTTTTTAAAATAATTATGTTAATCAGCAATTCAAAAGTGATGGCTGATTTTGATTCTTTCATTTTCAACAAATTTGTATTTATTGTTACTTTTGTAAGTTTCAAGTGATTTCAGTGAGAATTGTGGGTTTTTCCTTCTTTAACTGAGGGGTACCAACAATTTTTCCACGTGTGTACTTTTACTTTTTCCCAGTTAGCATTCCTTTGGGAGTGAATTACTAGTTGCTGTGCACTACATTAATGAATAAATGACAGGAATTGCCAAAAGTGCATTTCTTCAATGGGTTTTGCTTGTCTACCGTCACGCTCAAGGGGCGTGACGCCGGTTCAGATGATGAAGCAGTCAAGATCCTAGGGCGGCTCCAGGATTTTTTTTTTTTCTGGGGTTTCTAAGTGACTGGATAGAGTTGCTACTTCATTTTTATGTAAAATTACATTTCCATTTCCATTTGCGCTTTTTAACTGTGTGAACTGTCAAAGTCAGAAGAAAAAGAGATCTTGAAGTGTGATACAAAAACAGACAGTTATTTATTTAAGAAGAGCTGTTGAGCACTGGGGTACCAGCGTCAACTGCCTCTCTTTTGCCACATGGCAAATTTGCTGTTTGAGCGTAAAAAATACAGGTATTTTTGATGGCCAAAACACCGTTCTTTATGCCCCTATTCCTGGCGATTTATGATACTTTTGCTCGACGTCTGTCCAAAAATGTGTTCATAAGCTTGATGCCTCAGCTGTGCATGGGAGGAGGTACTGCCAAGTGCTTTTGTAACAACGGCGTGCAGATCCATATGCAACTGTTTTAACGTTCGGGTACAGGAGCAAGACATGGCCATAGTCAAACTCCAGGCAAGGTTCAAAAACACAGGGGCAGGACAGAGAGTGAGTAAACAGGGAAAGGTCATACACAAAGTAAAGGAGCAGAGAATACACAGACAACGGCACATTGAGTGAAACAAGACTACACAGTGACTGATAGTCTGAGCATGGCTTAGCTAATGACACAATGAAGAACAGCTGGGTGGACATGGACCGGATGCAGTGCTTGCTGGGAGATGAAGTGAGGAAGGTGGAAGGCAGTCAATATTCAGGAGAAGATCCCCTCCGGCTGGAGGGAGCGGTAGCTGGTTGACTCCTGATGGCTACATGGTGGATGTCTGTGTAAATTTCATTACAATGTATGGAAGACACAGAGGATCGGAGCAGTGATGTGCAGTGAAGGTTGTGGCTGGTGAGACACTGACTCTTTCAGAAGCAGATTTTCAAACCAATGAGAGGCCTATACGGGTCATTCGAGACCTGGATTTCATGTACAATCCATTATATTTGAAATTTGAAATTATCCACTAACAAAATGATAAAAAAAAAAAAAAAAGTTTCTAACTACATTTACATGTTTGGAAACTAAACATTTATATCAGATCTAAATATTTAGTTTGGAAAATAAATATATCATTATAAACTAAATGTTTAACTTAAAATTACATATTTTGTTTATAATTTAAATATAACATTTTAAAATAAATATTTAACTTAAAATGTTATATTTAGTTTTGCTAACCACAAATTTAGTTACAAAACTTAAATATTTATTTTGGAAACTAAATATTTATATCAGATCTAAATATCTAGTTTGTAAGCTAAACATATAATTGTAAACTAAATATTTCACTTACAATTAAATATTTACCTTGATAACTAAATATTTAGCTAGTTAATGTAAAATTTATAAATACATGAATTTAAAGATGAAAAACACATTAGAAAAATCTCGTAAAACAGGCTAAATAACCAAAAATATTGCTGTTCAAATTTTACTACAAAGATTTATAAAACGGCACACGGCCTGTCCATTTTTCTTTAAAAATTTTCAACAAAGCAGAGAAATGAACAGTTTTCCAAAGCGCTGGTCTCGGTTGGTTTCTGATGACTCGGTATTTTGTCCCTCCTCCTGTGCCATATAAACGCACCTGTGGCGGCCACACAAGGACTTTGGCTCCGCCATGCCTTCTCCGATTCCCCCCAGCCGCTTGTTACCCAAAGGCCTCTTTCCCAGCGCGGCGGTCGGTGCCTGCAGCAGCCCGCTGCAGGGGCCCCCCGCGCTGCGCAGCCGCAGCCCGCTGCAGGGGCCCCCCGCGCTGCGTAGCCTGCAGCCCCCCGCCGCGCTGCTCGGCTGCGCCGCTCCCCGGTGCTGCTCCTCAGTGGTTCATTGGGAGCAGCTGCGCTCCGTGGAGTCCGTGGGCTCGGGCGGCTTCGGCTCCGTTTACAGGGCGGAATACCTCGGGAACACCGTGGCCCTGAAGAAAGTGAAGAAGTGCAGTAAAAACAGGCTGGCCTCCCGGCAGAGCTTCTGGGCTGAGCTGAACGTTGCCCACCTGCACCACAAGAACATCGTGCGCGTGATCGCGGCGACCACCTCCGCGCCAGGAGACTCTGAAGCTGAAAGCTGCATCGGGACCATTCTAATGGAGTTCGTGGGGAACCGGAATCTTCAGCAGATCATTTACGGGACACCGGAGCCGCTGCGGGAGGAGCGGTGCCTCCGGTACTCTGCAGACATCGTGCGCGGCCTCCGGTACCTGCACTCCCACAGCCTTGTGCACCTGGACATAAAACCGGCCAACGTCCTTGTGAGCAGCGAGGACGTCTGCAAAATAGCAGACTTTGGCTGTTCTGTGAAACTGGACCGCGCGCATGAAACCAGCACCGGCCACCCGCACGTCAGTCTGGTGGGCGGCACGTACACGCACCGAGCGCCGGAGTTGCTCAAGGGCGAGGCAGTGTCTCCCAAGGCAGACATCTTCTCTTTCGGAATCACGCTGTGGCAGCTGCTGACCCGAGAGCTGCCCTACACGGGCGACCGGCAGCGCGTCCTCTACGCCATTGTGGCGCAGGAGCTGCGGCCCCCGCTGCAGGAGAACGAGGTGTTCGGCTCGGAGCTCGGACAGCGGCTCCGCGCGCTGCTGTGCGCGTGCTGGAGCGCGGATGCTCGCCGCAGACCCGGTTCCGGTGAACTCCTGAAGCTCCTGCAGCAGCTGCCCCGAACCGACTGCTGTTTGGATGACTAGAACAGTTGTTTATTCTCCTCTGAAGTGCTTTGTATTCTCGGATGGAACTCTTTTACTCGCCTGTAAATAACTTGAGGTTACTTTTCATTAAAACGGTTCTAATGCTAAGTGTTTTGGCTGATTTGTTTGGAGGTTTAGGAGGGACGATTCAAAGAAATAGAAACGCCATGAAATCATTAAAAAAAGTGTCATTGTTTATAATTGGCTTTATATATTTAAAATTAACAATAAAATAAAATTGAAAATCAATACATTACTGTTTAAATATATGTGATATTAAAATTGTCATTAAAAAGTACATTTATTGCTTTGTCCAATCTGGGCTAAAAGCGACAAAATGAAATATTTTTCATATGAAATAAAAGTGTCATTAGTTATTTAAAATAGCCATTAAAAAACAAAGTGTCATTAAATGTATCAATTAAAAAAAAATGTTTTTAATAATTTATTTCCACATTTCACGATCTAGACCACACCAGTTCACTGCGTTATCTGCCAGACTGTCCCATCAGACTCAGTGGGCGTGGCTAATTCAGATCACGTGGGTTCCATTTCTGTGGTCTCTTCTAAACCTTATGGAGGCTTCAGTGACGGGAAATTTTGTCATCTTTTTTAGCAGCATAGAGAGAATGGGAAAGCAGGACTCCTCATCTCATTAAACTCAGGAATTTATTCAAGTTTTGAAGGTTTTGTTTGGCACCAATCCACCACAGCAAAGTATGAACTCATTTCTTAATAATGTAACTCTACCCAGATTAAATGAGGATCAAAGCTCAAACTTAGACTCTCCGCTCTCATTGGCTGAACTTCATGAAGCTCTGTTGCTGAGGCCCAACAACAAAGCTCCAGGACCTGATGGCTTTCCTGCTGAGTTTTAAAAGGAATTCTGGGAACAGCTGGCACAAACTTTTTATAAAATGGTTACTTTTATCAAGGAAAGCCAATCAGTGCCACCACACATGAATTCAGCTAACATAATCCTCCTTCTTAAACCAGAAAAAGATCCCACAATTCCTTCAAGCTATCGCTCCATTTCTCTAATTAACGCAGACGTAAAAATTATTTGCAAAGAACTCGCGCAGAGAATAGAAAAAAAAATCATTTAATTCACCATGATCAAACTGGATTCATTAAAGGTAGACGCTCAAGTGATAATGTCCGCAGACTTGTAAACATAATAGATTTTGCCACTATTAAAAACCAGGAAATGTCCATACTCTCATTGGATGCTGAAAAAGCATTTGAAAGAGTAAACTGGAAGTTCCTCATTGCTGCCCTCCATAAATTTGGGTTTGGGGAATCCTTCATTGACTGGATTAAAATATTATATCACAACCCAAATGCATCAGTCAGAACCGACAAACAGACTTCTGACAGGTTTTTTCTTGGTAGAGGGACCAGGCAGGGTTGTCCACTCTCCCCCTCTCTTTTTGCTATATTTATTAAACCTTTGGCTGTAGCAATAAGACAGCGTGAGAGCATTAAAGGAATTACAACAAAATACAGTAATCATAAAATTAGTCTTTATGCTGATGACATATTACTTTATCTAAACAATCCACATCCCATTAGTGAAACAACAACAATTATTAATGAATTTTCCTCTAGCTCAGATTACTCAATTAACTGGAACAAATCAGTTTTATTGTGACTGAATGGTAATGCTGAGCAAACTACCTCAATCCCAGTCAAATCAGGCAATATCAAATATCTAGGTATTTATTTCTCCCAGAAACTATCAGAACCGCTGCAACTAAACTACACCCCATTACTGAAAAGTATACAGGACGATCTAACCTGCTGGGTCAACCTGCTTCTGTGTCATGGGTAAAATAACCACAGTAAAAATGAAAATTTTAATTATCTGTTCTCAATGATCCCCACACAACCACCACTAAAATGGTTCAAAACATTAGATTCAGCCAACGTCCGGATTCTTATGGAACAATAAACCTGCAAGAATTAGTCTAAAAACTTTAAAATCTGGAAATAGCTGTGGAGGCTTTGAATTACCTAACTTCCACAACTACTTTCTTGCCAACAGATATGGTATAGGTTTCCAGCATTTTGTTGCCTGTAGTTTTACGACTCTACCCTCCCTTCCTTGTAGTCATCCTCTAACTTCTATAACCCACCCTTCTCTACCCCTGTCTTTTGTGCCCCCCGTCAGTTCTCTCTCTTCTTCCCCTTTTTTCTTTTCAATGTGGTCCAACAAAAAAAAGGATTCAAACATAATTAATATAAATACATTCATTTAGGTGCTTAAGTTTCCTCCAATCAACAGTTGCGCTGGGAAGAGCCCATGTTCCAGTGGACTGGCTCTGTATGCCAGCCGTGCCCTGCTGTGGGCCTTTCTCCATAAGTTCTTAATAGTCCACACAGCACGTTCAGCGCTTTGATTTGTGGTTTGGTCTGTAGTCCAACACATATAAATACCACTGTCATCCTCCATAAAACAAAAAAGACGATAGTCCTGCTGGAAAACATGGTAATAGGGCAAAGTCTAAAGCTAGGACTGACTTTGAATAGGCTACAAGATCAGGCTAAACATTCACTGTTCTGAGTAAACTTATTCAGATCTTCCTAAAATGTATTCTAGAAGTTTTCCTTTATTGGCTGACTAATAATTTTCTAGTGAAAAGTCACATCTCTGTTTGTTCAACTGTAGCACAGCAGTGAACCGGCATCTATACCATTCCAATATGGCGTTCAACTTTGCGCATGCAACAAGCTAGCATGCTACCTCTAGCATATATATAACTCGATTGTTGTAAATCTTCACTCTTCAATAAACTGCACCTTGTTCAAAACTCACTCATTACCAAAACATTGTGAACCACTAAATGACTCCCATCCCTCAGAAGTTCAACTGACTTTAGATATTTTGCCCCCGGCTCTGAAACACTTTCACTGTTCCATTGCTTTATTAAACACATTTCTTGCTGTTACACTGTGTAGTTTCCCTTCTTTTTTTGTTGTTTTAGGCTTTTTAGTAAAATAGTAGAGTGTCTTTGAGGTTTAAAATTAGTCTACTGATGATCATCATGACAGTATTTAAGGCTCAGTTACAACAGAAACAAACAAGTCTGTCTGCTTTAATCTGATGAAAATCAATGGATAAAAATGTACTAAGGCTGTTATGTTACGAACAAAGTTAATATACTTCATTACCCAGCATACCACAGGAGCCAAGAGTTGATAGAGCAGGGGCGTCAAACTCATTATGGTTCAGGGGCCACATTCAACCCGTTTGATCCCAAGTGGGCCAGACCAGTAACATAAAAGCAAAAATAACCTATGGTCAACCTGTGGTTGTTTTGTTTTTTTATCAGATGAAAAAATGGCTCAACCAACATAGTAGCCCATTATTATTATTATTATTATTATTATTATTATTATTATTATTATTATTATTATTATTATTACTATTATTATTATCGTTATTATTATTATTATTATTATTATTATTATTATTGTTATCATTATCGTTATTATTATTATTATTATTATTACTATTATTATTATCGTTATTATTATTATTATTATTATTATTATTATTATTATTATCGTTATTATTATTATTATTATTATTATTATTATTACACATTCATTCACAGAGACCTATAGGTTTCAAATAATAAGCATTTTCCTTAAAAAATGTTTATTTAATTTAGAATATTTGACTTCTGACATTGTAAGATGTAATAGTAAACTCCAGAGGGGGCTACTGAAAAAAACCTCCACATGGTCCAGCGCAGTCATGAGAACTCTGACATCAGCTGTTGTTATGTGTCTATCACGGGAACCAAGTTAAGAAACTCTTCAGAGTAACAGTCAAAGCCTCATCAACTCCTCTAATAAATATACACATTTGTGTAATAACAGTGATGTCATCAATAAAAATGACTCCATCCTGTCCTTCATTTGGCTGTCCAAGTTTCCTGAGAGATCTCGTCTCTGCAATCGTAATCCTTGACAGACCTATGTTGACCTATATGACTTCTGCAGCCTTCAACATGCATTATTTTTACCAGTTCACCATCTGACAATGATTTCACCAACTTGTTTGCAATGAGGTAGCCAGCTTTCACTGCTCCATCACTGACATCATGGCTGCTGGGAATGCAGACCGCTGTGTTTCAGTCCAGCTGAAAAACCAGTGTTGGTTAATGTTCTCTTTTCTTGACTGCCCCTGCAAATGGTGAAACTTTTCTTTATGGTGAGTCTCTGTGGTGCTGAATGTTATATTCTTTGAACTTTGCAACCTGTTGATTACTTACCAGGCCACTGGTTTTGCATTCAGCTCAGTATCCAGCGAAAATAAATAAAACTCTTTCTGGAATGCTCAGCACTCCACGCCAGCCTTTCTTCTTTTTGGTAATGACATTTTGGTGGTTGTGGCGTCACACCTGATCATTTTTATAGTAACTTAACAGCGTTGAGGCTCGGGAACCAAACTGCATCTTACCCAGACATGGCACGTGCTGGCAAAGACATGCTGTTTATGTCTTGATCTCTTGTGATGCCGGTCTTGCTTTTCCTTTGCTTCCCCTAGTGGCAGGATTGTGCATTTTGGTTATTTCTTTAGAGAATCAACACTCGTCACAGGAATGGGCTAGAAATATGCCTGACACCCCCCCCCCCCCCCCACACACACACACACACACACCCCCACCCCCCACACACCCAACCTTATTTTTTTGGTTTCTTCTCGACGGGCCGGATTAAACCCTCTGGCTGGCCGGACATGGCCAATGGGCCGTATGTTTGAACCCCTGTGATAGAGGGACCCTGGGAAAGGGGGAGGGTGACCCTCGCACTGAACTGTTGTGATAGGGATGTGTTAACTTTTCCTGTGTTCCTCGTCCTGACCGTGGTCGGGAGTGGTCGGTCCTGGTTGAACCCTTCATAATCTTTGGTTCCACAACAGCAAAAGGAACTGACTCAGACTCTCACTGTTTTTTGTAGGGGTTGATGTCCACCTTTTATTATTCCCCTCTTTTCTTTTTCAGCACATCTCTTTTTCCTCTTCTCTGCCTTTTTCCACACACACAACTCTTCTTCCTCCGTCTCTTCCACACCTTCCGCCGCGCCTTTCACTCTCTCTCTACTGCACCCCCACACCAAATGACTGTTAAATACAGTTTTAATCAGCACTCAGGTTCTGGTTCAAATCCCAGCTGGGTTCTTTGCATGTGAAGTTTACATGTTCTCCTCGTGCACGGGTGGGTGTTCTCCGGGTACTCTTGCTTTCTCTCACAGTCCAAAAACATGCTTCATAGGTTGGTGGGTCAGTCTTAATTGTTCCATTTGGTGTGAATATGAGTGCGTGTGTTTGTTCATCTCTATGTGGCCCTGCAATGGACCCATCGAGAGTGGACCTCATCATTGCTTAACAGCTCACACAGGTTTAGAATATGGATGAATGGCGTTGTGTCAAAGGCATAACATAATAATGTTATTCAGAGCTGTGTCAAAATAGGACGCTGATGTGAAGGGGATTGAACAGTGGACTGTGCTGTTCCAGGTGATCACACAGTTAAATAAACCCTTTTAAAGTCTGATGGAAGCAGAAAGGTCTCCACCCCATCTGTTAATGAGTACTCCTGCAGTCTAAGCAGCTGCCAGCTGATAAGACACTCGCCTGAATCTGCAACACAAATTACAGATGCAGAGAATCTTCATTGATCCTCCGCAGTTTGATCAGAAACAGATTGACAGATTGTGTCTTCGTGTTTGTTAGGTCCTTGCTATGGTAAACATACCTATCTGGGATTGATGAATGTTCAGCTCACTTATAAACACAGACAAGCATCCTTACAATAGAATCATAAGTGTAATCAGTAATTGATTACTCTGGGATCAGTTCAGTAATCTCTCTATAGTATCTGGCTGTCAAAGATCTTTTTTCTCCCTATATCCTCTAACCTAACCGTGTGTTCTGTAATGTCCCCTTCATCTTTGGAGGTGTCTTTTGTCACTCAGAGTACACCTCAGAGGGTTAAGGATAAATACCTGGAATTAAAATGCAGATATTTCTGTCAGCCGGCAAGTTAAAGCCAACAATACCCTCAGAGCTGTTTATCTTATCTGGATTTGACACCTGCTGCAGCAGTGTGTGTGTGTGTGTGGGGGGGGGTACTATGGTAAAGTGATGTTGTTAGACAGAGATGATCCGCCTCCCACAGCTGATCAATATATAGATCAAGAGAAAACATTTTTGTGTTAATCACTGTCCTGCTGGAAGCTATGATTTTTGAGGGCAAACTGTGTTCTAACAGGTTCAAAACTGTGTTCTAGCGTGTTCAAACTGTGTTCTAGCATGTTCAAACTGTGTTCTAGCAGGTTCAAAACTGTGTTCTAGCGTGTTCAAACTGTGTTCTAACAGGTTCAAAACTGTGTTCTAGCGTGTTCAAACTGTGTTCTAGCATGTTCAAACTGTGTTCTAGCAGGTTCAAAACTGTGTTCTAGCGTGTTCAAACTGTGTTATAGAGTATTCTAAACTTTTCTATTGTTCAAACTGTGTTCTAACAGGTTCAAAACTGCGTTCTAGCGTGTTCAAACTGTGTTCTAGCGTGTTCAAACTGTGTTCTAGCATGTTCAAACTGTGTTCTAGCGTGTTCAAAACTGTGTCTTAGCGTGTTCAAACTGTGTTCTTTCGTGTTCAAACTGTGTTTTAGCGTGTTCAAAACTGCGTTCTAGCGTGTTCAAAACTGTGTTCTAGCATGTTCAAACGGTGTTATAGAGTGTTCTAAACTTTTCTATTGTTCAAACTGTGTTCTAGCGTGTTCAAAACTGTGTTCTTTCGTGTTCAAACTGTGTTCTAGCTTGTTCAAACTGTTTTCTTTCGTGTTCAATCTGTGTTCTAGCGTGTTCAAAACTGTGTCTTAGCGTGTTCAAACTGTGTTCTTTCGTGTTCAAACTGTGTTCTAGCTTGTTCAAACTGTTTTCTTTCGTGTTCAATCTGTGTTCTAGCGTGTTCAAAACTGTGTTTTCGCTTGTTCAAAACTGTGTTCTAGCATGTTCAAACTGTGTTATAGCGTGTTCAAAACTTTTATAGTGTTCAAACTGTGTTCTAGCGTGTTCAAAACTGTGTTCTTTTGTGTTCAAACTGTGTTCTAGCGTGTTCAAACTGTTTTCTTTCGTGTTTAATCTGTGTTCTAGCGTGTTCAAAACTGTGTCTTAGCGTGTTCAAACTGTGTTCTTTCGTGTTCAAACTGTGTTCTAGCGTGTTCAAACTGTTTTCTTTCGTGTTCAATCTGTGTTCTAGCGTGTTCAAACTGTTTTCTTTCGTGTTCAATCTGTGTTCTAGCGTGTTCAAAACTGTGTTCTAGCGTGTTCAAACTGTGTTACAGTATGTTCATACTGTGTTCTAACGTGTTCAAACTGTGTTCTAGCGTGATCAAACTGTGTTTTAGCGTGTTCAAAACTGTGTTCTAGCGTGTTCAAACTGTGTTTTCGCGTGTTCAAAACTGTGTTCTAGCATGTTCAAACTGTGTTATAGAGTGTTCTAAACTTTTCTATTGTTCAAACTGTGTTCTAGCGTGTTCAAAACTGTGTTCTTTCGTGTTCAAACTGTGTTCTAGCGTATTCAAACTGTTTTCTTTCGTGTTCAATCTGTGTTCTAGCGTGTTCAAAACTGTGTTTTCGCGTGTTCAAAACTGTGTTCTAGCATGTTCAAGCTGTGTTATAGCGTGTTCAAAACTTTTATAGTGTTCAAACTGTGTTCTAGCGTGTTCAAAACTGTGTTCTTTTGTGTTCAAACTGTGTTCTAGCGTGTTCAAACTGTTTTCTTTCGTGTTCAATCTGTGTTCTAGCGTGTTCAAAACTGTGTCTTAGCGTGTTCAAACTGTGTTCTTTCGTGTTCAAACTGTGTTCTAGCGTGTTCAAACTGTTTTCTTTCGTGTTCAATCTGTGTTCTAGCGTGATCAAACTGTTTTCTTTCGTGTTCAATCTGTGTTCTAGCGTGTTCAAAACTGTGTTTTAGCGTGTTCAAACTGTGTTCTAGCGTGTTCAAAACTGTGTTTTTGCGTGTTCAAAACTGTGTTTTTGCGTGTTCAAAACGGTGTTCTAGCGTGTTCAAACTGTGTTACAGTATGTTCATACTGTGTTCTAACGTGTTCAAACTGTGTTCTAGCGTGATCAAACTGTGTTTTAGCGTGTTCAAAACTGTCTTCTAGCGTGTTCAAACTGTGTTTTCGCGTGTTCAAAACTGTGTTCTAGCGTGTTCAAAACTGTGTTATAGCGTGTTCAAAACTTTTATACTGTTCAAACTGTGTTCTAGCGTGTTCAAAACTGTGTTCTAGCGTGTTCAAACTGTTTCTTAGCGTTTTTCAAACTGTGTTCTAGCGTGTTCAAAATGTGTTCTAGCTTTTTCAAAACTGTGTTCTAGCATGTTCAAAACTGTGTTCTAGCGTGTTCAAACTGTTTCTTAGCGTTTTTCAAACTGTGTTCTAGCGTGTTCAAAATGTGTTCTAGCTTTTTCAAAACTGTGTTCTAGCATGTTCAAAACTGTGTACTAGCAGATTCAAAACTCTGTTGTAGCGTTTTCAAAACTGTGTTCTAGCTTTTTCAAAACTGTGTTCTAGCGTATTCAAACTAAGCTCTTTTGTGTTCAAACTGTGTTCTAGCGTGTTCAAAACTGTGTTCCAGCAGGTTCAAAACTGTGTTCGTGTGTGTTCAAACTTTATACTACCGTTTTTATACTGTTTTCTAGTGTGTTCAAAACTTTGTTCAAGCGTGCTCAAACTGTGTTTTAGCGGGTTCAAAACTGTGTTCTATCGTGTTCAAACTGTGTTTTAGCGTGTTCAAAACTGTGTTCTAGCGTGTTCAAACTGTTTCTTAGCGTTTTTCAAACTGTGTTCTAGCGTGTTCAAAATGTGTTCTAGCTTGTTCAAAACTGTGTTCTAGCAGGTTGAAAACTGTGTTCTAGCATGTTCAAAACTGTGTTTTTGCGTGTTCAAAACGGTGTTCTAGCATGTTCAAACTGTGTTACAGCATGTTCAAACTGTGTTCTAGCGTGTTCAAACTGTGTTCTAGCGTGTTCAAACTGTGTTCTTTCGTGTTCAATCTGTGTTCTAGCGTGTTCGAAACTGTGTCTTAGCATGTTCAAACTGTGTTCTTTTGTGTTCAAACTGTGTTTTTGTGTTCAAACTGTGTTCTAGCGTGTTCAAACTGTGTTCTAGCGTGTTCAAACTGTGTTCTTTCGTGTTCAATCTGTGTTCTAGCGTGTTCAAAACTGTGTTTTCGCGTGTTCAAAACTGTGTTCTAGCATGTTCAAACTGTGTTCTAGCGTGTTCAAAACTTTTATAGTGTTCAAACTGTGTTCTAGCGTGTTCAAAACTGTGTTCTTTTGTGTTCAAACTGTGTTCTAGCGTGTTCAAACTGTTTTCTTTCGTGTTTAATCTGTGTTCTAGCGTGTTCAAAACTGTGTCTTAGCGTGTTCAAACTGTGTTCTTTCGTGTTCAAACTGTGTTCTAGCGTGTTCAAACTGTTTTCTTTCGTGTTCAATCTGTGTTCTAGCGTGTTCAAACTGTTTTCTTTCGTGTTCAATCTGTGTTCTAGCGTGTTCAAAACTGTGTTTTAGCGTGTTCAAACTGTGTTCTAGCGTGTTCAAAACTGTGTTTTTGCGTGTTCAAAACGGTGTTCTAGCGTGTTCAAACTGTGTTACAGTATGTTCATACTGTGTTCTAACGTGTTCAAACTGTGTTCTAGCGTGATCAAACTGTGTTTTAGCGTGTTCAAAACTGTGTTCTAGCGTGTTCAAACTGTGTTTTCGCGTGTTCAAAACTGTGTTCTAGCATGTTCAAACTGTGTTATAGAGTGTTCTAAACTTTTCTATTGTTCAAACTGTGTTCTAGCGTGTTCAAAACTGTGTTCTTTCGTGTTCAAACTGTGTTCTAGCGTATTCAAACTGTTTTCTTTCGTGTTCAATCTGTGTTCTAGCGTGTTCAAAACTGTGTTTTCGCGTGTTCAAAACTGTGTTCTAGCATGTTCAAACTGTGTTATAGCGTGTTCAAAACTTTTATAGTGTTCAAACTGTGTTCTAGCGTGTTCAAAACTGTGTTCTTTTGTGTTCAAACTGTGTTCTAGCGTGTTCAAACTGTTTTCTTTCGTGTTCAATCTGTGTTCTAGCGTGTTCAAAACTGTGTCTTAGCGTGTTCAAACTGTGTTCTTTCGTGTTCAAACTGTGTTCTAGCGTGTTCAAACTGTTTTCTTTCGTGTTCAATCTGTGTTCTAGCGTGATCAAACTGTTTTCTTTCGTGTTCAATCTGTGTTCTAGCGTGTTCAAAACTGTGTTTTAGCGTGTTCAAACTGTGTTCTAGCGTGTTCAAAACTGTGTTTTTGCGTGTTCAAAACGGTGTTCTAGCGTGTTCAAACTGTGTTACAGTATGTTCATACTGTGTTCTAACGTGTTCAAACTGTGTTCTAGCGTGATCAAACTGTGTTTTAGCGTGTTCAAAACTGTCTTCTAGCGTGTTCAAACTGTGTTTTCGCGTGTTCAAAACTGTGTTCTAGCGTGTTCAAAACTGTATTATAGCGTGTTCAAAACTTTTATACTGTTCAAACTGTGTTCTAGCGTGTTCAAAACTGTGTTCTAGCGTGTTCAAACTGTTTCTTAGCGTTTTTCAAACTGTGTTCTAGCGTGTTCAAAATGTGTTCTAGCTTTTTCAAAACTGTGTTCTAGCATGTTCAAAACTGTGTTCTAGCGTGTTCAAACTGTTTCTTAGCGTTTTTCAAACTGTGTTCTAGCGTGTTCAAAATGTGTTCTAGCTTTTTCAAAACTGTGTTCTAGCATGTTCAAAACTGTGTACTAGCAGATTCAAAACTCTGTTGTAGCGTTTTCAAAACTGTGTTCTAGCTTTTTCAAAACTGTGTTCTAGCGTATTCAAACTAAGCTCTTTTGTGTTCAAACTGTGTTCTAGCGTGTTCAAAACTGTGTTCCAGCAGGTTCAAAACTGTGTTCGTGTGTGTTCAAACTTTATACTACCGTTTTTATACTGTTTTCTAGTGTGTTCAAAACTTTGTTCAAGCGTGCTCAAACTGTGTTTTAGCGGGTTCAAAACTGTGTTCTATCGTGTTCAAACTGTGTTTTAGCGTGTTCAAAACTGTGTTCTAGCGTGTTCAAACTGTTTCTTAGCGTTTTTCAAACTGTGTTCTAGCGTGTTCAAAATGTGTTCTAGCTTGTTCAAAACTGTGTTCTAGCAGGTTGAAAACTGTGTTCTAGCATGTTCAAAACTGTGTTTTTGCGTGTTCAAAACGGTGTTCTAGCATGTTCAAACTGTGTTACAGCATGTTCAAACTGTGTTCTAGCGTGTTCAAACTGTGTTCTAGCGTGTTCAAACTGTGTTCTTTCGTGTTCAATCTGTGTTCTAGCGTGTTCAAAACTGTGTTTTCGCGTGTTCAAAACTGTGTTCTAGCATGTTCAAACTGTGTTCTAGCGTGTTCAAAACTTTTATAGTGTTCAAACTGTGTTCTAGCGTGTTCAAAACTGTGTTCTTTTGTGTTCAAACTGTGTTCTAGCGTGTTCAAACTGTTTTCTTTCGTGTTTAATCTGTGTTCTAGCGTGTTCAAAACTGTGTCTTAGCGTGTTCAAACTGTGTTCTTTCGTGTTCAAACTGTGTTCTAGCGTGTTCAAACTGTTTTCTTTCGTGTTCAATCTGTGTTCTAGCGTGTTCAAACTGTTTTCTTTCGTGTTCAATCTGTGTTCTAGCGTGTTCAAAACTGTGTTTTAGCGTGTTCAAACTGTGTTCTAGCGTGTTCAAAACTGTGTTTTTGCGTGTTCAAAACGGTGTTCTAGCGTGTTCAAACTGTGTTACAGTATGTTCATACTGTGTTCTAACGTGTTCAAACTGTGTTCTAGCGTGATCAAACTGTGTTTTAGCGTGTTCAAAACTGTGTTCTAGCGTGTTCAAACTGTGTTTTCGCGTGTTCAAAACTGTGTTCTAGCATGTTCAAACTGTGTTATAGAGTGTTCTAAACTTTTCTATTGTTCAAACTGTGTTCTAGCGTGTTCAAAACTGTGTTCTTTCGTGTTCAAACTGTGTTCTAGCGTATTCAAACTGTTTTCTTTCGTGTTCAATCTGTGTTCTAGCGTGTTCAAAACTGTGTTTTCGCGTGTTCAAAACTGTGTTCTAGCATGTTCAAACTGTGTTATAGCGTGTTCAAAACTTTTATAGTGTTCAAACTGTGTTCTAGCGTGTTCAAAACTGTGTTCTTTTGTGTTCAAACTGTGTTCTAGCGTGTTCAAACTGTTTTCTTTCGTGTTCAATCTGTGTTCTAGCGTGTTCAAAACTGTGTCTTAGCGTGTTCAAACTGTGTTCTTTCGTGTTCAAACTGTGTTCTAGCGTGTTCAAACTGTTTTCTTTCGTGTTCAATCTGTGTTCTAGCGTGATCAAACTGTTTTCTTTCGTGTTCAATCTGTGTTCTAGCGTGTTCAAAACTGTGTTTTAGCGTGTTCAAACTGTGTTCTAGCGTGTTCAAAACTGTGTTTTTGCGTGTTCAAAACGGTGTTCTAGCGTGTTCAAACTGTGTTACAGTATGTTCATACTGTGTTCTAACGTGTTCAAACTGTGTTCTAGCGTGATCAAACTGTGTTTTAGCGTGTTCAAAACTGTCTTCTAGCGTGTTCAAACTGTGTTTTCGCGTGTTCAAAACTGTGTTCTAGCGTGTTCAAAACTGTATTATAGCGTGTTCAAAACTTTTATACTGTTCAAACTGTGTTCTAGCGTGTTCAAAACTGTGTTCTAGCGTGTTCAAACTGTTTCTTAGCGTTTTTCAAACTGTGTTCTAGCGTGTTCAAAATGTGTTCTAGCTTTTTCAAAACTGTGTTCTAGCATGTTCAAAACTGTGTTCTAGCGTGTTCAAACTGTTTCTTAGCGTTTTTCAAACTGTGTTCTAGCGTGTTCAAAATGTGTTCTAGCTTTTTCAAAACTGTGTTCTAGCATGTTCAAAACTGTGTACTAGCAGATTCAAAACTCTGTTGTAGCGTTTTCAAAACTGTGTTCTAGCTTTTTCAAAACTGTGTTCTAGCGTATTCAAACTAAGCTCTTTTGTGTTCAAACTGTGTTCTAGCGTGTTCAAAACTGTGTTCCAGCAGGTTCAAAACTGTGTTCGTGTGTGTTCAAACTTTATACTACCGTTTTTATACTGTTTTCTAGTGTGTTCAAAACTTTGTTCAAGCGTGCTCAAACTGTGTTTTAGCGGGTTCAAAACTGTGTTCTATCGTGTTCAAACTGTGTTTTAGCGTGTTCAAAACTGTGTTCTAGCGTGTTCAAACTGTTTCTTAGCGTTTTTCAAACTGTGTTCTAGCGTGTTCAAAATGTGTTCTAGCTTGTTCAAAACTGTGTTCTAGCAGGTTGAAAACTGTGTTCTAGCATGTTCAAAACTGTGTTTTTGCGTGTTCAAAACGGTGTTCTAGCATGTTCAAACTGTGTTACAGCATGTTCAAACTGTGTTCTAGCGTGTTCAAACTGTGTTCTAGCGTGTTCAAACTGTGTTCTTTCGTGTTCAATCTGTGTTCTAGCGTGTTCAAAACTGTGTTTTCGCGTGTTCAAAACTGTGTTCTAGCATGTTCAAACTGTGTTCTAGCGTGTTCAAAACTTTTATAGTGTTCAAACTGTGTTCTAGCGTGTTCAAAACTGTGTTCTTTTGTGTTCAAACTGTGTTCTAGCGTGTTCAAACTGTTTTCTTTCGTGTTTAATCTGTGTTCTAGCGTGTTCAAAACTGTGTCTTAGCGTGTTCAAACTGTGTTCTTTCGTGTTCAAACTGTGTTCTAGCGTGTTCAAACTGTTTTCTTTCGTGTTCAATCTGTGTTCTAGCGTGTTCAAACTGTTTTCTTTCGTGTTCAATCTGTGTTCTAGCGTGTTCAAAACTGTGTTTTAGCGTGTTCAAACTGTGTTCTAGCGTGTTCAAAACTGTGTTTTTGCGTGTTCAAAACGGTGTTCTAGCGTGTTCAAACTGTGTTACAGTATGTTCATACTGTGTTCTAACGTGTTCAAACTGTGTTCTAGCGTGAT
This sequence comes from Oryzias celebensis, assembly GCA_014656515.1. NCBI lineage: Eukaryota > Metazoa > Chordata > Actinopteri > Beloniformes > Adrianichthyidae > Oryzias > Oryzias celebensis. Next base: position 48,635,583 of record BNCR01000012.1, read on the forward strand.
CAAACTGTGTTTTAGCGTGTTCAAAACTGTGTTCTAGCGTGTTCAAACTGTGTTTTCGCGTGTTCAAAACTGTGTTCTAGCATGTTCAAACTGTGTTATAGAGTGTTCTAAACTTTTCTATTGTTCAAACTGTGTTCTAGCGTGTTCAAAACTGTGTTCTTTCGTGTTCAAACTGTGTTCTAGCGTATTCAAACTGTTTTCTTTCGTGTTCAATCTGTGTTCTAGCGTGTTCAAAACTGTGTTTTCGCGTGTTCAAAACTGTGTTCTAGCATGTTCAAACTGTGTTATAGCGTGTTCAAAACTTTTATAGTGTTCAAACTGTGTTCTAGCGTGTTCAAAACTGTGTTCTTTTGTGTTCAAACTGTGTTCTAGCGTGTTCAAACTGTTTTCTTTCGTGTTCAATCTGTGTTCTAGCGTGTTCAAAACTGTGTCTTAGCGTGTTCAAACTGTGTTCTTTCGTGTTCAAACTGTGTTCTAGCGTGTTCAAACTGTTTTCTTTCGTGTTCAATCTGTGTTCTAGCGTGATCAAACTGTTTTCTTTCATGTTCAATCTGTGTTCTAGCGTGTTCAAAACTGTGTTTTAGCGTGTTCAAACTGTGTTCTAGCGTGTTCAAAACTGTGTTTTTGCGTGTTCAAAACGGTGTTCTAGCGTGTTCAAACTGTGTTACAGTATGTTCATACTGTGTTCTAACGTGTTCAAACTGTGTTCTAGCGTGATCAAACTGTGTTTTAGCGTGTTCAAAACTGTCTTCTAGCGTGTTCAAACTGTGTTTTCGCGTGTTCAAAACTGTGTTCTAGCGTGTTCAAAACTGTATTATAGCGTGTTCAAAACTTTTATACTGTTCAAACTGTGTTCTAGCGTGTTCAAAACTATGTTCTAGCGTGTTCAAACTGTTTCTTAGCGTTTTTCAAACTGTGTTCTAGCGTGTTCAAAATGTGTTCTAGCTTTTTCAAAACTGTGTTCTAGCATGTTCAAAACTGTGTTCTAGCGTGTTCAAACTGTTTCTTAGCGTTTTTCAAACTGTGTTCTAGCGTGTTCAAAATGTGTTCTAGCTTTTTCAAAACTGTGTTCTAGCATGTTCAAAACTGTGTACTAGCAGATTCAAAACTCTGTTGTAGCGTTTTCAAAACTGTGTTCTAGCTTTTTCAAAACTGTGTTCTAGCGTATTCAAACTAAGCTCTTTTGTGTTCAAACTGTGTTCTAGCGTGTTCAAAACTGTGTTCCAGCAGGTTCAAAACTGTGTTCGTGTGTGTTCAAACTTTATACTACCGTTTTTATACTGTTTTCTAGTGTGTTCAAAACTTTGTTCAAGCGTGCTCAAACTGTGTTTTAGCGGGTTCAAAACTGTGTTCTATCGTGTTCAAACTGTGTTTTAGCGTGTTCAAAACTGTGTTCTAGCGTGTTCAAACTGTTTCTTAGCGTTTTTCAAACTGTGTTCTAGCGTGTTCAAAATGTGTTCTAGCTTGTTCAAAACTGTGTTCTAGCAGGTTGAAAACTGTGTTCTAGCATGTTCAAAACTGTGTTTTTGCGTGTTCAAAACGGTGTTCTAGCATGTTCAAACTGTGTTACAGCATGTTCAAACTGTGTTCTAGCGTGTTCAAACTGTGTTCTAGCGTGTTCAAACTGTGTTCTTTCGTGTTCAATCTGTGTTCTAGCGTGTTCAAAACTGTGTTTTCGCGTGTTCAAAACTGTGTTCTAGCATGTTCAAACTGTGTTCTAGCGTGTTCAAAACTTTTATAGTGTTCAAACTGTGTTCTAGCGTGTTCAAAACTGTGTTCTTTTGTGTTCAAACTGTGTTCTAGCGTGTTCAAACTGTTTTCTTTCGTGTTTAATCTGTGTTCTAGCGTGTTCAAAACTGTGTCTTAGCGTGTTCAAACTGTGTTCTTTCGTGTTCAAACTGTGTTCTAGCGTGTTCAAACTGTTTTCTTTCGTGTTCAATCTGTGTTCTAGCGTGTTCAAACTGTTTTCTTTCGTGTTCAATCTGTGTTCTAGCGTGTTCAAAACTGTGTTTTAGCGTGTTCAAACTGTGTTCTAGCGTGTTCAAAACTGTGTTTTTGCGTGTTCAAAACGGTGTTCTAGCGTGTTCAAACTGTGTTCTAGCTTGTTCAAAACTGTGTTCTAGCGTATTCAAACTAAGCTCTTTTGTGTTCAAACTGTGTTCTAGCGTGTTCAAAACTGTGTTCCAGCAGGTTCAAAACTGTGTTCGTGTGTGTTCAAACTTTATACTACCGTTTTTATACTGTTTTCTAGCGTGTTCAAAACTTTGTTCAAGCGTGCTCAAACTGTGTTTTAGCGGGTTCAAAACTGTGTTCTATCGTGTTCAAACTGTGTTTTAGCGTGTTCAAAACTGTGTTCTAGCGTGTTCAAACTGTTTCTTAGCGTTTTTCAAACTGTGTTCTAGCGTGTTCAAAATGTGTTCTAGCTTGTTCAAAACTGTGTTCTAGCAGGTTGAAAACTGTGTTCTAGCATGTTCAAAACTGTGTTTTTGCGTGTTCAAAACGGTGTTCTAGCATGTTCAAACTGTGTTACAGCATGTTCAAACTGTGTTCTAGCGTGTTCAAACTGTGTTCTAGCGTGTTCAAACTGTGTTCTTTCGTGTTCAATCTGTGTTCTAGCGTGTTCGAAACTGTGTCTTAGCATGTTCAAACTGTGTTCTTTTGTGTTCAAACTGTGTTTTCAAGTGTTCAAAACTGTGTTCTTTCGTGTTCAAACTGTGTTTTAGCGTGTTCAAAACTGCGTTCTAGCGTGTTCAAAACTGTGTTATAGCGTGTTCAAAACTTTTATAGTGTTCAAACTGTGTTCTAGCGTGTTCAAAACTGTGTTCTTTCGTGTTCAAACTGTGTTCTAGCTTGTTCAAAACTGTGTTCTAGCGTGTTCAAAACTGTGTTCTTTCATGTTCAAACTGTGTTCTAGCGTGTTCAAAACTGTGTTCTTTCGTGTTTAAACTTTTCTGGTGTGTTCAAAACTGTGTTCTAGCAGATTCAAATTTTTGTTCTAGCGTTTTCAAAACTGTGTTCTAGCGTGTTCAAACTGCGTTCTAGCGTGTTCAAGCTGTGTTCTAGCTTGTTCAAAACTGTGTTCTAGCAGCATCAAAACTCTGTTGTAGCGTTTTCAAAACTGTGTTCTAGCTTGTTCAAAACTGTGTTCTAGCGTATTCAAACTGTGTTCTTTCGTGTTCAAACTGTGTTCTAGCGTGTTCTAAACTGTGTTCCAGCAGGTTCAAAACTGTGTTCTTGTGTGTTCAAACTTTGTACTACCGTTTTTATACTGTTTTCTAGCGTGTTCAAAACTTTGTTCAAGCGTGCTCAAACTGTGTTTTAGCGGGTTCAAAACTGTGTTCTAGCGTGTTCAAAACTGTGTTATAGCGTGTTCAAACTGTTTCTTAGCGTTTTTCAAACTGTGTTCTAGCGTGTTCAAAATGTGTTCTAGCTTTTTCAAAACTGTGTTCTAGCATGTTCAAAACTGTGTTCTAGCGTGTTCAAACTGTTTCTTAGTGTTTTTCAAACTGTGTTCTAGCGTGTTCAAAATGTGTTCTAGCTTTTTCAAAACTGTGTTCTAGCATGTTCAAAACTGTGTTCTAGCAGATTCAAAACTCTGTTGTAGCGTTTTCAAAACTGTGTTCTAGCTTGTCCAAATTGTGTTCTAGCGTATTCAAACTAAGCTCTTTTGTGTTCAAACTGTGTTCTAGCGTGTTCAAAACTGTGTTCCAGCAGGTTCAAAACTGTGTTCGTGTGTGTTCAAACTTTATACTACCGTTTTTATACTGTTTTCTAGCGTGTTCAAAACTTTGTTCAAGCGTGCTCAAACTGTGTTTTAGCGGGTTCAAAACTGTGTTCTATCGTGTTCAAACTGTGTTTTAGCGTGTTCAAAACTGTGTTCTAGCGTGTTCAAACTGTTTCTTAGCGTTTTTCAAACTGTGTTCTAGCGTGTTCAAAATGTCTTCTAGCTTTTTCAAAACTGTGTTCTAGCAGGTTGAAAACTGTGTTCTAGCATGTTCAAAACTGTGTTTTTGCGTGTTCAAAACGGTGTTCTAGCATGTTCAAACTGTGTTACAGCATGTTCAAACTGTGTTCTAGAGTGTTCAAACTGTGTTCTAGCGTGTTCAAATTGTGTTCTTTCGTGTTCAAACTGTGTTTTAGCGTGTTCAAAACTGCGTTCTAGCGTGTTCAAAACTCTGTTATAGCGTGTTCAAAACTGTGTTCTTTCGTGTTCAAAACTGTGTTCTTTCATGTTCAAAACTGTGTTCTAGCGTGTTCAAAACTGTGTTCTAGCAGATTCAAATTTTTGTTCTAGCGTTTTGAAAACGGTGTTCTAGCATGTTCAAACTGTGTTACAGCATGTTCAAACTGTGTTCTAGCGTGATCAAACTGTGTTTTAGCGTGTTCAAAACTGTCTTCTAGCGTGTTCAAACTGTGTTTTCGCGTGTTCAAAACTGTGTTCTAGCGTGTTCAAAACTGTGTTATAGCGTGTTCAAAACTTTTATAGTGTTCAAACTGTGTTCTAGCGTGTTCAAAACTGTGTTCTAGCGTGTTCAAACTGTTTCTTAGCGTTTTTCAAACTGTGTTCTAGCGTGTTCAAAATGTGTTCTAGCTTTTTCAAAACTGTGTTCTAGCATGTTCAAAACTGTGTTCTAGCGTGTTCAAACTGTTTCTTAGCGTTTTTCAAACTGTGTTCTAGCGTGTTTAAAATGTGTTCTAGCTTTTTCAAAACTGTGTTCTAGCATGTTCAAAACTGTGTACTAGCAGATTCAAAACTCTGTTGTAGCGTTTTCAAAACTGTGTTCTAGCTTTTTCAAAACTGTGTTCTAGCGTATTCAAACTAAGCTCTTTTGTGTTCAAACTGTGTTCTAGCGTGTTCAAAACTGTGTTCCAGCAGGTTCAAAACTGTGTTCGTGTGTGTTCAAACTTTATACTACCGTTTTTATACTGTTTTCTAGTGTGTTCAAAACTTTGTTCAAGCGTGCTCAAACTGTGTTTTAGCGGGTTCAAAACTGTGTTCTATCGTGTTCAAACTGTGTTTTAGCGTGTTCAAAACTGTGTTCTAGCGTGTTCAAACTGTTTCTTAGCGTTTTTCAAACTGTGTTCTAGCGTGTTCAAAATGTGTTCTAGCTTGTTCAAAACTGTGTTCTAGCAGGTTGAAAACTGTGTTCTAGCATGTTCAAAACTGTGTTTTTGCGTGTTCAAAACGGTGTTCTAGCATGTTCAAACTGTGTTACAGCATGTTCAAACTGTGTTTTAGCGTGTTCAAACTGTGTTCTAGCGTGTTCAAACTGTGTTCTTTTGTGTTCAAACTGTGTTTTCGCGTGTTCAAAACTGTGTTCTTTCGTGTTCAAACTGTGTTTTAGCGTGTTCAAAACTGCGTTCTAGCGTGTTCAAAACTGTGTTATAGCGTGTTCAAAACTTTTATAGTGTTCAAACTGTGTTCTAGCGTGTTCAAAATGTGTTCTAGCTTTTTCAAAACTGTGTTCTAGCATGTTCAAAACTGTGTTCTAGCGTGTTCAAACTGTTTCTTAGCGTTTTTCAAACTGTGTTCTAGCGTGTTCAAAATGTGTTCTAGCTTTTTCAAAACTGTGTTCTAGCATGTTCAAAACTGTGTACTAGCAGATTCAAAACTCTGTTGTGGCGTTTTCAAAACTGTGTTCTAGCTTGTTCAAAACTGTGTTCTAGCGTGTTCAAAACTGTGTTCCAGCAGGTTCAAAACTGTGTTCGTGTGTGTTCAAACTTTATACTACCGTTTTTATACTGTTTTCTAGCGTGTTCAAAACTTTGTTCAAGCGTGCTCAAACTGTGTTTTAGCGGGTTCAAAACTGTGTTCTATCGTGTTCAAACTGTGTTTTAGCGTGTTCAAAACTGTGTTCTAGCGTGTTCAAACTGTTTCTTAGCGTTTTTCAAACTGTGTTCTAGCGTGTTCAAAATGTGTTCTAGCTTGTTCAAAACTGTGTTCTAGCAGGTTGAAAACTGTGTTCTAGCATGTTCAAAACTGTGTTTTTGCGTGTTCAAAACGGTGTTCTAGCATGTTCAAACTGTGTTACAGCATGTTCAAACTGTGTTCTAGCGTGTTCAAACTGTGTTCTAGCGTGTTCAAACTGTGTTCTTTCGTGTTCAATCTGTGTTCTAGTGTGTTCAAAACTGTGTCTTACCATGTTCAAACTGTGTTCATTCGTGTTCAAACTGTGTTCTTTCGTGTTCAAAACTGCGTTCTAGCGTGTTCAAAACTGTGTTATAGCGTGTTCAAAACTTTTATACTGTTCAAACTGTGTTCTAGCGTGTTCAAAACTGTGTTCTTTCGTGTTCAAACTGTGTTCTAGCTTGTTCAAAACTGTGTTCTAGCGTTTTCAAAACTGTTTTCTTTCATGTTCAAACTGTGTTTGATTAGCAGATTCAAATTTTTGTTCTAGCGTTTTCAAAACTGTTCTAGCGTGTTCAAACTGTGTTCTAGCGTGTTCATACTGTGTTCTAGCGTGTTCAAACTGTGTTTTAGCGTGTTCAAAACTGTGTTCTTTCGTGTTCAAACTGTGTTCTAGCGTGTTCAAAACTGCGTTCTAGCGTGTTCAAAACTCTGTTATAGCGTGTTCAAAACTGTGTTCTTTCGTGTTCAAACTGTGTTCTAGCTTGTTCAAAACTGTGTTCTAACGTGTTCAAAACTGTGTTCTTTCATGTTCAAACTGTGTTCTAGCGTGTTCAAACTGTGTTTTAGCGTTTTTCAAACTGTGTTCTAGCGTGTTCAAAATGTGTTCTAGCTTGTTCAAAACTGTGTTCTAGCAGGTTCAAAACTGTGTTCTAGCATGTTCAAAACTGTGTTTTTGTGTGTTCAAAACGGTGTTCTAGCATGTTCAAACTGTGTTACAGCATGTTCAAACTGTGTTCTAGAGTGTTCAAACTGTGTTCTAGCGTGTTCAAATTGTGTTCTTTCGTGTTCAATCAATGTTCTAGCGTGTTCAAAGCTGTGTCTTAGCGTGTTCAGACTGTGTTCTTTCGTGTTCAAACTGTGTTTTCGCGTGTTCAAAACTGTGTTCTTTCGTGTTCAAACTGTGTTCTAGCTTGTTCAAAACTGTGTTCTAGCGTGTTCAAAACTATTTTCTTTCATGTTCAAACTGTGTTTGATTAGCAGATTCAAATTTTTGTTCTAGCGTTTTCAAAACTGTTCTAGCGTGTTCAAACTGTGTTCTAGCGTGTTCAAACTGTGTTTTCGCGTGTTCAAACTGTGTTTTAGCGTGTTCAAAACTGTGTTCTAGTGTGTTCAATCTGTTTTCGCATGTTCAAAACTGTGTTCTTTCGTGTTCAAACTGTGTTTTAGCGTGTTCAAAACTGCGTTCTAGCGTGTTCAAAACTCTGTTATAGCGTGTTCAAAACTGTGTTCTTTCGTGTTCAAACTGTGTTCTAGCTTGTTCAAAACTGTGTTCTAGCGTGTTCAAAACTGTGTTCTTTCATGTTCAAACTGTGTTCTAGCGTGTTCAAAACTGTGTTCTAGCAGATTCAAATTTTTGTTCTAGCGTTTTCAAAACGGTGTTCTAGCATGTTCAAACTGTGTTACAGCATGTTCAAACTGTGTTCTAGCGTGTTCAAACTGTGTTCTAGCGTGTTCAAACTGTTTTCTTTCGTGTTCAATCTGTGTTCTAGCGTGTTCAAAACTGTGTCTTAGCGTGTTCAAACTGTGTTTTCGCGTGTTCAAAACTGTGTTCTAGCGTATTCAAAACTTTTATAGTGTTCAAACTGTGTTCTAGCGTGTTCAAAACTGTGTTCTTTCGTGTTTAAACTGTGTTTTAGCGTGTTCAAACTATGTTCTAGCGGGTTCAAAACTGTGTTCTAGCATGTTCAAACTGTGTTCTAGCGGGTTCAAAACTGTGTTCTAGTGGGTTCAAACTGTGTTCTAGCATGTTCAAAATTGTGTTCTAGCATGTTCAAAACTGTGTTCTAGCGTGTACAAACTGTGTTCTAGCTTGTTTAAACTGTGTTCTAGCGTGTTAAAAATGTGTTCTAGCGTGTTCAAAACTGTGTTTTAGCTTGTTCAAACTGTGTTCTAGCGGGTTCAAACTGTGTTGTAGCGTGTTCAAACTGTGTTTTAGCGTGTTCAAAATGTGTTCTAGCGTGTTCAAAACTGTGTTCTAGGTTGTCCAAACTGTGTTCTAGCGGGTTCAAAACTGTGTTCTAGTGGGTTCAAACTGTGTTCTAGCGTGTTCAAACTGTGTTCTAGCATGTTCAAAACTCTGTTCTAGCGTGTTCAAACTGTGGGCTCACTGTGTCTCATATAGGTGTAAAAAAACGCCATTTTATTTGAATGAAAACGCTTAGGCTGAGCTTGTCTTCAAGTTGCCCGCTAAAGCCTAGTTAAAACAGCAGTACTTAGTGTTTTTCTCATATAGGAATTAGAAGTTAAAGCCAAATCTCGGCAATCACGGCCAAAACCCATCAACCCATCGGACAACCACAGGTAAAGACGTGCAACACCCGGGAAACACACTTGATAATGTGTGTATTGGCTGTGATTAAAACTTTGGGAGATGTGGAAAGAGCGGGCCTCACCCTGGAGCCAGGCGTGGGTTTGGGGCTCGCAGGCGAGCGCCTGGTGGCTGGGGCTCCTCCCACGGGCTCCCCGGTCGGGTAAAACCCGAACGGTTGACGTGGGATCACTCCCCAGTGGGCCCACCACCTGCAGGAGAGCTCAGAAGGGGCTGGTGCAATGTGGTTTGGGTGGCAGTCGAGGGCAAGTGCCTTGGCGGCCTAAACCCCGGTCATGGAATTTGGCTTTTGGGACATGGAACGTCACCTCTCTGGGAGGGAAGGAGTCTGAGCTTGTGCGAGAGGTTGAGAGGTACCAACTAGACATAGTTGGGCTCACCTCTACGCACAGCCTGGGCTCTGAAACTCAGTCACTCGAGAGGGGTTGGACTCTCTACCATTCTGGAGTTGCACGTGGTGAGAGGCTGCGGGCTGGAGTGGGCTTACTCGTGAGCCCCAAGCTTAGCCGCCAAGTGTTGGACTTCACCCCGGTGGACGAGAGAGTTGCTTCCCTCCACCTTTGGGTGGGGGGCAGGTCTCTGACTGTGGTTTCAGCTTACGGGCCGAACAGAAGTTCGGAGTACCCAGGTTTCTTGGTGTCTCTCGGAGGGGTGCTGGAAAGCGCCCCGACGGGGGACTCCATTGTCCTCCTGGATGACTTCAATGTCCACGTGGGCAATGACAGTAGCACCTGGAGGGGCGTGATTGGTAGGAACGGCTTGCCTGATCTGAACCCGAGCGGTGTTTTGTTGTTGGACTTCTGTGCTAGTCATAGTTTATCCATAACAAACACCATGTTCCAGCACAAGGGTGTCCATCAATACACGTGGCATCAGGACACCTCGGCAGGAGATCAATGATCGACTTTGTAGTCGTTTCAGGCAACCTTTGGCAGTGTGTTTTGGACACTCGGGTAAAGAGAGGAGCAGAGCTGTCCACTGATCACTACCTGGTGGTGAGTTGGATTCGTTGGCGGGGAAGGAGGCCGGAAAGACTTGGTAGACCCAAACGTACCGTGAGGGTCTGCTGGGAACGTTTGGCTGAGCCCTCCATCAGGGAAGTCTTTAACTCCCACATCTGGGAGAGCTTCAAACAGGTACCGAGGGAGGCTGGTAACATTGAGTCTGAATGGACCATGTTCTCCACCTCCATTGTCTCTGCTGCTGTTTGGAGCTGTGGTCGCAAGGTCTCTGGTGCCTGTCGTGGCGGCAACCCCCGAACCCGTTGGTGGACACCGGAAGTAAGGGATGCCGTCAAGCTGAAGAAGGAGTCCTATCAGGTCTGGCTGGCTTGTGGGACTCCAGAGGCAGCTGACAGGTATCGGCAGTCTAAGCGAGCGGCGGCTCAGGCTGTAGTAGAGGCAAAAACTCGGTCCTGGGAGGAGTTCGGTGAGGCCATGGAGAAGGACTATCGGTTGGCCTCGAAGAGGTTCTGGCAAACCGTCCGGCGCCTCAGGAGGGGTAAGCAGTTTTCTGCAGGCACCGTTTTCAGTGCAGGTGGGGAGCTGCTGACTTCGACTGGGGACATTGTCGGGCGGTGGAAGGAATACTTCGAGGATCTCCTCAATCCTGCTGACACGCCTTCTGTTGAGGAAGCAGAGGCTGAGAACTTTGGGGTAGGGCTGTCCATTACCCAAGCGAAGTGACCGAGGTAGTTAACAAGCTCCTCGGTGGCAAGGAACCGGGGGTGGACGAGGTCCGCCCTGAGTACCTCAAGTCTCTGGATGCTGTTGGAGTGTCTTGGCTGACACGTCTCTGCAGCATTGCGTGGCAGTCAGGAACTGTACCACTGGACTGGCAGACAGGGGTGGTGGTTCCCCTTTTCAAGAAGGGGGACCGGAGGTTGTGTTCCAATTACCGGGGAATCACACTCCTCAGCCTCCCTGGGAAAGTCTATACCAGGATACTGGAGAGGAGAGTTCGGCCAATAGTCGAACCTCAGATTCAAGAACAGCAATGCGGTTTCCGTCCTGGCCGTGGAACTGTGGATCAGCTCTACACCCTGTCTAGGGTACTGGAGGGTTCGTGGGAGTTCGCTCATCCTGTCCATATGTGTTTTGTGGATTTGGAGAAGGCGTTCGACCGTGTGCCCCGAGGTGTCCTGTGGAGGGTTCTTTGGAAGTATGGGATCCGGGGAGCCTTACTCAGGGCTGTCCGGTCTCTGTATGACCAGAGCAGGAGCTTGGTCCGCATAGCTGGCACTAAGTCAGACCTGTTCCCGGTGCATGTTGGACTCCGGCAGGGCTGCCCTTTGTCACCGGTTCTGTTCATAGTCTTTATGGACAGAATTTCTAGGTGCAGCCAGGGTCCGGAGGGTCTGGTTTGGGAACCACAGGATTTCCTCTCTGCTCTTTGCAGATGATGTTGTCCTGTTGGCTTCATCAAGCCAGGCCCTCCAGCATGCATTGGAACGGTTTGCAGCCAAGTGTGAAGCGGCTGGGATGAGGGTCAGCACCGCTAAGTCTGAGGCCATGGTTCTCGACTGGAGAGAGGTGGTTTGCCCTCTCTGGGTGGGTGGAGTGCTCCTTCCCCAGGTGGAGGAGTTTAAGTATCTTGGGGTCTTGTTCACGAGTGAGGGAAGATCGGAGCGTGAGATCGACAGACGGATTGGTGCTGCGTCTACCGTCATGCGGTCGCTGTACCGGTCCGTCGTGGTGAAGAGAGAGCTAAGCCAGAAAGCAAGGCTCTCAATTTACCGGTCCAATACTCTGCTATGGTCATGAGCTCTGGGTTATGACCGAAAGAACAAGGTCCCGGATCCAAGCGGCTGAAATGAGTTTCCTCCGTAGGGTGGCTGGGCGCTCACTCAGAGATAGGGTGAGAAGCTCGGTCACCCGGGAGGAGCTCGGAGTCGATCTGCTTCTCCTCCACATTGAGAGGAGCCAGTTGAGGTGGCTTGGGCATCTGGTTCGGATGCCCCCTGGACGCCTCCCTAGGGAGGTATTCCAGGCATGTCCCACTGGGAAGAGGCCCCGGGGAAGACCCAAGACACGCTGGAGAGACTATGTCTCTCGGCTGGCCTGGGAACGACTCGGGGTCCCCCCAGAGGAGCTGGGGGAAGTGGCCGGGGAGCGGGAAGTCTGGCCATCTCTGCTTAGATTGCTGCCCCCGCGACCCGGTCCTGGATAAGCGGAAGAAGATGGATGGATGGGTGGAAAGACGCAAAAGTTTAGCAGTCTGTCACGGGCAGAGCACGGTCATCAGATAGGTGTTGTACATCTCGAACAAGTTGTAAATATGATTGATCTCTTCTGTATCAATTCTGATTTGCGGTATATAAATACGGTAATTTTCTGGGACCTCGGCACTTGCAGTCTGGATGAACCCTCAACGCCATTATGTCCACATCTTAATGCTCCAGCATAAAGCCATAAAACTGTTTTTTACACTTGTCGTGGGACAACACAGGATGCTGTAAATTACATGCACTTTAAAACGTGCATGAAAAACTATGCCTTTGATGGCCAAAAGGCTGTTTTTCAAGCCCTATTCCTGGCAATTTATGATACTTTTTGCTTGTTGATTATTCAAATTACAGGAAAACCAAAAAAGCATATGGGAAAAACCGACTATAATGCATGAGCTGCTAATATTGTAACCACAATCAAACATGCAACCAATGAGAGCAGAGATCCATGCACACGTGCTGCCGCCCACAGAAAAGTTTGGTCTAAAGCTGTGCAGCCTGGATAAAAACCCAAATATGTATATATTTAAAATAAAGGAGGGGAAATAGAACTGACAGATGAATAAATAAACTATAAATCAACTCTTATTTTAATCATAACTTTAGATGCAGTTTATTATTATCTAATAATATTATGTACTTTGTATTGGGTTATTCACTCATTTCAAAATGAGATGTATGGTGGCACAGTGGTTAGTGCTACAGCATCAGAGTATGCCGTGTACCGGGTTTAAATCCAGCTGTAATCTTCCTCTGTGGATTTGGCTGCACTTCTGGATCCTGGATCTTCCCATAAATAGATGTTTTATTGATGTGGTGTTTGCATATGTGCAGTTAAGTCTTGTGTCATTTAAAACAAATCTACAATGTAAAACAAACAGTCACTGCCCAACCTTGACATCCCAATCAGAATGTGAACAAATGACAACAATTTTAATCATGCTAAATTAGAAACAATAACACTATTAGAATGTTTACTATTACCTGCTAATTTTGGTTAAACTTTACTCAGTTTGATTGTGTTTTAGTCATATGTAATATTGTAGTAGACTTAATTTGCTCAGATATGTATGTCTTCATCCTGTCAAATCAAAAACAATAACACAATAATAATGTGTAGAATTTACCCGCTATATTTGGGTTAGCATTGCTCCATTTGACTGTGTCGTCATGTAAAATGTCTAAGTAAACATAAGTTGTGCTAAAAAATGTTTTCAAATATTTAATCTAATAACTGTGATGGAAATCATACATTTTGGACGTCTACTTAATTCTAATGTCTTGACATCTTCTCAGATTGATCGTTGTGCACAGTTTGCAGCTTAGATAGTTCAAGATTCTTTTCTCTTTGTCAGCACATTTTGATGATGGTATTCACAACATTTTAACTTTGTCAGAATGTCTTGTCCGTGCTATATATGAATTCTTACGCCCCTATCTTAAGTTTCTGATTAGATTGTTTGTGTGACTGTGTAAAGGGCCTCTGCCCCTTCATGCCTTCAGAGCGCTGCAGACCTCTCCATGCTTTCCTCAGGATGCTTCTTTTCTTTGTTGAATAAATACTCTATAAACTGCGTGACAAACATTTCTTTATTTCATCTACTACAATTTTCCACCACATAACCATAACATGATTTAATTTGTAATATTTAAACTGTAAAATTTGAATAAGCAGCATTCAGATTGTGTGTAAGTCCTGTCAAATATCCAAGTATGTTTCATGTTTTGAAATCAATATTGTTAAATTATGTGATAAAAGAACACTTGTCCATCTGAAATGTGTCATATTTGGCTGAAAATCTTTGGTTAGAATTAACCAGATATAGTGAATTATTACAAACTATACATTTAGGTTAATGTAACCTTGTTAGCCAAATAAGTTGAAACTATTAAATGAATCACTTTTACATATTTGCAAAGTGTACAGGTCGACTAAAACATCTGTGTAAAAATGGCTTGTTTTAAAGATGGTAATCGGCTTTTTTAGTATGTTTAAAAAATGTGTAGGTTCAATTTTATTATTTAGAGTTTTACTGAATTAATAATCCAGGCAGTCTTTACCAAATAAATGCAGTCATATTAGATGCAAATTGTTACCTCACATTTTTTGGGTCATTTCATTAGGTTGTTTTGTTTTTTTTTACAGTGAGGCGCTTTTTCTGGCCACCTCGCCACAGTAGTTCGGATCAGCTGGGAGCAGGTCAAATAACAACTAGGCTTGTTTGATGGGGAGAGCAGTTTATTTTGTGAGCAGGAACATAGCCTTTCTGTAATTGAAGTCCAAAGCCCTGTCCATCTCAACATTATTCCACTAGCTAGATTTTCCTAGTCTAGAATGGGGGAGGGGGACTCCATCTCCAGACTTCTCTTTTGTGTGATGAGAAGATCTCTGGCCTCAAATCTTTCTACCTTAACAGAAATGTTTATAGTTAATGATAGAACGGGTGGCCTTTCGTCACTCCTCCAGTTTTGCTGGTAAAGGATTGGATTGCTGATGGTCCTTTTAGGATTCACCTGGGATGTATTCAGACTGGAAGAGTCCAGACAGAATCTGCCTAATTTGATCCAATCAACTCCTGAACCTTGTGTTTGGTCTGTTTTTAGACTGCCATCTACTGGAGATTTGTGTCTTGATCCAAGGCCTGTAAACAAAACCACATGATTTAAGATCTCTTCAGTCATTGGCCAGGAACTACGAGTGTGGGAAAGAAACAAGAAACAAGAAAAGTACCAATGAAAGTCCTGTGCTTCGCAATCCTTGTTGGGACAGTTGATATATTTAAACTTCATAATTTGCTGACCAATTTTGAAGCTTTGAATCAACATCAGACATGACACATTTTACTACTACTTTGGTAGGACGGAGGCATGCTACAAGATGGTTTTCTGAGGAGATGACGGCCAAGAAAGTACACTGTGTCCATGATGAGTGTCTTCTTGGGTGTATTCACACTCCAAATTTGTTCCGGATTGTCGGGGGAAACAAACTTTGGTTCACTTTAAGCAAACCAAATGTGTCCAGCCTGAATACAGTGTCAATGTTCCTGTCCGGTCCAGCAGCTGGGCAAAAAGATGGAACCCGAGAGCCTCTTGTGTTGGACAATTTGATTTTACAATTTTTATGTAACATATTTCATCGACAAACATATGTTTGTCCTTAAATTTGAATTAAAAAGTATTAATTGTACTGTAAATTATTGTTTTGCTTTAAATTATGGACTGGATGGAAAGGAAAGCAGGGAGGGTGTGGGGGGAAGTTACAAAACACTGGTTGATAAAACAACATCAACATAGAGAACAAAAGTTCGCTAAATCTTAATCATCAATGTTGTAAATTATATTACACAGACCGGCTCCAGTTTGTGTACAATTTGTACAATAAAAGATGTGACCTCACACAAGTGCATTAGCGTATATTATCCCAAACACATATCATAGGTAAGATCAGATGCTAGAGAAAGCTCAGACTAATGACGCAGTTACTTAAATGGGCGTGCCAAAGTCTCCTCTCTCCCCTGGGCCCACCTATGCTCAGGTCTGCAAGAAATGATGAATGTTCATCGTGAATTGGAGTTCTGGCTCAATCTGGCTTAAAACTTCACGGCTAGATTGATCCAATATTGTTTGCTATTATTTTTGCACCGCTAAGGTTAGCTTGGGGCTATAAGCATTAGCAGACAAACAGAACTCCCAAGGAAGCCTGTTGCGCTGCCTCAGCAGTTCCACCCAAAAACCAGAATTGTATTTCTAATGAACTACTGCATAAACTATGCTTTAAGAAACAACAAAGGCTTTTCAATTTTGGCAAAAACTACACAATCATAATTAGAAACTACTGGGAACGATTTGAAAAAAGAAAAAAACATGGTTAGAGTGGGACTTTTGGACATTTGTGTGGATCAGGTAAATGTCCTCACAGTTACATAAAACTACCAGCACCCCAGGTGAGGAGGCCTCACTTCTGACGACATTTAAAGTTGCTTAAAAAAGGCACACAAATGTGCGTGAGGCTTCTCTGCACAAATGATGAAAGAATTCCTGTTGCACTCAGATCAATACAGAGGAAGTGTTGCTCATAACTGCAGGCTTCAGAGGGAGATGCTGCTCATTGTTCAGCTGCATAAGTGAATTAAAGTGTGAGTGTGTGTGTGTGTGTGTGTGTGCGTGCATGCGTGTGTGTGCGCGTGCATCTGTACGTGTGGGAGGGGAGTAATGAATGAGGATGATCCAGCTGAGCCTCTTATCGATCAATGGGGGATAGGAAGCCGCCACCAGCCCTTGTTCTTCCCCTCAGAGTCAGATGAACATGACGGGAGAGGACGACGACGGCAGCAGGTTTTTACTTTAAACTTAGCCCATATTTTCACTCACTTCTCAGAAAATGATGTCTTTTTACCCTCTGATGCTGCTGATCTGTGCTGTAATGGTGGCTGCACGCCTGAAGACAGCAAGGGTGCTGAGTGGTAAGTGCAATGCTGTGTTCCTTAGACTCCCTCAGATGTTCCTTCATGTTCTTCAAGAAATGTCATCATGTTTCTTCTGATAATCTTTTGCTGTCTTGCTTTGTTCTCATGAGTGTATTTGGATGTCCTCTCTTGAGTCTGTAGGTGTTCCTTTATGCATCTTGCATAGTGTTTTCGAACGTTTCTTACTTTTCTCATGCTCCATCAGAGGATAGTTTGTCTTAATTTAGACATTCTTTCATATTTGTTCGGATGCTTTTTTCACATTCCTTTAAATAGTGTCTCATGTTCCCTTCCCCACATGTGTTCGTTTATGTTCATTTATTGTACTTTTTTCCTTCCTTCATGTTCAGTCAGACATTTTCTTCAGATTCCAGTCAACCTTCCTCTTATCTTTCTTCCTACATTCATCCTGGTTTGAAGTTCCTTTCCTGTTTCTTTAAATGTGTTTAATGGATTTCACATCCTTTTTTTCTTTTCCTTCACACATTGTCTCATGCTACTTTCAGAGTGTTTTGGGCTCTTATGAGATCTTCCCATCTCTTTAAACTGTGCTGTTCAGATGGGGTTTTTCAGACATTGTGTTTGGTTGAACTTGTAGATTTCTGTGTTCCTGTCAGCAGCAGCAGCAGCAGTAGCAGCAGCAGCAGGGTCATTGTGCCCCATAATGATGGATACAAAAACCTGCTTGATCTCCTTACTTTCTGCAGGAGTTTTTAACTGCACATTTTTTTAACCTAAACTAAAGCTTAACATTTATCAGCTATGTTTTAAGCTCTTGGCCATTCTGTTGTGAGCAGACAACAGCAATAGAGAAATGTTTTATATGCAGAGGGCAGTCAATCACAATCCCACAAAAGTGTGTTTCTGATAAAAATGACTGACCCATTTGGTATGCTGAGTTGAAAGGCAGGTTTCTCTTTAGAATGTGGAAATCTTTGCTAAATAAAAGTTGTTAAATGTTGCTCCATAACATAATGCATTGCAATATAAAATATCTGGATCAAAATCCATATTAAAAACAATCCATCCCAGCAAAAGTTATCATTTCTGGTAGAGAAGGATTGCATTCTGGAAGTTCCTCAGCAGGAATAGCAGAAGTGGGAGCAGCAGAGTTGCACTGACTCCACAGTGGCTCCATTGTTTCAGGTTTCAAGTTTTCAGATATTGCAGTCTGTTCAAATATTCCAGGTTGGTTTTTATCCAACAGAAATTTCTGAAGCTCTTACTGCAGCACATGAGCCTCAAGCCGCTGTGCACGGACGAGCACGTCAAATGAGAACACAACTACAAGCAGCTTTTTAGTGGCTCTAGCAGCAAAATGATGATGGTGCAGCAGAGCATCCAGCTAATTACTTAAAGTAGGCCTACTTCTGAGCAAGGCTGTTCTGGCAGAGCGAGTATTGATCACTGATGCGTCTGTGACACACACACACACACACACACACATGCACTCACAGTCTGTGTGCTGCAATGCTTAAACCACAGTAACGTTTGTATCGGAACAATAGGTGATTAGGATGGATTTCACTGAATAGTTCACGATCACCTTAATCAAGGAGCTTGGATTCCAAAATGCAAACAAGAAAAGTAGTCTCCTAAGGCAGACTTCTGCAGAGAAAGGAGATTTCTTCAAAAGGAGCTGTAGCTAGTAACAAGAAATAACATGACTTTTTGAGGTGCTGTTACTCTTGACTGCACCACTAATGTAAATCCAACTGATTCTGAAGCGGAGGAAAGCAATACTGTAAAGTTTTGCAGATCTGTGCAAAGCTGCTTTTCTCCACATTAAAATCAGTTGATGTTGATAATTGTAAATCACTTAATTTTACTATTTTAAATCAATAGTACTTTCTTGCATAACAGCAAAAGAGCGCTTTTTTTCTCTTCAGAATCTGTTAGAATGATGTGATTTGCTTTAACAGTACAAGAGTTTGGGTAATTCAAAGAACATCTACATTGGAGTTGAAGCTTGAGTGTTAAGCTGCGTTCATACCAAATGCAATTCGTGCCACTCCTTCACCCAAGCAGCGTGTGGGAGGAGCTACCAATGAATGTTTTTAGCCTGATCGCTACATGGAGCGCTGCCTGTGTTTATCTCATTTACAGTGCATGGAAGACACAGATGATGTTTAGAGATATTTATCTTGAAGAACTATACCAAAACATCAGTGACGTCCCCATGTCTGGGTTCATGAGATCATTCAGAGATTCTCCCTGTGCGGTGAGCTTCACTCCCGCAGTGAAACTGCATCTGGACAGCCGCTTCCGCTTTGTTTCTGTCTCTCTCTGACCGAGTTGGAAGGCTTGCTGTCCTGCATTAACCAGAGAGAGCAAAACTACAAACAAAGATAAAATTAGGGGAACTTTTTTATTATTGTCTCGATGAAAATAAGTAAAATGTCATGTAGCTCAGGAGGCCCAGGCAGGCTGCCTCCCCGTTCTGCAGTGGCTCTCTGTTTGCCGCCATCTCAACTCTCTGGGGCAGGTTTAGTGGTCATGATTGCTCCAGCTCCATGGCTCCTGCCACAGACTGTCTAGAGCAGGGGTATCAAACTCAATCACACTGGGGGGCAAAATCCAAAACAAAAAAGGGTAAAGCACACTAAAACGAAACTTTGAAAACTTTGAAGACCTAGCTGTTTCAACATAAATATGACTAAAAACAGTCAAGAATATTATTCCACAATAAATCAACTTGGTCATGCTTTTAAATATTTTACTCTCCATCAAAATATGTACTGTCAAAATTACACAAGTTAGAAAAAAACGTTGAAAGAAAAAAATACATTTCTTTACTTTAATGTCATTTTATAAATATCCCAAAAGATTTTGCTCTCCATAAAATATATCCTGTCACAATCATACAAATATATACATGCAGCAAAACAAAACAGATAAAGCCTGGAAATGTTCATAAAATGTGTGTTTTCCAGCAAAAACAAATCAGATCATTCCATTTTCTTTGCTTCTGTGTGGTTTTATCCAAGCAGGACTCCTGGCATCGTTTTTAACATCAAGTTCATTTGTGTTTGGTGTGTGAGATCCTGTGTCCTTGTGAAACACATCAGAGTGAATTGATTTTTAAAAACCTGTTATTTTTAAAACAATTTTTAGGTGTCAACAAAACATTAAAAACGAAACCAAATAACCTTAAAGATTACAGCAAAAATATTTGCTGTTTTCCTAATTTTGCACAACATCAGCAGTAAAAATCCTCCGAAAAACCTCTATGTATTCATAAACAAATGATTTACTGTTGATTTCTTCTTATCTGAAAATCGCAGCTGTTTCACTGCCTTCATCACCGTCTATTGTAGTTTTATGTCAGACACAAACACCAAAAAAACAACAAAGATGATGACGTCACACTATTTGATTGGCTGTAAGTTGGCACGATGACGTGTAAGATAGTGATCGGCCCAGACAAATCGATAACAATAATTAGGACAGTCATAACTTGCTGTTATTCGTGAGAAACATGGATGACTTGTACATAGAAATGTCCCACTACATTACACAAGGGACTGATCATAGCCTCACTTCAAAGAAGAATTTGTTTTTTAATGCTTTCAACATGTTTTAAAAGGGAAATATAAGCTTTGAAATCAAAACTGTTAAATCTGAGGTTCTGGAATTCCATAGTGTGGAATTTGATGAATGTTTAGATTTTAGTTATCAATATGACAATGTTTTTTTCTGAGATAAAAAAAGTAAAACTGACATTTGGGCCAATTAAACCAGACTGCAAACCATAAATAAATATTATTCTTTATTCAGTCATACATTTACTCACTTTGGAAAAATACGTTTATGTTGCCAAAAGGTCTCCCTTTAATACATTAACAGATATGTTCTGTTAATGTATTAAAGTACAGTTTACATTTGGTGTAACAGATTAGAATGTCAGACACAACAAACAATGATGTCAGATTTACCTTAAAATTAAAAATGTCATCATTAGTTATAAGTAAAAACAACTTTAGGTTACAAAAGGAAACGTAAAATGAAAACAACAATATAATGAGCCCGAGAAGATCTCAATGCTAGTTTGTCCAAGTGGTGTTACCGTAGGGTGACGTCATCATCAGTCGAACCCGAGATGTTCTGATGGGCTGAGTAGATCTGGTACCTACACCGTTTCACCTCACAATTTGCGCCGTAGTAAAGAAAACACACAAAAAACATACAAACTACAGCGATTTTGAGACTAAAAAATATTCAAAGTATTTATACATATATATATATATATATACATTTAGAAAACAAATTAGTGGACACATTTTTATTTCATTATTATTACCTCATGATGGCGAGGATAGTTTCCACGTGAGTATCTGGCGTACTTGTGCTTGTCTCTGCTCAGACACATTTCCATAAGGAACCCCTGGGCCAAACCCAAACCCAAACCTGCCCATATTGTGTCCAAACTATTTCTAGTGAAACTATCAAAGTGAAGGCTGCAAACGCATTGTGATTGGGTCTTCTGTCAGATCTGGCAGCACAAGGAATTGTGGGATACCATTCATTTGTCTTTCTGGTGGATTTTCTTGTATCCTGTTATGTTTATTTCTTTCTGCACCCTGAGTGAAAAGGAGGGAGAGGATGATGACCTCCTTGTGATGTTGCTCCGCAGCAAATAGCTGAAATTCCTGATAACTAATCTCTTAATCCTCATAATATGACATTACATTATGATGATACAAGCGTGACATGTTGTCATATAAATAGTATGGATTGATCTGGAGGAGCCAGATCTAATTACTCAGATAGGCCAGATGTGGCCCTTGTGTTTGACACCTCGGGACTAGAGTATACCTGCCTCCGGGAATGGCTCTGGAAACCCTGCTGTCCCAAAAAGGATCCAGCGGGTTAAGAAAATGAATGGAAGTTCAGGAGAGCTATGGATCGATCCACCATACTGGGTGTGTCACGTGCCCAAAGTTAAATCCCTGATTGGTTAACACGGCACATCAACCAATCAGAGACTTAATCGTCAACATATCAATTGACAAAGTTTAAATATTTGAACTGCTGGCATCACTGCTGCCCAAATGGCACTGCTGCCAGACTCCTGTGCCACGTCTGTCGCTCAAATTGCGCCACAGGACCTCAGATCACATCCGTAACATTGGCTTAACATTAAAACTGGCCTTCTCTCCCTGCGTGAATCGCATTCGGTGTGAACGCAGCTTTACAGGTGTTAAAGAGACAAGCAGCAATCTGATAAAAGTGCAGAATACTGTAGATGAGAGAAACTTACTTTCTGCAGCTCAGGTAAACCTGCACATGAAAACATTTTTCTTGTGTCTTAGGTCAGACCGTATGCCTGGATGGTCCACAGCATCCCTGCTACAAGATTGCATACTTTCATGACATATCAAACCGCGTTTCATTTAAAGAAGCTCAGCAGGCCTGTGAAACAGACGAAGGAGCACTGCTAAGCATCAACAGTCCATCTGAGCAGAAAAGCATTGAACACCTGCTGCAGGTAAGACTGATGCACATGTTCATCCTCTTCCTTCTCTTACACCCTGCTTTTCCTGTTTTTCTTCCCTTCATCCTCTTTTCTGTTTTCTTTCTACTTTTTATCTTCTTTTTCCTTTTTCTCTCTAGGCGCTTTGGTCAGGAGTGATGGGCGAGGCAAGAGGAAGAGCAGGAAAAGCAGATGGAGATTTCTGGATCGGTCTGACCCGGGAGGGTGGAGCTAATCAGACCCAGTCAGATTTCAGTTCTGTCGCCTTCTGTTCACAGCTCTATTACTGGACGGACGGCAGTGGGGCTTCCTTTAGGTATTGTGGCGTTACACTCCACCAGGTGACCTTAACTGTCTGTAACCTTTGTGACCATTGCACAGGAACTGGTATTTTGATGAGCCTTCTTGTGGTGGTGAGGCCTGCGTAGTCATGTACCATCAGCCAACTGCACTTCCAGGCTTAGGGGGAGCTTATCTCTACCATTGGAATGACGATCGCTGCAACATGAAGCACAACTTCATCTGCAAGTATGATCCAGGTAACCAGCAGATCAAAAAACAAATCATATGACACCCCAACGCATATCCCAATCAACTTCTGTTCTCCTCCTTTTTCTTCTTCTCCTCCAGATAGCCTGTTGGTAAAGGAGCACAGCAACGTCCCAGCAGGGGGAGACACAGGTCAGCAGAAACCCCACCATTATGCACTCGCTGACATGGGACATCTACCACACTTTGAAGACGTGTGCAAATGTCTACGTGTCTCTGTGTGCATGTGTCTGTGTTTACTTGGATTTGTGGGTCTCTATGTGCATTGTTCTGTATGTGGAAGTGTTCATTTGTGTTTCTGTTTAGTTTCTTTTTCGTGTGTGTGGCTGCGTCGTTCTTTTTGTGTGTCTGTGTGGATGCATTCACTTGTGTGCATGTTCGTGCTCATAATTTGTGTGTGTGTGCTCTTGTCTTTGTGTCAAGCATCCACTGCAGGGGCGGGAGGGGTAACTCTTTCTGCAGACAGTAAGGATGCCCCCCCAAAGGTTCCCGTGGGCGGAGCTTCAGGTGAGGACAGTGTTTATGGGGTTCCTGGGTTATGTAGCATGTTCTCACTGTCTGCTGTCTTCCTCAGGGCTGTTGTTGCTGTATGTTGTCATTCCCACAATCCCACTGTTGCTCCTCATCCTGGTGGCTTCTGGTACTTGTTGTTTCCAGATGATGAACCGAAGGCGAGTGCAGCACAAACCTGAGTCAAAGTCAAAGTGATGCAACTGTGTTCCCGTCCAGTCTGCAAATCTGCTTTCTTTTCTTAGGTTTGGTACACAGCGCTACCGAACTCTGTCTCCTGCATTTTATCTAAACATGCACAGAAGTAAAAATGTTAATTATATCAGATTAAGATGGATACAGTGGGTATGGAACACATTCAAACTCCTTTATATTTTCCACTCGATGTCTCATTTCAGTCATTTGCTAAAATCAGGAAAAACCCAGTGAAAAATCACATGGTCATCAGTATTCTGATTATTTCCTGGGGCTCTCTGTTTTTTTAACTCACGTGCCGTCCATTTCTTCTATTCCTCCTTGAGATGATGCTATATCTTCATTGGAGTCCAGCTGTGTTTGATTCTACTGACTGGACTTGCTTAGAAAGGCACACATCTTTCAGCAGAAGACCTTCCAGCTCACAGTGGATGTCAGGCCAAAGGGAATCGTGAGGTCAAAGGAACTGCCTGAAGAACTCAAAGACAGAATTCTGGCGAAGCAGTTAATTCTTTGAGCAATCTTTACTTTTACTAAAGCAATCATTTAAAGTAACTCTTAGACAGTTAGGGAGTCCTCCCTACCTCTGCAAATCTATATTAAAAAAACTGTGTCCAAACAAATTTTCATGTACAAAGTTCAGGTAGAGACATGATGGTGAATCCTGTTACTACATGCATGGTCTAAAGTACTAACTAATAACTTGTAATTTCTCTCGGTCCTCATAGAAAACCTGGTTTTGCACAGTCATGTGTTTGCGTTAAAGTGAACAGTTTAAAAACAAAGTGAAGCATTTGACTCAGATACTTTCTCTTTGCTTATTCTTTCGAAAATCTCCCATTTAACAGATTATCATTAGCTGCATTACATGGACACAAGTGATCAGAATAAAAGTCTGATCAGAAAAAAAATGTGCCATGTAAACACGCCATTTGAAATACTCTGACCCGATCATTCATTAATCTGTCTGTTGTTGCTGTAAGTCCAGCAGCTTTGTCCTCCAGTTCTGTCTGGATCCTGCTAAAAATCATCACGTCCCGCTGCTTCATCAGCCTGAACTAACACCACGCCATACGGACGTGAATTACCAGGGGTGGGGAGTGTCTCGTATTACCTGCAGTTGTTCACCTCACATGCAGACAAAAAAAGAAGGAGCTTTAAATAAAAACAAAAATCACCAAAAGGAGGCCTAATACACAAGACAAATTTGACACAAACGTTTACTCGCCATGTGTCAACTAAGCCTCTAATTTTGACTTTTCAAAAAGGATGAAATTCTTGTGAGTGGTGAGTGATCATTTCTGATCCTGGTCTAGGACACCCACCCAATATTTATAGAAGGTGAGAAGCATGCAGGAGTCCTGCGCCTTCCACTGGAGCAGGAGAACAAGAGTGGCTTGTGCCTGTCCAGAAGTAAAAGAGCAGCCCCACACACCTATGATCCAAACCAGCCGTGGAAAAGAAGCCAACATACCCTTAACCCAAGGGGTGTCCAACTCCAGGCCTTGACGGCCTGCCTCCTGCTGGTTTTCCAAATCCTTCCTTATCTGCTGCTGATTACCTGGATCAAGCGTGTTTAGCCAGTAAGGAGCTTCAATGACAGATTGATTGGAAAACAAGTAGGACACTGGCCCTCGAGGCCTGGATTTGGACACTTCTGCTAACCTAACCCATGGTGTCCTGGTTAATCCAAATACCACTAAAGCCCAGGGCCAACTACAGGTACCCTCCATCAAACCCCAGGTAACCAGCTCAGCTTAACTCTTCTAAAAGGCTGGCTCCTTCTACAAGCATAGGGTAATAGTAGGAAAGTTTGGGGCAACAAAGCAAGACAGACAGGTGGGCTGCAACTGTGCTGGCTCCCACACAAAGACTACATTGGAAAAGTACCTCTGTGCTAAAGAGCACGGAGTGAGTTCCACATCCAGGAGGGCACCAGCACTATCCCTAGCCTCATTGTGATCGTTGATGTATGATGCAATTTACATGGAAAGGTGTTGCTGAGATGAGCCCTCAGTAGGTAAGTGTTGGAGCAGGTCGTCACATGAAGTCAGTGCAGAGGCTTAAACAGTGGTGGTACTAAAAATTAACATGTAGTACCATTTTGGATCTTTTAAGTTCTTTAGTCCAATAGTTTGGTTTTTTTTTAAATCTAAATATTGACAATAAATCACAAATGCAGGACAGTGTTGGACAAGAACCGGGGTTGGGAAACAGTGGATTAAATAACTGCCCCTGTCCCCATTACACACAGCTGTCAGTAAAAAAGCTAAATCAATAGAAAAGAATCCTGAAAGAAAAAAGACCTAAATGTAAAAAGATTTATTTGGAGTTTCATTAAGAGGTTATTCAGCAGCTTTTGTTCATAGACGAACAAAAAAAGTAGTTGAGATATTCATGATTGGTGGGACTATTTTCAAGGTCAGAATAAGCTGCAGGAGTTGGTTTTTATCCTTTGTTGATTAATGGTCTAGTTGCCACTTTGGACCCTTGACCTCATCTGATCTCAGCAGCTAAGAGGAACTCTTGAACGAAAGACTACCTGGGCGTCAGGTGTTTTAGCTTAGTGCTACTGCATGGGGGACACATTCCAGTGTTTCCATGTGCCAGTCTCAAGTCCTGTTAAATGCAGAGGGTTGAGTTAGCAAGGACATCCACAATACCACCAAACAGGATGATTGTCATAAGCGGAATCAGGTATGCTCAAGCAGGACAACTTGGAAAACATCAGGACAGTGTTCCCGAGGACCAAAACAACGGATTGATCACTTGTTTTGATTATATTACAGCTCAGCTCAGCTTTGTAAAGGGTATGATTTGATGGAAGTTCGGGTGGAACCACACAGCTGTAAAGACCCACTCCAATGGAAATCATGTTCTTAATCTGTTCTTGTAGCATTTTTCACATGATGGACAACATAATCCAATTGAGTTGGATCAGGACCAGATGAAAACAGGATGATTGAAAAAGCTTGAGTTTGTGAGACAGCAACCGCCATGGGCGAGTCAAAGTCTGCTTTCTCTGCTACAATTCTGATGTATCCACTTGCAGACAAATTGATCCGTGTACGTCTTTGTTTTCCTCGTCTGAGCTGGTTTCTGGATCCAAACTGTACAGCTAGATAGCTCTGATATTGCTCGTGGTTTTTTTTGCTACTCTAATGTTAGCCTGGGCTTGTGAGATGCCAAGAGCTGGCGGGCTGTGAGAGAATGTAAACAAAGAGCAGAGGGAAAAAAGTATTGCTGGAGTGGGACTTAACTTGACTCATCTAAGCCCTTTCAACTGCAGACATTCTTGTCTTTCAAAATCTAACATGTCAGTGGTTTGCACTAATGATGCCATCATTTTCCCCTGTAGCCACACCACAAAAACCCCCACTGACCCGTCTGCCCTGTGGATCTCCAGAAGGCCAAAAACAGACGGCATGGAGGTGTGAGACTTCTTCCTGCAAACACTTCCTGTTTGTGATGGTGGATCTTTCTGTCCTGTTTCCGCTGTTGTTTTCCTCTTTTAGTTTACCTCTTACTTCATGCTTTCTGTCAGTTATTTATTTGCCTCCTTCACTTTCCTTTTCCTTCATTCCTGTCCCTGTTCCTGTTATTCTGGAGGGGGAGGAGCTAATTATCAGAGCTGCATCACATGGCAGCTGTGGGGGAGGAGCTTATAAGAATGCATGCTCAGCATAAATGAGTACACCCTTTTTACAAAGTACTAATGTAATCAGTAGCACGATGAACAAAAGGACAATTTCCAAACTTTCCACAAGGATAAGTTTTACTGAACTCTTATTTACTCCAAAACATGAAATGAAGGTGAATAATGTCACTTAGATCACAAAATCTACAGTTTTACTCAAATCGGTTGAAGCAAAAATGAATCCAGCCTGCATCAAAAACTACTGCATCTTGTATTTTATATGAGCAGCGTGATTTTGAAGGACACCACCGAGTCTTCCAGACATGGAATGAACAAGTTGGAGACATATTGCAGCATCGATCTTCTTCCATTCTTCCAGAATAACCTCTTTTAGGGTCTGGATGCTGGATGGAAAGAGATGATCAACTTGTCGCTTCAGAATTTTCCACAGGTGTTGGATTGGATTCAGATTAGGAGACATACTTGAACATTCAATCCCCTTCACCCTGTTCTTCTGCAGAAATGCAACAGCAGCTTTCCATGTGTGTTTTGGATCATTGTGGTGTTGGAAAAGTGCATGTCGACCACGTGCACAGAGTGATGGCAGCATCTTCTCCTTCAGAACATTGTTGAGTTCATGATATCATCAATGAAATGCAGCTCCCCAACACCAGCAGCCCCATGCAGCCCCACATGAGGACACTACCACCACCGTGTTTCACTGTAGACACCATGCATTTTACTTTGAAATCCTCACCTTTGTGACACCATACAGTTTAAAAGCATTCGTTCCAAAAACAGATCTTTGTCTCATCACTCCAGAATACAGAGTCCCAGAAGTCTTCCTCTTCTTCATCATGGGCCCTGGCTAATTCCAGGCCTGCTTTTTTATGCATGGACTTTAGGAGAGGCGTTCTTCGTGGACGATCCTCATGCACGCCATTCCTCTGCAGTGTGCGCCGTATGGTGTCACAGGAAACGGTCGCTCCAGTTTGGCTTTCTACTGCTTTAGCTAACTGCAGTGAACTTGCATGGAGATTTTCTTCAACCTTCTCATCAGAAGACGCTCCTGTTGAGATGTTAACATCAGTGGACGTCTCTGTAAGATGGTTGCACTTCCATCTTTCTTACATGTTTGGATCACTTCTGCTGCAGTATTTTGACTGATATGTAAAGCTTTGCTGATCTTGTAGCTTTCACCTTTTTGTATAAAGAAATGATTTCTTTTCTCAGATTTTGTGACATTTCTCTTCCATTAGAAGCCATTTCTGACAGCATGAAATAGGAAGGGCTTTTCTTTGATAAGTGATGCTCTTTTAGAGTCACATGTGTCCTGGACACATCTTTAATGAATCATTAGACTCACCTGTGGTTGAATGCCTGTTCATTACAATTTTGTAATCTGAAGTGTGGCTTTTCTCCTAAGACTGTACTTGGAGAGTACTCATTTTTGCAACAGGAGCTTGAATGAATTCTTTGGAAAAATCACTTTTTTGTGTGTAAATGAACAAATCTAGTTTGCAATCAATGGTCCACATTTGTGGAGTATTTTGTAGTATAAAATCCCATTGAAAATGTTGATTCTGAAAGGACACTAAAGGTTTTCTGAAAAATGTAGTGGGGTGTACTTATTTATGATGAGCACTGTATTTAACGATTTTAGCTACTGCTTTGTTTGAGCTACAGCTTATTTTATAAGAACATCAGTGGTTTCAAGAGTTGTTTAATTGTCGAGTGTTTAACTTCCTGTGTGAAAATCTGAATAAAGGATGTTGGAGAAAAAGTCAACTGCACATTCAATAAAGATAGTTGCAGAAATGAAACTTTCAGTTCTGCTGAGGACCAGACCCCCTCAGGCTCCAACCTTTTACTGGCCATGGAACAGTTTCATATCAGACAATATTTTCAGACCAGTCTGTACAAGGCTGAAGTGGGCTTCCGTTTTCTTCTTTTTTAGCCTCCAGTTTCCCTTAACTAAGGTAAGGTTTATCTTCGTCCTCTGTAAAATATCTGCAGCTCTTTTTAACTTTATTTATACTCTAGATTTTGTGAGGAACCATTAAAATGTGATGTAGATTTGCCTTTAATGTCCCACTCCAATCATCTTGTGATCTATTGCAAAAGTATTCCCAATGGTCTGCAAATTATAATTATATGGTCTAGGCAAAGCTACAAAAAAACCCCAAAAAACTGTAGTTTTGACGAGAGATCATTAGAAATTTTCCTGGGAGCAGTTCAGAGCTGGGCCTTCAGTTTTCCTTTGTCAAAACCACTCTAACACTATCCTGTTATATATGAATATATGTTATGGAGCAATTTCATCACATATTGACCATTTATACAGTATTAATTCACTACAATTACACGTATTGAATCAACAAACTCCACCTGTGGAAGTCTCCTCCCACTCCAATAACAGCTCCAATCAACATAAAAGCACAACTGACAACTTATTGAGCTTTGAGACAAGCAGTTTTTAAACCATTTGTGTTTACAGCAAATTCAACTTATTTAAAGAACTCCATCCTCCTTTTTTGTTTCAAAAATATTTAGTTTTTTTTTTTTTTTTTTTTATGAAAACCGTCTGGACATTTAAGTTCCGAGAAGAAGTCCTTCTCGATGCTCATCAAGGTCATACGTGAGAGACGAGCCTGCCCTGTCGTGTTTCAGGTGTATGTTTTGATCCACTTCAGGACCAAAAAGCTCTGCTCACTGAGTCTGTATCAAATGGAGATGTGCAGAGCAGTCTGAAAAATGCCAGAAGTACTTTCTTTAATTCTAGCTTGGACCTGGTTTAAACAAGATGACATGACCGCTGCAGCATCAAAACTCTGCGCAACAACTTTATCCACACATTCATTCTCCTCCAAAACCCGGAGGATGACACCCGTGTCTGTCACCTAACGCAGGAGCAGTCTGAGCTGCACTGCATTACTTGCATATGTCATGTCATCAACCATAACAGAGACAAACTTTCAGCTTCTTCTCAGTTCTTTGTCATCATTTCAGCAACAGCAGAGATGAAGTCATTCTGCATTTTGGCTGACAATCCGCTGAACACCTTATTAGTGTACAGGTGGTACTTCAGTTCGGTGTTTCTTTCAACGAGGAGGGAACAAAGCTCTACGTACTTTCCTTGTTACTGGATCTGGTGCTTTCATTGTGTCCCTGAAAGGAAAGCTCAAGAAAAAGAAAGGAGATCCGTCTCTGAATATGTTTCATTTGTTCTTCAGCATTTTATTGCGGAGCTCCGTTTCTCTCTCTCTCACTTGCTCGCTCCTTTAGCTGTAGATCTACTTGAGTTTTCCAAAAGTTTACTTCTGTAAAGTTAGAAAAATATTCACATATTCGGACTTCAAGTTAAATAACTCTTCGGATAAATATTTAAATGTGACAGCAAGTATCTCAATCATTTTGTTTTGACACATACAAGTGCATATTAAAAGAAAAAATATTTGGGGTTTTGTGCCTTTTAATGAGAAGTGTTCTCTTTGAACTGCAGATGGAGACGAGACAGCAGAAGTCCAAATCTGTGAAAATCTTTCTAACTTTACAGAGCTCAAAGGTTTTGGAGAGCACTGCAGCATGCATGTGTGCAGCCGTACATCGATGTCTGGTTGCTGCCTGAGTTCGTTTAGTTGGCTCCAAACAACAAGCATTCCCAGCAGTAAAGTCTGCAATGTTCCTCTGAGCCAGATGTGCTGTTAGCTTTGGAGACAGACGGCCTTTTTCTTTTGATAATGTCCAGTTTTTTCTGGAAAGTCGATCTTGAGAATGGCGTTTGCAATAAATCAGCAACTAAATCACCTTCTCTCCATTCTGCCATTGTTGATTCCATAGCAGCAAACTAGTTGAATAAAAAAAAGTCCCGCTACTGCCTAAAATAAGGTACAGAATTCGTTAGCCAACTCTTGGTAGTGCGAGCTTTGACCCTCCAATCAGAGATGATTAGGTTAGCATGTGCCTTCATGAAGTCACACTAACTCAAATTCTAAATGGTTGAATCAACTTCAGTGAGTTTCATAAGAAGTGTTTTGTTATGTGGAGACAGAAGCACCGACTATTTCGGCGAAACCGATTTTTATGAACCTAGCAACAAGTCAGGGCTCAAATGTGATTGGTTAGACGTTTTCATGCGAAAAAGCACATCTGAAAGCAGCGCAACCACGATGGAGAGCTGTAAGAGAAAGCTAACTAAACAATTGGAATGATTTGGAATCTGAGGAAGAAGAGGATGAAAAGCAGAAAGGCAAGGGGTACTAACAACTGTGGAGACATTGAAGCATTTAGGAAAGAAAAAGAAGGCAGTTGTAGAAACTACAGAGAAACGAAGCTGATGAGTCACAAGGAAGTTATATGAAAGAGCAGAGGAAGTAAACTGAGGTCAGAGGTGAACCTTTGTGAACAACAGTCTGTTTTTATGTAGAGATAGAAAAACCAGAGTCAATATTTGTTTTGAGGATGTGAGACATCTTTGGAGTGAACCATTATATTAATGTAAAGATTTCCTCCCATGAAAACTGTGTTTTTTGTGTTTTATTCGGTTCTTGTTGCATTTTTCTCATGATGGAAGACATGCTGTATTCTAATTCTATCAGTGTAAAATCAAGAGCAGATTAAAAAAAAAGGTTGTATTTGCTATGCAGAAGCTACAATGGCGAGGCAAAAGCTCCCCCCGCACACACCCACACAAAAACACACACGCACACACCCACCCACCCACGCACACCCACACAAAAACACACACGTACACACCCACACACACAAAAACACACACGCACACACCCACACAAAAACACACACGCACACACCCACCCACCCATGCACACCCACACAAAAACACACACACACCCACACACACAAAAACACACACGCACACACCCACCCACCCACGCACACCCACACAAAAACACACACGCACACACCCACCCACCCACGCACACCCACACAAAAACACACACGCACCCACACACACAAAAACACACACGCACACACCCACACAAAAACACACACGCACACACCCACCCACCCACGCACACCCACACAAAAACACACACCCACACACACAAAAACACACACGCACACACCCACCCACGCACACCCACACAAAAACACACACGCACAAACCCACCCACCCACGCACACCCACACAAAAACACACACGCACCCACACAAACAAAAACACCCACGCACACACCCACACAAAAACACACACGCACACACCCACCCACCCACGCACACCCACACAAAAACAAACACGCACACACACCCACACACACATAAACACACACGCACACACCCACCCACCCACGCGCACACACACAAAAACACACACGCACACACACCCACACACACAAAAACACACACGCACACACCCACACAAAAACACACACGCACACACCCACCCACCCACGCACACCCACACAAAAACACACACACACCCACACACACAAAAACACACACCCACCCACCCACCCACGCACACCCACACAAAAACACACACGCACACACCCACCCACCCACGCACACCCACACAAAAACACACACACACCCACACACACAAAAACACACACGCACAGACCCACCCACCCACCCACACAAAAACACACACGCACACACCCACCCACCCACGCACACCCACACAAAAACACACACACACCCACACACACAAAAACACACACGCACACACCCACACAAAAACACACACGCACACACCCACCCACCCACCCACGCACACCCACACAAAAACACACACCCACCCAACCACGCACACCCACACAAAAACACACACGCACCCACACACACAAAAACACACACACCCACACAAAAACACACACGCACACACCCACCCACCCACGCACACCCACACAAAACACACACGCACACACACAAAAACACACACGCACACACCCACCCACCCACGCACACACCCACACAAAAACACACACGCACACACACCCACACACACGCACACACACCCACACAAAAACACACACGCACACACAAAAACACACACGCACACACCCACCCACCCACGCACACCCACACACACAAAAACACACACGCACACACCCACACAAAAACACACACGCACACACCCACCCACCCACGCACACCCACACAAAAACACACACGTACACACCCACACACACACAAAAACACACACGCACACACCCACCCACGCACACCCACACAAAAACACACACGCACACACCCACACACACAAAAACACACCCACGCACACCCACACAAAAACACACACGCACACACCCACCCACCCACGCACACCCACACAAAAACACACACGTACACACCCACACACACAAAAACACACGCGCACACACCCACCCACGCACACCCACACAAAAACACACACACCCACACACACAAAAACACACCCACGCACACACACACAAAAACACACACGCACACACCCACCCACCCACGCACACCCACACAAAAACACACACGCACACACACCCACACACACAAAAACACACACGCACACACCCACAAAAAAACACACACGCACACACCCACCCACCCACGCACACCCAAACAAAAACACACACGCACACCCACCCACCCACGCACACCCACACAAAAACACACACGCACACACACCCACACACACAAAAACACACACCCACACAAAAACACACACGCACACACCCACCCACGCACACCCACACACACAAAAACACACACGCACACACCCACACAAAAACACACACACACCCACACACCCACCCACCCACGCACACCCACACAAAAACACACACGTACACACAAAAACACACGCGCACACACCCACCCACGCACACCCACACAAAAACACACACACCCACACACACAAAAACACACCCACGCACACACACACAAAAACACACACGCACACACCCACCCACTCACGCACACCCACACAAAAACACACACGCACACACACCCACAAAAACACACACGCACAAACCCACAAAAAAACACACACGCACACACACCCACACACACAAAAACACACACGCACACACCCACAAAAAAACACAAACGCACACACCCACCCACCCACGCACACCCAAACAAAAACACACACGCACACACCCACCCACCCACGCACACCCACACAAAAAACACACACGCACACACACCCACACACACAAAAACACACACCCACACAAAAACACACACGCACACACCCACCCACCCACGCACACCCACACAAAAAACACACACGTACACACCCACACACACCCACACACCCACACACACAAAAACACACCCACGCACACCCACACAAAAACACACACGCACACACCCACCCACGCACACCCACACACACAAAAACACACACGCACACACACAAAAATACACACGCACACACCCACACAAAAACACACACGCACACACCCACCCACCCACGCACACCCACACAAAAACACACACGCACACACAAAAGCACACACGCACACACCCACCCACCCACGCACACCCACACAAAAACACACACACACCCACACACACAAAAACACACACCCACCCACCCACCCACGCACACCCACACAAAAACACACACGCACACACCCACCCACCCACGCACACCCACACAAAAACACACACACACCCACACACACAAAAACACACACGCACAGACCCACCCACCCACACAAAAACACACACGCACACACCCACCCACCCACGCACACCCACACAAAAACACACACACACCCACACACACAAAAACACACACGCACACACCCACACAAAAACACACACGCACACACCCACCCACCCACCCACGCACACCCACACAAAAACACACACCCACCCAACCACGCACACCCACACAAAAACACACACGCACCCACACACACAAAAACACACACACCCACACAAAAACACACACGCACACACCCACCCACCCACGCACACCCACACAAAACACACACGCACACACACAAAAACACACACGCACACACCCACCCACCCACGCACACACCCACACAAAAACACACACGCACACACACCCACACACACGCACACACACCCACACAAAAACACACACGCACACACAAAAACACACACGCACACACCCACCCACCCACGCACACCCACACACACAAAAACACACACGCACACACCCACACAAAAACACACACGCACACACCCACCCACCCACGCACACCCACACAAAAACACACACGTACACACCCACACACACACAAAAACACACACGCACACACCCACCCACGCACACCCACACAAAAACACACACGCACACACCCACACACACAAAAACACACCCACGCACACCCACACAAAAACACACACGCACACACCCACCCACCCACGCACACCCACACAAAAACACACACGTACACACCCACACACACAAAAACACACGCGCACACACCCACCCACGCACACCCACACAAAAACACACACACCCACACACACAAAAACACACCCACGCACACACACACAAAAACACACACGCACACACCCACCCACCCACGCACACCCACACAAAAAACACACACGCACACACACCCACACACACAAAAACA
Source organism: Oryzias celebensis (assembly GCA_014656515.1). Lineage (NCBI taxonomy): Eukaryota > Metazoa > Chordata > Actinopteri > Beloniformes > Adrianichthyidae > Oryzias > Oryzias celebensis. Next base: position 48,670,659 of record BNCR01000012.1, read on the forward strand.
CACACGCACACACCCACAAAAAAACACACACGCACACACCCACCCACCCACGCACACCCAAACAAAAACACACACGCACACCCACCCACCCACGCACACCCACACAAAAACACACACGCACACACACCCACACACACAAAAACACACACCCACACAAAAACACACACGCACACACCCACCCACGCACACCCACACACACAAAAACACACACGCACACACCCACACAAAAACACACACGTACACACAAAAACACACGCGCACACACCCACCCACGCACACCCAAACAAAAACACACACACCCACACACACAAAAACACACCCACGCACACACACACAAAAACACACACGCACACACCCACCCACTCACGCACACCCACACAAAAACACACACGCACACACACCCACAAAAACACACACGCACAAACCCACAAAAAAACACACACGCACACACACCCACACACACAAAAACACACACGCACACACCCACAAAAAAACACAAACGCACACACCCACCCACCCACGCACACCCAAACAAAAACACACACGCACACACCCACCCACCCACGCACACCCACACAAAAACACACACGCACACACACCCACACACACAAAAACACACACCCACACAAAAAACACACACGCACACACCCACCCACGCACACCCAAACACACAAAAACACACACCCACACAAAAACACACACGCACACACCCACCCACCCACGCACACCCACACAAAAACACACACGTACACACCCACACACACCCACACACCCACACACACAAAAACACACCCACGCACACCCACACAAAAACACACACGCACACACCCACCCACGCACACCCACACACACAAAAACACACACGCACACACACAAAAATACACACGCACACACCCACACAAAAACACACACGCACACACCCACCCACCCACGCACACCCACACAAAAACACACACGCACACACAAAAGCACACACGCACACACCCACCCACCCACGCACACCCACACAAAAACACACACGCACACACCCACCCACCCACGCACACCCACACAAAAACACACACGCACACACACCCACACACACAAAAACACACACGCACACACCCACACAAAAACACACACGCACACACCCACCCACCCACGCACACCCACACACACAAAAACACACGCGCACACACCCACCCACGCACACCCACACAAAAACACACACACCCACACACACAAAAACACACCCACGCACACACACACAAAAACACACACGCACACACCCACCCACCCACGCACACCCACACAAAAACACACACGCACACACACCCACAAAAACACACACGCACACACCCACAATAAAAACACACACGCACACACCCACCCACCCACGCACACCCAAACAAAAACACACACGCACACACCCACCCACCCACGCACACCCACACAAAAACACACACGCACACACACCCACACACACAAAAACACACACCCACACAAAAACACACACGCACACACCCACCCACGCACACCCACACACACAAAAACACACACGCACACACCCACACAAAAACACACACACACCCACACACCCACCCACCCACGCACACCCACACAAAAACACACACGTACACACCCACACACACAAAAACACACGCGCACACACCCACCCACGCACACCCACACAAAAACACACACACCCACACACACAAAAACACACCCACGCACACACACACAAAAACACACACGCACACACCCACCCACTCACGCACACCCACACAAAAACACACACGCACACACACCCACAAAAACACACACGCACACACCCACAAAAAAAACACACACGCACACACCCACCCACCCACGCACACCCAAACAAAAACACACACGCACACACCCACCCACCCACGCACACCCACACAAAAAACACACCCACCCACCCACGCACACCCACACAAAAACACACACGTACACACCCACACACACGCACACACCCACACACACAAAAACACACCCACGCACACCCACACAAAAACACACACGCACACACACCCACACGCACACACCCACACAAAAACACACACGCACACACACAAAAATACACACGCACACACCCACACAAAAACACACACGCACACACCCACCCACGCACGCACACCCACACAAAAACACACACGCACACACACCCACACACACAAAAGCACACACGCACACACCCACCCACCCACGCACACCCACACAAAAACACACACGCACACACCCACCCACCCACGCACACCCACACAAAAACACACACGCACACACACCCACACACACAAAAACACACATGCACACACCCACACAAAAACACACACGCACACACCCACCCACCCACGCACACCCAAACAAAAACACACACGCACACACCCACCCACCCAAGCACACCCACACAAAAACACACACGCACACACACCCACACACACAAAAACACACACGCACACACCCACACAAAAACACACACGCACACACCCACCCACCCAAGCACACCCACACAAAAACACACACGCACACACACCCACACACACAAAAACACACACCCACACAAAAACACACACGCACACACCCACCCACGCACACCCAAACACACAAAAACACACACCCACACAAAAACACACACGCACACACCCACCCACCCACGCACACCCACACAAAAACACACACGTACACACCCACACACACCCACACACCCACACACACAAAAACACACCCACGCACACCCACACAAAAACACACACGCACACACCCACCCACGCACACCCACACACACAAAAACACACACGCACACACACAAAAATACACACGCACACACCCACACAAAAACACACACGCACACACCCACCCACCCACGCACACCCACACAAAAACACACACGCACACACAAAAGCACACACGCACACACCCACCCACCCACGCACACCCACACAAAAACACACACGCACACACCCACCCACCCACGCACACCCACACAAAAACACACACGCACACACACCCACACACACAAAAACACACACGCACACACCCACACAAAAACACACACGCACACACCCACCCACCCACGCACACCCAAACAAAAACACACACGCACACACCCACCCACCCAAGCACACCCACACAAAAACACACACGCACACACACCCACACACACAAAAACACACACGCACACACCAACACAAAAACACACACGCACACACCCACCCACCCACGCACACCCACACAAAAACACACACGTACACACCCACACACACAAAAACACACGCGCACACACCCACCCACGCACACCCACACAAAAACACACACACCCACACACACACAAAAACACACACGCACACACCCACCCACCCACTCACACCCACACAAAAACACACACGCACACACACCCACAAAAACACACACGCACACACCCACAATAAAAACACACACGCACACACCCACCCACCCACGCACACCCAAACAAAAACACACACGCACACACCCACCCACCCACGCACACCCACACAAAAACACACACGCACACACACCCACACACACAAAAACACACACCCACACAAAAACACACACGCACACACCCACCCACGCACACCCACACACACAAAAACACACACGCACACACCCACACAAAAACACACACACACCCACACACCCACCCACCCACGCACACCCACACAAAAACACACACGTACACACCCACACACACAAAAACACACGCGCACACACCCACCCACGCACACCCACACAAAAACACACACACCCACACACACAAAAACACACCCACGCACACACACACAAAAACACACACGCACACACCCACCCACTCACGCACACCCACACAAAAACACACACGCACACACACCCACAAAAACACACACGCACACACCCACAAAAAAACACACACGCACACACCCACCCACCCACGCACACCCAAACAAAAACACACACGCACACACCCACCCACCCACGCACACCCACACAAAAACACACCCACCCACCCACGCACACCCACACAAAAACACACACGTACACACCCACACACACGCACACACCCACACACACAAAAACACACCCACGCACACCCACACAAAAACACACACGCACACAAACCCACACGCACACACCCACACAAAAACACACACGCACACACACAAAAATACACACGCACACACCCACACAAAAACACACACGCACACACCCACCCACCCACGCACACCCACACAAAAACACACACGCACACACACCCACACACACAAAAGCACACACGCACACACCCACCCACCCACGCACACCCACACAAAAACACACACGCACACACCCACCCACCCACGCACAGCCACACAAAAACACACACGCACACACACCCACACACACAAATACACACATGCCCACACCCACACAAAAACACACACGCACACACCCACCCACCCACGCACACCCAAACAAAAACACACACGCACACACCCACCCACCCAAGCACACCCACACAAAAAACACACACGCACACACACCCACACACACAAAAACACACACGCACACACCCACCCACCCACGCACACCCACACAAAAACACACACGTACACACCCACACACACAAAAACACACGCGCACACACCCACCCACCCACCCACGCACACCCACACAAAAACACACACGCACACACCCACCCACCCACGCACACCCACACAAAAACACACACGCACACACCCACCCACCCACGCACACCCACACAAAAACACACACGCACACACACCCACACACACAAAAAACACACACGCACACACCCACACAAAAACACACACGCACACACCCACCCACCCACGCACACCCAAACAAAAACACACACGCACACACCAACCCACCCAAGCACACCCACACAAAAACACACACGCACACACCCACACACACAAAAACACACCCACGCACACCCACACAAAAAACACACACGCACACACACCCACACGCACACACCCACACAAAAACACACACGCACACACCCACACAAAAACACACACGCACACACCCACCCACCCACGCACACCCACACAAAAACACACACGCACACACACCCATACACACAAAAGCACACACGCACACACCCACCCACCCACGCACACCCACACAAAAACACACACGCACACACCCACCCACCCACGCACACCCACACAAAAACACACACGCACACACACCCACACACACAAAAACACACACGCACACACCCACACAAAAACACACACGCACACACCCACCCACCCACGCACACCCACACAAAAACACACACGCACACACACCCACACACACAAAAACACACACCCACCCACCCACGCACACCCACACAAAAACACACACGCACACACACCCACACACACAAAAACACACACGCACACACCCACACAAAAACACACACGCACACACCCACCCACCCACGCACGCACACCCACACAAAAACACACACACACAAAAACACACACGCACACAGCAACCCACCCACCCACGCACACCCACACAAAAACACACACGCACACACCCACCCACCCACGCACACCCACACAAAAACACACACGCACCCACACACACAAAAACACACACGCACACACCCACACAAAAACACACACGCACACACCCACCCACCCACGCACACCCACACAAAAACACACACGCACACACCCACCCACCCACGCACACCCACACAAAAACACACATGCACACACACCCACACACACAAAAACACACACACACACACACACCCACGCACACCCACACAAAAACACACACGCACACACCCACCCACCCACGCACACCCACACAAAAACACACACGCACCCACACACACAAAAACACACACGCACACACCCACACAAAAACACACACGCACACACCCACCCACCCACGCACACCCACACAAAAACACACACGCACACACCCACCCACCCACGCACACCCACACAAAAACACACACGCACACACACCCACACACACAAAAACACACACGCACACACCCACACAAAAACACACACGCACACACCCACCCACCCACGCACACCCACACAAAAACACACACGCACACACACCCACACACACAAAAACACACACGCACACACCCACCCACCCACGCACACCCACACAAAAACACACACGTACACACCCACACACACAAAAACACACACGCACACACCCACACAAAAACACACACGCACACACCCACCCACCCACGCACACCCACACAAAAACACACACACACCCACACACACAAAAACACACACGCACACACCCACCCACCCACGCACACCCACACAAAAACACACACGCACACACACCCACACACACAAAAACACACACGCACACACCCACACAAAAACACACACGCACACACCCACACAAAAACACACACGCACACACCCACCCACCCACGCACACCCACACAAAAACACACACGCACACACCCACACAAAAACACACACGCACACACCCACCCACCCACGCACACCCACACAAAAACACACACGCACACACACCCACACACACAAAAACACACACGCACACACCCACCCACCCACGCACACCCACCCACCCACGCACACCCACACAAAAACACACACGCACACACCCACACAAAAACACACACGCACACACCCACCCACCCACGCACACCCACACAAAAACACACACGCACACACACCCACACACACAAAAACACACACGCACACACCCACCCACCCACGCACACCCACACAAAAACACACACGCACACACACCCACACACACAAAAACACACACGCACACACCCACCCACCCACGCACACCCACACAAAAACACACACGCACACACCCACACAAAAACACACACGCACACACCCACCCACCCACGCACACCCACACAAAAACACACACGCACACACCCACACAAAAAACACACACGCACACACCCACCCACCCACGCACACCCACACAAAAACACACACGCACACACACCCACACACACAAAAACACACACGCACACACCCACCCACCCACGCACACCCACACAAAAACACACACGTACACACCCACACACACAAAAACACACAGGCACACACCCACACAAAAACACACACGCACACACCCACCCACCCACGCACACCCACACAAAAACACACACACACCCACACACACAAAAACACACACGCACACACCCACCCACCCACCCACGCACACCCACACAAAAACACACACGCACACACCCACCCACCCACGCACACCCACACAAAAACACACACGCACACACCCACACAAAAACACACACGCACACACCCACCCACCCACGCACACTTACACAAAAACACACACGCACACACCCACCCACCCACGCACACCCACACAAAAACACACACCCACACACACAAAAACACACACGCACACACCCACCCACCCACCCACGCACACCCACACAAAAACACACACGCACACACCCACCCACCCACGCACACCCACACAAAAACACACACGCACACACCCACCCACCCACGCACACCCACACAAAAAACACACACGCACACACCCACCCACACACACAAAAACACACACGCACACACCCACACACACAAAAACACACACGCACACACCCACACAAAAACACACACGCACACACCCACCCACCCACGCACACCCACACAAAAACACACACGCACACACACCCACACACACAAAAACACACACGCACACACCCACCCACCCACGCACACCCACACAAAAACACACACGCACACACACCCACACACACAAAAACACACACGCACACACCCACACAAAAACACACACGCACACACCCACCCACCCACGCACACCCACACAAAAACACACACACACCCACACACACAAAAACACACACCCACCCACCCACCCACGCACACCCACACAAAAACACACACGCACACACCCACCCACCCACGCACACCCACACAAAAACACACACACACCCACACACACAAAAACACACACGCACACACCCACCCACCCACCCACCCACGCACACCCACACAAAAACACACACGCACACACCCACCCACCCACGCACACCCACACAAAAACACACACGCACCCACACACACAAAAACACACACGCACACACCCACACAAAAACACACACGCACACACCCACACCACACACACACAAAAACACACACGCACACACCCACACAAAAACACACACGCACACACCCACAACCACACAAAACACACACACAAAAACACACACGCACACACCCACCCACCACGCACACCCACACAAAAACACACACGCACCCACACACACAAAAACACACACGCACACACCCACACAAAAACACACACGCACACACCCACACAAAACACACACGCACACACACAAAAACACACACGCACACACCCACCCACCCACGCACACACCCACACAAAAACACACACGCACACACACCCACACACACGCACACACACCCACACAAAAACACACACGCACACACAAAAACACACACGCACACACAAAAACACACACGCACACACCCACCCACCCACGCACACCCACACACACAAAAACACACACGCACACACCCACACAAAAACACACACGCACACACCCACCCACCCACGCACACCCACACAAAAACACACACGTACACACCCACACACACAAAAACACACACGCACACACCCACCCACGCACACCCACACAAAAACACACACGCACACCCACACAAAAACACACACGCACACACCCACCCACCCACGCACACCCACACAAAAACACACACGTACACACCCACACACACGCGCACACACCCACCCACGCACACCCACACAAAAACACACACACCCACCCACACAAAAACACACACGCACACACACCCACACGCACACACCCACCCACCCACGCACACCCACCCACGCACACCCACACACACACCCACCCACGCACAAACACACGCGCACACACATAAACCCACACAAAAACACACAAACCCACAAAAACCAGTCTCAGGACAGACTTGATCTTTATTGACATTCTCCTCCACCTATTACTGTGTAAACCTCAGACAGCAGGTTGACTGTCACCCCACATGGGCTGGCTTGTTCATTCAGGAATGAACTGGGACATTTCCTGTGAATGTAGAACATTAGCAGAGCCTCAGAAATCCGCCTCTCTCACTACTGTGAGTGTCTGTACTTGAAGATCAACAACTGACAACTGCGAGGTCTATAGTTTTGCTGAACCTTTGATGACTGGACTGCGAAGATCATCTGAGCATGATACTAAAAAGCAGTCAGTCAGTCTTTTTTAACTTTAGAGACGAGCTCTGACATTTCTGTGCCTTAAAGAAGAACTACCTTCATGTCGCATCTAGTAGCTCAATGTTCGGTGCATCTTCAAAGCCACTTGTCCCGTCGGCGGTGTGCACAGCCTCTTCCTGTCTGCAGGTTAAGCCATTTTCTTCATCAAACAGAATGGGCGGGACATCGTCAGCAGTGGGCTGTCCTGTGCCATGCATACGCCTTTTGTGCTGCTGCAGGTTGCCGCGGCGATTAAAGCGTGCGGGGCAGAGGTCGCAAGTAAATGGCCGTTCTCCTGTGTGAATGATGACATGTCTGGCTAGCTGTGAGCGGCACTTCTTGTCTATGCCACAGATATGGCAGACAAAGCTCTCAGGTAGACGTGCACCATTATCATGGACTACCTCGCGGTGGCGCTTTAGGTGGCTGAGGCGACGGAAACTGCGACTGCAGAGGTCGCAGTCAAAAGGCCGCACATCGCTGTGGATCAGGGCGTGGCTGGCAAGCAAAGACTTGAACCTGAACACTTTCCCGCATACAGAGCAGGGGAATGTGTCACTCTCTGTAATGCTTCTCCTGCGGCGAGCAGCAGGCTGGACCTCGCTGGCTTTAACTCTCAGATGCACACGGGCATGATGCTGTCTCAAGAAAGCGACTCTCTGGAAGCTGCGGGGGCAGGCGCTGCAGCGATGCGGCTTGTCACCTGAATGGATATAATTGTGAGCGAGCAGGAGAGCCTCTGTCTTCAGACGTTTCCCACAGACGCTGCAGGTGTATGCTGTGTCCGGCGGCACGTTCTCCTCACCGCTCCCCAGACCAGTGTGGACCAGTACCTTGTGGCGCCTCAGCTGGTACTGCCGGCTGAACTTCCGGCCACAGATGTCACAGAGGTGCGGCCGCTCACCCGAGTGAGTCTGGAAGTGCACAGCGAGCTGTGAGCGGCACTTGAACTCTTTGCCACAGAGGTGGCAAAGCAGTGAACTTGACTTCTGTGGTTTGCTGGTGCTGTCAGAGTGAACCACCTTTTTGTGGTGCTCCAGGTCATTGGTTCTCATGTAAGCTTTGGGGCAAAGGTCGCAGCGATGTGGCTTCATGCCCGAGTGGATGACTTCATGGGTCTGGAGCCGAGACCTGCAGCTGAAGGTTTTCCCGCAAACAGCACAAAGCCAGGCACTGGCTGTGCGCTGCTTCTCCAGCTTGGCCACACCATCTGGATGTAGACGGCTAAGGTGATGCTGTAGGTTGTCTCGGCGGTTGAAGCGCAGCTCACACAAGTGGCAGGAGAATGGCTTCTTCCCTGTGTGGATGAAGGAGTGCCTCGCCAGGCTGGACTTGTTCTTCATCACTTTTCCGCAGACGTCACACACAGTGCTATCCAGCTCCTGCTTCACCATTTGCAGAGATCCATGCAGGGAGTCTGGCTGACTGACATCCCCAACCGAGGACATGGAGTCAACACCTGAGGAGACAAAACCACAAACTTTGAAGTCCAGAAGCAGGATGTACTAAAGACTGAGGCAACGGAACCATCAGGGGGCATTGTGATTCCTGCAGGAACCCTGAAACCGGGTGCATACAATGGATTTACAAAGGTGAGCATATACTTTTCTTAACTTTCTAATCTGAGTGTGAATGTCCATATTACACAAACTCACCATCAAGTCCAACAGCCTGCCATTTCTCAGCAGAGTCTCTTTCCTTTTTGTTGTTACCCTAACATGTGTTGTATCAAAAAGGACGGGGCAGTTTCTGTATCTCTGTTATCAGCTTTTAGTCGTTCATAATGTTATATGGCAGAAATTACGCTCTATCAAACACTTTGAGACCCTGTGTCAGCGGAAACGATGTCATGTTTACAACACGGTGAAAACAGCGAGTACAGTGAAGCAAGTATAATTTAGGGTTGTTTTCAGAAATAAGCCTGACAAATTGGTTCTTCGGGGCAGATTCCAAAACTAAAGAATGTCTAATTAGAGAGAGAATCTCGTGAAAAGACCTTTGCCGGTGAACCTTCCAGGCAGAAAGGGGAGCCAAAACAAGACCCTTTCTAGGGCGAGACTCCTCTCACCGACTTAGACCCTGATAGTTGACGGAAGTCTGAGGAACAGACCAGGAGGTGTGAGTACAATTTGCACCACATTAAAATAGCTTGCCCTAAGCACTATTTGAGAAATAAAAAAAGGCCTAAAATTGCCGACTGTGGGGCGTTTTACTTCAGAGTAGGAAAAAAGTTCACAAAAACTACTCATATTTCATAAATAATTTGTTCTTTTGTGTGCCAAAAATAATTTATGATCATATATATGAACATATTTTACTCTGAAAGGCTTAAGAAAAACATGGCATTGGCCAGGGGCCTTAAATTCATTTTTTTCTGGTTTTTACTTTTGCCCTTTCGGTTTAATGCGGGACAGAGAGCAGTAAAACTTCGTAAGAGAGAGACGGAAACACTGCCGTTCAGACACAGTGGGAGAGAAGCTCTCTGTAGCTTGTGGGAGACTAAATGGAGCCGATCACTAGTGTGTTTGTAGAGCTTTTCAAAAATAAAATCAACCAGATCTCTTAATATCATTCATGTCTTTCATGCATAGTACATGAGATAAACACAAAGATAGCTCAGTGTAGCTAACAGGCTAATAACATTAGCTGCTAGCTCCGTGTAGCTAACAGGCTAAAAACATTAGCTGCTAGCTCCATGTAGGTAACGGCTAAAAACATTAGCTGCTAGCTCCGTGTAGCTAACAGGCTAATAACATTAGCTGCTAGCTCCGTGTAGCTAACAGGCTACAAACATTAGCTGCTAGCTCCGTGTAGCTAACAGGCTAATAACATTAGGTTCTGTACGAAACTGATTTCTTGACGACTCTTGCCGTTCCAAAAAAGTGTAATGGTTTCAGATTTGTTTTTTTTTACCAGTGTCACTTGTTTGTCTTTTTGTTGAATCTGGCTCTCTGTCTCTCTCCCTCATACACACCAGTCGCGCCTGTAATGACCTTCTTTCAAATGAAAAGGAAAAAAAACTAAACTAAAGCACAGCTCCCAGTGAAGAGCCAGATCTTAAGAGCCCTTTAATTTGCTACCGAAAAACAATGGGTTCATTTAGCGGTGACATTTGGTCACAAAATGCAGACAACATCATACAACATCATATGAACATTTCAGGATTGACTGAAATGATGACAACACCGTTTTCTGCTCTGATTAGTACTGGCTGTGAACGTTTCTTTTCTGTTTGAAGGGTCATCTATCACCAAATCCAAAGAATCTGTTGCCTGCCTAGGAAGAACCAAATGTATTAAGATTTACTGACCTTTTAATACAATTAGAGGACATTTCTAGATCTGCCCTACTGCTTTCACAATACAGCAGTCCTTAATCCCAAAAGACAATCAGCTTCAGAACCCAGCAACATATTTTTGCCAAGTCCTATTTATTTGATCAATTCAAATACTTTAGGTCTGGTACTGTCCACACATACCTCCTTCAGATGGAGTCCAAAGAGGATCACCAATGTCCTCTTCATCTTGCCGTACCTCAGAGGATCTCCGATGGCGGCGCCGGGTCGGCTGACTCGACTCTGCTGGAACACAACTCTGACGCAAATGTCTCTTGTGGCCTTTGGCCCTGGTCTGGACCGGTTCAGCCAAAAGCCTGACAGCAGGTCGGACAGTTCTGGTTCTGGTCCGGTTGGTGGAGCTGTGTTGAAGCACTGGGCTGCAGTTGGCAGGGTGGCAGCTGAGCAGCATCACAGACGAGTCTGCACACAAAGTCCACATCAACACTTAAGACGTGCAGAACATGGCTGCTTACATGTAAAACGATTCAGTGGGTTTGGATCAGAAACACGATCAAATCAGTGTGCATGACTGTGTTTATTAACTCTACCTTTTCTTTGAATATGGGTGAATACACTTTTTTCTAAAGAAAATTATGTTTCTTTTCTTTTTAGCATTTTATTTTTAGTCTGTAAGGTCTCAAATAAAAAAAACATATTTATGGACTGTGACATAGTGTGACAGCAAATGACGCAGTAACTTTGAAAAGGATGCTGCAGAAAGATGCAGAACAAAGGTAGTCTGATGCTTCTAAGTAGGGATGGGTATAGTTAAGATTTTATAGATACTCCTCTTATCAATACTGCTGATCAACCCGGAATCTTATCAATATTCTTATTGATAGTTTTCTATATCAAAACAAGAAAGGAGAAGACAAATGAACAATGTGCATGAAAACATTTTATTTTAGAACTAAAAATGTGATTCAAAAACTGAATTAACCATCTATTAATTAGACAGTTCATAATAATGAGCATGTTCTCACTGACATTCTAGATTGTCACTGTACAGGGCCTGAAATTCACTTCAGACTGTACACTGAAATTCACTGTTAAATTATCATCACTGTGGACAACTATTATATTCACTGTGGACAACTATTATTATCATCACAGTGGACAACTATCATCATCACAGTGGACAACTATCATCATCACAGTGGACAACTATCATCATCACAGTAGACAACTATCATCATCACAGTAGACAACTATCATCATCACAGTAGACAACTATCATCATCACAGTAGACAACTATCATCATCACAGTAGACAACTATCATCATCACTGTGGACAAGTATCATTATTATCACTGTGGACAAGTATCATTATTATCACTGTGGACAAGTATCATTATTATCACTGTGGACAAGTATCATTATTATCACTGTGGACAACTATTATTATCACTGTGGACAACTATTATTATTATCACTGTGGACAACTATTATTATTATCACTGTGGACAAATATTATTATTATCACTGTGGACAACTATTATTATTATCACTGTGGACAACTATTATTATTATCACTGTGGACAACTATCATCATCATCACTGTGGACATCTATTATTATTATCACTGTGGACATCTATTATTATTATCACTGTGGACATCTATTATTATTATCACTGTGGACAACTATTATCACGGTGGACAACTATTATCACGGTGGACAACTATTATCACGGTGGACAACTATTATTACCACTGTGGACAACTATTATTACCACTGTGGACAACTATTATTACCACTGTGGACAACTATTATCACGGTGGACAACTATTATCACGGTGGACAACTATTATCACGGTGGACAACTATTATTATCCCTGTGGACAACTATTATTATCCCTGTGGACAACTATTATTATCACTGTGGACAACTATTATTATTATCACTGTGGACAACTATTATTATTATCACTGTGGACAACTATTATTATTATCACTGTGGACAACTATTATTATTACCACTGTGGACAACTATTATTATTACCACTGTGGACAACTATTATTATTACCACTGTGGACAACTATTATTATTACCACTGTGGACAACTATCATCATCACTGTGGACATCTATTATTATTATCACTGTGGACATCTATTATTATTATCACTGTGGACAACTATTATTATTATCACTGTGGACATCTATTATTATTATCACTGTGGACATCTATTATTATTATCACTGTGGACAACTATTATTATTATCACTGTGGACAACTATTATTATTATCACTGTGGACAACTATTATTATTATCACTGTGGACAACTATTATTATTATCACTGTGGACAACTATTATTATTATCACTGTGGACAACTATTATTATTATCACTGTGGACAACTATTATTATTATCACTGTGGACAACTATTATTAAAATCACTGTGGACAACTATTATTAAAATCACGGTGGACAACTATTATTATTATCACGGTGGACAACTATTATTATCCATGTGGACAACTATTATTATTATCACAGTGGACAACTATTATTATCCCTGTGGACAACTATTATTATTACTGTGGACATCTATTATTATCACTGTGGACAACTATTAATTCTTCCAACCTGTTTTCCTCTGACTACTCATCTACAACACAACTTCCAAAACTTCTGAGAAGGAGCCCCTGAAGGACAATTGCTTATAAGATAAGCTTACTTCTAACATTCAAGTAAGTTTACCAAGTACTTTTAAAAACAAGTACTCTTTCTACATTGAGTTGTAAACTCTCCAAAGTTTGCCAAAGTTTCTTTCATTGTGGACCCAATGTCTGTTCCTTTGAAACCACACGCTTTACTAAAGTAAAACATTTAGTAACAACACTGGTTTTAATTTGTTAGATGAGATTTAAAAATATTAAATTAAACTGAATACACTTAAAGCTGCAGAGAACCTTGTGAAGATCTTCGCAGTCACCATGTTAATAACAACTGACTGACTTACCAGCCAAATATACTATTTTACATAGAAACTGAGAGGAAGTTACAACACATTTAAAACATAGAATTAAAAAACAAGTTTTAAAAGAAACATTTTCTAAATACCTCCATTATTTCTATTCACAATCTTTGTTTTCTACTTTTGCCGTTTTCAAGCCATCAGTGATGCGTTTTGTTTTTAATCACAAATAAGGGGTTGTTGTTTTCTGAAGAAAAGAAGAACAACTCTCTTCATCACCTCCTGCCCCACAATCTCTAACCCCTCAGCTCAGTGCGCCCGACTGGGCACACAAGGCCAGGCAGCTCAGAGGACCCAAGACAAGAGAGGCCAGAGGACGAGCAGGGCCGAACGAGAAGACGCTCATATACATGAGTAAAAGTATAGGTAACATAAGATAAAATACAAAACAGCTAAAATTATTAAAGTAAAAATTAAAATAAGTAAAAAAAAAAAAAGAATAAAGGCAGTTACAATATAAAATTATAAAATGGAATAAGTTAATACGTAAAAAGTATCACTCGATTAACATCAATAGAACAAATAAAGACGCAATTAATTATAATATAGAATAAGACAGTAAAATACTACATTCCACATGAGGGATCTACTTTAAAGCTGAGTTAAATAAATATGTTCTTTTAAAAACATCCACAGTGGATGAGGCCTCACATCCTCAGGCAGGCTGTTTTGGATGAAGCCTTCTTGTTCTAACTCTAGGGACCTGCAACAGGCCTGCGCCTGAGGACCTAAGGGCTCTGCGAGGGTCAGAAGCTAAACGCAGGTCTGATATAAAAGAAGGACCAAGACCATGAACATTCTTAGAAACTATTACAAGAATCTTAAAATCAATTCTACAGCTGATGGGGAGCCAGTCTAGAGATTTCAAGTACAAGTGCTTCCTCTTCCTGGTTCTCGTTGAAAGGCGTGCAGCTGTGTTTTGGATGAGCTGCACACGATTAAGGCTGTTTTTTTATACCAGAAAAAAGCGCATTACAGAAAAGAATGAAAGAGGAGGTGACTTCAGTTTTATTCTGGCATGAATGGAAAATTTTATCAGTGTTCATACTTTTTACAAATGTTTATACGTATTTATATGCTTTAACTATCCCACATTTTATTTTGAAAAGAGGAAGTCCGTGCATGCTTCAGCAGTCTCCTGTGTCCTTGTGTTTAGCGTAAACACAGCAATACCGGTGCACTTGAAATGTCGGAGCGCCGCTCTCGGAGTTCCACTGTACCATGACCAAGTGAGAGGTTTACGCAGACCGAACATCTATCAAATGTCTGTCGCATATCCAACATAACATTAACTTCACTGCGGTCAGCGCTCCAGGAGTGAAGCCCACGGCATTGGGAGAGACTCTGACAGATCTGGCACGGGCAATACGCGGCGGAGTGCTTGCAGCCACCTCTGTAGAGCTCTTCAAAACATAAACACAACATCAACATCATCTATGTTTTCCATGATGTGATCAACGAATGAAGTTTGTCGGCAGTTGCTCTGTGGTCAGGGCGTCAAGAGAGAGAATTTGACATCTTGGCCACGTCTTGTATGAAGGCAGTATTAAGCTGCTGTATCGCTTTCGGGGCCGTGGGGTTGCCAAAACCAATCCCACTCTTTCTTGGACCCGCAAACTCATTCATAATTAGGTTCTTATCTATGGTTTCAATGTAATAGCAGCTTGAAATGACTTTTAAGAATGTTTTTATGAATCAACAATAGCTCTATTTTACTTTATCATCAGATTACTGGTACTTTGATGATTTAGGATTTTCTTCGGCTCTTGTGAGGTTACAACTAAGAGCATGAGGTCATGTGATCAGTTACTAGCAATATGATTAGCTGCAACCAATGTCTACAAACATGCACTAGCATATATACTTGAATAAAATACTTTGGGAGTTTTATTTTTTTAATAGTTCTTTTCATAAATAAACATTAATTGAGAATTTTAACAAAAATGTATAGTATTTTTACCCAGTATTTTTGCACACTGTGGTATGGCTGTAGATCGTTACTTAGGTGGCGATTCGATTTACAAATCAAGCTCAACAAATTACAGATCAAACAACGATTCTGACTTTTTAATATAATATGGTTGTGCAGTTGCTATATGTATGTCTTTTGACTGGATGTATTCAATTGAAAATTATTTTCTATTAAAGCACCATCATTTATCTCTTTTTTCAGAAGAGAGAGATCAGAATCAGAAGATTTAAAGAGAAAGAAATGGTGTTTGTCACTTTTAATACGTTTCTTTTTCCGTCAACTTTCTGGTTAAATTCAGCAGTAACAAACAAAATAAAAACATAAACATCACCATTTTTTGGATTATTGAACAACAAATCCTGCAAATGTTCCACAGTTTTTTATCTTCAAAATTCTGCAACACTTTACATTCTTAAACAATGGATATTGTTGCAAAGCCGTAATGAAAAGCTGCTTTTCTCCTCAGGAGAATCAGCTGATTCGCTGTGAATCACGTAATCACTTCCCTATGATGAAGTGCTGCTTTCAGAATTGCTGGAAATACATTAATTTACAGAATCAACAAAAATGTAAACACTGGTGTCCGGTGAAATTCAGTTTTATTTTTTTTAACAATTAAAAAAAAAAAAAACACAATAGTTTTACTTTAAAAATGGGAAGCTTCACCAACACTTCATTTTAAAGATGTGTTTACTTCTGGGGACAGTAGCTCTACACATTCCGCCTATTTTTAGTTTATAAACTTAAAATTCAAGAATATTCTGCAATTTAGAGCAAAAATACAGTACCCAAATTATAATTTTACAACACTCTACTATATTTAGTAAGATCGCAAAACAGCGATCTTGGATGTTGTAAATATTCGTACTCGTATTTTCAGGAGCAGATCTCAAATACTTGAGTACTCGGATACTCGTTACACTCCTACACGGTTTTTCTTTTTTGACTAAAATATGTGTTTTCACATGTTCTGCTCTGAAACATCTGTTTCATTTGATGAGCCAGCAGAAGTTACTTCTTTGTCACTTGAAACTGTTTCTGAGGTCACTAATGAGGAAGAGCCCAGCACTAGTGTTACGTCATCTGCTGGACCTGTGCAAACATCACAGAGAACCCTTCACCCCAAAAAGATTTTTAAAAAAGGCTTGACTTTGTGATAAAGACAGAGCCATGATGTAGAGGACACTGTTAAATTACAAAGCGAAAGAATGAAGAAGTGAGAAAAAGATGAAGACGGGAGGAACATGTGTTTTCTTTTATCTGGTTGTTTGTTGTCATTTACAGGCAATGTTTCAACATGTTAACTTCCATTTGATTTATGTTCAAACTCAGGAAAGTTCATTTTTTTAAATTGCAGAAACTTTCTGTATTGTTGACTAAAAATGAAAATAAAAAAGTCTGATTTGAAATGTAAAATTTTAAGCCATTTAAGTCATTTTATGAGGAGCTGCACATTTACTTTGTCCCACGTCGGTTTTGCTTCAAGTGAACTGTACCACTGTCTTGATTATATTGATAATTAATTATTATTTGATCTGGAAATACCTATGGATTTGATAGAAAATTAGTCACGTTTTTCTTGTAGTTCTTTTGTTTAGCTTTGCAATACCTCTTTTGATAAGAAAGTTATGACACTTTGAACTCCTTGTTTTTGCCAACTTGTGATTATTTAAAGCGCCGTAACTTTCTCATCCTTTGACTTATCAGAATGATCTTTATACCGCTGGAATTGTCTCTTTAAGCTCTGTCTAATGACATCATGGGGAATCCAGTAAGTTTGAGAACGTTAGTAACATACCTACACTCAGTCTAATTCTCTGCGCGCTCGACCTCACCTGACGGTCTTGAACGCGCCGCCTGACCCAGCAGGTCCACCTGCACGCCGGCTTCTGCGGTGGGCGTGGGGTCGCTCTGGCAGCCCGCCTCCCGACACTGCTCCGCGGGACTCTCCCACTGGCAGCCGACTTCCTTGAAGCGCACCTCCTGCCTCTTATCCACTAGAACACGTGTTTCTGCAACCTGAGTCTCCATCTCTGTTCGGACCACCAACGGATGGTCACGTGCTATGAAGCGCCTTCCGAACTGATTGGCGGAAAGCGTTGATATGTCCACAAAGTCAGCGCGCGCAGCTCTTCTTAAGACTAATGTTCAGAAACAACTGACGATAAGGAAGATGACGTGGACCCGCGAGCTCCCTGTTGGCCGTGACGTTAGCAGTTGAACTTCCGAACTCACAGTGCGAACCGGTGCGAACATTCCGGGTCGGACACTAGCGGAAACCTGCATTCTGCTTCCGCTTCCTGTTCTTCTTCTTCTTCTTCTTCTTCTTCTTCTTCTGTAGTTTGGGGCGGTTGACAAACAGCAGAATGGTGCATTACCGCCACCACCTGGTCTGGAGTGTGGGTGAGTGACTGTAAAACAAAAGACCTTTCCAACCCTGTTCAACTTATTTTACTTCCCATCAGACGCGGTTTACTTAAAAACTGAAACAAATAGACAGAACAATGCTTATTTCCTAAAATATCATACATTTTCCTTCACATTTTTAGTTCTTTGACTTGCTTTCTGAATGTGGCTGTGTCATCAGAGGTGGCTCCAGAATTTTTGTTTTCTGGGGTTGTAAGTCACTGCAAGGGGTTGCTAATTTATTTTTTTGTGAAATTAAATTTCCAAGAAGGAAAGTAATAGGAGCGCATATTCATACAATGCTAATTAATACCAGATTTAAATTTATTGTTTTGTCAATAAATTGCAATATTTAACTGTCTTAACTGTCAAAGTGAGAAGAGACAGAGATGTTGAAGTGTCATAGGTAAATAAACAGTAATTTATTTCAGAGGAGCTGTTGAGAGTCCACTGGGGAACCAGCATCAGCTGCCTCTCTGTTACCATGCAGCAAATTTGCTGTTTGAACTGCATTTTTGATGGCCAAAACGCCATTCTTGACGGCCCTTTTCATGATGATTTATGATACTTTGGCTGTCTAAAAATGTCTTCACAAGCTTAACACCCCATCACTGTGTGGGAAAAGCTACTGGCAAATGTTTTTAGCCTGTTCGTTACATGGAGAGGTGTCTGTGTTTATCTCGTTACAATGCATAGAAGACACAGAGGAGGATCAGAGCAGTGATGTGCAGCGAAGGTTGTGGTTGGTGAGGCTGTGAGGCCTACACGGATCATTCTAGAACAGGAGAACATTTTATGTACCACCCGTCATATTTCAAACTATCCACAAACAAAACTATAAAATATCTATTTCTGACTAAATTTATGTCTTCAGACTAAATCTACACAGACTAATAGAAAAGAATCTTTCAGAATAGTTTTGACAATTCCAAATTAGTCTGGATCAGGGTTAGGCTCCTCCAGACCTCGAGGGCTGCAGTGTCTGCATGATTTCCAGATATCCAAGCCCTGCTCATGTCTGATCACAGACAATATACATGGATAGACGCCTCATGGACTGTCATCACCTCTTGAAGGTGATGAGACGCAGCCATTTTAAAGTGGTCTAAGTGCACACCCAGTGCTATAGTTTCTAATGAGAAAAGTGTATTTATGATTTAAAAAAATGTTTTATTATATTTTTTAACATAAACTGACATATGTATTAGAATGTAAATAAAAGGAGAAATAATTTAATAAGCAAAACAAGTTTGACAGTTCATTTTAGTCATTAAAATTTGTTATTTTCTCTCTTTTCTGTGGTGCTGGGGAGACAAAAACCATTAAAAAGAAAACGTCCAAAAAAATTAGACATGTGTTATGTCATCTTTCATTCATATTCTAGACCTTTTTGTCGCTTTCGGGGTCACGGGGTCGCCGGAGCCTAACCCAGCTACTCATGGTTGAAGGCATCGGCCCCCCTGGACTGGTCGCCAGTCTGTTGAAGGGGCCATAATCACACACCCACACACACTCAAGTCAACAAGTCCCCCAGCCAGGATTTGAACTGGGAGACTATTAATATATATATATATATATATATATATATATTAATATTAATAATTGAAAATGTAACAAAATCTGACATTTGGTAAGCAGTCTATTAAAATCAAGTTTTTTTACAAACAAAAATAATTTCTCCCAAAACGTTTTAAACGTGAACTAATAATAACTGAAACATATAAATAAACAGAATAACTTTATTGTTCCTACAAGGGAATGTTCTCCAGCATAAAACAAGATTTAAAAAAAAAATGGCTGACATTTATGGATCTAACTAAGATGAAATATTGAGATGAGAACAAAATATCACGACTAAAACCCTAAAAACTAACAGCCTCTTGCATGTGATGCACTCTGAACCTCCAGGGTAGTACATTTTACCATGTGCTGCAGCCTTATTTTATGGAACTCAAAACAATAAGACTTAAAACTGGGATTATTCTTCCTGAACTCTGTGATCTGATTCCTGACTACAAGCATCTTCTGAACCAATTTCAGCTCAAACAAAAAGATGGACCCACTGACACCTTTTTCTATAGAGTTCTGCTGCATCACACGTTCTGCTGTTCTGACTACCTTCACTGTCCCCTCTGAGGGACCACCAGCACACCATTGGTCCAGAAATGGTTGCTCTGATCCAAGGATGAGGCCACACTTCACAGGCCAGTTTAAGGATTTTTCTGACAACAAATCCAGAAATGTGGACAGGACACTGGCAGGGTAAATGTACTTTGGCACAACACCAGCACCAGCGATATTTCCAAGTGTCCAAGTGTTGAGCTCCAGGCCTCAAGGGCCGGCGTTTTCCAAATAACCTGTAATTTAAGCTTCTTATTGGCTAAACACACCTGATCCAGGTAATCAGCTGCAGATTCGGCAGGGTTTCTAAACAGGCAGGAGGTCCACCCTTGCGTATTTTCAGGCCACATTTATTTTACAGCATTTCCACTTGGATTATTGAAGCTAATTTTAAATATCTAGTTACATTTGCATGCTTTCTGATTGCACAAAAGCTGGTAATTAAGACTTATGTGTCCAAATTATAACTGTGAAGATTTTCAAATTCATTTATATGTAAACAAATTATATTTTTAAAATAATTAAATGTACAGGATAAGAACAAAACCAGCAACTGTCTTTACAATTCAAGTTTTAACTGTGAACATTCTTAGTGTTTTCCTTTTAAACACTTTTGAGGTGAAGCAACACATAAACCTGCAACCACAACCCAATATACAGATGTAAAATCTCTTCCCCCCCCCCCCCCCCCCCCCCCCCCCCCCCCCCCCCCCCCCCCCCCCACACACACACACACACAGTAAAGGTTGTGATTCAATAATACCAAGTGTCTCTGCTTTGAGGAGCTGGTCTGGTTTCCTCTGTCAGTGATGATCCTTCCTGTTTTGGAGGAGATACAGATCAGGTGCAGGTTTAGTTGTGAACCTGGTTCTATATGGAACTGTTTTCTTGCAGACTGTACACTCTTCTTTTGGATTATCAATGAAAGTGAAATGATGGGCTGTGTGGGGAAGCTGAGTTGCCTGTAGTGTTGTGACATCAAAGTGGGCATAGAAGAGGTTTAAGTTTTACTCTCCCAGAACTTTGTCACTGTTCGCAGCTCTGGGGTTGGTCCTGTAGGTGGTGAGATGTAGGATTCCCTGTCACACTTGTCATTACTGTCAAGGTGGTTTTTAATCTTCCTCCTATATTCAGCTTTGGCTTTTCTGATGCCTCTCTTCAGGTTGGGATGTAGAGGTCATTGTTTCCAGATTTGTAGGCGATTTTCTCCTCCTGAGTCATCCAGGGCTTCTGGTTGGAGAGACCCAGATGCATTTGTCCACCTATGTGGTTCTTAATAGTGATACAATGTAATGATTTTTACAACTAATACCGATACCTAATATTTTCCTGCCTCCTGCAGAAGAAAGTGTTTAATCCTCCAGTGCAAAAATTATTGCCTCGTTTTAAACTGAAGGGCAAAAAAATAATTATAAAGTTTTTAACTAATGTGGAAAATAAATGGTTGCTCATAGAAATGAACTTTTCAAAAACAAAGGCATTTGAGCCTTTTACAAACCAGAATGGCAAAAAGAAAAACAACAACAATTACATTTCATTTTTTGTTTTTAACTGTGGTCGGATCAGTGGGAGATTTTTCTTGACAAAAACCTGCTTTCTCACAGGTTAGCCTGTTTCTTTTTTCATCCAGCACATTTGCTGCAGAAGAAAACAAACACTCGCTGTCAATGCTAGTGCAAGGCGCTGACAGGTATTTCCGTGCAAGATCTGCCAGGTGCAGGAAACAGTACTGTTTTCAGTTCCAATACTCCAGTGGGGTCATGGTCCTCTCAAGGTTTTCAGGTGGGTTCTTTGGGCTGACTGGAAGTAGAGACTGAGAGATATGCCTGCATCTAAAAATCAAAACACATTTGCATAGAAGTTTGGTCAGTACTTAAAAACATTCAGATAAATAAAAAGAAAAGAATATACCTTAACATCCATTTCACTCAAACCTGCTTGCTGACTGCCTTCATCATTTTCTTCAAGGATTTCAGCAAACATGTCATTGAGAGTTGAACGGTTTCCATCTATTGTGGTTGTTTTTGCTGATGGTTCACCTAGACAGAAGGATGCTTGAGGTAGCATAAATGAGACAAGGTTTATGTTTGAACTGTTCTCGTCAGATTATGAAACTACAATATCCAAAAAAGATCAATTTATTTTCACTTAAAATGTTTATTACACTTCAATATTTTTTAAAAAAACTATGGAAGGTAACTTACAGCCTGGAATTTGACCACTGGGGTTTAGGCTTGACTTTAACTGTTCCTGCAGCATTTCTCTTACCTGCAGTTTGCTTGTAGTGAAGCAGCCAGTGATGAAGCTGAAGCATCACATCAAGCAGTGCCACTGTCACCACTAACGACCATCCTTGGCCATATTTGAAAGAAATGTTTTCATTTGCTAATATACAGAACGGCTCTTACAGGATGCAGTGTCTACTTTGTTTGTCACGCACCATGAAAATCAGTGCTTTTAAGAATTAATCATCAAATTATAGGAAACAGATTTAGGTAAGAGTCTATTTATGTTAATTTAATGTGAATTTACTCAAATGATGTCTAACTTTACAACAGTATTAAACTAAATGTTATCAAAAGTTTTTTTTTTTTTTTAACTTGTCCTGTCCAACAGCTGAACAAACAGATATGAGCTGAGAGTCTCTTGTGTTTTACAGATTTTACTGTTGCAATCAGGGGTTAGAAATCTTCTGACACACAAGGTGTATATTTGTATAAACCCCTTTTGTAATTTTAATTAAACTGTATTTATATTAATTTTGTTTGTGTCAGTTTTGTTGGACCGAACAGAAAAAGAAAAAGAAAGGGGGAAAAAGAGAGAGAGAGTTGTTGGGGGGTGGGGTGTTATAGAAGTTAGAGGATGACTACAGGGGAGAGAGGGTAAAATCGTAAAACAACAGGCAACAAAATGCTGGAACCTTATAATCATTACAATCATGTGTGAACGTTGGTCTAAAATGGACGGGGCCTGTTCACACACTCAGCTGTTACAAACATACCTGCTGGCTCCAAGAGTCTTCACAAACTTCAACATATAGTTCACACGCACACTTGTGCATACAAACCAACACGTGTAAAGCATTCCATTCTGCCATGTGGACTATTTGAAGGTTCAAAGGTGAGCCGACACCTGTGCTCAGGTGAATGTTATGTTAAGCTGATGAGAACGACAGAATGTAAAAAAAAGGAGGGAGAACTCCCAGCCATCCCCACACCAAGACCCCTGCTGAGGAAGCAGCTGCGACCAGGGCCCACCCCCGCACCCATGCTGCGGGGCCAACGGAGGACATCCACCCACCCATTAGCCCGGCCAAGCACCCAGACCAGGCAAGCACCCAAGACGATCACACATGCCCCAAAACCCGAGAGAAGAGAGGCACGGAAGCACAGAATGCAAGCTCCAGCCCAGCCAGAAGAGCAGCCCTCACACCACGCCAGGAGGCCCAGCACGAGGCCCCACCCCCGAGATCCCACCTCCTCAGACAAGCTGCTCACCACCACCCAGGAGTTCTGAGCATCCCCCCACTCCAGCCCTGGGTACGAGCCAGGGCCCCCAAAGGGATACCCGCCCCAAAGCTCCAGGAAGCCGCAGAGATCCAGAAGAGAGCACGGCAGGGGTCAGCTACCCCCAGCTAGAGGAGGGATGACCAAGAGAAGTGGGGGTTCCCAAAGGTGTAGAGAACATAGCCCGACCAGGCTCTCCCAATGTTCTAATTTAGGAGGGGCCCGGCACCCGAGGGTAAGGACAAGAACCCACACCACGAGGACACAGACACCCTCCAGACTCAGATGGAATATGATCCCCCGATTATGGACTTGCCAGAGAACTAAGGGATCCCTCTCCCTGCGTGGGGAGGGGGCCGCCAGGCCCAGGAGGCTGACACCCAAGAGACAAGACCGCCGCTGCTGAAAAGCCTGTTCCCTCCACCAGGAATGGGGTAGGGGACAGAAGATCAGTAGTCCCACCTTCCTTGTGTAATGTGTTTTGTGAGTGTGTGTGTGTGTTGGGGTGTATTTGTTGAGGTTTAAAGGGTGTGTGTAATAAAGGGTGCATTTAAAATTGGCGAGCTGGGCACTGAGGCATCTCCTGATTGCTCACAGGGATGTCCAATCACCCTCTCACCAAGGGTCCTACATGTTTACGGTGTACTTTACAACCCTAATAAGTGATCATATGAGGAAACTGACCCCTGATGGTGAAACGACCGTCCCCCCGCCCCCGCAGCATTGGGCCCAAGTCTCCCCAGGGCAAAGGCCCCACTGTTGTATCCAATGAGGTGGGTGGAACCCAAGAGCAGACACGTCTTTAAAGGATGAGAAGGTATGTTTATTGAATAGGTGAATTGTGGAGCAGGATGACAGGGCGGGCAGGTAGGCAGGCAGGAAAGCTTAGCTGTCGGAGCGGGGCTGACAGGCGGGCTGACAGGCGGGCTGACTGACTGGCTGGAAGGCTGGCTGGCAGGCAGGCTGGCTGGCAGGCTGGCAGGCTGGCAGGCGAGATGACGTAGTGGCAGGCAGGCTGACACACAAGCGGCATAACGATCTGACAGTGGCTGAAGGTTTGACGCTGCTTAAGAACCCATGGTGATGATGAACAGGTGGTGATGATCAGGAACAGGTGCGGTGCTGATGAGGGAGAAGGAACGCCTCCAGGGCACAACACCCACTGCATGAAAGCCGAGCCCCCCCACACACACACACGAGGAGAGAGAAGCCTAAAGGGGGCCAGCCCCAAGGGCAAGCCCCAGTCACCACCCCGAGCACCGCCCCTGTAGATCTCTGATCAGGCACAAGTGGGCACCCTAACTGGCTGTCAAGCCTCCATGGTCCCATACCGGTGGTGTATGGGATCATCCCCTCCCCTCTGGCCCGCCTCCCCTAAAAGTTAATACGTTTACGGATATAAAAAACCTGACATCACCTCAGTGTTCCCCCACGTGTCACATATTCGCAGAGTGACTCATCCGGTTTGTCACAAAAACTCAGACAAATCCAGACGCTTGTACAAAGTTGCTGTGGTGCTGAGGTGTATCTCCGCTCCTGGAGGGGAATGGAGGTACTCTGCGGAGCCCCTTTTTAAAACATTTGAGAGTGACTGAGACTATTATTTATTCCGTTGTCATTTTGAAACATTGAGGTGTTAAAACTAATTTCTATTAATTTATTCATTTCTAATATCAGGAAATAAAACCTCATACACAGTTTATTATTCTTCACATTTCTTGGTGTTCTTTGAGTAAAATATTTAAGTTCTTTTAAAGTCATATACGTCAATACTTTTACTCAAATATTATTGGAATTGGTAACTTGTAACTTGTAATGGAGTAATTTTTACAGAAAGGAATCTGTACTTTTACTCAAGTATGGTTTTCAGGTACTCTTTACAACTCTGCAAAAGTGTTGTGGATCGCTTGGGCAGTGTGAGATTCAGGAAATTCTTGTGAGTGCAGAGTGGCCGTGTAATGTTTATCTAGCCATTGAGCAGTCATGCTAAGCATTTAAGCTTTTATTATTTAGTAAATAATGATTGCTTACAGGGATGTCCAATCGCCCTCTCACCAAGGAGCCCTAAATGTCTACAGTGCAGTTAAAATTGGAGGGTAGAGCACTCAGAGGACACCTCCTGCTTGCTGGCAGTGATGTCCAAGCACCCCCCACCAAGGGTCCCACGTGTCTAAGGTGCGTTTAAAACCAAGAGAAGGGGGCGAAACTGTGCGTAGACCATGGGAGGCTGGACCACTGCCAAGTGGCCCGGCCCCTCGATGTATTCCGCAGGCACGCCCCCCCCCATTCCAACCTAAAAAGTGGTCGTATGAGGAAAGAGGGAAGGTCGGGGACAGCTACCAGACTGACCCCCGATGATGAAACATCCCCCCCCCCCAGTCTCCCCAGGGCAGAGGCCCCACCCTCCAAAAGCCAACCCCCCCAGGCCCCACACCCTCCACCCCACACAATGACAGAGGATAGCCATTAGAACGGCTCATCCAATGGTTTTGGCCAGAAGGTTGGACATGCCTTTAACCAGTATAAAAACAAGGGCGACAACTCTGGCACAAATCAGTTCAGAGAGAGAGCAAAATCCAGCTTTTATTTTGGTAGTCTACTTCTACTTATCGGCAAGTTAATTTGCATATACACTAAACATTTAACTGCTAACTAAATATTTAGTTAAAAAGCTAAATATTTTGCTCCAAACTAAATATTTAGGTAAAAATCTAAATATTTATTTTGGAAACTACACATTTAGGTCAGATCTAAATATTTAGTAAGCAAACTAAATGGTACATTTTATAAACTTAAATATTTAGTTTGTAAGTTAAAGATATAATTATAAAATACAATTTTAACTTAAAATGAAATATTTATGAAACTTGAAAGCTTTTGCCTTAATTTTCAGTTTAGTTTGTAAAATTTATTCTTTTTTTAATTTTTCTGAAAAAAATGGTTTCATCATGTTTCTTCAGTGCATTTGTTATGTTTAAAGTATAAAACGAACTAAATATTTAAATCTATACAACCTGTTTGTGGGGTTATGGACCCAGGACATTGGTTGTTGTTATGTTGGGTTTCACTTCCTGTTTTATTTTGTTGTTGGTTGTACTTCCTGTGTTTCACCTCTGCTTTTTCAGGTCTCTTGACACTTCCCTCCTGGTGTGTGTTCCCTCCCTCCTTGATTGGCACACCTGTTTTCAATTACCTCATCCTCTCCTCCTGGTTATAAGTCTTCGTCTCCCCTGCACTGGTTGTTGGGTGGTTTTTGTTCCTTTAAGGAATGGTCTACTGTTTTTCGTGTACTATTGTGAATAAATGAAAGACTTTTCATTTAAGAGAGCCGGCTATCCCGAAACCTGCTTCCTGTGTTTTGGATGTTCGGGTTATGTTCCAGAAAGGGGGAATTTCTGTCAGAGCATTGGTGGATTCAGGAGCAGAGCAGAACCTCATGGACGCCGAGCTAGCCAAACAGGTCAGTCTTAAGTCCGAGTTTTTGCCCCGTCCTTTACAAGTGGTCTCCCTCAACGGCCAAGAATTAGCCACAGTCTCACGAGTCACTGAGCCGGTTCATCTGATTGTGTCAGACAATCACCACGAGCACACCCGTTTTTTCCTTTTTTCCTCCCCTCAGAACCCACTGGTATTAGGTTGCCCTTGGCTAATGGCTCACAACCCAGTCATCGACTGGCCCTCCAGCCGTGTCTCCGGCTGGAGTGAGAAATGTCACACCACCTGTTTGCGTTCAGCTCGGCCTCCTGGGGGAGATCCCGCCGTCCCAGTAGGGCAGCCGCCCTCACCTGACCCATTCAGGGTTCAGCCTGAATGTCATGACCTGACTGAGGTGTTTTCCGAGTCACGAGCCCTGTTGTGTTCAGGGGTTACTAACAAGAGACTGGCAAAACGTCGGCGCACGCCAGCATCGTCTTACCTACCTGGTCAGTTCGTCATGTTGTCCACCTCGCACCTCAGACTCCAGACGGAGTCAAAGAAGCGTTCCCCCAAGTTCATCGGTCCTTTCGAGATCCTGAAGGTCATCAATCCGGTGGCGGTCAGGCTGCGCTTGCCCAGGTCCTTGCGCATCCATCCGGTCTTCCACGTCTCTCAGCTAAAGCCACATGTCACGAGTTCTCTGCAGCGGCCATCCTCTCCGCCACCCCCTCCCCGCATCATTGATGGCCGACCGGCCTACACTGTCCGTCGCCTGCTGGACGTCTGGCGGCGGAGACATGGTCTCCAGTATCTGGTGTGGCATGGGTATGGGCCTGAGGAGAGGTCCTGGGAGCCTGCCTCGCAAATTCTGGATTCGGAGCTCATCAGGGATTTAAATCGGCGGCACCGGGACAGGTTACCCCCTGCGCCAGGCGGCGCGCCTTGAGGAGGGGGTACTGTGGGGTTATGGACCCAGGACATTGGTTGTTGTGTTGGGTTTCACTTCCTGTTTTATTTTGTTGTTGGTTGTACTTCCTGTGTTTCACCTCTGCTTTTTCAGGTCTCTTGACACTTCCCTCCTGGTGTGTGTTCCCTCCCTCCTTAATTGGCACACCTGTTTTCTATTACCTCATCCCCTCCTCCTGGTTATAAGTCTTCGTCTCCCCTGCACTAGTTGTCGGGTGGTTTTTGTTCCTTCAAGGAATCGTCTACTGGTTTCTCGAGTACTATTTTGAATAAATTAAAGACTTTTCATTTATATTTGCCATCTGCATTTGTGTCAGCACGTCAACCCTGACACTGTTGATGATTACACAGTTATCTTATGAGCAACAGAGTATTCAAATTTGACAAATATACTTATTTTTTTATTTTGTGATATATATTATCGTCTGATTTGAAAATAAATGTTTTTAAAGTTCCTTCATCACACTCTCACCACTTCCTGCACACATGGGGAATAATTGTCAAGTTACCTCTCTGCACGTAATCTTGTAACAGTTTTCTGACCTTGCCAGCAACTCTCAGCCATGTCATTATGTCAGTCCAACTTTTATGTGCACTCTCAAATAAGATCAAATTCTCTCCAGGCAACCCTTCCTGTACTCGTCAGAGATGCTCACCTTGTCACACCCCTTTGTCCTCCCTCATTGGGAGAGTTAGTTGCATGGCATTCATCAACTGCTCTGTGTCCTTGTCTACCTGCCTGCCATGTTTTTTCAAAGGATAAAAAGGGAAGCTTTGGAGCTTTGAAGTAAGTCCGTCTGCCCCCCCCCACTCACACACTGGTTGCTTCTGCAGAATGATGTCCTGTCAGAGTGTACAGAGGTATTTATTTATGAATCATACCACATAAATAAGTCTCATTACAGATGCTGAGACGACCAGCTGAATTGTGCGGATTGTCTCTACAAGCTTTGAAAGAATGAGAACATCCACACAGAAACAAGTGAAGGAATAAATATTCTTCTTCCTGTTTCCTCAGGTTCTATGTACATTATGGAACACCCCCCCAGCATGTAAAACAGGTGACAGTAAGCTGGTGTCTGCAGCAGAGGTTAAAACCACATACATTTTGTTGCTCTGGAAACACACCAGTCTTTCATGGCCTGTAAAGGTCTCTGGTGAGGACCACAGCAATACCTATTGCTGGAGGTCCAGTCACAGTAGCTGAGCTTGTCTGGTTGCCATGGCAAAGAGCAGCCGGTGTTTTGTCTCAGCCTTCAGCTCCCCTCCTTATTGAGGTTCAAGTACAGACGCACAGTCAGGAGGTCACTTTCCTTCATTGCTTCTTCCAGACGAAGAGACTGAGGTCTCTGGATTTCAGCAGATCAGCTGGAGCTTCCATAAAAACCTTTCTCAATGTCACACCCAAAGCCTAAAAATCCTGCATCCAAAGCAGGTTGATGCAAGCGTTACTGACGAGGAACTGGAAGAAGACTTTTCCTTTGATTCACGAAGCAGACAGTTTGCTGATGGAATAAAGCAGGTCTGAACAGTTAGAGCTGGGAGGCCTCAGGGGGGCGACTAATACTCTGATCACATTGGTCCAACATCTCAGATAGGACTAGTCAACACAACAATACACACACAAAAAAACAGAGTGAAAACTGTGAGTTTGTCAGTGTGTTCATGCGCACACGCAGCCCCCTTCTCCTCTTCTTCATATTTATCAGCAGCCCTGCATCTCAACAGGAGGAAAAGGAGGAGATGGATGAACATCTCCATGTGTCTAAGAAGGGTTGAGATACTCCAGTGCTACTTCATAGCAGAACTTGTACTGTTCCTGCAGAAACACATGACACATACACATCAGAAATGGGCATCTTAAGTCACCAAACAAAAAAAGTGCAATCAACTAAACAAACCAAAATAATCACAATCAATACAACTGGCATGTTTGTTTACCAGCAGGTCCACCATGTTAGGTTTGTTATTCCGGAGTGTCTTCACAGCGTGAAACAAATCCACACAACGCTGCTGCCGCAGCATCTCACACACAATGGTGACGCTGCAGAACACGCCACTGCGACCCCCGCCATTCCTGAAGTAGGGGGTGAAAGAAGAGAACAATGAAAGAAAATTCTTTACTGCTGCCACTAGGTGGACACAAAACCCCACTGATGCCACAAAGAGAAGAGGGTCACTTACTTTTTAATGTATCTATTAAATGAGTGGTGTGTTCCACTGTTATAAACTTGTAAAAAATGTCATAAACTTAAAACAAAAAAAAAGGAAAAGTAAACTTTAGGCTAATCATTGTCATTTGGCGCCCTCTCCAGCAGATGGCCCATGGCCGGCCCTGAGGCCAGACCTTGAGTTGAACACGTGTTCCAGGTGGATCTGTGTGGTTTTGTGGTCTCCTATGACTTAGTGTGGTTCTGAGAGTGTTGCTTGTGGAGATTTTCCATGTTTTCACTGGATTGTATTCCTCAGAGCAGCTAGATGATCTGGAAGATGTTTGTCTGATCATCTGAATGTCTTCTTCAGTTCCAGCAGCTGATGGAGAATTCTGATCATTTATCTTCTGACTGCTTCAGAGGTGTGGCTAAAAGCTAAATGAGTAGATGTCATCTGAGCTGATGCAAACGATCCAGAGCTTCTCACAACGTTGGCTGTTGATGGCTCCGTGAATTGTGGCTTGTGAATCTGTGTGTAGACCTGTGTGCTTGTGTGCATATCTGCCTGTCTATTTGCATGTATGAATTATTATGAACATTTGAATATGTGAGTGGGGGCATCTCTGGGTGTGTGTACGTGTTTTTGTCTGTGCACTAATGTTTGTTTTCTATTCGTGTGTGTGCACCTGTGTGTTTTTCTGAGTTTGTGCATCTGTGTGTGTCTGTTTTTCTTTTTTCAGAGCGATCTTACAAGCAGTGGACCACAGTGCGGCCCTCCCCGCCGTCATACTCCTCCTGCCATTTGTCCACCTGGTGGATGAGTTTGAGGAAGGAGCGCTTGGACACGGGCGTGTCGCGGTACATAGGCCAGCCCAGGAACTGAAACTGCTGCACCATGCGGTACCCGTCCTGCGGCTGTATGACACAGTGCACAGCCCAATCAGATCAAACACAGAGGATCAGACATCCTGGCACACGAGTGGGCATGCGTTTGAAGAAGCACTCTGACTGCAGTGGGTAGAGTCAGGAGAGAGCCAGGCACCTCCAGGAGGAGGTGGAAAGGCTCAATTCAAACAAACTGTCATCTAAATTAGGCGGATTTGAAAGTGAAAGTTTAAAACTCAGTTCAACTTTATCTCACAAAAGGTAAATGCACCCCAAGCAGCTGATGAGGGAGGGGTGTTCTGTTGCACTGTTCCCTTTCGTAACAAACTGATGTTCTACACAAACCTGAAGCTGACGAGCCACAGCGCTAACTTGAACAAACTTTAATGTCTGAAACCATCCTGACTGTCTGTGTTGGAAAGAAACGCACCCGCGCTGTATTATAGATCCTGAAGATCCGACTGATGACATCTTCCTCTAGATCTGCAGACACAAACTCCACCTGCAGCGAGCCCAGACGATGGAGGCCATTCTCCGGCCAGTACTGCGGACACAGCTGACACACAGATGGGCAGACATCAGCAAACTTCTGTACAATCGATTTCTTCTCTCACAACAGCTGAGTGTGGGTCTCTCGAGTGTATATATTTGTGCCTATTTTTGAGTGTGTGTATGAATGTGTGAATGTTTGTCTGCGTGTAAATAAAGCTTTGTGTGTGCTGTCTGTCTTTGGTGAATGTGTGTGAGTCTGTCAGAGTTTGTGTGTGTGTGAACCACCTGGGCAGGATCTACATCGTTCAGCATGACAATGGACGTGCATTGGTAGTCCATAACCAGACGCCAGAAATCTTTGACCGTGTTTGGCAATGGATGCTGGGTAACGATGAAGGCTGACGGCTGCTTGTAGCTCTGCAGTGACACACACTGGGTTATTGTTACCAGTCAGGTGACTGTGTGCATTATAACCAATGAATCACATTTTATTTACACAAACAGTGTTCACTGGATGGAAAGACTGAGTATGAACACTTTGAAACTAGAATAAGAAAAGAGGAATGTTTCTATGAAAATGCCTTCTATCAGTCAGTGTGTGCACTGAAAGAGGGGCTGTCTTTGGGAAGAAGTATTGGAACGTGATGCCACAGGCTGGCCAGGGCATCATTGGACAAATTCAGTATAAACCTCTTTTCTACTTTTTTTCTTGAAACTGTATGATCTGTATTTTGGCATCCAGCAGTGTAACAGGATTTCTCCATTGTTTTATTCAATTCCCAAGAGACCCATTTTCCCGGTGAGGTCAGACATGTGAGATGTGACACACATTGGGACTGTGTGTAAAGTTACTTCAAGTTTATCCTCTAAAAATGACTCAGAAATCAGTAAAAGCAACAGTTTGTGCATCTAAGAACCTCATGGGAAGTAGTCTTGCCAAATCCTAACATTAATAGTAACAAAGATCAATAATGCGGTGTGTTCGAATGTTCAGCCTCGACTCAAACAGCTGTTACATACATCCATAAGGGCGGCATTGATGTAGTTGGAGGTCTCTCCATCAATGGTAATGAGGAATGGCAGGCAGCGGTCTGGGGGCAGCACGTCCATGCAGCGATTCTTCTCGTGGTTTCGAGGCAGCAAGGCAATGCTACAATCCTCCACCCGCAAGGTGGGTGTGACCATGTTTAGAGTCTGAGCACATAGAGATTCAGACCCATCAAACCACAGCCACCACATTGTACCCATCACAAGTACAGTCAGCGCATTTTACCCGAAACTCTTCCTTGATCTGGCAAGAATTGGTCTGAGGATCCAGGCGGTTCATCTCGTAGTAAACAGAACGCAGCTGATTGGCTGGAATAGCTGTGTCCCCACACAGACATGCCTCCAGGATGGCGTCGTGAATGAAGATGTACTGCTCCTTCAGACAGAAAGCAAGACACGTGGGATCAAACGGCGCACTCCACGTTCTCCAGGTTGAAGTGACAGGAGCAACGCTGTTGAAATGTCACTTCATGTATGATTTATGATGATGCACAACAGGAGGAGGGACATTCAAAGTTGGATGACTTTGTCTAATGCCATGTTCATGACTGTAGAATGATTGGAAGAGGAAACATGCTAATCCCTCATCTGGTGTGGAAACCTTTAGCAGCTCAGGTGAGGGGAATTCTAAGCTGCTTATAGAAGCAGGTCTGGATACAAGCTTTCACAAAAGGAAAATGTCTCGTTCCTGAAAATGTGTGTGGTGTCTTTACCTCCTCTTCACAAGCTTGGAGATGTTTTATGCCCATACTCATTTGACCTTCACTGTTCACATTAACAAAGTCCACCAAGTGTCCCTTTAAAAAGACAGCTTCAAATGACTTCTTTGAGCAATAAGTTTGTGTTTAAAGAGGCTGTAAAAACTGTGACGAACCACATTAAAAAAAACAGAAGCTATAGTTTAATAATCTTCCAGGAAATTTGAAAAGATGATAAAACTGACTTTGAACAAAGCACAAAAGATCAATAACTGCATCTGAACATCTCCATGACCTCTCAGACAGAATTCTGTCTGATGAGTCAGTTGAGGAGACAAACACCATCTCTGTCATAAAACTTCAGACTTCTCTGTCTGACAAAGCTGATAGTTCATGTTAGGTGTAAGTGTTATGGGTCAACATTTGCTTTGAAATTGCAAACATATTGCTGTTATTGAAAAATGAAATGCTGAAATATTTTAATAAACTCTTCAAATCAAGTCAAGACAAAAAACCCAGAGACCTCTAAAGAGGCAATTTCAGGTGGCCTTTAACTGGTCATCTTAAGCTGCAACCAATCAAGTGAATTAACCAACACACCCGGACTAGAGGAAAAACAAAGAACAAGGATGAGGAAAGGAAAAATCATGTTCACCTTCATCTAGTTTTGTTTTTTAAAGAAATTCATAAAGTTGCTGCAGCTGCTCTTCTGGTTTTTATCTAAACTTAAGGTCTTTGCATTAAACTTGAACCCAACCAGAGAAGGAATACTGGAACAGTTCAGACCTGTGTATACGTCAAAGCGACCGGTCATTGCATCAGTCGTATCCAGAATTGCCTGTTCTAGTTCATAATAATGTTGGCTGGTTTTGCTTGCGACTCTCTGCGATAACTGCAACCAACTTCTGATTGGTGTTTATACTTTTCAAGAGACGCAGTCGTCTGCAGCTTTTATTCTTAATGTGAAGAACATCTTTCTTATACACTTGCAGACTCTGTGAACTCACAGGCTCATGAAAGACAGAGGAGGAAGTGGTGTGTTTGTCCACTAAATAGAAGCAGGCAATACAAAGACGAAAACATTCAAATGGGGAGAACTGCATTCTGGAGTGCTGCGAGAAATGAAATTTAAGACATATCTCTCAAGTAACTTCCACTATTTTCTATCTGTCTGCTCTCTGTCTTTCTCTGTTTCTCTGTGTCTGTGTGAAGTTTGGTATTTCCTTTAACTTCTTCATTAAGTTTTCATCATTTTCAGAGTTAAAAAGACATTTTTCTGGACACAGTTTTCTCTGTAGTCACAAACTCTAACCGCTGAAATCAATTCAAGTTAAATGACACAATTTGCCCTCGACTGCCCTCTGGGCATGAATTCCAGTCATGGATGACATCACCAGCAGGTGTTACGTTCTACAGCAACTGGGGCGATTGCGCTCCGATGGCCGTGCGACCTCTACAACGCCAGCAGTTACAACTCGCTTGGAAGTATAAACCAGCCTTTATACTGATGTGAGTGGAAATCCTGAGAAAGTTCAGATTTAAAATAAATCCATTTTCACACTTTTTTCCATTTGTTTAAACTCTCAAAGTTCAAACTTTCATAGAACATAATTCCAGTGTTATAGAAAGAAAACAAAGATCTGATCGCGATCCAATATTTATGTAGATCTGGAGAGCTGTATGTTTCTGTACAGGAAACAGAGGTTTCCCCAAATCCACAGGAGAGACAGCTTCGCAATACATCCTCGGGTCCCATCTCTAACCCGGGTGTGAATGCTTTGATAAGCCAGAAGATGCGTCCTGGCCGGGGATTCCATTGCAACTAGTCATATTGTTTGTGGAAGGGCTAATGAGTGAGTTTACCAAACACGTCCATAGGTAACCTCACTTAGCCATTTTTAAAAAAAAAAAAAGCAGCAGCATGCATAACGGCTCTTAAAGAATCAGCGAGAACGCGAAAGGTAACTGCAATGTAGAAAAGAAACGCTGTATGCTCTTCTATCAGACAGGGATTTGGGAGGGTCTCAGATAAGGGCACAGACTGCAGAAGGGTGGAGTCAAATGTCACGTTCTATATGGGTCTTGACTGTGTGGCCAGGTTGAAAAAATAAATGCGTCTTGGGTGTTGTTCCAGAGGCTGGGCCAAATGTAGAGGCGAGGGGGAGACTGAGCTTGTGTGATAGGTTAAGAGCTACCAGTTAGATTTAGTCGCAGTAACCTCCACGGATGGCCAGAGCTGTGAAAGTCAAGGCCTAGAGAGGGGTTGAACTCTACAAATTCTGGACTTTTTTCTGGCCAGCTCGGCCACCAGGTGTTGGAGTTCGGCCCGGTGGTCGAGAGGGTCATGTCCCATCACCTTAGGGTGGGGGATGGATCTCTGATTGTGGTGAAGGGAATGGGCTGAACAGAAGTTAAGAGTACCCAGCCTTCTTGGTGTCTCTTAGAGGGCTGTTGTAAAGTGCCCCAACAGGTCAGTGTGTCATCATTCATTAACTTGTGAGGCGTTGGATTCCCGGGTGGGGAAGAAGGCCAGAAAGACATGACAGACCCAAACATACTGTGAGGGTTTCCATGAAAGATCTAAGATGTAGCTGCGCCCTTCAACACTAGAATCCAGAAGAATTTCCAATACCAAGGGCACACTGCAAAGACGGCTTCTCTCGGCTTGCCTGAGAATGCCTCAGAATTCCCCCAGAAATGCTTCAGGGATTGGCTTGGGACAAAAGAGCCTGGACATCTTTGCTTAGAGTGCTGCCCCTCTCAGCTGGATGAGCAGAAGAAAATAGAAGGATGGCTCATCTGTTTCTTTAAGTAGCAATGTTTAAGCAGCAAAAGCATTTATTTCCCCTTTCTTTGCTGTGGCATGACTTTACTTTATCTTGACTAATTTTATTACGTAGAAGAGTAAGTAGAGCTTAACTTGATTAGCTTCTATGAAACGTTTCCTTGAAAGTTCTGGCTCAGTTAAGTCAGGGTCTCTCAGTAAGTTTAGGCCAAGTTAACCCTCCTTCTTGTAAAAGCCCCCAGTTGTGTTTGTGGTTTTGTGTTGTGTACCTCAGTCTGGACCATGTTGACCCTCCGTGCTCTCAGTTCCCGGACGCAATTGTAGATGTCAACCACGCCCTCCCTCTCTGCCATGTCCAGCATAATGTCAATCACAATGAAACAGCCTGTGCGTCCTGCTCCCGCACTGACTCAGCAACACACACAGACACACAAGTGAGCTGCAAGTCAATCGAACAAGATCATCATTGATAGAAACACAGACCAACCTGCAGTGGACCACCGTAGGGCCAGCAGTAGGCGGAGTCTTGGCCTTCACGTGCCGGATGAAGCCCAGCAGGCCAGTGGCATGGAGTGGTACACCGTGGTCAGGCCAGCCAGTGAAATGGAACTGTCTGATTTCTCTTATCTCTGCAACACCCCTCTAAAGATAAGAGTTAGAGTTACTCAAGTGAGAGACGCTCATTGTCCAGGTGTGCCTGCTTGTCTAATGTCTGAACAATCCACGCTGGATCACAACTGTGATCCTGTCTGCCTTTCCCTTGATTGTCCCTAATAAAAAGACATATCTGGGGGACATAGTGAAGAAAGGCAGAGTATTTTATATTTTCCACTACAGGCTGTTGTTTAAAATTAATTTTGTTTGTTGTATAGTTCACGTTGTGGTTTTACATCCACTGACACTGACACAAGATGCAAGACAAATAGCTGAAGTCCTAGTTTTGAAGGTTGGCATCCAGGGTAGGAACCCCAGGAGAGATCTCTGCAAGCTGGCCTTTACATGGTTCAATTCATTATGTCTGAGCACGAAACAATCACAGTAGACAAACCCAACCAATTGGATCCTGAGGTTGGTAACAATCATGAGGTATGTGTGCTCTCACTGCAGAGAATCTTTTAGGCTGTTTTTAGATTGAAAAAGTCTGTTGCTTTGGACCAAGTCCATTTACGGTGGCTTGCAAAAGTATTCATACCCCTTGAACTTCTTCACATTTTCTCACATTATGACCACAAACATAAATATATTTTAACACAAAGTGGCACACACTTGTGAAATGGAAAGAAAATTAGACAAAAGTTATTATTATTTTTTTTTTTTACAAATAAAAAAGATGGCATGATGGCAGTCTACTCAGACGGAAATGTCCGCATGATGGCAGTCTGTATTCAGACGGAAATGTCCGCATGATGGCAGTCTACTCAGACGGAAATGTCCGCATGATGGCAGTCTGTATTCAGACGGAAATGTCCGCATGATGGCAGTCTACTCAGACGGAAATGTCCGCATGATGGCAGTCTGTATTCAGACGGAAATATCTGCATAATGGCAGTCTGTATTCAGACGGAAATGTCCGCATGATGGCAGTCTGTATTCAGACGGAAATGTCCGCATGATGGCAGTCTACTCAGACGGAAATGTCCGCATGATGGCAGTCTGTATTCTGACGGAAATATCCGCATGATGGCAGTCTGTATTCAGACGGAAATGTCCGCATGATGGAGTCTGTACTCGACGGAAATGTCCGCATGATGGCAGTCTGTATTCAGACGGAAATGTCCGCATGATGGCAGTCTGTATTCAGACGGAAATGCCCGCATGATGGCAGCCTGTACTCAGACGGAAATGTCCGCATGATGGCAGTCTGTATTCAGACGGAATATCCGCATGATGGCAGTCTGTATTCAGACGGAAATGTCCGCATGATGGCAGTCTACTCAGACGGAAATGTCTGCATGATGGCAGTCTACTCAGACGGAGATCCCATGATGGCAGTCTGTATTTAGACGGAAATGTGCATGATGGGAGTCGTACTCAGCGGATGTCCGCATGATGGCAGTCTACTCAGACGGAAATGTCCGCTGATGGCAGTCTGTATTCAGACGGAAATGCCCGCATGATGGCAGTCTGTATTCAACGAAATGTCCGCATGAGCAGTCTGTATTCAGACGGAAATGTCCGCATGATGGCAGTCTGTATTCAGACGGAAATGTCCGCATGATGGCAGTCTGTATTCAGACGGAAATGTCCGCTGATGGCAGTCTTATTCAGAAAATGTCGCATGAATGGCATCTACTCAGACGAAAGTCGCATGATGCAGTCTGTATTTGACGGAAATATCCGCATGATGGCAGTCTGTATTCAGACGGAAATGTCCACATGATGGGAGTCTGTACTCAACGGAAATGTCCGCATGAAGCTGTACCAGACGGAAATGTCCATGATGGCAGTCTGTATCAGACGGAAAATCCGCATGATGGAAGTCTGTATCAGACGGAAATGTCGCATAGGCAGTCTACTCAGACGGAAATGTCTGCATGATGC
The DNA here is from genome assembly GCA_014656515.1 of Oryzias celebensis. Taxonomy (NCBI): domain Eukaryota; kingdom Metazoa; phylum Chordata; class Actinopteri; order Beloniformes; family Adrianichthyidae; genus Oryzias; species Oryzias celebensis. The sequence goes on from BNCR01000012.1 coordinate 48,711,261, forward strand.
AGTCTACTAGAGGAAAGATCCGCATGATGGCAGTCTGTATTCAGACGGAAATGTCCGCATGATGATCTGACTCAGACGGAAAGTCCGCTGATGCAGTCTACTCAGACGGAAATGTCCGCATGATGGCAGTCTGTATTCAGACGGAAATGTCGCATGATGGCAGTCTGTATTCAGACGGAAAGCCGCATGATGGCAGTCTGTATTCAGCGAATGTCCGCATGATGGCAGTCTGTATTCAGACGGAAATGTCCATGATGCAGTCTGTACTCACGGAAATCCACATGATGCAGTCTGTACTCAGACGGAATGTCCGCATATGGCAGTCTGTATTAGACGAAATGCCCGCATGATGCAGTCGGTATTCGACGGAAATCCCCATGATGCAGTCTTATTCAGACGGAAATGTCCATGATGCATCTGTATTCAGACGGAAATGTCCGCATGATGCAGTCTGTATTCAGACGGAAATCCCGCATGATGGACCTGTACTCGACGGAAATGTCGCATGATGCAGTCTGTATTCAGACGGAAATGTCCGCATGATGGCAGTCTGTATTCAGACGGATGTCCGCATGATGGCAGTCTACTCAGACGAATGTCCGCATGATGGCAGTCTGTATTCTGACGGAAATATCCGCATGATGGCAGTCTGTATTCAGACGGAAATGTCGCTGATGGAGTCTGACTCAGACGGAAATGTCCGCATGATGGCAGTCTGTATTCAGACGGAAATGTCCGCATGATGGCAGTCTGTATTCAGACGGAAATGCCCGCATGATGGCAGCCTGTACTCAGACGGAAATGTCCGCATGATGGCAGTCTGTATTCAGACGGAAATATCCGCATGATGGCAGTCTGTATTCAGACGGAAATGTCCGCATGATGGCAGTCTACTCAGACGGAAATGTCTGCATGATGGCAGTCTACTCAGACGGAAAGATCCGCATGATGGCAGTCTGTATTTAGACGGAAATGTCCGCATGAGGGAGTCTGTACTCAGACGGAAAATGTCCGCATGATGGCAGTCTACTCAGACGGAAATGTCCGCATGATGGCAGTCTGTATTCAGACGGAAATGCCGCATGATGGCAGTCTGTATTCAGACGGAAATGTCCGCATGATGGCAGTCTGTATTCAGACGGAAATGTCCGCATGATGCAGTCTGTATTCAGACGGAAATGTCCGCATGATGGCAGTCTGTATTCAGACGGAAATGTCCGCATGATGGCAGTCTGTATTCAGACGGAAATGTCCGCATGATGGCAGTCTACTCAGACGGAAATGTCCGCATGATGGCAGTCTGTATTCTGACGGAAATATCCGCATGATGGCAGTCTGTATTCAGACGGAAATGTCCACATGATGGGAGTCTGTACTCAGACGGAAATGTCCGCATGATGGCAGTCTGTACTCAGACGGAAATGTCCGCATGATGGCAGTCTGTATTCAGACGGAAATATCCGCATGATGGCAGTCTGTATTCAGACGGAAATGTCCGCATGATGGCAGTCTACTCAGACGGAAATGTCTGCATGATGGCAGTCTACTCAGACGGAAAGATCCGCATGATGGCAGTCTGTATTCAGACGGAAATGTCCGCATGATGGGAGTCTGTACTCAGACGGAAATGTCCGCATGATGGCAGTCTACTCAGACGGAAATGTCCGCATGATGGCAGTCTGTATTCAGACGGAAATGTCCGCATGATGGCAGTCTGTATTCAGACGGAAATGCCCGCATGATGGCAGTCTGTATTCAGACGGAAATGTCCGCATGATGGCAGTCTGTATTCAGACGGAAATGTCCGCATGATGGCAGTCTGTACTCAGACGGAAATCCCCACATGATGGCAGTCTGTACTCAGACGGAAATGTCCGCATGATGGCAGTCTGTACTTAGACGGAAATGCCCGCATGATGGCAGTCGGTATTCAGACGGAAATCCCCGCATGATGGCAGTCTGTATTCAGACGGAAATGTCCGCATGATGGCAGTCTGTATTCAGACGGAAATGTCCGCATGATGGCAGTCTGTATTCAGACGGAAATGCCGCATGATGGCAGCTGTACTCAGACGGAAATGTCCGCATGATGGCAGTCTGTATTCAGACGGAAATGTCCGCATGATGGCAGTCTGTATTCAGACGGAAATGTCCGCATGATGGCAGTCTACTCAGACGGAAATGTCCGCATGATGGCAGTCTGTATTCTGACGGAAATATCCGCATGATGGCAGTCTGTATTCAGACGGAAATGTCCGCATGATGGGAGTCTGTACTCAGACGGAAATGTCCGCATGATGGCAGTCTGTATTCAGACGGAAATGTCCGCATGATGGCAGTCTGTATTCAGACGGAAATGCCCGCATGATGGCAGCCTGTACTCAGACGGAAATGTCCGCATGATGGCAGTCTGTATTCAGACGGAAATATCCGCATGATGGCAGTCTGTATTCAGACGGAAATGTCCGCATGATGGCAGTCTACTCAGACGGAAATGTCTGCATGATGGCAGTCTACTCAGACGGAAAGATCCGCATGATGGCAGTCTGTATTTAGACGGAAATGTCCGCATGATGGGAGTCTGTACTCAGACGGAAATGTCCGCATGATGGCAGTCTACTCAGACGGAAATGTCCGCATGATGGCAGTCTGTATTCAGACGGAAATGCCCGCATGATGGCAGTCTGTATTCAGACGGAAATGTCCGCATGATGGCAGTCTGTATTCAGACGGAAATGTCCGCATGATGGCAGTCTGTATTCAGACGGAAATGTCCGCATGATGGCAGTCTGTATTCAGACGGAAATGTCCGCATGATGGCAGTCTGTATTCAGACGGAAATGTCCGCATGATGGCAGTCTACTCAGACGGAAATGTCCGCATGATGGCAGTCTGTATTCTGACGGAAATATCCGCATGATGGCAGTCTGTATTCAGACGGAAATGTCCACATGATGGGAGTCTGTACTCAGACGGAAATGTCCGCATGATGGCAGTCTGTACTCAGACGGAAATGTCCGCATGATGGCAGTCTGTATTCAGACGGAAATATCCGCATGATGGCAGTCTGTATTCAGACGGAAATGTCCGCATGATGGCAGTCTACTCAGACGGAAATGTCTGCATGATGGCAGTCTACTCAGACGGAAAGATCCGCATGATGGCAGTCTGTATTCAGACGGAAATGTCCGCATGATGGGAGTCTGTACTCAGACGGAAAATGTCCGCATGATGGCAGTCTACTCAGACGGAAATGTCCGCATGATGGCAGTCTGTATTCAGACGGAAATGTCCGCATGATGGCAGTCTGTATTCAGACGGAAATGCCCGCATGATGGCAGTCTGTATTCAGACGGAAATGTCCGCATGATGGCAGTCTGTATTCAGACGGAAATGTCCGCATGATGGCAGTCTGTACTCAGACGGAAATCCCCACATGATGGCAGTCTGTACTCAGACGGAAATGTCCGCATGATGGCAGTCTGTACTTAGACGGAAATGCCCGCATGATGGCAGTCGGTATTCAGACGGAAATCCCCGCATGATGGCAGTCTGTATTCAGACGGAAATGTCCGCATGATGGCAGTCTGTATTCAGACGGAAATGTCCGCATGATGGCAGTCTGTATTCAGACGGAAATGCCCGCATGATGGCAGCCTGTACTCAGACGGAAATGTCCGCATGATGGCAGTCTGTATTCAGACGGAAATATCCGCATGATGGCAGTCTACTCAGACGGAAATGTCCGCATGATGGCAGTCTGTATTCAGACGGAAATGTCCGCATGATGGCAGTCTGTATTCAGACGGAAATGCCCGCATGATGGCAGTCTGTATTCAGACGGAAATGTCCGCATGATGGCAGTCTGTATTCAGACGGAAATGTCCGCATGATGGCAGTCTGTACTCAGACGGAAATCCCCACATGATGGCAGTCTGTACTCAGACGGAAATGTCCGCATGATGGCAGTCTGTACTTAGACGGAAATGCCCGCATGATGGCAGTCGGTATTCAGACGGAAATCCCCACATGATGGGAGTCTGTACTCAGACGGAAATGTCCGCATGATGGCAGTCTGTATTCAGACGGAAATGTCCGCATGATGGCAGTCTGTACTCAGACGGAAATGCCCGCATGATGGCAGCCTGTACTCAGACGGAAATGTCCGCATGATGGCAGTCTGTATTCAGACGGAAATATCCGCATGATGGCAGTCTGTATTCAGACGGAAATGTCCGCATGATGGCAGTCTACTCAGACGGAAATGTCTGCATGATGGCAGTCTACTCAGACGGAAAGATCCGCATGATGGCAGTCTGTATTCAGACGGAAATGTCCGCATGATGGGAGTCTGTACTCAGACGGAAATGTCCGCATGATGGCAGTCTACTCAGACGGAAATGTCCGCATGATGGCAGTCTGTATTCAGACGGAAATGCCCGCATGATGGCAGTCTGTATTCAGACGGAAATGTCCGCATGATGGCAGTCTGTATTCAGACGGAAATGTCCGCATGATGGCAGTCTGTATTCAGACGGAAATGTCCGCATGATGGCAGTCTGTATTCAGACGGAAATGTCCGCATGATGGCAGTCTGTATTCAGACGGAAATGTCCGCATGATGGCAGTCTACTCAGACGGAAATGTCCGCATGATGGCAGTCTGTATTCTGACGGAAATATCCGCATGATGGCAGTCTGTATTCAGACGGAAATGTCCACATGATGGGAGTCTGTACTCAGACGGAAATGTCCGCATGATGGCAGTCTGTACTCAGACGGAAATGTCCGCATGATGGCAGTCTGTATTCAGACGGAAATATCCGCATGATGGCAGTCTGTATTCAGACGGAAATGTCCGCATGATGGCAGTCTACTCAGACGGAAATGTCTGCATGATGGCAGTCTACTCAGACGGAAAGATCCGCATGATGGCAGTCTGTATTCAGACGGAAATGTCCGCATGATGGGAGTCTGTACTCAGACGGAAATGTCCGCATGATGGCAGTCTGTATTCAGACGGAAATGCCAGCATGATGGCAGTCTGTATTCAGACGGAAATGTCCGCATGATGGCAGTCTGTATTCAGACGGAAATGTCCGCATGATGGCAGTCTGTACTCAGACGGAAATCCCCACATGATGGCAGTCTGTACTCAGACGGAAATGTCCGCATGATGGCAGTCTGTACTTAGACGGAAATGCCCGCATGATGGCAGTCGGTATTCAGACGGAAATCCCCGCATGATGGCAGTCTGTATTCAGACGGAAATGTCCGCATGATGGCAGTCTACTCAGACGGAAATGTCCGCATGACGGCAGTCTGTATTCAGACGGAAATGTCCGCATGATGGGAGTCTGTACTCAGACGGAAATGTCCGCATGATGGCAGTCTACTCAGACGGAAATGTCCGCATGATGGCAGTCTGTATTCAGACGGAAATGTCCGCATGATGGCAGTCTGTATTCAGACGGAAATCCCCGCATGATGGCAGTCTGTACTCAGACGGAAATGCCCGCATGATGGCAGTCTGTACTCAGACGGAAATGTCCGCATGATGGCAGTCTGTATTCAGACGGAAATGTCCGCATGATGGCAGTCCGTATTCAGACGGAAATGTCCGCATGATGGGAGTCTGTATTCAGACGGAAATGTCCGCATGATGGCAGTCTGTATTCAGACGGAAATGTCCGCATGATGGCAGTCTGTACTCAGACGGAAATGCCCGCATGATGGCAGTCTGTACTCAGACGGAAATGCCCGCAGGATGGCAGTCTGTATTCAGACGGAAATGCCCGCATGATGGCAGTCTGTATTCAGACGGAAATGCCCGCATGATGGCAGTCTGTATTCAGACGGAAATGCCCGCATGATGGCAGTCTGTATTCAGACGGAAATGTCCGCATGATGGCAGTCTGTATTCAGACGGAAATGTCCGCATGATGGCAGTCTGTACTCAGACGGAAATGTTCGCATGATGGCAGTCTGTACTCAGACGGAAATCCCCGCATGATGGCAGTCTGTACTCAGACGGAAATCCCCGCATGATGGCAGTCTGTAATCAGACGGAAATGCCCGCAGGATGGCAGTCTGTACTCAGACGGAAATGCCCGCAGGATGGCAGTCTGTACTCAGACGGAAATGCCCGCAGGAGGGCAGTCTGTACTCAGACGGAAATGCCCGAAGGATGGCAGTCTGTATTCAGACGGAAATGCCCGCATGATGGCAGTCTGTATTCAGACGGAAATGTCCGCATGATGGCAGTCTGTATTCAGACGGAAATGTCCGCATGATGGCAGTCTGTATTCAGACGGAAATGTCCGCATGATGGCAGTCTGTATTCAGACGGAAATGTCCGCATGATGGCAGTCTGTATTCAGACGGAAATGTCCGCATGATGGCAGTCTGTACTCAGACGGAAATGTTCGCATGATGGCAGTCTGTACTCAGACGGAAATCCCCGCATGATGGCAGTCTGTACTCAGACGGAAATCCCCACATGATGGCAGTCTGTACTCAGACGGAAATGTCCGCATGATGGCAGTCTGTACTTAGACGGAAATGCCCGCATGATGGCAGTCGGTATTCAGACGGAAATCCCCGCATGATGGCAGTCTGTATTCAGACGGAAATGTCCGCATGATGGCAGTCTACTCAGACGGAAATGTCCGCATGACGGCAGTCTGTATTCAGACGGAAATGTCCGCATGATGGGAGTCTGTACTCAGACGGAAATGTCCGCATGATGGCAGTCTACTCAGACGGAAATGTCCGCATGATGGCAGTCTGTATTCAGACGGAAATGTCCGCATGATGGCAGTCTGTATTCAGACGGAAATGCCCGCATGATGGCAGTCTGTACTCAGACGGAAATGCCCGCATGATGGCAGTCTGTACTCAGACGGAAATGTCCGCATGATGGCAGTCTGTATTCAGACGGAAATGTCCACATGATGGCAGTCTGTATTCAGACGGAAATGTCCGCATGATGGCAGTCTGTATTCAGACGGAAATGCCCGCATGATGGCAGCCTGTACTCAGACGGAAATGTCCGCATGATGGCAGTCTGTATTCAGACGGAAATATCCGCATGATGGCAGTCTGTATTCAGACGGAAATGTCCGCATGATGGCAGTCTACTCAGACGGAAATGTCTGCATGATGGCAGTCTACTCAGACGGAAAGATCCGCATGATGGCAGTCTGTATTCAGACGGAAATGTCCGCATGATGGGAGTCTGTACTCAGACGGAAATGTCCGCATGATGGCAGTCTACTCAGACGGAAATGTCCGCATGATGGCAGTCTGTATTCAGACGGAAATGCCCGCATGATGGCAGTCTGTATTCAGACGGAAATGTCCGCATGATGGCAGTCTGTATTCAGACGGAAATGTCCGCATGATGGCAGTCTGTATTCAGACGGAAATGTCCGCATGATGGCAGTCTGTATTCAGACGGAAATGTCCGCATGATGGCAGTCTGTATTCAGACGGAAATGTCCGCATGATGGCAGTCTACTCAGACGGAAATGTCCGCATGATGGCAGTCTGTATTCTGACGGAAATATCCGCATGATGGCAGTCTGTATTCAGACGGAAATGTCCACATGATGGGAGTCTGTACTCAGACGGAAATGTCCGCATGATGGCAGTCTGTACTCAGACGGAAATGTCCGCATAATGGCAGTCTGTATTCAGACGGAAATATCCGCATGATGGCAGTCTGTATTCAGACGGAAATGTCCGCATGATGGCAGTCTACTCAGACGGAAATGTCTGCATGATGGCAGTCTACTCAGACGGAAAGATCCGCATGATGGCAGTCTGTATTCAGACGGAAATGTCCGCATGATGGGAGTCTGTACTCAGACGGAAATGTCCGCATGATGGCAGTCTACTCAGACGGAAATGTCCGCATGATGGCAGTCTGTATTCAGACGGAAATGTCCGCATGATGGCAGTCTGTATTCAGACGGAAATGCCAGCATGATGGCAGTCTGTATTCAGACGGAAATGTCCGCATGATGGCAGTCTGTATTCAGACGGAAATGTCCGCATGATGGCAGTCTGTACTCAGACGGAAATCCCCACATGATGGCAGTCTGTACTCAGACGGAAATGTCCGCATGATGACAGTCTGTACTTAGACGGAAATGCCCGCATGATGGCAGTCGGTATTCAGACGGAAATCCCCGCATGATGGCAGTCTGTATTCAGACGGAAATGTCCGCATGATGGCAGTCTACTCAGACGGAAATGTCCGCATGACGGCAGTCTGTATTCAGACGGAAATGTCCGCATGATGGGAGTCTGTACTCAGACGGAAATGTCCGCATGATGGCAGTCTACTCAGACGGAAATGTCCGCATGATGGCAGTCTGTATTCAGACGGAAATGTCCGCATGATGGCAGTCTGTATTCAGACGGAAATGCCCGCATGATGGCAGTCTGTACTCAGACGGAAATGCCCGCATGATGGCAGTCTGTACTCAGACGGAAATGTCCGCATGATGGCAGTCTGTATTCAGACGGAAATGTCCGCATGATGGCAGTCCGTATTCAGACGGAAATGTCCGCATGATGGGAGTCTGTATTCAGACGGAAATGTCCGCATGATGGCAGTCTGTATTCAGACGGAAATGTCCGCATGATGGCAGTCTGTACTCAGACGGAAATGCCCGCATGATGGCAGTCTGTACTCAGACGGAAATGCCCGCAGGATGGCAGTCTGTATTCAGACGGAAATGCCCGCATGATGGCAGTCTGTATTCAGACGGAAATGCCCGCATGATGGCAGTCTGTATTCAGACGGAAATGCCCGCATGATGGCAGTCTGTATTCAGACGGAAATGTCCGCATGATGGCAGTCTGTATTCAGACGGAAATGTCCGCATGATGGCAGTCTGTACTCAGACGGAAATGTTCGCATGATGGCAGTCTGTACTCAGACGGAAATCCCCGCATGATGGCAGTCTGTACTCAGACGGAAATCCCCGCATGATGGCAGTCTGTAATCAGACGGAAATGCCCGCAGGATGGCAGTCTGTACTCAGACGGAAATGCCCGCAGGATGGCAGTCTGTACTCAGACGGAAATGCCCGCAGGAGGGCAGTCTGTACTCAGACGGAAATGCCCGAAGGATGGCAGTCTGTATTCAGACGGAAATGCCCGCATGATGGCAGTCTGTATTCAGACGGAAATGTCCGCATGATGGCAGTCTGTATTCAGACGGAAATGTCCGCATGATGGCAGTCTGTATTCAGACGGAAATGTCCGCATGATGGCAGTCTGTATTCAGACGGAAATGTCCGCATGATGGCAGTCTGTATTCAGACGGAAATGTCCGCATGATGGCAGTCTGTACTCAGACGGAAATGTTCGCATGATGGCAGTCTGTACTCAGACGGAAATCCCCGCATGATGGCAGTCTGTACTCAGACGGAAATCCCCACATGATGGCAGTCTGTACTCAGACGGAAATGTCCGCATGATGGCAGTCTGTACTTAGACGGAAATGCCCGCATGATGGCAGTCGGTATTCAGACGGAAATCCCCGCATGATGGCAGTCTGTATTCAGACGGAAATGTCCGCATGATGGCAGTCTACTCAGACGGAAATGTCCGCATGACGGCAGTCTGTATTCAGACGGAAATGTCCGCATGATGGGAGTCTGTACTCAGACGGAAATGTCCGCATGATGGCAGTCTACTCAGACAGAAATGTCCGCATGATGGCAGTCTGTATTCAGACGGAAATGTCCGCATGATGGCAGTCTGTATTCAGACGGAAATGCCCGCATGATGGCAGTCTGTACTCAGACGGAAATGCCCGCATGATGGCAGTCTGTACTCAGACGGAAATGTCCGCATGATGGCAGTCTGTATTCAGACGGAAATGTCCGCATGATGGCAGTCCGTATTCAGACGGAAATGTCCGCATGATGGGAGTCTGTATTCAGACGGAAATGTCCGCATGATGGCAGTCTGTACTCAGACGGAAATCCCCGCATGATGGCAGTCTGTATTCAGACGGAAATGTCCGCATGATGGCAGTCTGTACTCAGACGGAAATGCCCGCAGGATGGCAGTCTGTACTCAGACCGAAATGCCCGCATGATGGCAGTCTGTACTCAGACGGAAATGCCCGCAGGATGGCAGTCTGTATTCAGACGGAAATGCCCGCATGATGGCAGTCTGTATTCAGACGGAAATGCCCGCATGGTGGCAGTCTGTATTCAGACGGAAATGCCCGCATGATGGCAGTCTGTATTCAGACGGAAATGTCCGCATGATGGCAGTCTGTATTCAGACGGAAATGTCCGCATGATGGCAGTCTGTACTCAGACGGAAATGCCCGCAGGATGGAAGTCTGTACTCAGACGGAAATGCCCGCAGGATGGCAGTCTGTACTCAGACGGAAATCCCCGCATGATGGCAGTCTGTACTCAGACGGAAATCCCCGCATGATGGCAGTCTGTAATCAGACGGAAATGCCCGCAGGATGGCAGTCTGTACTCAGACGGAAATGCCCGCAGGATGGCAGTCTGTACTCAGACGGAAATGCCCGCAGGAGGGCAGTCTGTACTCAGACGGAAATGCCCGCAGGATGGCAGTCTTTATTCAGACGGAAATGCCCGCATGATGGCAGTCTGTATTCAGACGGAAATGTCCGCATGATGGCAGTCTGTATTCAGACGGAAATGTCCGCATGATGGCAGTCTGTATTCAGACGGAAATGTCCGCATGATGGCAGTCTGTATTCAGACGGAAATGTCCGCATGATGGCAGTCTGTATTCAGACGGAAAGATCCGCATGATGGCAGTCTGTATTCAGACGGAAATGTCCGCATGATGGCAGTCTGTACTCAGACGGAAATGTTCGCATGATGGCAGTCTGTACTCAGACGGAAATCCCCGCATGATGGCAGTCTGTACTCAGACGGAAATGCCCGCAGGATGGCAGTCTGTACTCAGACGGAAATCCCCGCATGATGGCAGTCTGTACTCAGACGGAAATGCCCGCAGGATGGCAGTCTGTACTCAGACGGAAATCCCCGCATGATGGCAGTCTGTACTCAGACGGAAATCCCCGCATGATGGCAGTCTGTACTCAGACGGAAATGTCCGCATGATGGCAGTCTGTACTCAGACGGAAATGCCCGCAGGATGGCAGTCTGTACTCAGACGGAAATGCCCGCAGGATGGCAGTCTGTATTCAGACGGAAATGTCCGCATGATAGCAGTCTGTATTCAGACGGAAATGTCCGCATGATGGCAGTCTGTATTCAGACGGAAATGTCCGCATGATGGCAGTCTGTATTCAGACGGAAATGTCCGCATGATCGCAGTCTGTACTCAGACGGAAATGTTCGCATGATGGCAGTCTGTACTCAGACGGAAATCCCCGCATGATGGCAGTCTGTACTCAGACGGAAATGTCCGCATGATGGCAGTCTGTACTCAGACGGAAATGTCCGCATGATGGCAGTCTGTACTCAGACGGAAATGCCCGCAGGATGGAAGTCTGTACTCAGACGGAAATGCCCGCAGGATGGCAGTCTGTACTCAGACGGAAATCCCCGCATGATGGCAGTCTGTACTCAGACGGAAATCCCCGCATGATGGCAGTCTGTACTCAGACGGAAATGTCCGCATGATGGCAGTCTGTACTCAGACGGAAATGCCCGCAGGATGGCAGTCTGTACTCAGACGGAAATGCCCGCAGGATGGCAGTCTGTATTCAGACGGAAATGTCCGCATGATAGCAGTCTGTATTCAGACGGAAATGTCTGCATGATGGCAGTCTGTATTCAGACGGAAATGCCCGCAGGATGGCAGTCTCTACTCAGACGGAAATGTCTGAGACATTTTCGTTACAGACCAAAGCTTGTAAACAAAACCTTTTTACTAAAGATCTCTTCAGTCATTGGCTAGGAATTATGACATCGGGCCAACACAACGAGAGAAGAAATAGTGGGAATCTAGAAAAAATCTATACAAAACAAAAATTAGCACAGCTTATACTACGTGGGAGAGGCATATTAATATTAAACGGAATGTTAAGGACAACCCTTAACTTTCTGTTCTTGTTCATTCTCGCTGTAGATTAGTATCTGCCTTCATCTCAGGCGCCCTTCCCCGCCTGCAGCCTGCAGCTGCCTGGTCTCGCCGACAATCCAGGCAAGGCGCTGGGTCATCTCAAACAGACCTAATATTAGGGTGTTGATGTTTTGGTGGCAGGAAGCTTGACAGCCTGACCCCTGCTGCCCTCTTGTGGCTCAAGATGGAAGCAAACCCTGTGCATGATTCCTCTCTGCTGATTATGTTTTAGTCTAAGTTTGAACCTGAAACTCTGAAAGATCTGTGTTTTCTGTTGAAACAGTCTGTAAAGATTTTGCACCTGCTTCAGAACTTCTTGGCATTGTCAGATTCCTCTATATACACACCTATATGCTATGAGCACTCCTATAAATAAATCCTACCACGACTGGAGAATGAAGAGCTTCATTTCAATTGAAAACCTATACATTCACAGCAACATTTCATCATTCAGTCAGCTCCAGGAACAATACAGCTTACCACATTCACACTTTTTTTGTTATTTACAGGTCAACCACTATATCCAATCAAAAATCCAGAATTTAAGGAGTCATCCAATAGTGCATGAAATTCTTGATGTGCTAAAGGGCCCTCCAGAATCCAGGCATCTCATTTCTAAAATGGTGCATCTGTTTGACAATTCTATTATAGTAAATACTGTAAAGATCAGAGATGCTTGGAAGGAGGAGCTTTGCATTGGGATATCTGACTTGATGTGGGATAAGTGCTTTTCCGAGATTCATTCTTGCTCTATTAACACTATGCATCAACTAATTCTCTTTAAAACAGCCCATCGTTTGTACTATTTCAAAGCTAAGTTGCACTGCATTTATCCCTCAGTTTCTCCCTTTTGTGATAGACGTAAAGTATCAGTGGGGACACTGTCTCATACTTCCTGGTTCTGCCCTTCTCTAACTGGATATTGGTCTAAAATTTTCAACTGGTTCACTAAGGCCTATAAGAAAACTCTCCACCCTGAGTCCGGACTTGCCATTTATGGCTGTTCACAGATAATTAAGAATACCCTGCAGCAATGGAATGACCACTGGAACTGGGGATGATAGTTGCCAAAAGACTAATCCTTCATGAATGGAACATCAAACAATGGATAACTGAAATGCTTTCCATTGTACAAAAAGAAAGACTCAGATCTTCAAGAACCTGTTCAATGACCACTTTTTCAGATATCTGGGAACCTTTTATCTCTCATCTGGAAGTGGTGAGACTGGAATGAAGTCAAAAGATTTAAGGAAGAAAAGGAAAAACAAAAAACAAGGAAGGAAGGGAGGAAAAGTAAAACCCCTCACTGATTTGATCCTGTCTCCCTTATGCATATATTGTCCATTTACCTTTTCTGGCATAATGTTTTGAACACATCTGAGCCTTTTCTTGTTCTTGTTGTAAATGAAAAATAAAAATAATAATGACAAAAGAAAGCGTTGCAAAAATCAGAGCTGCTGTTTGTTATCTGTTGTGCAAGAAACCCCTGCAGGTTGTTGTACCTTTTCCACTGCAAAGGTCCGGATCACATACTCTGAGAGCAGCTGCGTCTCAATCAGCGTCACTTTCATGTCTCCATAGATCTCTGAGTCATCAGGCCAGTACTTACAGCACTTCACCTACAAACACACACAAACATCACAATACACAGACACAAAACACACACAGTGTTTTATTTTGTATTAATCCACATTATATTGAGTTTATTTAGAAATAAACTCATCAAATTAACAAAAACACAAAGGCAGCTGATATTAACACCCCCCCCCCCCCCCCCCCCCCCCAAAAAAAAAAAAAAAAAAAATCAAACTTGAGCTAATTACACTGTTGCTACGACAACAGTCAGGTGCCAGAGGCAAAGCAGGGAGAAAGTGTGACTGGGAAAGAAAGCAGTGGATAATCAGCTAGATCTGTCCCACAATCCCTCTTTGTAGAGGAGGGGGGCAGGTCTCCGGTGCCTTGTGGGTAATGACGGCTGGGACTGTAAATGCACCCACAGCTGTGTGTTTGATCTTGGGTGAAATCCTCCCATTTCAGGAGGAAACAACAGGGTTTTATCGTCATATCATTGTCGCTGAGCTGGTCTGCTGATTCCACCTAAGCTCCTCCACCCACAAATCTGTAGCATACCCATCAAGAGGAAGGATGCTTGACAACTGAACAGAGGATGTGAAGGCTGCCGCTCAGAATAGAAAGTCATTAAAGTGAACAGGTTCTTCTTCAGGAGAGTAGGAAGATGGGGTGTTCACTGAGCAGCGGTGAATATAGTAATTGGGCTAGAAGAGGAGCAGAATTCCTCAGGGAGCAGATCTGTGCTTAGCAGGAACTCTCTAATGAGCAGGTCTTCTGAGCATGCTCAGAGTGATTCCTCCGACTCGCTGAGAACATCCTGTCAGTCCACTGAGCTGTTGACAAACAGCAGGACGTTTTGTCATCCAGACCACGTCTTCACTGATCTCCTGATCTCTCCTTCAAACCCAGGGTCTATGGTCTGTCACCTCAGAATCTTTACATGTGTGTTCTGAGCACGCGTCAGGGCTACTTCAAGCTGCAATACAGTTAAGGGGAAACTGAGACTAGTTAGCAGTGCTAGTGAGAGCCTGAGCTTCAACAAGAAAAACCTGGGTAGCTGCAGGATCTTACACCAGACAGGTGCACTCTGGAAAACGAAGTCTCGGTTTCAGCCACATGGTCTCAAAAATCACCCTACATTTGTGTGTGTTTTTGTGGACTCACCCTGCCGACCTCCACCAGGTTGGTTACCATGACAATGGCTGCAGAGTTCTCCTGCCAAACCATCTTCCAGAAGTCGTATGCTGTCTCCTGCATGGGACCTGACATAAACACAAATAGGTTTGTGCCTCCTGTTTTCTGAGCACCTGAGCAGAGATGTCTGCTCACCTTTGCACGAACAGTATGCGTGACAAAATGAAATGTGTGTTTTATGTATGAGCGTGTGTGTGAGCTGTGTGTAGTATGTACGTGTTGAAATGTTTGTATGTGAAGATTTTTGGGGCCAAAGGGTGTGTTTGAAATATCTGAGTGTGTGGACAGGCCCCGCCTTTTATAGGGATATTGTGCCACCATATTGCAAGCAAAATTCACACTTTTGAAAATGTAAAGATTTATGAAAAAAACTTCATAATTTGCAAATTAAAAATCTTTAATATTTACTTTCAAAAAAAATTTTTGGCTTTCAAAAAATATTCTTGTGTTTGCAAACTTTTTTGTTTGCGTTCAAAAGCTACTTGCTTTAGTAATTCAAATGTTTTCAGATGCGTTGTTTCTCATCTCTCTTTTGTCCCATCATTGATTTTGAGTTCTTGAGTTTCAGCCAATAACAGCCAATAACAGAAATTGGGTTCATGCTGATTGGTCTAGATTCTAGCCAATCAAGTGTCTCTGCCTCGCACAGACGGTGCTCAGAGGCAGAAATGGACTTTGGACTTCGTATCAGTTCTGTTCAACTGGGATTCTGCAGTTTTCAACCATTCTGGCCCGTTTCTCTTTGAGCAGAACTCAGAATAAGCAGAGAAGCCAAAATACTGTATGTCTTCCAATAATCGCAAATAGACACTGGTCTCCAATAAAAGCCGGATCTAATAGGTGTTAGTTGTATTAGAGCCGGTTCCTAATAGCGGCCGGGCTCCATGTCTGAACTGCACTGCCGCATGCAGGCAGAGGGTGGGGGCTGGGTGTCTGTAGCATTCAACTAGTGCAGCTTGGATCACAACATTTTGGCTCATTCCATTTAGTTTAAACTTTTGGAATATACCAAAGAACATTCTGGTGAGGAATGTGAACCACATTTTGGGATGAATCCTAAACATATCAGAGAATGTTGCAAGCAAATGGAGAAAGGAGCAAAGATGGCTACAGAAAGAAAAGGAGCAAACTGATTTCCTGGTGTTTATGGTGGATTAATCCCTGGATTCTCCTAAACTTCATTCATTTTCTTAGCCCACTGGATCCCTTTCGGGGCAGCGAGATTTCTGGAACCGTCTAGTCTGCTGCTGTTGGAGTAAGGGGGTACACTTTAGAGCTGGAGCTCTACCGGGGAGGAGCTGGTAGCCACACAAAGAGCTGGCGCAGGATGGTAAAGCAGTCTGCTCGGGCCTCCTGAAATTCAGTTTCATCGTCGCCTCAAAAAAGATATCCTCATTTTATTCTTCGGGTTAATGCGGGAAAGAAAGCCATCAAACTCCATAAGAGAGAGAGAGGAAACACCAGGAAGCAGCCGTTCGGACACACTGGAGAGATGCTCTGGTAGCTTGTTGTAGATTCTAAATGTTTTCATGAACCCAAACATTGATCACTGATGATCATGATGACTGATGTTTTTGTAGAACTTTTCAAAATAAATCAACCCGATCTCTTAACATCATCCATGTCTTTCGTGTTTTGTAAATGAGATAAACACAGACATTAGCTGACAGGATAAAAACATTAGCTGCTAGCTCCATATAGCTAACAGGATAAAAACATTAGCTGCTAGCTCCGTGTAGCTAACATGCTAAAAACATTAGCTGCTAGCTCCATGTAGCTACCAGGATAAAAACATTAGCTGCTAGCTTCATGTAGCCAACATGCTAAAAACGTCAGTTGTTAGATCCATTTAGTTAATATGCTAAAAACCTTAGTTGCTAGCTCCATGAAGCTAACAGGCTAAAAACATTAGCTGCTAGCTCCGTGTAGCTAACATGCTAAAAACGTCAGTTGTTAGATCCATTTAGCTAATATGCTAAAAACTTTAGCTGCTAGCTCCATGTAGCTACCAGGATAAAAACATTAGCTGCTAGCTTCATGTAGCCAACATGCTAAAAATGTCAGTTGTTAGATCCATTTAGCTAATATGCTAAAAAATTTAGCTGCTAGCTCCATGTAGCTAACAGGCTAAAAACATTAGCTGCTAGCTCCATGTAGCTAAGAGGATAAAAACATTAGCTGCTAGCTCCATGTAGCTAACAGGATAAAAACATTAGTTGCTTGCTCAGTGTAGCTAACATGCTGAAAACATTAGCTGCTAGCTCTCTGTAGCTAACATGCTAAAACATTAGCTGCTAGCTCCATGTAGCTAAGAGGATAAAAACATTAGCTGCTAGCTCTATGTAGCTAACAGGATAAAAACATTAACTGCTAGCTCCGTGTAGCTGAGAGTATAAAAACATTAGCTGCTAGCTCCATGTAACTAACAGGCTAAAAACATTAGCTGCTAGCTCTATGTAGCTAAGAGGATAAAAACATTAGCTGCTAGGTCCGTGTAGGTAGCAGGATAAAAACATTAGCTGCTAGCTCCGTGTAGCTAACAGGATAAAAACATTAGCTGCTAGCTCCGTGTAGCTGAGAGGATAAAAACATTAGCTGCTAGCTCCGTGTAGCTAACAGGATAAAAACATTAGCGGCTAGCTCTGTTTAGCTACCAGGATAAAAAACATTAGCTGCTAGCTCCGTGTAGCTAACATGCTAAAAACATTAGCTGCTAGCTTCGTGTAGCTAACAGGATAAAAACATTAGCTGCTAGCTCCGTGTAGCTGAGAGGATAAAAACATTAGCTGCTAGCTCCGTGTAGCTAACAGGATAAAAACATTAGCGGCTAGCTCTGTTTAGCTACCAGGATAAAAAAACATTAGCTGCTAGCTCCGTGTAGCTAACATGCTAAAAACATTAGCTGCTAGCTTCATGTAGCTAACAGGATAAAATTATTAGCTGCTAGCTTCATTAATCAATTCCGGGGTGAATTCTACACAGCAGCGAGGCTGCAGAAAGAAGGCAAACGCAAAAATAGTTTTTGAAAGTAAATAAAAAGTTTGAAAACGCAAAAATAGAAAGATAAAAAGACTAGATGAGTCATAAACTGGCATCAGTGCAATCAGACAGAAATAAACAAGTGGGGTAATTTTAAAATAAAGTGTCTTTTATGATGATAAAAAGACCAAATTAGTAAAGCGCATGCGTCAACTGCAGCACGGTCAGTGTGTGCGGGGCTGTGGAAGGGAGGGGCTGCAGCCTCACCCTCCGCTGTCTTGTGTATTTGAAGAGAAAACCTAGAAATTTACTGAAGAAACGTTGAAAACCCACACAGGAAAAGGTAATAAAAAGAACGTATAAAAAAAACAGTGTTTGATTTTTATCTGTAAATAAAATATTCAATATAATATATTCAATTTCTTTATTTTATGCACTTTCTTAAACTATATTATGCTGGTGAGGCACAGCCTTTAATTTTTCTTTAATAGTTCTAGTACATCACCTGTCCGTCCGTATTCTGACATAAGTCCAATGAGACGGCTGTGGCTGTGATACTGGGCTATAGAAATAAAATTGAATTGAATATATAAGTAGTTGCAAGCACTTCTAAAAAAGTTTTTAAAAATTAAGCATAGGACAGGAAGCAGAGAGGTCTGCACTTTAGTGTAGTGGTTAGCACTCTCCCGTCACAGCAAGAAGGCCTTGTTTCAAATCGTGGCTGAGAATTTCCTGTGTGGGGTTCACATGTTCTCCTGGGAACTCTGGACAACTCCCAGTCCAAAAACATGCTTCATAGGTTAGGGGGCTGCTCTACTTGGTTCCTAACTGGAGGTGTTAATGAGAGAGTGTTTAACTGCATGGCCCTGCAACAGAATAGCAATACGTACAGGGTGTATCCCCCAACAGTTGCAGGGATAGGCTCCAGCAACCCTGTGACCCAGAAAGGGATCAAGTGGGTTTAGACAATGGATGGAAGTATGAATGAACGAGAAGCAGACATTGACAGTATGCCTCAAAAAAGGAAGCCATCATGCTTTACTTTTCGGACTACATTTTTTCACGATGAAGTTTTAGTCACATCCATGTGGAGTCTGAAGTGCACAAATGCATCTTTAGGTACCAGCTCACTGGATAAGTCTCTCAGTTTTATGAAACCAGTCCTAGCTTCTAAATGCATGAACCAGTAACCCTGTCAAGGACATGGTGTTTTAGCCCAACCAATGCTCCATCACTCCTGCTTTTCAAACAAACAGCGCACGTGTTGGTTGTCTCTTGAGATTTTAAACTCTAAACAAATGCTTCAAGGTAATACATTCAGGGTCACTGTCATCATCAAAACTTTATGAGAGATACTTTTTCTCAGGAAATGTTTTCATGAATTAAAGCATTTTAACCGGTTTATTTGATGATAATGTGGTACATTTTTGGTTAATGTTTAATTTTGAGATTAATTAGTTGAGCTGCTTCCAGTGGTTCAATAATTAGATGAATGGAAAAACAGTAAAAACAACCGAGTGACACACAATTCAGAACCTTAGGAACATGCACATACAGCAGAGGAGGACCTCCTCACCTTGAGTGGCAATGTAGTGGTTGGGTCTGTGGTATCCCTGAGGAAATAAACAGTTACATCAATTAGCTGATGATGATACTGTTGTTGTGGAAACCAAGAGTTACTCACATCCACGTAGTTGGCGTTGATATAGTCTGAACCACTGTTGCCATCCTGATGCTGCAGGCGCACACGTGAGTGGTCATCTGACACACAACAATGCAAACACATTTTTTATGCTGAAAGGACACAGTGCAAAATAACTTAATGAATTAATGAATAAATTGTTGATAGGATCGTCAGGATTGCAACAAGCACAAGTACAGGTACAACAAAATATAATTGCTTAGAACATAAGTAAAGTTTAATTATCCTTAAAACAAATAAACAAAAAAAGCTGTGTTTAGGCATGTTCAGGAGGTAAAGGATACTTACAAGCGATGATGTTGCCATAGCGATTCTTCATTCGGTTTTCATCTCTTTTTGCTGAATCCCAAGGAGCCGACTGTCCCTCAAAAAAGCCCTGAGAACAAAGACAGAGTCAGAGAGCAGGTAAGTATGCAATAGATTAGCTACTCTGACTTGCATTTGTTGATAAAGGCTCAGATCACATCAATACTTTAGAGTTCTACTCCAGTCATCTTTTGATCTATTGTTAAAGCATTCCTAGTGGGTTGTTTTTTATTATGTTGATGCAGTTTTTAGGAAAAAAAAAACAGTGTTGTTTTTTAAGACATATATTCTGCAGAGCGGCAGGAGTATGGGGTAAGGAAGCTGTCAATATGAAATGTATTCATAAAGAAAAAGTTTTATTCATAAAGACAAAATTGTGCATAAATCAATACTTTGTTCACAAATTTGCAGACAAAATATAAATACATAATTTACTTTTACATTTCAACATTTTGAATACAATTAATCTCTGTTTTGAATATAACTTTTCTTTGTTGTGAATATGAATTTCTCCTGCTAAGAAAACTGTCAAAAATTCCTCACAGGGTCACAGGCATAAACATCAAGTCCTGGAACATTGATTGTTCACATTGCACATGTCAGTTATTATTATTTTTTAATTAAACTAAAATAAAATAGATTTTTAAAAAATGTTATTGATCCCATAACGGGAAATTTTCTTGATAGTCATAGTTCTTTTGAAAATTGAATAAAACCGACGCAGTGAAATGCAGTGATCTTTGGATGCATTTTGTGGTTGTCAGGCGACACCAGCTTATCCGTGCAAACAATGCAGCAGCGGATAGCTTCAGACCCAGAAGTGCTGGAAAACAGCCCAAAGGAGTAGCAGACACATCACTCCACTTATTCGGTATAAAGAAAATGTATAACTAGTTGACAATAAGAGGATAACAAAACAAATACAGCTAGGCTAATTTGGAACTAAGTATGCTAACTGACATGATTATATATATATATATATATATATATATATACTTTTCCCCCATCATGGAATGGAATGGAAATGGTTTATTTCAAGCAGTCAAAGCAAGAAAAAAGCACAAAACAATTCAATCAACAGAGGTTTATATCAATACAAAGACAAATCAATCCGGAGAATTAGATTTGAATTATAGATTGCTTGAAAGGAAATGGGAGGAAGCAAACTTTTGTCAGCCCAACCCAACTTTACTTTACCATTTTCTTTACATGAATTGTCATTATTATCATTTTTGCCTCAATAAGACAAAATCCAGTCATTAAGAATCCTTAAGTAGCAATAAATCTGTAACCCCCCCTTTTCCCCTGTCTTTTGTGCCCCCCCGACATCTCTCTCTCTTCTTCCCCCCTTTTTCCATCTGGTCCAACAAAACGAAGGATACAAACATAATGAATATCAATAAGGTTTAGTTTAAATTACAAAAGCGGTTTATACGAAGATACACCAATGTGTGTCCGATGATTTATAACCCCTGATTGTAACAGTAACATCTGTAAAACACAAGAGACTCTCAGCTCATATCTGTTTGCTCAGCTGTTGGACAGGACAAGTAAAAAAATGTGTACATTAAAAAATTCATTAAAATAAATCACATTTTGGAAAACAAAGTGGAATAAAATGATTAGAAACCAATTACTTAAATCATGTTTAATAATTTATTAAGTCATTTTATTGTTATTATTACATGGTACTGCTGTGAAATAAAAAAGTCCATATTCTGTCTGTTTTCCAAGGTTGGTATTCCCTCTTCGGCTGTCTGACTAATTATGGAAAGCCTTTTTACATGTATTAGATATCCTTGATATAGGGTGTTTTAAGCCTAACTAGTAATGCCAAAAGTACAACTAGTTAACTAGTGACAGAAAAAAATGGGAGGTAGTTAACTTGCAATGTTTAAAAGTGCTCACTGGTGAACTAGTGACAATCTAAAAAGGCCACTATTTAACTAGTTACATGCAGATTTTCTACTAGTTCACTAGTATGGGTCCTGTAAAGCTCACTAGTTAACTAATGTGACCAAAATATATTACTAGTGACATGCAAAATGTTAACTAGTCGACTAGTGAGACATACGTGAGTCTTACTAGTTAAATAGTGGGACAGAGAAATTGCAGTGCAAAGAGCCTACTAATTAACTAGTTGGAACACTATTTTTTACTAGTTAACTAGTGCATCCTTGTAAGAGTCACAAGCTAACTAGGGAAGAACTAAATGTTAGCTAGTTAACTACTGTTTCAGTATGCTAATGTGGAGGAATGCTGGAATTCAGGAAAAGTCCTCCTATTGGCTCTGCAGCAAAGCTCCAATCCTCTCAACTCAGGATTAACCCTTCCAGTACCAGTGCCCTTTTACTGTTGATAATTACAGTCCTGTGGTTTTTATTATTCTTTCAGAATAAAGAGAAATATGTGAACATTACATCATCATAAAAATAACTTCAACATAATGTCCTTGTAGCCAGATAAAAACAGAGGAGCAAACATTATTTAAAAAAAAATCCCAGATCTGCAAAGTAATGTTTGATTACTCACAAAATATAATCAATTATTCCTCTTCCCATTTCTAACATATTCTGAACATTTAGTGAAATTGTGTCCATAACCTCTAGTACAAGTTGCTACCAGACAAACAGACCCTGGTGAAAACAAAATCTTCTTGGCATAGGAATTGAAGAAAGGGGTTTTCTAAAAAACCTGTGCTCACTGGTCCATATAGTGACCATTTTAGGTATTACAACTATGCATACCTCAATAAAGTTCAGGAAATATGAATATATTATTGCTAAAAGATACTACATTTAAAAGAGAATTTTTAGAAAATGTTGAAAACCAACCATATATGCATTTTTAATTGAAAATCCCTCATAAATCACATCTCATGAATATTTGTAAGTGACAGAGTTTATCATACGCCTTGTTTTTTTGTCATTCGCTTTTGTCCTTCATTTCAGCTGCTTTACTCTCTCAAGATAACATTTCTGTTATAATAAAAACAAATCTTCGTCACAATTTCTGTTAATTCCCTGAGCAAAATCAGCAAAATGTCTGGTGAAGTGATGACAACAGACTGTTCCTCTGTGGAAACGAAAACAAAAAGATCACTGCCCCTTTAAAGCCTCAAACTCTGAAGAAGACCAATCAGGATTCCTGTCCCGCCTCTTTATTTGCAGACAAATTGTCACTATCTTACTAACTGACTCAAATGTGCGCACTAGTTAACTAGTTAGGTTTGTAAATTGCTACTAGCTAGCAAGGTGACTTCTAAAATGCTCACTAGTGAACATGAAGGAGCCAGAATGGCAGCTATTATACTAGTTAGCTCTAAAAATTGCAACAAGTCAACTAGCAAGAGCAAAAAAGCCTTCTAGTGAAGAAGTGAAGATACAATAGTATCACTAGTTAGCTTGTGAGACCCAAAAATATTACTAGTTAACTAGTTATTTGAAAAAATGTGTGCTAGTTTACTAGTTAAAGTATTTTAAGCTCTACATGTGAACTTCTAAAGCCAAAAAAAGCATACTAGATAACATTTCACAGCAACAAATGTGAACACAGAACTCTGAAATTCAGACTTTCAGAGATGGTAGAAGATCCCAGGTGCCAGTGATCATTTTCTTGAAATCATATTTGACTCTTCGATTTATTATTTTATTTGTTTGCTCAGACACTTTTCAAAGTCTTTCATGTTGTTGACAGCCAAAATTTTGGACCTGTCCGGTGGACCGAGTGGTTTAACAAAGATCCTGCAGCTCTTTACCCAAGTGTTGAATCTGCCTAAGCTACCTGAGAGTCTTGGCATGTTTGGCATTTTCAGCATTCCTTCTGGTCAGATGGTCATTCAGATAAACAGCAGATCCTTTCAGATTTTTCCTTTGCTTCATTTAAACCACTTTGTGTTTTTGATCCACAAACTTGATGATTGCTGGTTTATCAGTATCTTTTGTCCTGGAAAGCTGATCTCGATTGTATTTAGATCCAGAGAAATCCCTTTAGACTTCAGAAATGATTCCACTTGATGTTCCACAGTCTCACCAGGATCAGAACTGCTGATAGTCGCACTGCGATAGCGGCAGCTGCGTTAGCGGCAGCTGCGTTAGCCCTTGCCAGGGGTTTGATCTGTACTCCAGTGAGGATGACATTATTGAACATAGATTGTTGTTCCACCACGTCCACTTGTGTTTCCAGATTGCCTTCCCTGTTATCCCGTTGGTCATTCTGAGCTTGGAGTCGTCAGAACTCTTCCACTAGTTCCAGGAGATGAGCCAGTATGGTTTGGATGTCATCAAGCGCCTCTGTAATTTCGTCGTTGTCACTTGTCGCTTGTGTCTTCTTCAGGACCATGGTCAACTCTCTATTTTCCAGAACTACTGTTTTTTTGCAGTAACTGTGATATTTCAGTTTTACGTTTTGATGTTTTTTTTAAGTTTTAAGTTGCTTGAAGACGATGATCACCACCAGAGCTGCCATCAGGTATCAGGTGTTCGCTCTTTGACCAAGAACCGGAAAAAAATGAGAAAATGCCAAAAATGCTACAAAAAATTGCTATAAACGGCAAAAAGACATTTTTTTTATTGGGGTGAGCCTATAACAATGCACAGTGTGTCACAGAGGTCTGTTAGAGTCACACTTTGATCCACAGCGGCCAGTTGCACACACAGGTATGTGTGTTTGAGTGTGTGTGTAACTGAGGGTTCAGAGGTCAGGCTCCACACAAACACAAGCATGACTAATAGGAAAGAAAAAAAATGGAGGGTAAAAACAAATACGAGTTTGTGAGTATGTGTGTACATGTCTGTGTGGGAATTTTTGCATTTGTAATTTTTATATTTCTGTTGGTGTGAGAACATTTTAGGTGAAACCTTTTTCTTGTGCAACTGCTTGTGTGTGTAAATATTGTGTATGAATACCAACCAGTTTGGATGTAAATGTATGTGCTAATTTGTCTGAACAAATACACGGTGGCCTTAGCAGAGTACAAGGACAAGAGTCACATAAAAATGATTCAATTTTTAAAAAAACAGATCAACAAGATTGTCCCTTAAAATAGGTAAAAGTAACACGAATAACTGAAGCTTTAAAGGTCATGTATCATGCAACATCAACATTCTTAAGGTTTTAAGTGTATTAACATTAATTTCTCATGAAAAACAAAACCCAAAGTGGTATTTTGATCCATCTATCTCTGAACATTCCTCTAAAAACTTGCTCTCTGAGCAACAGCCCCTCCCACTCTACAAAAACAAGCAGTTCCTTCACATTGTGACATACAGACAAGTAAGAAAAGCCCCTTCGAAGAAGAGAGCGGTGCCAACACCCCCAGGCGAACACATACTTTCTAGCTTTCAAGTTAGCAGTGATCACTAAAACACTTTCATTTTATATGCACGATATCTACATCTTTGCAAAAGTTCAGATGTTTATTTTTTTGTGAAAGAATTGTAGAAATGCTGCTGAGGCCGGCCCTAGGAAATCAACCGTCATGAAATGGGCGGCACCCACAAGGAGTGACCGGTGGGGCCTCAGAGATTGAGGTGTCTTACCTCTGGGTAGAAAAAGAGCTAATGAAAATAGTTATTATTTCATTAAAAATGTGTTCTTTAGTGTGCTAAAGGTTTATCATATACATATATATATTTTACTCAGAAAGGCTTAAGAATAGCATGATTCTCTGGCTTCCTCCCACCATCCAAAAACATGATTCATAGGTTAATTGGTCAGTCTAAACTGACCCTAGGTGTGGATGTGTGTGTGCATGGGTTTGTGATTGTGGCCCTGCGACAGTCTGGCGACCTGTCCAGGATGCATCCTGCGTTCGCCCATGAGTGGCCGGGATAGGCTCCAGCAGCACTGTGACCCCGAAAGGGATAAAGGAGTTTAGAAAACGGATGGATGGATGGAAGAATTGTTTGTTCTAATTTGTTCATGTGGTTCATTTTTAGTAGAAAGAGAGATTCAGAGCAGAAGATATAATGGCTAATCATAAAGGAACCACAAATTTGATTAAACTTTCTTCACACAATGTAAATGGATTGCTCAGCCCAATCAAAAGAAACAAAATATTGACTAAAATGAGGACAAAAAGGTGGGGATATTATGTCCACAGGAGACACTACTAACAGAAAAAGAACACAATTTTTTTTTTAAAATGGTTATAGCCAAGTCTTTTCTGCATCTTATAAATCTGGGCATAGGAGGGGAGTAGCCGTATTGATTTCACAAGGAATCTCATTTGAGAAATAATCAGTTATTAGGGACAAAGAAGGGAGATTCCTCTTGGTTAGAAGGAGGCTAGAAGGAGAATTAATGACCCTTTTGAAAATCTATACACCTCCTGCATCAGATTGGTCAGTTTACAGACAGTTGTTTAACATGATGACATCAGAATCTGAAGGGTTTCTGATTGGAGGAGGGGACCTGAATCAAAGGCTAAATCAATGGTTAGATTTCACAAGGGGGAGGGCACTAAATAGGGCAATTAGTAAAAAATAAAAGGATTGATGGCTGAGCTGGGCATTTTGGATGTTTGAAGAGATTTCAACCCCACACAGAGATTAAACATACTATTCAGCTCCACATCTCACTTACTCAAGGACAGACTGTTTCCTAATGAACAAAAAAGACAGACAGATAATAGAAGCTTGTGATTTTAGAGTGAAAGATCTGTCAGATCACAGCCAAGTTTACCTGACCGTGTTTCTGATAAACAAGAGAAAAATAACACTCTGGAGACTAAATGTAAACATACTCACGAGGGAAATGAAAAGAAAGACATCCAAACATAAATAAGGGAAAATGATAATGAAGAGGTTTCTCTTTGCTGAGGTGAGGGATGGATGCAAGGCAGTGCTGAGAAGGAAAATCCTCTTCAGCTTATTGCACAACAAAAAGCTGAAACAGAATTGGTTAAATATGTTGGAATTAGAGCTGAAGAAGCTGGAAAAGGAAATAAGGATAGAACCATATGTTCACTCGATACAGAACCAACAGCTGGAATCAAAGTAAATGGAAGTCTTCCCGACTATCAAATTTGAGAGGGGCAACCCTGCCAGCAGGGTTGCCCTGTCAGCCCTCTCCTTTTGCTATTTTCATTGAACCACTAAGTACCTGGATCAAACAACAAAACTATCCGGCTACCCAGATAAGACCACTGTTGAACTTCTGTGAAATTGAAGCTCATACATCATTTGGGGGTTTGATAAAGACCATTATAGGATATATAATTTCAATTAAAAAAACTTAGAGAACAACTGAATCCTTGGCTGGGTACATCACTTAAAATCTGGTCTAACCTAGTGGCAAAAAACAACTAGGGATAGGGATATCATTATGCAGGATTTCCTCCAAAATTAATGCAAGCAACAAAAATTGGAAAAGAGGACCAACAATGAACTGGAAACTTCTGAGGAACATGCTGATTAATAGCTTCCAGGAGATGAAAAATCTGATTGTGAAAATCATTTGTGAATCAGAAGCACAAAATTGCTCTGATGAAGCAAAGGAAACTGCTAAAAGGTTCGGAGATTTACATTAACGATCACTTATCGAAACATCACGCATTGTTGGCTAAGCATGGCATACTCCTGAAGCAGAAAAAACAGATCCAGAGCACATGGGTGCTGAATTCCAGGATCTATGTGAAACCGTTCGGTCCATCTGACTTGACCAAGGTAGTGGTCATCACCAACATGAAAGACTTTTTCGAAGTGTGTGGTCACGGACGTCTGAGCCTTTATTTGAATGCAAATAAGAATCAAAAATGATTTCAAGAAAATATGGCGCCTGGATTTACCACTAACTCTTAGATCAACTTTGACCTGATTTTCAGCAGTGATTTCTGCCCTGCAGACAACACAAAGTCTGCAGTCATAACAACGAGGAGAACTCTATAAACTCTGTTCTAAACTGAAGGACGGCTGTTAATCAGGAGCAGAATGCAGGAATACAGTCTTGGTTGATGGCATGAATCATATCACTTGACATAGTTCCCTGAAATGTGATTAATGTCAAAGGATCTCCTAATGAAACAACCTGCACTTATTGATTTTCAACATCTGATTAAAGTAAATGATCTTTCAGACACATGATTTGTTGTTGCCTCTTTCTATACTTGATCTGAAGAAATGACTTGTCTGATGAAGATAGTCAGCATCTACTTGATATTTACTGATTTTGATCTTAATGTTTTTTTTGTCTTTGTTTATTCTTTACTTTTTTCTTTAATTACTATTATTGTTTTTTCATTATCATTTTTGATTTATTCACATCACTGATTTTTTTATGATGAAACTATTCTTAATATATATATATATATATATATATATATATATATATATATATATATATATATATATATATATATATAGGATCATTATTCTGTATTAGCATTATTTTTGCATAAGCTCCAATCAAGTCTAAAATAGTGTTCTACTTACATGCAAAGCAGTATGACTTATTGTTACTCAAGGATGTTTAATTACCTGAATACTGTCAGTACAGTATAGGTACCTGATTATTAGTTACGAACCGGTTGATATCTAATGTAAAGTAAATGGTATGGTCGAGTCGGGGTGGGATTATTTAAGTTCGCTTCCTCCCACTCCCTTTCAAGCAGTCAATTTTCTGATGTCTAGTTATCCTATGTTTGACATGACTACTAATGCAAATCTTTGTTGTTGTTGATTGTGTTACACATGTCTTGTATTTCTTGTCTGCTTGAAATAAACCATTTCAAATCAAAAAATCAAATCAAAAAATCAATTTGATCTGAAATAAAATGATTTTTACAAACACTTACTGCTAAGGGATTATTTTTAGCATAACTTAATGAAAGAAAACCTAGAAGGGCCTGAATTACTGATTATAGATAGAAAAATAGATACACTATTAATCCCAAGGAAAATTTGTGGTAGGGCAACACATCCAAGCCGCATTGCCCAGTGGTGGGCAGCAGCTACATAGATCTGGCTGCGCTAATCACCCAGAAAAGACACACGAGGGGGTACAGGAATTATGTCAAAAATCAGCATTTTCGATCTGTGTCGTAGTAGAATGGCATTGAAGTACAAACAAAAACATACCAATATATAAGCACAGTGACTTTACATAAACAAAAGGTCCACACAAACGAGCTCCCACATGTTTGGCCTGGCAGCAACATATGATGCATATGGAAGAAAAGAATAAGAAGAAAAGATGAACAGTTATGATGCTGTATTAAGAAGTTTATTTCTTTCTGGTGAAAAAAGGGTGAGAGATCAGTGAGATGCTGAGACCTGACGAGACGTGTGTGCTGAGTCAACTTGGCGGCGTGAAAGTAGTTGAACAAACATTTCCGTTTGCTTTCCTTTTACTGCCATATTTAAGTAATATTAAGAACAATCGTCACAAAACCTCTAAAAAGATTATTAAGTCCTTGACAGCTTGGAGGACCTGGAGAGCTTCATAGACGAGTGTTACAACACCTTGGTCATGGGGAAGACAAACACCACCACTCCTCCCTGAAAACGCGGCCGTCCTGAAGACTCTCCTGGAGCCGCTTCTTCTCCAGGCAGCGGCGTCAGTGAAATCCTGGAATCGATTGATAAAAAGCTCTCCAGTCTTGCTTGCCGTCTGAACTTGCTGGAGATTCTTTATAATGAGTTTCAAGGCCTGCGAGAGTCCCTGGAGTTCAACCAGCAGCAGCAGCAGGAGCTGCAGGAGAACCAGGCCCTCACAGAGACCGTCCAGACTCTGAGCAGCGACACTAAACAGCGTCCGAGACCCATAGTGGCTAAATTCAAGCACTTCAAACAGAAGGAGCTGGTGAGGAGCCGCGGCCGGGAGCTGAAGTGAACACACTTCAGCGTCAATGACCAGTTCCCGGCAGAGATCCTCCGGTGCAGGAAGATCCTTTTCCCGCTGAGGAGGAAGCACCTCACCGCCGGGTCTCGAACTGTTGTTTGAGTGGACAAGCTCTACGTTGATGGACGGCTCTTTCGGGACCCCGAGATCACCCCGTGGCTGCGCTGAAGACCCTCAGATGCTGCGATCAGAACCTCCATAATGCGCTGATGACACAGACTAAACTCATTTAAACTAAAGGAAAATCAGCTCATCAATCATCCACACCTCCATCCACACCTCCGTTTCGTTAAAGCAGTTTATTTCTCTCTCATGTTTCTGTTATTTTTTTTTCTTGTTTTTCTTTTTTACTCATTTTATCCCCCCGCCCCCCTCTTCCCCCCTCCTCCTCATATTTAAATCAACCAAAGGCAACACATCCCTGGTAAGTGACCATTTACTCATGCTCGAGACAGGCGCACGTACACGTGATGCCGCACACACTCGCCGACATACCGCAAACACCTCACATAGACTCATATAGGACATATACAACAAGTAACTCACACAGCCAGGAAACGTTCACGCGCAGAAACACACAGCACTTTTCTGCGCACTGGTCAGCGGGCACGCGCACATGACTCAAAGACACGAACAGACGCCGGCGCATTACTTAGCATAACTCTCTTTCAGTCAGTGTAGTCATGTCCAGTCTGAACATCTTTAGCTGGAATGTGCGTGGACTTGGGTCTGGGCCAAAGAGGCTGAAAGTTTTCAACCATCTGAATGATCTAAAAACAGATCTAGTTTTACTGCAGGAGACCCACTTATCTAAATCAGCTGATCATCTCCTGTGCTGCTCACAATTCCCATCCATCTACTCAGCTAGTTACAACTCCAAACAAAGAGGAGTTGATGTTTTAATTAATACAAATATGACTTTTACTCATAAGAACACAATTGTTGATCCGGAAGGCAGATTTGTAATTATTAACATATCGGTTCAGAATAAAGACTTCTGTACAGCCAGTATCTATGGTCCCAATGCTGATGAATCCTCCTTCTTTCACAGATTCTTCACCTCACTCTCGGTTCACTCTGACTCCACAATAATTATAGGAGGAGACCTCAACTTGGTCCTTGATCCTGAACTTGACAGACTCAGCACAGCAGGACACCAGCGCACATGGCGGTCTGCAAGTATTTTGAAGCAGTACATGGATGAGTTAGGTCTCTGTGATGCTTGGCGCTCATGTCGTCAGAACACTAAAACGCTTCACTTTTTTTTCTCCAGTTCACTACTCACAGTCTCGCTTAGACTACTTTTTAGTCAGTAATTCTCTTTTAAAAGATATCAAGGATCCCAACATTCATCCAATTATCATGAGTGATCATGCACCAGTTTCTGTAAATATTTCTAGAGAAATGCCCAAACCTTCAGGCTTAACCTGGAGGTTTAACACTTCTCTGTTAAAAGATCAAGAGTTCATTCAGTTCTTTAAAAAAGAGTGGGCAACCTTCTTGGAATTTAATGATACTCCGGATATTTCACCAAGTGTTCTTTGGGAAACAGCAAAAGCAGTGATGAGTGGAAAAATTATTTCTTATTCAACAAGAAAAAAAAACACAAAGAGAAAGCAGATTTATTAGAAATAGAAAATAAAATCAAAGATCTAGAGGCTGCTTATGCTGCTTCTGCACAAGAACACATTCTGGGAGATCTGAAAAATTTAAAGCTTCAGTTAAATTATATCATCAATAAACAAACACAATTCCAAATACAAAAACTTCAACTCGAAAATTTTGAAAACTCAAACAAATCTGGTAAATTTTTAGCTAATCAGCTTAAAATTAATAAAGAAAAATCAACAATTACATCTATTATGGACCACACAGGAAATGTCACTCACGACCCGGTTAAAATTAATAAAACATTTAAAGATTTTTATAAAAACTTGTACACATCACAGGTCAATCCATCAGAGCAAAGTATTGTGGGGTTTTTACCCCGCTTTAGTTTGAGTTGTGTTTTTGGTCTCCACTTCCGGTTTTATTTTGTTATGGGTCGTACTTCCTGTGTTCTCTCCCCAGTGGTTGTGTGTTCCCTCTTGATAGTCACACCTGTTTCCACTTACCTCATCCCTTCCTCCTTGTTATAGTCTTCGTCTCCCCTGCACTAGTTGTCGGATCGTTTTGTTGCTTCTCGTGTTTATTGAGAGTTTCTTGTTTGCAATAAATACGAGATTTTTTGCATTTCCGATCCCTGTCTGCATTTGTGTCCGCCCAACAAACCCTGACATTACGATCCGACCTTTAACATGGACACAGCAGACACGGAGACGTTACGGGCACTACTCCGTCAGCGGGAGAAGCTGACGTCTTGTCTTCGCCAAGGGTTACTGGAGATGTCCAGCCGTCACGAGCGACAACTTGCCGCGTTGGGAGAGCGTTTTGAGCAACTGGCAGAGCGGGTCCAACATCCACCGTCTGTCCCTTCGCCACGCCCATCGCTTCCCACGCCGGTCCAGGGGACCTTGGATGGAGTCCCTGTCGCCCCGACTGCACAGCTGGCCCGCCCGGAAAGGTTTTCCGGAGACTCCGGGGACTGCCGGGCCTTCATTACCCAGTGTGAGCTCCACTTCCAGTTGCAGGCTCCTCATTATCCTACAGAACAAGCCAAGGTGGCCTTCATTATTTCCCACCTCACCGGCAGAGCTGGAGCATGGGCTACCGCCGAGTGGCAGCGTGGAGCCTCTACCTGCGCATCTCTCTCGGCTTTCTTGGAGGCTTTCCAGCAGATTTTTCATCACACCAAGCCAGGCCGAGAGGCAGCTCGGGCGCTTATGAAATTAAGACAGCGGGACAGAAGGGCAGCTGATTACGCCATAGAGTTCCGGACCTTGGCCTCCACTAGTGGTTGGGACACTACTGCGCTCATGGACGCTTTCGTGGAGGGTCTGTCTGAGGAATTAAAGGACAGACTAATCGCACTCGATTTACCATTGACTTTGGACCCCCTCATTGCCCTGGTTATCAGGATAGATAACCGGTTACAGGACCATAAGGAGGAGCATGGCAGGGTAGTACCCCGCCCTCGCCGTTGGCCCACCAATTCACCTGACTGTGTTGTTTCTCCCGCAGAACCCCCGTTACTCGCGCAGGAGGAACCCATGCAGCTCGGTCGGGGCAAACTGTCTGTTTCCGAGAGACGGCGGCGGATGGCGGCAGGTGAGTGCCTTTACTGTGGTAGGCGGGGTCATTTCTGCAAGGAGTGCCCAAAACTTCTCTGCTCGTCAGTAAGAGTGGGCTCACTGACGAGCGGTGATAAAGCGCTCACTAGTCCCAAACCTGCTGCCTGCCTATTTACAGTTCAGGTCATGTTTCATGGGAAGGGTTTTCCGGTTAACGCTTTAGTAGATTCTGGAGCAGAGCAGAACCTTATGGATGCCGAGCTAGCGAGACAGGTCGGTCTTAAATGTGAACTACTGCCCCGTCCGTTACAAGTGGTCTCCCTAAATGGCCAAGAGGTGGCTACCATTTCTTACATAACCGAACCCATTCACCTTATTATTTCTGGCAATCACCATGAGGAGACCCGTTTTTTCGTTTTTTCCTCCGCCCAGAACCCACTGGTCCTGGGGTTTCCCTGGCTTATGGCTCATAACCCAGTCATCGACTGGCCCTCCAGTCGGGTTTCTGGCTGGAGTGATAAATGTCACACCACTTGTTTACGCTCAGCTCGGCCTCCTGGGGAAGACCCCGCTGTCCCGGTAGGGCGGCCGCCCTCACCTGACCTATCCGGGGTACCGCCGGAGTACCACGACCTTGCTGAGGTATTCTCAAAGTCACGAGCCCTCTCCTTACCCCCTCACAGACCTTATGACTGCGCTATCGATCTCCAACCTGGCGCTACCTTGCCCAAGAGCAGGTTATATGGCCTGTCTAAACCCGAGAGGGAGGTAATGGAGCGATATATTGCTGAGTCTCTGAATTCTGGTATCATCAGGCCGTCATCATCACCAGTGGGGTCAGGTTTCTTTTTCGTCGGTAAGAAGGACGGGTCTCTCCGACCATGTATTGATTATCGGGGCCTGAATGAAATCACTATTAAGAACAGTTACCCCCTGCCTTTGATGAACTCAGGTTTTGAAGCGTTGCAGGAGGCCAGGATCTACACCAAACTGGACCTTCGCAACGCTTACCACCTCGTGCGCATCAGAGCCGGTGATGAATGGAAGACCGCCTTCACCACTCCCCTGGGACATTTTGAGTATCTGGTGATGCCTTTTGGTCTCTGTAATGCCCCTGCTGTGTTCCAGGCTATGATAAATGATGTGTTACGGGACTTTCTTCATCGTTTTGTTTTTGTTTATTTAGATGACATTTTGGTTTTTTCCAGGGACGCCAGTGAACATCGGCGGCATGTTCGTCTGGTGCTCCAGCGGCTACTGGAGAACAAACTGTTTGTAAAGGCGGAGAAGTGTGAGTTCCATTCTCCGTCTGTTTCGTTTTTGGGTTTTGTTGTAGCAGAGGGTGAGGTGAGACCCGATCCCGCTAAGGTGAGAGCGGTGGTGGAGTGGCCTACCCCTACCAACAGGAAACACTTACAACGGTTTCTGGGGTTTGCCAACTTCCTCCGCCGTTTCATCCGTGGCTACAGCTCGGTGGCTGCGCCTCTCACGGCTCTCACCTCTACCTCCGCTCCGTTCGCCTGGACGGAGGCGGCGGAGGCCGCTTTTAGCCGATTAAAGCATCTGTTTACGTCTGCACCTGTTCTGGCACAACCTGACCCTTCCAGACAATTTATTGTCGAGGTGGACGCCTCAGATACCGGGGTGGGTGCAGTATTGTCTCAGCGGGGGGAATCGGACAGTAGGTTGCGCCCTTGCGCTTTTTTCTCCCGCCGGCTTTCCCCGGCGGAGCACAATTACGATGTGGGTGATAAAGAATTGCTAGCGATCAAGCTAGCCCTTGAGGAGTGGAGACACTGGTTGGAGGGGTCAGCTATGCCGTTCCTGGTTTGGACAGATCACAATAATCTGTCCTATCTACGAACTGCCAAACGGTTGAACTCCAGGCAGGCACGGTGGTCTCTATTCTTTAACCGTTTTGATTTTGTGGTCTCCTATCGACCGGGATCCAAGAATGTTAAGCCGGATGCCCTCTCCCGACAACAGGACTCGGCTGTCCATGACTGTCAACCAGCCACAGTACTTCCTCCCCCCCGTGTGCTGGGCGCCCTCTCCTGGCAGCTGGAGAGAGACATTAGGGCGGCCCAGGTTCAGGAGCCCGACCCGGGTGGAGGTCCTGCGAACAAACTGTTCGTTCCAGACTCTCTCAGGTCCCAGGTCCTCCAGTGGGCTCATGCCACGCGACTCACCTGCCACCCAGGAATCCGCAGGACTGACTCCTTCCTGCGTCGCCGCTTCTGGTGGCCTAGTATGACCAAGGACGTCCGGGACTATGTTTCAGGTTGTCTGGTTTGTGCTCAGAATAAGGCCAGTACACAACCGCCTGCTGGTCTATTGCACCCACTGTCCAACCCGGGTCGGCCTTGGTCACACATTGCCCTGGATTTTGTGACTGGCCTGCCTCCTTCTGCCGGGAGGACCGTGATTCTGACTATTGTGGACCGGTTTTCTAAGGCCGCTCATTTTGTGGCTCTGACCAAACTCCCCTCTGCTGCAGAGACTGCAAGACTGGTCATAAGACATGTCTTCAGGCTGCATGGAATTCCCACAGACATGGTGTCGGATCGTGGCCCACAATTCATCTCACAGGTCTGGAAGGCGTTCTGTCGTGCTTTCGGGACTACTGCCAGCCTGTCTTCTGGTTTCCATCCACAGACCAACGGCCAGGCAGAGCGGACTAACCAGGACTTGGAGGCCGCTCTACGGTGCGTCTGTTCACGGAGCCAGACCTCCTGGAGTTCCTTGTTGCCATGGGTGGAGTATGCGCACAACTCCCTCACCTCATCTGCCTCTGGTATGTCCCCGTTTGAGTGCTCTCTGGGGTACCAGCCCCCCTGTTTCCCGAGCAGGAGACGGAGGTGGCCGTTCCATCGGTTCAGCACCTGTATCGTCGCTGTCGGCGTGTCTGGCGGGAGGCTCGGGCGGCCCTGTTGCGTTCAGGGGCTACCAACAAGAGGCTGGCAGATCGTCGACGCGCTCCAGCACCTGCCTACCTACCAGGCCAGTACGTCATGCTGTCCACTTCACACATCAAGCTTCGGACGGAATCCAAGAAGCTGTCCCCCAAGTACATCGGTCCGTTCGAAATCCTGAAGGTCATCAACCCTGTGGCGGTCAGGCTGCGCTTACCCAGGTCCTTGCGCATCCATCCGGTCTTCCATGTCTCTCAGCTGAAGCCGCATGTTACCAGTCCCCTGCAGCGGTCTTCCTCTCCGCCACCCCCTCCCCGCATCATTGATGGCCAACCGGCCTACACTGTCCGTCGCCTGCTGGACGTTCGGCGGCGGGGACGTGGCCTCCAGTATCTGGTGGACTGGCAGGGGTACGGGCCTGAGGAGAGGTCCTGGGAGCCTGCATCGCGGATTCTGGACCCTGAGCTCATCCGGGACTTCAATCGCCGGCACCGGGGGGGCTTCCCTCTGCGCCAGGCGGCGCACCTTGAGGGGGGAGTACTGTGGGGTTTTTACCCCGCTTTAGTTTGAGTTGTGTTTTTGGTCTCCACTTCCGGTTTTATTTTGTTATGGGTCGTACTTCCTGTGTTCTCTCCCCAGTGGTTGTGTGTTCCCTCTTGATAGTCACACCTGTTTCCACTTACCTCATCCCTTCCTCCTTGTTATAGTCTTCGTCTCCCCTGCACTAGTTGTCGGATCGTTTTGTTGCTTCTCGTGTTTATTGAGAGTTTCTTGTTTGCAATAAATACGAGATTTTTTGCATTTCCGATCCCTGTCTGCATTTGTGTCCGCCCAACAAACCCTGACAAGTATGAACTCATTTCTTAATAATGTAACTCTACCCAGATTAAATGAGGATCAAAGCTCAAACTTAGACTCTCCACTCTCATTGGCTGAACTTCATGAAGCTCTGTTGCTGATGCCCAACAACAAAGCTCCAGGACCTGATGGCTTTCCTGCTGAGTTTTATAAGGAATTCTGGGAACAGCTGGCACAAACTTTTTATAAAATGATTACATTTATCAAGGAAAGCCAATCACTGCCACCACACATGAATTCAGCTAACATAATCCTCCTTCTTAAACCAGAAAAAGATCCCACAATTCCTTCAAGCTATCGCCCCAAACAGAAAACCACAGTTCATGGAAAAACTTGGAGCAAAACCAATGCAAGGGTATCCCTATTTCTGACTTACCATTTCTTCCAACATCGATAAA
Organism: Oryzias celebensis; assembly: GCA_014656515.1. Classification (NCBI taxonomy): domain Eukaryota; kingdom Metazoa; phylum Chordata; class Actinopteri; order Beloniformes; family Adrianichthyidae; genus Oryzias; species Oryzias celebensis. The sequence continues at coordinate 48,748,290 of BNCR01000012.1, forward strand.
GAAAATGCCTCTTTTTCAAAACCCCACAATCAACTCAACTCTGAAAGCCTAGTGGAAGACAATAAAGATTACAAAATCTTCTTTAACACCATGCCAATTAACTCCAATCTGGCACAATCCTGATTTTCTGATAGGTAAGAAACCCATTTATTTCCCATCATGGTTTAATTTAATAAATACAGAAAGGTATCACTCATCTCCATCATCTCTTCACTAACGGCCACTTTATATCATTTGATTTGTTACTTCAGAGATTTGGTATTGAAAAACAACAGTTTCTACATTATCAACAACTAAAATCTGCAATCAAATCCAAAGTAGAGATCAACTGTGACTTATTGGAACCTTCACCATTTATTGAAGAAATTAAAAAAATCCCAAAGGCAAAAAAACTGGTATCTAGAATCTACAAACTTATATCCAGTAGCGACACGGAACTAGCTCTCCCAATAACCAAATGGAGTAACGACTTAACAACCCCTCTTAACCCCAACCTTTGGACAGACATCTGCAATAATATGGGGTCTGTCTCCTCCGCTCGGCCTCCTGCTGTCAGGGTGGGGTGGGGCGCGTCCCTCTCCCCAGACTGAGTGGCGGGGAGGATGATTGGGGTGGGGGGGTCTCCGGCCCTACACATTACTGACTCTCGGTGCTGCTGGTATGTATCTGTCCGGCCGACCGGTGCCCCCCGTGGCCCCTGAGCTGCTTTCTCGCTCTGCCGTCATGGGCGACGTGGGTGGCCTTCGGCTCATAACTCAAATGCATCAGTCAGAACCGACAAACAGACTTCTGACAGATTTTTTCTTGGTAGAGGGACCACACAGGGTTGTCTACTCTCCCCCTCTCTTTTTGCTATATTTATTAAAACCTTTGGCTGCAACAATAAGACAGCGTGAGAGCATTAAAGGAATTACAACAAAATACAGTAATCATAAAATTAGTCTATATGCTGATGACATATTACTTTATCTAAACAATCCACATTCCATTAGTGAAACAACAACAATTATTAATTAATTTTCCTCCATCTCAGACGACTCAATTAACTGGAACAAATCAGTTTTACTGTGACTGAATGGTAATGCCGAGCAAATGACCTCAATCCCAGTCAAATCAGGAAATATCAAATATCTAGGTAATTATTTCTCCCAGAACCTATCAGAACTGGTGCAACTAAACTACACCCCATTACTGAAAAGTATACAGGACGATCTAACCCTCTGGGTCAACCTGCCTCTGTCACTCATGGGTAAGATAGTCACAGTAAAAATGAACATTTTACCCAAAGTTAATTATCTCTTCTCAATGATCCCCACACAACCACCACTAAAAAGGTTCAAAACATTAGACTCAGCCATATCCAGCTTCTTATGGAACAATAAATCTGCAAGAATTAGTCTAAAAACTTTAAAATCTGGAAAAAGCTGTGGAAGCTTAGAATGACCAAACTTCCACAACTATTTTCCTGCCAACAGACTGCACCACATCTTAAGATGGTTAAAAACAGTCCAGAAACCAACCCATGGATGGATCTGGAACAGGCATTCTGTGGAAAGATCAACTTGTCAGATCTACCATTTATCAGCCCAATAATAAAAAAACTTGACTGCTACCAAAGTAGTAATATAAGCACTACTTTAACAGCCTGGTGGGAATTTCTTAAAATGTAAAACTCTTCACTCTTACCATGCAAAATGACACCCATCTGGAACAATCCAGACATCCTGATAAATAAGAAAAGGTTGCACTTCCTTGCTTGGCAAGCAGGGGGGGTAAGACTACTTGAGGACATAATTATCAATAGAAGATTCATAACACACCAAGAACTACAAGAAAAACATGGAATAAATAAATTCTTGGAATATCAGCAACTTAAATCTGTAATTACTAAAACATTTAAATCCAGTGACAATGACCTAAAATTACCAGAACTAGTTACCTCTATGATTAATTTTTCATTGAATAAAACTCTCTCCAAAATATACAAACTCATATGCAACTTAGATAACAAAGTCTCAATTCCAACAACAAAACAGGATGCAGACTTAGGCAGAAGTACAGACATAAGCATCTGGTCAGAAATTTGTCTAAATACCTTCAAACTAACAAAAAGTTCAAACATGAAACTAATCCAATTCAAAACTCTTCACAGAATATACTATACTGGACAGAGGACGTTCAAGACGGGTCTCAGAAACTCCGATGTTTGTGAGCATTGTGATAGTAATTTACCTGACAATTACATGCATGCTCTGTGGTTCTGTACACCTGTACAGGCTCTGTGGCAACAGGTATGTGCTGATTTATCAGTCTGGCTTAAGGTTTCAATCACAGCTTCACCTTCAGTTTGTGTGCTGGGTGACATGAGTGCCATCGATACAGAGGGAAGTTTAGCATCTATAATCTTCATAACTCTTTGTATAGCAAAAAAGACAATCTTATTAAACTGGAAAAAAAAGAAAAATATTAGTGTAAGTCATTACAGGAATCTGCTATTGGATCATATCAGCTTGGAAAAAATGTCAACTAATGGTATTAAAGTTAAAACTAGCATTAATATTTGAAGTGTTTTATCTGGGAAAGTGGAACATAGAAGGGAAAAGAACTACAAATGTGAAGATGACCAGAACTATGTTAATTACAGGGAAAGCAGCAATGACTAGAAAATGGATGAAGACTGAGATTCCGAGCTCCAATGATTGGATGGACATTATTCAGGAAATATATGTAATGGAGAAGCTAACTTTAACTCTAACTCTCTCATATTGGAATGGGATGGATTCCATTTTATTTGGAGAGGGTGGAAGAAAAACATCAGGCCAATAAGGGCAGATTTTACTTTACTCTGAAACAATGGATCACCCCCACAGTTACATTACCACAATTCAGTGTTTTATTAATTTTTTTTCTCCTTTTGTTCTGATGCATTCTGTCTTTATTTGAAAATACTGGTATGAGAATGTATTGAGTGATAAAGTCTTAACAAAAGGTAATGGTGCAGGCTGCAATGAGTAGAGAGATGAGAACATGGAAAAAGTTCATTGGAGTTCAGTCCTTTGGGATTTGTTTGTTATCAAGAATTTCAAGGTGGAACTCTATATCCTTCACTACACCATGTACTGCTGCAACACCAGTTTGAAAACTTAGTGAAAATTGAATAAATATATTAAAAAAAAGAAAACACAAGGAGCACATATGGAGTGGCAGATCATTTTAGCATTGTAAATAAGAGAAAACTTTCAGTTAATCTGTTGATCTGTGTAAAATCTATCATAAAGACTAGACAATGTGCTACATTACTATTTCGAAAAGAAAACAGAAATTCCGAGTTTGAAATTTAAGACCAGAGCTTTCTCTCAGCTCTGCAGTGATGTTGGAGTGTCAAACCTTCAAACGTGGATAAAGTTAGATTTTGAGGCAAAAGGAAGGAATGAAGCCATAGAAGCAGAACTTACAAGTTCATTTCTCTGACGGGCTCAGAACAGAAACCAAGCTCACAGAACTTTTGCCGTATCGGCTGACAGGTTCAAACAATGCTAGAAATGACAGCATCCTAATAGCAGAAATACAGTAAAGCTGGAGGTTTTTTAGAACTGCAGAACCAACACTGAAATGATGGAAAGATGTTTTTTTCCATCAGAGCATTTGCACTCTAAGAGGACATGCATCCACACAGGTTTAAGATCACAACTGAAATTGGTGTTGTGTGTAAGAAACATTACAGGAGTTAAGGTAATTGGACAATAACATATTTAATGAGATTTGTTAGGATTTTTGAGAACAAATTAAGGAAAAGAATGAGCTTCTTTCTCAGAGTGGCTTGTCTCTCGTTGAGACAGAATATTCCTTCATAGTGAGGCGTACAGGCTTGACCAACTGGGGCCAGGGCCCCCCAGCAGATCCAGGACATACTGGAAGGATTTTATGTTGATTACTGTTTTTTTTGTAGTAGATACAAGCATGGATGGATGGATGGACAGGCGGATGGATGGAGAGATGGGTAGGTTGGAAAGATGAATCTAATATTTTGTTTTCAAAAATTAAGTGAATTTAGTGCTGATAATATGAGATGATCAAACTTGTTTCGATTTTTTTTCTCTGAAAGCGCTGGCATAACCTCAATTAAAAATCTGTCCTTCATAAATTTAAATAAAAAGGAAATGAAACAAAAGTTTCCTACTGAACACACAGAGCTTGTTCAAATTGGTAAATGTTTCCTCCAGAAATCATTTCTTTCAAATGGGTTTGAGAATCACCTTGAAAGTGGAGGATTTTCATCCTCTATCTGTAGTCAGCTTTCAGGATTTAAAGAAACCGTTGGGACTGATGGTTAACCAGAACATAAACAGGCACAGACTGGAGATGAGTGAACCTCCTGACAAACTGATAGCGTGAAAATAGGTGGCAGTGTTTGAACCAACTAATCCCTGATCTGGTTGACAAAAACACAGAAAGAAAAAAACAGAAAGCCCAGAAGGCATCTTACCTCATTAAGCTGTCCAATCAGGTTAATTAGTAAAGGAGCAGCATGGAGAGATAAGTGAGACAAGAGTCATGAAAGGGAAATCAGCTGATCTTGTTGATTCTTTAAAACATCATAAATTGTTATTAAAGAAAATCAACAGATCAAAGCACAGGCATCGGGATCTTACTCTAAAATTTGGACATTATTGCCGAATATTTTGACAGGCTTGAGTCCGAAACAGCTCTGATCAAACTCTATCTAACACAGAAACACAGAAAATCATCAGTTCAGTTTGAAGTGAGGCAGGGCTCACCGTGGTACTGACAAAGTGCACAAAAACTGAGATCTGAAGCTCCACCACTCCCTCTGACAGTGTGGTCTTTCAGAAACATGCTTAGAATACCACTAAGCATGTGATGTCACCCTGAAGTCTGACCCGTATGTTTGTTGATGCAATATTTATTGAACTTGAAGAGGTTTTTCAAATGTGATGAAGATGAATTCAGAACAGAAGGCTGCAGATCTGGATGATCAGGAGATCCTCATATCACAGTCATGGGTTCCTCAGTGACTCAGTGAAGGTTGAGAAAGGGGTTCTGCTCAGCAGTTACACTGTTCAAGTCTAAATCTGTAGTCAGGATTTTAATATGAGCAGTAAACATTATCTTAAACATTATCAGACCAATTATCTTGGTCTGTTCTTCTTTTAGCAGCATGCCGATACATAAAAACACATAAAACTGAAAAGAATCAGCAGTGGAAACATCCTGGACACATGTTTATACTATAATATTATACTTGTGCACGATGGGTACTTCCTGCTTCTGATTGTTTTTCATTTAGTGGACAAAAGGACAGATACTGGAAGAGGGTTTTCTGGAAACAAAGTTTGAAAACCATTTGGATTTGTGTGTGTGTGTGTGTGTGTGAGAGAGTCTGTGTGTGTGTAAGTGTGCGTGTATTCAATATGTATAATGGATTAGCCCTGAGGGCAGCCTCCTAGCAGGCAACCAGACCTGAATACACACACAGTAAGACACACACACACACAAACACAAGCCATTTGCTGGTTTGGCCCATTAGCAGGAGGAAAAATCTATAATATATATGTGTGTGTGTCTGTGTGTGTGTGTGTGTGTGTGTGTGTGTGTGTGTATTTTCAGGTAAGTAACATCCATTAGTGAGTTTCTTTTGATAAAAGAAAACGGCAGAGCACACGAGTAAGCATGCACACACACATGCACACACACACAGAGGTTGCCTCATTGGTCCGTTTCCACTCAGCCTCCATTTTTGTTTGCAGTGTTTTTCTGACAGCCATCTTACTGAGGAGCTTCAGAGCGCAGGTGTCAGGGTTCAATCGTCCAGCTCCATTTTCAACCACCAGAGGGAGCTCATGCTAGAGTGCTGATCACATCTGCTTCATCACTCCAACTCTCATCAAGCCTTGCTCTGTGACTCACTTCCTTACTGGCAGCTTTCCATCATCCCCACACTATATATTCTCCCTCGGACGTCTGCTTCATGCGAAGTCTTGTTTTGCTTAGCATACATTTCTGAGCGAGTTTGCCTCTCCATGTCTGACCATAGCCTGGTCTTTGTTTCCTTGTATCGCTCCACGTTGTTGACTCCTGTCTGGTTTTTTGGACTTTGTCTTGCCTTGTTTTGTTCGCCATTAAAACTTGTTGCACATGGATCCAAATGCCTCTGTCGCGTCGTTACAGTTAAAGATTGTGTGGTTGTCTATTGAGCATCAGTCCCCCTCGCTTCATCTCTGTCTAATAAACGTACTCCAAGGACTTTTAGAAAACATGGCTGAGCTGATCACAATTGGATCACTGTTGACTCACTTAAAGTTGAATGTGAACAGGAGTTTCCTCAGAGGAGGAAAGAACTCTTAACAGACTGGGAAAAGCTGGGAAAGTGGTTTATTCTGGCTGCTGTGGTTTAGTCTGGACTTACAGAGGATGACATCTTCCCAGTATTTAACAGGCACCAGTCCCCACCCTGTCCTGCAGCAGTCCTGGACTGAAGGACCACATTGTTCAAGCAATTCTTCTTCCTTACTTCAAGTATTTTTAGTGAAGTAACAAAGTGAGAAAAAGGACATCACAGCAAGTGGAACCATAAAAAAATAGGTGATGTCAACATTTCTTATGGGGCTACAAATATAGTTGAAAATCAAAAACCAAAACTAAAAGACATGTCAGTGATATCTAAATGAAGTTTTAAAATCGTTATGGGGATGGCTACCGGATCTACGGCTTAGACACCGTTTTCTCATTTTTGCAAAATATGGGAAAAGAAAACTTTTCTTCCTGCAATCCTCACAAAACTTCAAACACATGCCACCAGATCAAGCCCTCAGAAATGTGGTCAATCTTTGACCTCTGGAAGAGGTTACCATCTTGAATTTACAAAAATAAAATCTCCTTTAGGACCTTCTATGGCTTTAAACGCCTCCTAAGAATGTGGGTGTTGATAACGAAAAACCTCTGTGGCCAAGGAAATCCCAAAATTTTAATTTGTAGATTCTCCTATAAATCACTTAGATAAAGTAATTTGTTTATCACCCCCTGAGGTAATTCAAAAAAATTGCTATGGCAATAAAACCAAGAGAAAAGCTGTCATTTTGAAACCAGTGTTTGTCACGTGCAGCTCTGACCGGGGTGGCCGCAGCACAGGGGGAGTTCAGGACGTGTAGCACCTGCTCAGCCAGAGAGAGCTGGTCAAAAGGAGGTGGTGAGGGCAGGGGTGGGTATCGCCTGTAACCCACACAATGCTGCTTGTGGCTTTAATTCAAAGTGTAAAGGTGGATTCATGCCAGACGGTTTGTGCGGCAGAGGTGTCATGTTTCAAATCTTAAGTCAATGTGCAGATGAGATCTGCGGTCTTGCAGCTTGATTTGGGCATCAGGCGTGGCGATTTTTGCGTCAACCAATCAGGGACTCAACTATTGGGCAGAGACTTGATCAAAGGGGAGAAAAAAAGATCCAATATGGATGCTCAATGCGGGAATTTTCATCCTGAACTTCCATCCATTTTCTTAACCCGCTGGGCCTGCAGGTTTGCCGGAGACTGTCCCAGTTACTATTGGGCAAAGGCGGGATAGATCCTGGAGAGGTTGCTAGCCTGTCACTGAAACAAAAGAGTCGCTATGCTAGCCAGCTGCCTATGCGCCAACATAGCAACCGCCAATGCATAAGCTGGCTGCCTGGCAGATGGAGAGCTGTCCTCCTAGCGCCATAGTGATGTTTTTCTTATTTTATAAAGGCAATTATTAAAAGATCCTCAGTTTTATTTTTTTTCACTCTCGGGCTAATGCTCAAACTGGGCCACAGACAGACGGAAGTACTGTTTACAACGGCTGTCAGACGCAGCTCTGCTGCAAGGGTTAGGAGCACACTGAATTAAGAGAGACTGAATGATCTGGTGAACCTACACATGGCGAAGTGCTTTCCGGGGCCTCGGTAGAGCTTTCCACAACATACAAACACAAGCGACTCGCTCAACATCATTCATGTTGTCCAGGATGTGGTCAACGAATGAACTTTCTTGGCAGTTGCTCCACGGCCGAAGCGTCAAGGCGTTGAGCAGTAAATTTGACGTGCATCAAAAGAGAAGCGGCAGACGCGAAACACAGCTCGATGACCTGAAGCTGCTATGTGTTGTGTCATTGGTTGTGTTGTGGTGGTTGAATTACTGCAAAGCACTGACCACAGTGATCTCATAACATCTTTTTCCATTGGACCCAAGTATACTGGGGGACTTTGCTGGCCTCTATTATAATGTACCTTCTTATTAGAAGCAGAGTGCAGGCTACTCTTACAGTCCTAGAAATCAAGAATTGGTTAAAAGGCAAAGGAGCTAAACTAGAACTTATTGTTGCACACAAGTTTTTTTTGTCTGTGAACTACTACAGTAAAATGCAATGTGAGCTGGGTGATAAGGTAGCTGCAACTGCTGCTCCTCACCTCGTACTCCTCTTTGAAACCGTAGCCCTCGGCACATTTCATCTGCGTGATGTGCTGCAGCAAGTCAGCCACTCGGATGGCAGGATGCAGCTGTCCCGTCTGATAGGATGGTGCCTCGCGCTCTGACTCCCGCTGTTTGTAGTGGGACTGGACCAGACTGCTGGTCTCACTGGTCATGGTGTGGCTGTCATCTGGAGAAAGAACAGAGCGGAGAGCAGAGATAGATAAGACCTGTGCTGGACACCTGTGCTGCAAAGACATATTAGACCAGACCAGGCTGTGCCAGATAGAACCAGAACCACCAGTACTGAGGCAACAAATTCTGTTTCATGTTTCAGTTAGTTATGTTGATTTAGCATCATTCTCGAAAGACTCTGAGCAGTTTAGGAGGTGCAGAACTAAAGCTAAAGCATACCAGAATGATGAGAAAGTTCTATGAATGTCCTAAAACTGAACCAGGTATTCTATCTTGGTTAGTACGCTGCATCAAATTCACAGCTTTGCAACAAAGTAATGAAAACAAAAACACAAGATGCAAGACAAGATTACTCATTTTAATTTGTTGATACATGTATGCAGTAACTGCACTGGCAACACGATGTAGCATGATGGAAATCCTAGAATGTTTCTGTTTTACAGAAACGCGGCTTGCATTAATATCACCACAAAGAGTTTTTATAAAGTTAGATCAAACCATATTTGGAAACTGCCTTCTAGAGTTTGGTTGTATATTTATTGGGATGCCATTATAAAAGCTGAATGATTCAGTATAGATCCAGGATCATGACCTGATGTTGAATTGGAATAGTTGGTAGACGGAGATGTCCTCCATGTACAGGCATAACAATGCAATTTTCTAATCACTCTCATCAGCTCAGGTACAGTTTAGGTTCTCCTGTTCTCAGGAGCCGTGTTTTTGTTCTTTTCTTGGTATTAGGAAAAGCTTAGCACTAAGTACATGAATCACCAAGAACATTTTCAGAGCATCATAACACCAATTCTAGCTTTCCAGGATGGATGTACCATTGCTGTAGAACACAGCAGAAAGTTTGACCATCAAACCACTAAAAATATGTGTCTTAGACTGCATGTATGAATAAAAGTTGAGTCCCAGCTGTTTGCACCTGGTGGGAGACTTTCATTTATTTATACCTGCTGATTTGTGACGACAAATAGAACAACCATTAAAAAACACAATCTGAGAAAGATAGATGCTGTCACAAAGCTGAGAAACCACACAGAGTCTTCCAGAGTGAGGCATTCTCAGTGAGTCCTGGTCCACATCTGTACCTGCCTCACTGTTACCATGACAACACAGATGGTGGCACACGTACACGACGTGGCATCATATCACATGTCTGGAGAGAGGATGATGATGGTTTCTTTTCACACAGCTGCCACTAGTAACAGTAATCGAATGGACTGCAAACCTCATTGCTTTATCTGCCTAGTGGCCAGCACGACTGGATACTGGCCACTGCCGTTACAGTACAACAAGAAAACTGGTCTACAACCTATGAGGTGTGGTCCACAAGCTGGTGTAGTTTCTTTGAGCTGCAGTGTGAAAAGAGAAGTTACCAGAAAGACAATAAATATACTTTTGCTAAACTGTTTTTCTAGCTGTCCAGGATTCTGATGGAAATATTTCAGGAAACACTTGCTGGACATAACTTCAACTACACTCTCTAACTCAGTTCCTATTGGCTAGGCTGAGGGGTGCCTGACCAGTCAGAAACAATACCCCTAACTACCAATCATGGAGAGGAGATGGACAGAAAGATGAAGGCATTGATTTGTAACTGGAAAAACAGAGAAACCATTTGCGAAAAAAAAGCAACCGGAGAAGGAAAGATGATGAAACTTAATTGGTACTAGGTGAGATGCAGGGAGGAGCTAGAATTGTGACTTCACAGGTTTCACAAAAGGTAAAAATGAAGCTTTGCCACACTAATGATCACAGCAGGTGGTGGGTGAGGCTCCATGCGTGGTGATGACAGACCCCTGCCCCCAAATATCCCCCTCCCGTTTAACCCCAGATTTACCCACTTACCATTAATTGGCACTTTAGACAAAGAAAGATAGAAGAGAAGAAGAAGAAACAGGAGACACGGGATGAGCAACAACTTTAGCTTCAGCTAGTCTACAGCTCAGAAACAGCTAACATGAATAGACAGTCAATCTATTTGAATTGATGACACTTTGCATCTATCCTAACCTAACTCACCTGGTTACCTGCAATCTAATTATCATTAGAATCTGGAAACAAATTAATTGATTCAGATATACTTTCCACAGTCTTTTTCTTTCACGTGAGGGTTCAGGTGGCCTGATCAAGTTTTCCTTTGGAAATGGACTAAGACTAATTCAATGCAATCAAGATCTGCTGAGTCGAAAAAGATTTTGTTTCAATTCTACATAACTTTTCCTAAGCATTCAGGCAAAGATCTCAACCTGCAGCAGGACCAGCTTTCAAGATTTAGGACCAGTTAGTTGACCAAATCAAACCAGAATCAATCAGTGTTGCAGCTCTATGTATGCTAACATGCTTAGTTTCATTTCAGCACACATTTGTGGATGTTATATGTGACGTGGAGTTAGTCCCTATAAACGTATATTTCTTTTTTGTCATTTTATAGTTTTAAGTTAGGCTTGAACAACAGACTGAATCTGAGTTATTTCCAGCTTTTTATAATCCTGTCCCATAGAGAGATCAGTGTCTTCATAGCTTAGATGGACCTGCATGCCCTTATGTTAACATGACATGCCAGCTCCAGCTACAGAGAAAAACAAACCAAAACTCCACTTTGCCATCTGGTGTTTGTTAATACGTAAAGGGTGAGAATGTCACCTATCCACAGGGCCTGCACGGAACTAATAACAGGTCTCACAGGTGTAACTTAAGAACTGCTTTGGCTCTAGATTTTTAGTTTTAACATTTTGGAGGTGTAAGTGAGGAGCAGACATGAGTAAATATTGACATATCTAAACTGAAAAGCTGAAGAGCACAACAGAGTACTTTCAATTCATTTCAAAGCATGACTCTAAACCGAAAGAAAGTGTTTGCGCGCAGTGACATCATAGGTGGGTGTGTCTGAGCTGTTCCTTTATAGGAGGTGCCGATGTAACATTGAAGAAAACCATGAACAGAGTACATGCTGCAGTTGTACTGTGTTCAAAAATAAAAGACTGCGATCACAAAATAAAAGATCAAACAGAAAACAGGTAAAAACTTAAAAGCACTGTCATGTCAACCACAGGCCTCAAATTAACAATAAGCCTGCAGTTGAAGGCCAGGACCCCCCTCCTAAGCCTGTTAACTGCTAACAAGCACATATATGCGTTTATTTTGCACCCCCACCCCATCCACGTAAGTGTGTTGGTTCCATGCAGAAGTCGGAGGTCACAGACAGAAGTGACATCAACACAACACGCAGGAATGTTGTGGATGCAATGATGAAGTGAAGCCCATCGTCAGTTAACAGAAACAAAAAATGAAGATAAATGAAAAAAGAAACACGACTTTTTACTTTGTTACCATCAGGTAAAAGAAACTACTATACCTACGTGAAAACCTGTTTAAAATGATGAAAAAAGGCAAGAAATTGAAGGTTTTTTTTTTTCAAAAGTGAATTTGATTTAAATTTTTAAAAAGAAACAAAACAAATTCAAAAAATGAATTAAACTTAGATCCCAAAGCAGCCAAAAGAGAAGCAAGCAGGGATGGATGGAAGGCAAAAAACAAAACACTCCTCATCTCTTCTTCTCACTAATCTCAGACTCTGACTTCTCTGACTGCCTCCTGTCTCTCTGAGCTGGTCAGGTTTGGTGTTTGTGAAAAAAACAGGAAAACAGTCTCACCAAGAATGGCGGTCGGTACAAAAGGATCTGTGGTCGGGAACATCAGCAGCAGACCAGAGAAACAGAGGGACACAGAGACAACAAAAAAGGAGCAACATTAGTGTATTTCATGTGATCCTCTCATGGAGTTGGTCTATTAGTCCTCCAGTTGGATAACAGGCTGTGCACTGCACTGAACTGGAATCTCCAGATGACTTCCCCTGAACAGTGAAGCTTCAGTGATGAACAACATGCTCAGCACCTTCTCGCCTCATCATTCTCACTCTAACACACTAAAACTCATTCATAACCATCTCCAGGGCCTCATCAGCCTAATTAGTTTATATCTACGGAAAAAAGAAATAGACTCACTGCATTTGTGTGGGCGTGATTCTAGATTTGTACCTCACACATACATGTCCATTTTGAGCGTACCTGTGTGTACTTACAATTGTGCATTCACATGCACAAAAATTGCAAAAAACAAAAAAATTCTATGTAAAATGTACACACGTACAATTTTAAATTACAGCAGCTTGAAACTAACTACACATGCAAAGTTTTAAAAAGTATGCACCAATCACCTGATACACACACACACACAAAGCTGCATTTCCGCACAGATCAGATGTGTAGCTCTTTTCATGTCACCAAGATTTGTGTGTAAATGAGGTGTTTAAATGCTGCTAGAATGCTGGGTCCTCAGAGTTTTCTTTTCAGCTGCTTTGAACATAGATTGAGACTATTATCTGGTGAAAACTTGACAGTTTCTATTATGTCATCGCTGCCTCGCGAAGGCGTTTTCCCTGCCGAGGCCTTCGGCACGGACCTTTTCGCTGGGTGCTGCTTTCCAGTCACGGTCATAAGATGGAGTGCGAGGTCGTCCTGCTGGAGTCAGTGCTCTGTAGGGCTGACCCAATACACTCCCTAAGTGTGGAGAAGGATCTGGCGCTGCCGGCTATCGCCATGACTGGGAGCCAGCGCTCACAGAGGAGATCCATGCTTTCACTATGTAAGGGTAGGGGCGCTGCCACGAGAGAGCGATGGCTTAAAACAGTGTTGAGTATTTTCACGGCGAAAGTGCCTCCCCCAAGAAAAGCGAGAGCATGGAGCTCCTCCCTAAGCGCTGCTCCCCAGTCATGGCAATAGCAGGCAGTTACACATCGAGAATTACACGCACACACAAATCCAAAGTTACACACAAACAAGCAGACACAAGTTACACATAGAGAATTACACCCACACACAAATCCAAAGTTACACACAAACAAGCAGACACAAGTTACACATCGAGAATTACACGCACACACAAATCCAAAGTTACACACAAACAAGCAGACACAAGTTACACATCGAGAATTACACGCACACACAAATCCAAAGTTACACACAAACAAGCAGACACAAGTTACACATCGAGAATTACACGCACACACAAATCCAAAGTTACACACAAACAAGCAGACACAAGTTACACATCGAGAATTACACGCACACACAAATCCAAAGTTACACACAAACAAGCAGACACAAGTTACATATCGAAAATTACACGCACACACAAATCCAAAGTTACACACAAACAAGCAGACACAAGTTACACATCAGGAATTACACACACACACAAATCCAAAGATACACACAAACAAGCACACAAGTTACACATCAGGAATTACACACACACAAATCCAAAGTTACACACAAACAAGCAGACACAAGTTACAAATCAAGAATTACACGCACACACAAATCCAAAGTTACACACAAACAAGCAGACACAAGTTACACATCGAGAATTACACACACACACAAATCCAAAGTTACACACAAACAAGCAGACACAAGTTACATATCGAGAATTACACACACACACGAATCCAAAGTTACACACAAACAAGCAGACACAAGTTGCAAATCAAGAATTACACACACACACAAATCCAAAGATACACACAAACAAGCAGACACAAGTTACACATCAAGAATTACACACACACACGAATCCAAAGGTACACACAAACAAGCAGACACAAGTTACACATCGAAAATTACACACACACACAAATCCAAAGATACATACAAACAAGCAGACACAAGTTACACATCGAGAATTACACACACACACAAATCCAAAGTTACACACAAACAAACAGACACAAGTTTCAAATCAAGAATTACACACACACACAAATCCAAAGATACACACAAACAAGCAGACACAAGTTACACATCAAGAATTACACACACACACAAATCCAAAGTTACACACAAACAAGCAGACACAAGTTACACATCAGGAATTACACACACACACAAATCCAAAGATACACACAAACAAGCAGACACAAGTTACACATCGAGAATTATACACACACACAAATCCAAAGTTACACACAAACAAGCAGACACAAGTTACACATCAAGAATTACACACGCACACAAATCCAAAGTTACACACAAACAAGCAGACACAAGTTACACATCAGGAATTAAACACACACACAAATCCAAAGATACACACAAACAAGCAGACACAAGTTACACATCAAGAACTGCACACACACACAAATCCAAAGATACACAAAAACAAGCAGACACAAGTTACACATCAAGAATTACACACGCACACAAATCCAAAGTTACACACAAACAAGCAGACACAAGTTACAAATCAAGAATTACACGCACACACAAATCCAAAGTTACACACAAACAAGCAGACACAAGTTACACATCAGGAATTACACACACACACAAATCCAAAGATACACACAAACAAGCAGACACAAGTTACACATCAAGAATTACACACGCACACAAATCCAAAGTTACACACAAACAAGCAGACACAAGTTACACATCAGGAATTACACACACACACAAATCTAAAGTTACACACAAACAAGCAGACACAAGTTACACATCAGGAATTACACACACACACAAATCCAAAGATACACAAAAACAAGCAGACACAAGTTACACATCAAGAATTACACACGCACACAAATCCAAAGTTACACACAAACAAGCAGACACAAGTTACACATCAAGAACTAAACACACACACAAATCCAAAGTTACACACAAACAAGCAGACACAAGTTTCAAATCAAGAATTACACACACACACGAATCCAAAGTTACACACAAACAAGCAGACACAAGTTACACATTAAGAATTACACACACACACGAATCCAAAGTTACACACAAACAAGCAGACACAAGTTACACGTCAAGAATTACACACACACAAGAATCCAAAGTTACACACAAACAAGCAGACACAAGTTACAAATCAAGAATTACACGCACGCACAAATCCAAAGTTACACACAAACAAGCAGACACAAGTTACACGTCAAGAATTACACACAAACACAAATCCAAAGTTACACACAAACAAGCAGACACAAGTTACACATCAGGAATTACACACACACACGAATCCAAAGTTACACACAAACAAGCAGACACAAGTTACACATCAAGAATTACACACACAAATCCAAAGTTACACACAAACAAGCAGACACAAGTTACACATCAAGAATTACACACACACACGAATCCAAAGTTACACACAAACAAGCAGACACAAGTTACACATCAAGAATTACACACACACACGAATCCAAAGTTACACACAAACAAGCAGACACAAGTTACACATCAAGAATTACACACGCACACGAATCCAAAGTTACACACAAACAAGCAGACACAAGTTACACATCAAGAATTACACACACACACATGAATCCAAAGTTACACACAAACAAGCAGACACAAGTTACACATCAAGAATTACACACATACACAAATCCAAAGATACACACAAACAAGCAGACACAAGTTACACATTAAGAATTACATACACACACAAATCCAAAGATACACACAAACAAGCAGACACAAGTAACAAATGAAGAATTACACACGCACACGAATCCAAAGTTACACACAAACAAGCAGACACATGTTACACATCAAGAATTACACACACACACGAATCCAAAGTTACACACAAACAAGCAGACACAAGTTACACATCAAGAATTGCACACACGAATCCAAAGTTACACACAAACAAGCAGACACAAGTTACACATCAAGAATTACACACATACACAAATCCAAAGATACACACAAACAAGCAGACACAAGTTACACATCAAGAATTACATACACACACAAATCCAAAGTTACACACAAACAAGCAGACACAAGTTACACGTCAAGAATTACACGCACACACAAATCCAAAGTTACACACAAACAAGCAGACACAAGTTACAAATCAAGAATTACACACACACACAAATCCAAAGATACACACAAACAAGCAGACACAAGATACACATCAGGAATTACACAAACACACAAATCCAAAGTTACACACAAACAAGCAGACACAAATTACAAATCAAGAATTACAAATAAACACACACAAATCCAAAGATACACACAAACAAGCAGACACAAGATACACGTCAAGAATTACACACACACACAAATCCAAAGTTACACACAAACAAGCAGACACAAGTTACACATCAAGAATTACACGCACACACAAATCCAAAGTTACACACAAACAAGCAGACACAAGTTACACATCAAGAATTACACACAAACACAAATCCAAAGTTACACACAAACAAGCAGACACAAGTTACACATCAGGAATTACACACACACACAAATCCAAAGTTACACACAAACAAGCAGACACAAGTTACACATCAAGAATTACACACACGAATCCAAAGTTACACACAAACAAGCAGACACAAGTTACACATCAGGAATTACACACACACACGAATCCAAAGATACACACAAACAAGCAGACACAAGTTACACGTCAAGAATTACACACACACACACAAATCCAAAGTTACACACAAACAAGCAGACACAAGTTACACATCAAGAATTACACACGCACACGAATCCAAAGTTACACACAAACAAGCAGACACAAGTTACACATCAAGAATTACACACACACGAATCCAAAGTTACACACAAACAAGCAGACACAAGTTACACATCAAAAATTACACACACACATGAATCCAAAGTTACACACAAAACAAGCAGACACAAGTTACACATCAAGAATTACAAACATACACAAATCCAAAGATACACACAAACAAGCAGACACAAGTTACACATCAGGAATTACACACACACACAAATCCAAAGTTACACACAAACAAGCAGACACAAGTTACACATCAGGAATTACACACACACACAAATCCAAAGTTACACACAAACAAGCAGACACAAGTTACACATCAAGAATTACACACACGAATCCAAAGTTACACACAAAAAAGCAGACACAAGTTACACATCAGGAATTACACACACACACGAATCCAAAGATACACACAAACAAGCAGACACAAGTTACACGTCAAGAATCACACACACACACACAAATCCAAAGTTACACACAAACAAGCAGACACAAGTTACACATCAAGAATTACACACACACACGAATCCAAAGTTACACACAAACAAGCAGACACAAGTTACACATCAAGAATTACACACACACGAATCCAAAGTTACACACAAACAAGCAGACACAAGTTACACATCAAAAATTACACACACACATGAATCCAAAGTTACACACAAAACAAGCAGACACAAGTTACACATCAAGAATTACAAACATACACAAATCCAAAGATACACACAAACAAGCAGACACAAGTTACACATCAGGAATTACACACACACACAAATCCAAAGTTACACACAAACAAGCAGACACAAATTACAAATCAAGAATACAAATAAACACACACAAATCCAAAGATACACACAAACAAGCAGACACAAGATACACGTCAAGAATTACACACACACACAAATCCAAAGTTACACACAAACAAGCAGACACAAGTTACACATCAAGAATTACACGCACACACAAATCCAAAGTTACACACAAACAAGCAGACACAAGATACACGTCAAGAATTACACACACACACACAAATCCAAAGTTACACACAAACAAGCAGACACAAATTACAAATCAAGAATTACAAATAAACACACACAAATCCAAAGATACACACAAACAAGCAGACACAAGATACACATCAGGAATTACACACACACACAAATCCAAAGTTACACACAAACAAGCAGACACAAATTACAAATCAAGAATTACAAATAAACACACACAAATCCAAAGATACACACAAACAAGCAGACACAAGATACACGTCAAGAATTACACACACACACAAATCCAAAGTTACACACAAACAAGCAGACACAAGTTACACATCAAGAATTACACACACACACAAATCCAAAGTTACACACAAACAAGCAGACACAAGTTGCACATAAAGAATTACACACAAACACAAATCCAAAGTTACACACAAACAAGCAGACACAAGTTACACATCAGGAATTACACACACACACATCCAAAGTTACACACAAACAAGCAGACACAAGTTACACATCAAGAATTACACACACTAATCCAAAGTTACACACAAACAAACAGACACAAGTTACACATCAGGAGTTACACACACACACAAATCCAAAGTTACACACAAACAAGCAGACACAAGTTACACATCAAGAATTACACACACACACAAATCCAAAGTTACACACAAACAAGCAGACACAAGTTACATATCAAGAATTACACACGCACACGAATCCAAAGTTACACACAAACAAGCAGACACAAGTTACACATCAAGAATTACACACACACGAATCCAAAGTTACACACAAACAAGCAGACACAAGTTACACATCAAGAATTACACACACATATGAATCCAAAGTTACACACAAAACAAGCAGACACAAGTTACACATCAAGAATTACAAACATACACAAATCCAAAGATACACACAAACAAGCAGACACAAGTTACACATCAAGAATTACACACACACACAGATCCAAAGTTACACACAAACAAGCAGACACAAGTTACACGTCAAGAATTACACACACACACAAATCCAAAGATACACACAAACAAGCAGACACAAGTAACAAATCAAGAATTACACACGCACACGAATCCAAAGTTACACACAAACAAGCAGACACAAGTTACACATCAAGAATTACACACACACACGAATCCAAAGTTACACACAAACAAGCAGACACAAGTTACACATCAAGAATTACACACACACACGAATCCAAAGTTACACACGAACAAGCAGACACAAGTTACACATCAAGAATTACACACATACACAAATCCAAAGATACACACAAACAAGCAGACACAAGTTACACATCAAGAATTACATACACACACAAATCCAAAGTTACACACAAACAAGCAGACACAAGTTACACGTCAAGAATTACACACACACACAAATCCAAAGATACACACAAACAAGCAGACACAAGTTACAAATCAAGAATTACAAATAAACACACACAAATCCAAAGTTACACACAAATAAGCAGACACAAGTTACACGTCAAGAATTACACACACACACAAATCCAAAGATACACACAAAAAAGCAGACACAAGATACACGTCAAGAATTACACACACACACACAAATCCAAAGTTACACACAAACAAGCAGACACAAATTACAAATCAAGAATGACACACACAAATCCAAAGTTACACACAAACAAGCAGACACAAGTTACACATCAAGAATTACACACGCACACAAATCCAAAGATACACACAGACAAGCAGACACAAGTTACACATCAAGAATTACATACACACACAAATCCAAAGTTACACACAAACAAGCAGACACAAGTTACACGTCAAGAATTACACACACACACAATTCCAAAGATACACACAAACAAGCAGACACAAGTTACAAATCAAGAATTACAAATAAACACACACAAATCCAAAGATACACACAAACAAGCAGACACAAGATACACGTCAAGAATTACACACACACACAAATCCAAAGTTACACACAAACAAGCAGACACAAGTTACAGATCAAGAATTACACGCACACACAAATCCAAAGTTACACACAAACAAGCAGACATAAGTTACAAATCAAGAATTACACACACACACAAATCCAAAGATACACACAAACAAGCAGACATAAGTTACAAATCAAGAATTACACACACACACAAATCCAAAGATACACACAAACAAGCAGACACAAGTTACGAATCAAGAATTACACACACACACAAATCCAAAGTTACACACAAACAAGCAGACACAAGATACACGTCAAGAATTACACACACACACACAAATCCAAAGTTACACACAAACAAGCAGACACAAGTTACAAATCAAGAATTACACACACAAATCCATAGTTACACACAAACAAGCAGACACAAGTTACACATCAAGAATTACACACACACACAAATCCAAAGATACACACAAACAAGCAGACACAAGTTACACATCGAGAATTACTTACACACAAATCCAAAGATACACACAAACAAGCAGACACAAGTTACACATCAAGAATTATACACACACAAATCCAAAGATACACACAAACAAGCAGACACAAGTTACACATCAAGAAATACACGCACACACAAATCCAAAGTTACACACAAACAAGTAGACACAAGTTACACGTCAAGAATTACACACACACACAAATCCAAAGATACACACAAACAAGCAGACACAAGTTTCAAATCAAGAATTACACGTACACACAAATCCAAAGTTACACACAAAGAAGCAGACACAAGTTACACGTCAAGAATTACACACACACACGAATCCAAAGATACACACAAACAAGCAGACACAAGTTACACGTCAAGAATTACACACACACACACAAATCCAAAGATACACACAAACAAGCAGACACAAGTTACACATCAATAATTACACACAAACCCAAAGATACACACAAACAAGCAGACACAAGTTACAAATCAAGAATTACACACACAAGCAAATCCAAAGTTACACACAAACAAGCAGGCACAAGATACACGTCAAGAATTATACACAAACACAAATCCCAAGTTACACACAAACAAGCAGACACAAGTTACAAATCAAGAATTACACACATACACAAATCCAAAGTTACACACAAACAAGCAGACACAAGTTACTCATCAAGAATTACACACACACACAAATCCAAAGTTACACACAAACAAGCAGACACAAGTTACAAATCAAGAATTACACACACAAATCCAAAGTTACACACAAACAAGCAGACACAAGTTACACATCAAGAATTACACACACACACAAATCCAAAGATACACACAAACAAGCAGACACAAGTTACACATCAAGAATTACACACACACACAAATCCAAAGTTACACACAAACAAGCAGACACAAGTTACAAATCAAGAATTACACACACAAATCCATAGTTACACACAAACAAGCAGACACAAGTTACACATCAAGAATTACACACACACACACAAATCCAAAGATACACACAAACAAGCAGACACAAGTTACACATCAAGAATTATACACACACAAATCCAAAGATACACACAAACAAGCAGACACAAGTTACACATCAAGAATTACACACACACACAAATCCAAAGTTACACACAAACAAGTAGACACAAGTTACACGTCAAGAATTACACACACACACAAATCCAAAGATACACACAAACAAGCAGACACAAGTTTCAAATCAAGAATTACACGTACACACAAATCCAAAGTTACACACAAAGAAGCAGACACAAGTTACACGTCAAGAATTACACACACACACGAATCCAAAGATACACACAAACAAGCAGACACAAGTTACACGTCAAGAATTACACACACACACACAAATCCAAAGATACACACAAACAAGGAGACACAAGTTACACATCAATAATTACACACAAACCCAAAGATACACACAAACAAGCAGACACAAGTTACAAATCGAGAATTACACACACAAGCAAATCCAAAGATACACACAAACAAGGAGACACAAGTTACACATCAATAATTACACACAAACCCAAAGATACACACAAACAAGCAGACACAAGTTACAAATCAAGAATTACACACACAAGCAAATCCAAAGTTACACACAAACAAGCAGGCACAAGATACACGTCAAGAATTATACACAAACACAAATCCCAAGTTACACACAAACAAGCAGACACAAGTTACAAATCAAGAATTACACACATACACAAATCCAAAGTTACACACAAACAAGCAGACACAAGTTACTCATCAAGAATTACACACACACACAAATCCAAAGTTAGACACAAACAAGCAGACACAAGTTACAAATAAAGAATTACACGCCACACACAAATCCAAAGTTACACACAAACAAGCAGACACAAGTTACACGTCAAGAATTACACACACACACACACAAATCCAAAGATACACACAAACAAGGAGACACAAGTTACACATCAAGAATTACACACAAACCCAAAGATACACACAAACAAGCAGACACAAGTTACAAATCAAGAATTACAAATAAACACACACAAATCCAAAGATACACGCAAACAAGCAGACACAAGTTACAAATCAAGAATTACAAATAAACACACACAAATCCAAAGATACACGCAAACAAGCAGACACAAGTTACAAATCAAGAATTACAAATAAACACACACAAATCCAAAGTTACACACAAACAAGCAGACACAAGTTATCGACAAGCATCGACATTTTCTTTTGCATGAACACACTTGGTCTGTAGATTTAGGCTCAAACGGCTCAAACCCTCCTTCATAAATAACTAGTTTTTATGCAGGACTGGTGAACACTGCTCACCATTTTTCTTAACAATACTTCTGAAAGACCTTAAACTGTCAGAGGGAGTGGATGATGCATCGGTTCTGCAAGTTACCTGGGTAGTATGAGTTGGGGAGGGTGGTGCTGATGATGTTGGTCTTCAGATTAAAGGAGGACGGAGATGAGACAGCTGCACACACACAAACACAAGGTTTAGAAAGAACCTGCATTAAAATGACACATGTACACTGTCCACCAAACAGTCCTGGAGGACTATTTGAGATTACTGGTAGTCACCTGTTGAAAACTGCACATAAACTGCAGAAAATTAAGATACTGATATGAAAACCCTGGATTTGAGATGCAGGTCTAAATTCCTGTACACAAACTTGTTGACATTCAGCAGTAAAATGAATGGAATTGTGACACAAAAACATTGTGATTCCTTTGTTTTAGCTGGTATGTTTTCTGCTTCATGAACTTCTCAATGCAGTTTTCACTGCCGTCATTTCGCATTTCTGGAGAACGTCATGCCTTGTTTCATTTTTCAACAGACATTTTTTTTACTGTGGACTAAAAAAGCACTCATAAAGGTAAAGCGCTGTGTGGTGACCTTGGCACATAACCTTTCATCACATAACTATAGGTTGGGTTCCAGTTTTTTCTGCCATCAGGAACAGGTACAGGTACAGGTACTGCCCCACACACCATGGACAAGACTCTAAACTCCATTTTGCTTCTGGTAGCCTGGTTAGCTGCTTTGCAGGGAAGCTCCCTCCACTGATGTTTGCATTGCTGGAGTGTGATTTATAAAGTATGTGGGTTCTTGAAGAAGGTGGTAGCAAAGCACTGAGATTAGAACAGCCAGCAGCTTCACTTCATAAAGAAAAATCTGAAGATTTTTTTTGAAGCTATGAAAAGTGTTGCCAAAGTTTTAATTGTAAATGTTTGCGTTTCAGCCAAACATGATGCAGAACATTGATTGTTTTTCAGTCTCATACTGTACACCTGACATGAGCATAAACGGCATCATTGTCTGTATGCATTTGCACATAGACACCTGAAGATAAGGGTAAATGATCATCAATATAGATTGTAAACAACAAACCCTTGTGAAAAACCTTTAGACAAACAAAGACCTTTTAACTGATAAGTCTGAATTCAGACGAGTGCAGTTAATTTGATGACTTAGGATTCAACATGCTTCAAATAGTTTGTACTGTGACAAATAAACAAAAGAACAAACAAAGAAGCATTTTGATATTCAAAAGACCTCTATGAATTGATCAGATGCATAACTCATATCTTTAGTTGTAACATGAGTTCATGTCTAGGGGGTAATAGTGCAAATACAGTCAGTAATGTTCATACTTGTATGACAATCAGAACTTCCTGAATCCCTTCTGGGGTCACAGGAGCAAATGCCGCTACTGTTGGGGGTACAACCTGTACAAGTCGTCAGTCTGTTGTAGAGCCACACACTTTCACACATACCAAGGCATTATGTAGAGATACATTTAATCTGAGAACATTGAGCATTATGTTGCTGCAGCGTACTTGTAGGGCCTAATCTACAAATCTACAAAAACGTGTGTTGGAATCATGTACTCACCGTGTCCATTCAGTGTGTGTGAATCCACCACAGTTGTGTGTTGGGAGCTGTTGACCATCAAGGTCATTTCCTGTCTGGAGTTCAGCGTTTCCTTCCTTTTTTTTGCCAATTTCCTGTGTGAACATAACCCATCAGGGTTAGACTCTTGATCTAACATCTTTACTTTCTGAAACCCTTCCCATATAAAGTGATATTTGTACCCCACACTGAGAATAAAAGTGACAGTTTTGAGATGAAAATCTCCTAAATTGCAAACAAAATGTTCAGTTTTAAATCAAAACTTTTTTAGTAGCAAATCTTCTGAATTCTTATTCAGAATCTTTTTCTGTGCTTTCAAAATACATTTTGAAGTTTGCAACACAAACGTTTTCAGATGTGTTGTCTCTCACCTCACTTTCTCCCCATCTTTGATCTTGCATTCACAATTTTCACTTTGCATCATATATATATTGCCAATTTTGCCTCTCTGGCTGAAGAAAAAAAATCATTTTTCATAATGATAAAAATGTCATACTTTTGTTAGCATTGATACATTTTATTTAGTCTGAGTTATGAATTATGGACAAAGGATCTGCTAAAACAATGAAATAAACTGAGTAAAGTTTATCAGCTGACATTACATTCAACAGCTCTGTGAAATCTAGAAATCCTCCAAAACAAAATATTGGTAAAAAAATTGATCTTCTGTGAGCTTTGTTTCTCATTAAAATAGATGTAAAGCACATATTATCCTTTGCTGCACAACAGTGTTTTTCTGTCCAGAAGGAAACAGATCCAGTATTTGTATATTTTGGATGATTAATACCGGTAGGCTACCAATGATGTCCTGTCTTTATAGACTGACAGAGTGGAGTAAATGGGGAAAAGAATGGTAGTAGACTACAGGCTGGTGTACAAGCAGAAGAAATGGGATTTTTAATGTTTAATGTTATTTATTCATTTGAGTAAATTAGCTTCAGTAGATTATCCTGTGTTGCAAAGAGTTTCATGTATGTTTGTTTTTCTAAAGGGAAAACCCATTTTTAATTTAAAAATACAGTTTTCTCTGTATATTTCAATGTTTTATTAAAGAAAAAACTATAGTTCATCCATACAAATCATAATAGTAATATTAAACCCCTGAGCGGTGTTGAATACACAAATGCACATGCACAAAAAGTCACCAAAATTTGCACACACATATTACCTGGCAAAAATGAATTTTGGGCAAAGTGAACGAACCCCCCCCACATGCATATATGAAACCTAAACAAGTGTCGGGGATATCAAGGACTGTAACTTCACAAGCATCATTGTGAACGTATTATGCAAAAAATGCTGGAGTTAGAAATTCATGATTGGTGTGGCACTTTTACAAATAATCAAAAAATGATTGGGGTGGAACCTAAATTTACTACAATCAACCAAAGAGTTAAACTCAAAACTCATTAAAAGATTAGGCAAATCTCAGGTAGATCCACAGTTTTGTTTCAACAATATATGTTTTTCCAGAATTTAACATTGACATTTTTTATGATATGTAAAAATCTTACACTTGCTTCTTACGGTTTGATCAACATTTTGATATACTGTATAACCCTTAAAGCTTTGAAGATTTAACACATTGAAGTTGTGTAGTCTTTTGCCAGCTGTTGCTAGCTGTTACCACCAGGGGGGGACTTGGTGTGTAAATGTTAAGTAAATCAGCCTTTTGCCACCTCAATCAAATAGTGAGACTCAGATCTCTTAAGTCCTAATAAGATTTAGAGAAGTTGATACTTGCCTTCATTTATTTGTCTGATTGTCCTCCTGTAGGCTGGACTTCTGTAACAGTCAACTGACTGTTCTTCCAAAAAGGACAGCTAGAAAGCTGCAGTTCATTCAGAATGCTGATGCCAGAATTTTAACAAGAACTGATCAAATTACTCCTGTTCTCCAGTCGTTACACTGACTACCAGTTAAATATAAAATTATTTTCAAAGAACTGCTGCTAGTTTAAAAAACCCTTACTTTTGTGAGATCAATTGTTGGTTCACAAACCCTCCAGAGCTTTGAGATCTGGATGAAGCAATCACCTGGGAGAACCTACAGCTCTACCCTGAAGTAAGACGACTCTATCTTTGAGGCTCCGCCTTTCTCTCCTTGTGTGTTCCTCCCATTTCATGATGTCAACCAGAGCCAGAAAACTGCCTGTCCAGTGTCGCACCAGTGCCTTCTGATAGAGACTGGGTGGGATCCACTTGGAGAACGGACCCTCCTAGCCCAGCATTGCCGAACCCCCTGGGTGTATTTGCCCTTCAGTGGTGCCGCTGCGTACTTTAAAGTGAACGCCGCCCAGAACTCACTGCTCCCGGGCCTTGGATGAAGTGTTCACTGAGCCCTCTCTCACGTCCCGGGGGCTACAGACCGGAACGATTGTCAACCGAGGAGAACACCTCTCAGTCCGCTTGACCACGTCACGCGGCTCTGGGCAGAGATCGGCCCAAAGCCTATTTAACGGGCCCAAGTGGTCTGCTGCGATGTCAACTACCCGTTTAAACATAGACCATGGAGTCCAACAGTTGTGTAAGTATTAGACTGTGTGGATTTGAATAAATGCAGCAGGTATGCATTGTGTTTCCTATATAATGACGTATTTATTTATGGAAAAGTTTGAAATGTTGTTGATCTGTTGCACTTTGTACAAAAACAATAATTTCATGGCCTGGGTCTTATTTCTGTGATCATCAAAGTGTTTTTTCTTTTTAAAATCAGACCAAACCTAAGCCTTTTCTGGTCATTTTCCTGATCTGCTAAGCTGTGTGTCATTGTTTACATACCAGTCCAATATGGCGCCACTCTTGGACAATAGTAACAGGCCAGCGTGCCATCTCTAGTAAGATTTAACTCATTGGTTTTGCCAATCACAGCTAGCTTTGTGGGTAAAATGTGTTAGCCTGGGGCGGTGCTGGTGGAAGGGGCTGTTCTCACTTCCATACAAATGACTGTGAGAACCCACTCGTTTTCGTGGGTTGGGACGGGCTGGTGCTCAGACAGCAGGGTTTTAGGGGAATACTTTGAGACGTGTCAATGGATCAAAATACCACTTTTTTTTTTGTTTTTTTTGTTTTTTTTGGGGGGGGGGGTGTTTTGTGAGGAATTAACGTTATAATGCACTTAAAAGCTCAAAGAAGTTGATTTACATGCTATAGTGGTTCTACATGTGGTTCTTGTGGGAATGTGGTATCATGTTTTCTTTAACAAATGTCTGCTGTTTGCTTCCCAAATCCTGCAGCATGCAGATTCTTTACCAGTGCTATTCCAGTTCTCTTTACTAGCCAATTTTTACCATTCTGTTTCAGCTGAGCTGCACTTCTGATGGACAAATAGAAAAGAGAAGGCTCTCAGTCAGCTTCTGTCCAATTTCTCTAGAGGAATGGTGGGATTTATTTTCTCTCTAACTACCCCTTGGGTTCTCCTGATGTGTCGCATGAGAGGAGCAGAGCTAAAACCATCTTTAAAGAATCCTTTTATCGTCTAAGCTGCACATCGTCTGGATCTCCACTCTGTCTGTTTTCTCTCTTTCTATTCTGAGAGTCAGAAGAAAAAAATCTATTTGTCCGATTGCCCTCTTGCACTCACAGACACAGAAACACACACAAATAGATGCACAAATGGACACACAAACATACACATTTACAAACATACACATACACATAAAGCGCGAACAGATATGGCATTGACAAAAACAAACAGATGTACAAACAAATGCACACAGGCACATAAACACATTCAATGACACACAGACATGTACAAACAGTGAAAAAAACATACAGACACACATTGGGAGAAAAAAATGCAAACATAGACACAATAAAGTAAGCAAGTACACAATGAACACTCACGTACAAACATACCAACTGACACACAAATACATTTGCACAAAAAGATGACTACACTTACACACACACACACACAGACACACAGAAGAGCAAGCAACCGTATAATAGATACATAGATGTACCTTATGACAGGTGCCAGAGTTACTGCAACCACATGGTGCTTCAATGTACTAGAGCCAAGTCCAGATAAATGTTAAGAGTTGGGTTGGGAAGGTCATCTGGTGTAAAAGTTAAGTCAAATCATATGAGCAAATTGCTATGTGATTAGCTGATGTGACCCCTGAGTGTAGTTGCTGAGAGCCAGAACCCACAGAAAGAAAGAGGTGAAAAAAACCCACAAATATTTGTCTATACAGACACACAAAAAAGCAAATCCCAAAAAATGGAAAACAGATGCCTTTAGACATGCAAATGTAAGAAGCACACTGGCTGCTAAGTTTAACCCTTTCCTGCAAATTGCATAAATGAAGAAAAAGCTGTAAAAAAAAATAAAAGAGCCACGGACACATCTACGGTGAAGCAGATGTTAAGAAAAAGAAAATGAAAGTGTCCGAAGTAAGGTGCTGGCCTCCTCCCCCTCAGGCTGCCCCGCTCTTCTTTTATTGTTCAGGTAGACAATGTAAACCTGCAGCTATTCCACCTCCATGATTCAGAAGAGAACACAAACATCTCCTACACAACCCCCACAGGTTATCACAAAGTAAAGCTTTAACAACACAGATATGAGCGTTAGCTTACGTTCTGTGAGGTAGCTGAGAGTTACAGTGCAAAAGGAGTCTCTAAAGGTCACAGTAACTACTTAAAATAATAGAAGAGTGATTTCAGTACTGACCCCATAGTTCCAATAAGCCATAGCAACTACTTGGAGAATACATACGCACAGATGCACAACCAGACGATGCAAAATCAGACATATATAGAGGCACACAAAGACACACAGATCCAAAATGCACACATAAACATACACACAGAAACATAAACAGACACAAGCACAGTGGCACAAACTGATTCTCAAAAACTAAAGCAAACGCACACATACACACACACAAGCAAACTCAAAACCATAAGCATTGCTCATAAGCAAGCAGTACTTTTCTGTATCTTTTTCATACTTTATTCTTGTTATTTTGGGGGTTTAGATTGCTTTCTCACTAAAAGCAAACGATTTGATTGATGGTGCAGCCAGTTGTCATGGTAACACATGAACGCAATGCATGGCTGGGCTGGCAGACCTTGACTGCAGGAGCAAAGGAAAGGGATATATTGATCGTTACAATAGGTTCAGTAAACCATGAGTTCAGAGAGAAAGTTCACCTCTTTAGCTTGTTTTTATCCAAAAGATGAAGTGAAAAGTTTGTTTTGAAGAAGCCTGCGCAGGGATATAGAACATTTAGGTTATGTGACCAGAACTTCTTTTTTAGATGCACATCAACACCCAGCAGTCAACCAGAAAAAAGTATTCATCAGGACTTTTAAAAGTACAGAAACACAATGTTTGTTTCTTATGGATGTATATCAGCATCTTTTTTTTCTTGGAGTAATACTGCAGAAGTAAAAATCAGTTTGGAGTTCCCTATGAGGTAAGATAGCTGTCAAAAAGAAACTTATTTATAAATACAAAGTTGTGCACAAATTTATATTTTGTGCAAAAAAATTATGAATACAATCTTTAGTTTTACGTTTCACATGTCTGTTATAAATACGATTTGTCTTTGTTTTGAATACGACTCTTGCTTGTCTTGCATATGAATTTCTCCTGTTAAATCACTGTCAAAAATACGTCACGGGGTCACAGACATAAACATTGAGTCCGGAGCATAGATATAGATCAATCGATTGATGTATCGATGTCTCTATCCATCAAAAGATGTCTTGCTCTCTTGATCCATCAAAATGTGTTGATCAATACATTGATAGATACATTGATAGATAGATAAAAAGGTGAATGCATTTCTTTTCATACGACTGTGTGTGTGTTTAGGGTACTGCATCTGTGAGTGGGTGTGGAGATACATACATATGTGTATATACATATATCGATCTATCGATCAATCTATTGTTGTCCATTGATTTAACCATCAATAGATGTCTTGATCTCTTGACACATCAATACATTGATTGATAGATCGATAGACTGACAGACAAACAGACCTATCAGGAGTAGATTGACCAGATTCTCCTCCATCGAGCTAGCTGGTTCAATCGATCAATTAAGATAAATTTTTACTTCACTGATTCCAATGGAGACTGGTAGTTGTAGGGAAACGCATACAAAGACACATTGACTAATAGTGGGCAGCAGCCACGGAATTCTGGCAGCGCTCATCGCCCAGAAAGACACATGAAGAAGTGAAGGATATGATGTCAAAAATCAAGTATCTTCGATCTATGTTGCAGTAGAATGGCATAGACTGAAGCTAAAATAAATTGACATTTAAGCAACATCGATTCACGGTGTAACTGTGTATGCTTATTTGAGTGACGATTTGAATGAACATGTGACTGTTTGTGAAGCTATGTGTGACTGTGTATTTATTACTGTTTGGTGTGCACGTGTGGAAGTGGAAGTGTATTCCAGCATATCTCTTGTTCCTTGTAGTGTGATGAAAAAAATTGGAGGGGTTTTAATACGCCCGTCTGATTAGATATTTGTTAGAATACAAACACGCACGCAAAACACACACACACGCATGCACACGCATACAAACACACACACACACACAACTTTCATGCAGTTTAAGAACTTTAGGGAGACCTTCTGATCGGTTTAGCTCTAAACAGCAACAGTTTTGTTGTTGTCAGGGTTAAATGTCAAATAGGTTACTTACAGGTAATAAGTGTAGGAATGATAATTTCTTCGTCTGAGAGGTGGGGGTGGAGCGGGGATGGAATGGAGGGAAAGAAAAACAGAAAAGAAAAACATTAATGTCTAAGAGAGAAATAAATTGATGAGTTAAAATCTTCTATGAGGAGGAGGAATTTGTCGGTTGTGGAGGGTAGAGTGAATACATGAATGAGATGAACAGGAGACCCAAACACAAACATCTTCATCAGGAAGCAGCTGCAGCTCCATTAAAGTTCATCCAGAAGAATACTTTCCACTCTACCATAAGGCCAGTGACGTAGGTGAGAACAATTCTGCCCTCATACTGGAAGGTTGTTGGGTTCAGAAATGGGAACCAAATCTTCCCTGCTTGACACTTAGCATTAGAGAGACAGCAAGCGCTCCACACAGCTCTGACCTATTTCCAGTGCCTCACCTGACTCACACAACCATGAAAGTCCCGAAAGACGTGAGTCTGTGGTCACGAGGTGACTCCTCATAGCTTCAATACAATTCTATGCTGTAGATTCAGGGTCAAAGCCTTTGGACAGTGGGTCTGATCATTTTATTTTGGAGCTCTCGATAGTGTGATTCTTAATGATATGATATGATTGATTGATTGATTGATTGATTGATTGATTGATTGATTGATTGATTGATTGATTGATTGGGAAAGTTCGTTGGTTTGGACCAAGTCCACTTAATTTGGTCCGGATCGAGTTCTGAAGATTGTGTTTGGTCTATACTTAGACTGCCGTCTATCAGAGATTTCTGATAGATCAAAGCTTGTAAACAATACCACATGACTAACGATTTCTTCCTCATCAGGATGGTTAAATTATAAAAATTTAAAAATTATATTTCAATTACCAGTTTTGAATGTCAAGAACGACAATTTTTACTTGTTACTTTGGTATGGCAGAGTGTGTATGGCTGGAAGATGATTACTAGCAAGAAGACTAGTGTGTGCTTTAACTCATAGGATGCAGGACTGAGGAGACATCCAGTATGAAGGTATGCTAAGTGTTTATGACATATAGATATTTAGGGGGAACAGTGAGAAACAATCTGTATTTGGTGGTGTAAAAGAAAAGGCCAGAAGTATATTATAATAAATAAATTCACAAAGCCTATTTAGTTGTAGTTTGATCTTTTACTGTGACACAGTCACACAAAGTTAAATGAAAATACCTCAGAATTAGGCTTTTGACAGCAATCATTAGGTTCAATTGAATAAAAAATATAATATATAAAAATATTACATTATATAAAATATATAAAAATATAATAAAAATATAATATTGAATAAAAATGATAAATGAATAATTGGGTAATTACAGGTAATAATTAAATAATCTGGGAAGAAACACCCACAGAGTGGCAGCCCGTCATCTGTGACCCAGGAGTGGCTCTGAGCGCTGACTTTTACCGTGAGCTGTAGCTTTGGATCTTTGGATCAGTGAGTCCTATTAGTCCTTTAGCCGTATTTAGAGGAACTGCCAGATAGTAGGAGACCACCTCTGTTTTGATACATGACAAAATCGCTACTCTTGTTTAAAAGTGTTCTCATAAACTTGACAATACTGACACCAATTTGCATGAAGGAGGAGCTACCATCAAAAGTCTTAAACAGCATAACTGCTACAATGTGGAACACAGAGATGATGTTTTGACATTGAGTCATTTTTTAAGAGTTCTACAAAAGCATCTTTTATCCATGTCTGGGTTCATGAACCCATTCAGAGATTCTCACAGTATGAGAATTGTAGGAGCTGCATCTGAATGATCAGCAGTATTTCTGCCTCTCTGTGATCCAGTTTGACGACTTGCCGCATTAGTCAGAGGAGGGGAAAAACTAGAAATTAGAAAACCTTTTTTTCACTGTCTTCATACAAATAAAAAAATATAAATCTATTAAATATATATATATATATATATATTTGTAAATATAAATCCATTAATGTAAATATATGGGCTGCTGCACGGTGGCGCAGTGGTTAGCGCTCTTGCCTCACAGCAAGAAGGTTCCTGGTTCAAGTCCTGGCTGGGGGATTTGAAACAGTGTCACCAATGGGGGACCTTTCTGTGTGGAGTTTGCATGTTCTCCCCGTGCATGCGTGGGTTTTCTCCGGGGACTCCGGCTTCCTCCCACCGTCCAGAAACATGCTTCATAGGTTCTTCGGTCACTCTAAATTGTCTCTAGGTGTGGATGTGAGTGTGTATTCGTGTGTGACTGTGGCCCCTGCGACAGACTGGCGACCAGTCCAGGTGTTCCCAGCCTTCGCCCATGAGTAGCCGGGTTAGGCTCCGGCAGCCCCGTGACCCCGAAAGGGATAAAGTGGTTCAGAAAAAAAAAAAAATGTTGATGTAATGTAAATATGAATCTATTTTTTTAAGTTCATAGTAAGTATTGTATAAATGTCAATGATCCAAAAGATAATAAAAAATTGGAAGGTTTTGATTTAAGAAAAAATTGTTTTTACTTTTTAAAAATTATATTGAAATGGCATACAAAAAATACAGCTTGTTAATTTGGCAAATGATTAAAATGTATATTGATCGAGTTAAGACATTTTTTAATTATCTTAGAAATAGAAGGGAAGTTAGTTAAATTTAAAATATAATAAATAAAAAGAAAAGACAAATTCATGGGTTTTGGTACAGATGAATCAAAGGCTAATATAAAAATTAAAACTTTTGAAAAATTGAATATGTTTATAAAGCAAAGGTTCCTGAGTCATTATTGACTTGTTTGCTGACATGCTTGTATATTTTATATTCAACTTTAATTCTTCTATACCTCCAGTATTTCAGTGAAGTTTGGGGAAATATTTTCAAAACAAATATTGCTCCAAAGACTGACTTAGGAAAAATATTAGAGGCATAAGCAAAGTTGGTTTTAGTGAACCCTAAAATGCACTTTTTAAGAAATCAAAAACATTAAAATTTGACATTGATATTTGATTTTGTGCATGTAAGAATGTTTGTCCAAAAATGTATTTTGTGCCTTTAAAAGTTGTTTCCTTCTAAAAGTGAGATCATTACAAAAAATAAGAATACTATAATTTGAAAGGTGTCTTTATGTTTGAATTATGAGAGGAAAAGGCCCTTCTGTTTCTGGAACAAAACTTTGGAATTGTTTGAATAAAGATCTGTAAACAAAAATAGGCTACTTCTATGTTAAAAAATTGGTTGATATTGGTTGATATGATTTTTATCAAGAAACAACCAAGATCAAGGATTGTGTCTCACCCAGATCCCAGGTCTGATCGGGCAAAATGTCAAAATCACCTGTGGCCACATGTGATTATGCTGAGCTGGCAGCACTTCCACACAATGTAAGCTAACAGAGTTCACCGCCCATGCATTCAACTCCAGCTAGCAGTTAGCCGATTAGCTAGCGTCAGCTTCCACAGAACTCACCGCTCTTTGTAGCTTCAAGAGTCGGATGAAGTTGGTTATTGTTGAGTTTCTGTCGATAATCCTTTATTGTCATGTTCTGCAAACTTTAAGCCATTTTTTGTTGACAACTTCATAACTTTTGTACCGGAACATTAAAAACACCAACAACAGGAACTCACGCTTTTAACTGAGCAATGTTTCTCTCCAATTTGATTGGTTGGACGGTCAGATCAAACTAACGTGGCCCTAATTTGATTGGATGTTGTGTCAACATCACACAACAGACAGAGAGACCGCAGTTCGGGCTTTGTCAAAATGCCTTTTAATCTTCAGATTTTTGAGAAAAAAGCAAGTCTTTCCAAGTCAGAGGGCTAAAGTCCAAGTCAAGTCACAGCTTATTCAGTTTAAAGTCAGAGTAAGTCAGGCTTCGGTGTGTGTGTGTGTGTGTGTGTGTGTGGGGTGTGTGTGTGTGTGTGTGTGTGTGTGTGTGTGTGTCTTAAAGGAGTCTGGCCACTAGTGGAGACCAGGGTCTATTAGAGACCGACTATTATTGGAAGATATACGGTAAATGAGCTTGAATGATGCTAATATAACAGCAAACTGTCAAAGCCGTTTAAAAACAGAAAAAGAGTTACAATTAGCTCAAAAAGCTAGAATGATGCTACTCTAAAGACTTCATGGTAATTTAGTTTAAAAAAAAGTAAACAAAGTAAATTTTGTTCAGACGTGTAATTAGGTGGATATGTACTGGAGTCAAAGTACACAGCCAAAAGCGGTCACACATGCTCATTCCAGGAGCCACATTGAGCTCTGAAAGCTGCAGGATCTGTGTTCTGATCATTTTTATGAAAACACAGCCTCTCAGCAGGTAAAGGGCTGTCAGCCCTGCCATGCTGACTCAGCATTCACACAATTACAAAGAAAACAATAAACCAGCTGTATCAGATGGATTCTCAGGGGTATATTATAAAACATTTGCTAACAATTTAGGCATCATTCTATTAGTTGTCATCCAATAAGGTTGTTGTGTGTGGACTACAACATTTGAACATCTATATTGTCAACAAGATTTATTATAGGACGTCAAGGAATAACTTAAACAGCATTGAGATGCTGAAAACGCTTTTGATCGGATAGACTGGGCCTCTTTAGAGACAAAACATTCATTATCTGGGTTAGGTTTCTTTATTAAATCAAAAAGAAAATGGGAGTCAGTAAGGGTATTATTATCATTATTGATCAGCTATTTGAGGGAGAACATGTTAAATCTTTCTCCTAGTTACAAGAACAGTATGGTCTCCTTTCCACAGATTTCTACAGATATTTACAAATGAGAAATTATATTACAAACCACAAGGAAAAAGAATGAATTACTAAAGTTTTATTTCTGTTTTGAGTTTTTGGTTTGTATGATTTGTTGAAATGTAAAACAGGGGAATCATTTAGAAACATTTAGACTTTGCACGCAAATGAAAAGGCTTGTTGAATAATTGAATAATCTGGTTTGCTCTGAGATAAAGAGGTGTCACACATTGTAAAAAAGGTCATCTCCGGGTTCAAAGGGACAGGTAAGTAAAACAAGCCATAGAAAAACGCGTTGGTGGGAATCAGACTTGCAGAGTCTGGAGTGATTTAAGCAGTGGTGACACATGTCCCCTTAGGGCCTGATTGAGCCGCCCGAACGTTGCTGGAACGTCCCTGGAGCGGCGCCGAATTTTGACAACGCTCGTACCCGTGCACAAAATGGGGAAAAAAATCGAACACAAGGGAATTGGTGTAGCGATGTACCGCTGAAGGCAGCGTAGCTTTAGCATTGGTTTAGCAGGAGGAAGCGTTGATGTTGCGTTGGTTGCTTCAGCGTAGGTAGAAGGCGTCTCTCAGGATCCACGGTGATGCAGTTTTTAGGCTAATTTCTCCCCGTATTTTTGGCCAATTACCGGTCCTGTTCCAGCACCTCCATGACAACGCCACATCAAAGTTCATCTCTGCCATGGTTCGCTGCTTCAACGGCGGACACCGTTCCAGCAACGCCGTGTCCGCTCCCCCGACGTTTGTGCAACGTTTAGTTGCTGCCAGTGCAGCGCTGGTGAAACAGCGGTGATCCAGCTAATAATAAAAGTTCCGGGGGTGAACTTTGCCGGAGCGGAGAATGGACTCTCCTCACCACTGCAAAAGCTCAACATTTTCAGAGCGGTGGGCGGGACCTCAGGAACATCGGCGGTGGCCGAGCGTATGCGGCATGCTATAACTGTGATGAACGGTCACGAGCAGTGAGGGATTTTTTTCCACGCTCCAGGAACGCTGCAGCAAAGATCGGGCAGTGTGACCGGGCCCTTAGGGAGCAAACTTCAGCTGGGATGAGCCCCTCATAGGTGAGACGCTGCTTTAGTTTTATTTTGATGTTGCTGTATTTAGTTGCTCTGTGTCTAATCTTGTGGTTTGTACCAGTAAGAGCAACTGAAGCCAAAAACATCAACGGTCTGAATGTAACTGAACAACCTGCTGTGTTTCACAGTAAACAAAGGAGCTGTGATGGTGAATGATGCCAGCAGAGAACCAACGGGCATCCCAGATGAGTATGAACTTGTGGATCAGCGTGCAGCTGGGTTTGAGTCTTCACTGTGTTGGTGGTGTGTCATTAACAGAAATGTGGACAGGATCTATTCCGACCATTCCAACGTACAGCGGCTGGGAAACTGGACACAAGCTGGTTTCCAAGCGGTAAGAGAACAGCTCTCTGCCACATCTCTGTTGATATTCCAGAAGCGCATGGCCTTGGACTGCTGCTAGCAGGAAAGGAGGAGTGTGCACCTTGTTCGGTGAGCAATGCTGCACCTTCATACCTAACAACACAGCAGCTGACGGTGGTCGACCACCGCTATGAGGGTCTTCACACACTCAATGGAAAATGAAGGAGCACTCTGGGGTCGACATCTCCATGTGGGGTTCATGGATGGGACAGTAAACATAAGGCCTTGTGTCCTCTATCCTGGTGTCTATTGCAGTCTTTGCAGAGATATTAACCTTGTGTGGATGCTGTTGCGTCCCCTGTTAGCACTCACGGATTTACCGCCTCGTCTTTACAGCGATGACCCCAGTGGGAGACACACAGCCTCAGCTGCATCCTCTCCTGAGTGACGGCTCAGACCCGGTATTGAAGGTTGGACCTGAAACCCTCCAGGATTTTTTCTGGCTCTGCGGTTTCAATCCTGAGACTTTATTTCTTTGACCTACTTGTGGAGATCCTATATGGAAGTGACAATGAAATGTAGTGAAATTTTGAGCAAACGCATGACAAACAGGGGGGAAATGTTAGAGTTTTCTGTACATACTCTACATTCGAAATTCTACTGTCATCCATTTGCAGGACCTACAATCAGCGCCTGAAACGTGATAATGTCCATGCTGTGCTTTTCGCAACGAAGCAAAAGCTAAAGAGAGTTCTTAGATTCTTACTATTATTGTGTTTGTGTGTTAGAATAATGTGGTTTGCTCTGAACCTGTGCAGTGTGATGTTTGCTTATCCTGAAGGCCTGTGATTGAGAGACTGACTGCAGGGAGAGTGATAAGACACAACATTGATAACATGCTGAGCTGAGAAGCTTAAACTATGTACAACTCTCATCCTCTGGTGCAGCTGTGTTTTTTTCTTTCCTTGTCCCCTCCTTCAGAGCTGCACCTGATTGTAACTAGGGCACTCCCAGATTTTAATAAACATTAAGGTTCTGGAAGGGGAGCTCAGAGGTGGTTGGGGCATCTCCTCTCCATCTCTCCTTGCAAGTAAAATGAACCAAACTGTCTCTGTCTTCTTTCTTTGGCAGAAATAAATGTTTTTGGTTATTTGAACCAAACATTTACTTTGAAAGTCACAAATTATTTTTCCTGAGAAATGTTTTGCTAGTAGAGTCCAGATTTGGCTGTTGAAACAGACCATTGAAAGTGCAGAAACACAATATTTGTTTCTTATGGATGTATATCAGCATCTTTGTTTTCTTGGAGTAAAACTGCAGACATGAAATTCTTTACATTTCTTCAGAGTTCTGCTTAACTTACTGTTGGTGCGTTTTGTGCACGCACGCAGAATACATTTCTAGGATACCTGAGTTATACAAATTAAAACATTTCAGATAATACAAAAGTTTTTTCTGGACTTTTTTTGTTCAAAAGCCCCATTTTGCTGTTTAAAATGTACCTAGTAAACCATTTTGATTATTCACAAATTTGGTCATTTTTTTAATTGATTGAAAGCCATAACACACACACACACACACACACACACACACACACACGCACACACACACACACACACACACACACACACACACACACATATATATATATATATATGTGTATATAAAATTTGTTGTTGCAAATCCAAGCAATAGTTGGTTTTGGTTAGTTTTGAACGATCCAATTCGATCTGATTCTCTGAAATGGATCAGGACGTCTTTATTCAAAACTTCAACCAGTGTGACTCAGAGATGTACTGAACAGTACACGTGAAGTCTTCCAGATTTCTTGTATTTTTTGCAAGATTATCAAGTGTAAATAAAAAAGTGTACAAACAAAAAAATAAACAAGAATGAATGTCAAATCGATTCACGTTTTAGTTTCATAAAGTTTAGCCCACTGTTGTTTTTCCACATCAAAACAATCCAAAGCGAACATCATTAGAAGATTCTACCAGACGGTATGTAGTCATGTAGTCACACATGACTGCTAAATGGAAAGACGTTGATCATTTTTTGCTGCATCACGTGTTGTCCGCTGTGATGTCACTTAATTGTTTTTAAGTTATAGTAAAATACACCTATCATGTCACAATCCCGATGATATTTTCCAACACTGATATAACGAAATTAATTTCATTTTGAAAGAATTTTCTAATGTATAGGTCAGTTCGA
This sequence comes from Oryzias celebensis, assembly GCA_014656515.1. Taxonomy (NCBI): domain Eukaryota; kingdom Metazoa; phylum Chordata; class Actinopteri; order Beloniformes; family Adrianichthyidae; genus Oryzias; species Oryzias celebensis. The sequence continues at coordinate 48,787,969 of BNCR01000012.1, forward strand.
TTCAAATAATAATATGCCTCAGACAGATTGATCTGGTTGGATTGTAGGAATATAAATCGATTAATCAGTCATTGCAGTGTTGATGACTTTTATCGTATGCTGAAGGATTTTCTCTCATCTTGCAGCCCTAGTGCTCAGTTTAGTGGAAAACATGCATGTGCAGTGACATGAGTATCATATGCATGTCAAACGAGCTACAGATTTCTCAGTGACGATAATGATTGGCTGATGACTATTTTTTTTAATAAAAAAAAAGTTTATATTTGCTAGCAATTTACCCCAACTTCCCTCATGACCGAGTGATTGATGGGATTGGTGTATTGAGCACCCAGGATCTAGTTTATGACTGAAAACCTACAGAATTGTGAATGATGTTTTCTCTTAAACTTCTTTGTTTGTTGACAATTGCTTCTTTTTTGGCTGCCATTTTGGATCCTCGTCAATATTACGCAGTTTGATAAGACAAAGAGAGAGATTTCTCGCTCTCTCTTTTGATGCATCCGTTAATTGGATACAAATTGGTGACAGGAAGAAGGAAGAACACCCCTAATCTTTTAAAAATCTGATGAAGTGCAGAACAGTTTAATGCAGGGTGCCTGTTTGTGACTAATGTCAAATGCTTCTTTTCAGTGATGTTTCTTGGCGTTAAAAACCACACCAAACAAAATAAATGGGCAAGCACAGCAATTGGTATTAGCCTCCAAGTGAGGACTTTGCACTCAGGAGTGAGGTCATTGTGCCGCTTTCCATTCCAGTTTTTAGGTTATTGTTTGCAGGCTGAACAAAAGTGTAACCTTAGTCTGCCGAGCAACTTTGTTGAATCTCTGATTCTGCACATATGTGATTCTGTATAGATTCTTTTGATTGATCATTGAGCTGTTCTAACCTTATATGCTCAGTGGTTGCCATGATGATGTTTATCTGTGGATATAAGTGTGTCTGTGTGTATGCTGGCTACACACTTTCATATATTTAGTCTAAATGTTAGAAATCTTCGTTTTTCTTTCAGGTGCTTGCAGCAAATTCTTTAAACTAGATGTTGTTTAACTGGAAAAATACAATGACCGCAGTAAATATTAATGTAACAATATTTATTAATGTTTTAGTAGGTTAGGCTAAAAACTGCAGTAAGAAAATTAACTCTGCCTGAAAGTCCTCATAGCCCAGTTATGATTTGCTGGTGGTACATTGATGCTTATACTGCAGTTAAAGTTTAGCTCGAAGCACAGACAATGAAACAAAAAGAAAAAAGAAAGTGGCCATGTGCTCAGAAGTAAAAGGTCCAATTTCAGCAAACTCAACGCTGTTCTTACCGTTTCTTCATCAGAAGGATGACTCCAAGGAAGATGATGACAAAGAGCAGGATCCCAGCGACGGAGCCAGCAATTTTCACGGTGTGGTCTGACTGTGTTTCCTGTTCTGGTTCTGGTTTTCTGGTTGCAGCTCCTAAAAGCATAAATGATATTCCGTGAACAACTGCTTACCAGAAACTGTTTCATGTGAGCTGTGGTGATGTTGCCTGCATCAGAAGCTCACACGTACTGTGAGTCGCTGTGATCATATTGTGATAGCTCTAACCCATTCATGCCTTTATTTTATTTTACCATTTTTTAATTGGTGCATTGTAAATTAGCAGCATATGGCATGCAGAGATTAAGTAACCTGAAGCAATCATCCTCTGTTAACAGGGGTGAAAGTAGATTTTGTTTTTTGCTGGTACCATGACAAATTACATCAACATAAATCTTTTTTAGAGCAGTATATGGGGTGTAAACATTATTAATCTAACCAGAATGATCTGACTGAGGCAAGTTTTTAATCAAATCAACCTATACCATTATAACATTGTTTCAAAATGAAATACATTGATGATAATGAATCTTGGAAAAAACCATTTGGATTGAGATACAGTAGGTTTTTTTTTTAGAATAATTTAAAAACGACCAAGTGCATCACAGCAGAAAACACATATGTGATGGAGCATAAATGATCAACCATCATTCCAGTCCAATGTGTGGAAACACTTTGAATTTACAAAGTCATGTGATCATACAGTGTTCTAGAATGTTCTAATAATGTTCCTTTGGATTATTCTGATGTGGAAACACAACAGTGGAATGAACTTTCTCAAACTACAGTGTGAGTGGATTTGACATTCATTCTTGTTTACTTGTTTGTTTGTACACATATTTTGTTTACACTTGATTATTTAGCAAAAAAAGACCTTGAAACTGGAAAACTTCTGAGTCACACAAATTGAATTTTTGGCTAAAGATGTCCTAGATTGATTTTAGTTTGGGGAATCAGATCCCATCAGATCGTTCAAAATGAACCAATATCGACTATGAATCAGATCAATGACCACACATTATGATATGAATAGAATTGTTAATAAAATGAATCATTACAGCACTAATGCAGAAAAATGCAGTTGAGAATAAATCTTGACGGTAAATAAAAATGTATACAGGACTTTGTGGAAAAAATATTTGAATTGATTATTGTACTTGTAACTTGATAAATGCTCCTTCTTTCTCATTTTCTTCTCCTTCTCTACTGATTTTAGCGTGTACATCGTCATCCTCACTTGTAATCTTCCTCTTGAACAATTTTCCCTACATTGTTTTTTTTAATTACTTTTTCAAATATCTATATTTGTTTCTTTTCTGCGTGTTTCTGTCATGAATTGGTCCCCTGGCTCCCTCTGGCCATCAGCAGGATCCATCTGACAGTACTGACACTTCCTGGGCCTCCACACTACACTTCCCATCAGCCCCTGCTGTCACTCCCAGGATCCCCAGCTGGACCTATCAGCAATCACTCCCAGCAGTTTATAGCCAGAGCACTGAGCTCTGCTCAGTGTGAAGGCTTGTTTGTTCCACTCTGTCTGCATCACTGTGAGTTCTTATCCTGATCTGATCTGATCTCTTCTGATCTTCTGGTCTCCTGCTCCAGCTTCAACTCTCCTTGTTTGCTGCATGCCCTGGCCCTCGCCTGGAGCCTGACCACTAGAGATGGCCAAATTGATGCCTCATGAAGCACTGACCAACTTCGGCACAACTGTCCTTGAATAATTTCAGTTAGAAATAGTGACATCTGCTGGTTGTTATTAATACATCCAAGCGCAAATGCTGTCAAAACCTCGTGACTTCAAGAATTTAACCCTTTGACCATTTAACCCCCCCATGAGTGTGTCGCCTGCAACACATTTGGACAAGCACTCTTTGAATTACTGTAATGTCTTAACAACCGTTCGAACTATTTGAAAAATTCCAACAGTTTTTGAAAGCTGAAACGTTGGGCTTTATTGTTTATTTTGTGTAATTATGGTAATCTCACCCAGAAGCCTGCAAGCAGCTCCTTTGTTTACCGGGAAGACAGAGCAGTGGAGCTATACAGAGAGCCGTGAGGGCAAAGAGCGTTTTAACAACAGTGAAAAAAAGAAGAAAAATACCAGCAAGATGAACCTCCAGGGTAATAAACCCCCATGGATCTTCAGAGAAGATTTTGAGACCGAAGGAGGAACAGAAGAAGTCACTTCTGGTGAGTAAAGGTAACATTTGAGGAGCACCATTTCTGGGTTGTTCCAGATGAATCACAGCCTCGTTGGCCAGTTCTTACTCTGAAACACTTACTGTATGAGAGAAATGGAATTTTAACGTAAGTGACCTTATTTTTGACTTCTAAGTTATCTCATAATATAAGCATATATTTACATTTGTTCATGAAAAGATATGCTGTGAAGTCATACTAAATGAATTCTATTTTCCTTCAAGTTTCCTGTGTCCTGTGAGAGCCTCTGGGCTGGAGAGCTAAAGAGAGAGAAAACATGGAGATGCTGGAGGTTGTGGTGATGTGGTCAGAGACCAAAGCTGCTCACCATATCAACAAAAGTGGAAGACAGATGTAGAACCTGATGATGGAGACCCTCACCCACTGACGTTCAACCCCAAGTGTACAACCACAGCTAAATACAGGAAACTCATCATAAGGTTAAATCTTTTCCCACTGATGCTTTAAAGTCACACCAAGAGCCCTCCCTGGAAGTGTGAGACTTCTGATATGAGCCTATTCCTGCAGCCAGACAAACTGTCATTGGCAGCATCGCCAAGGCCTTAGAGGAGCCAAGGAGGAGAGCACTGCCCTTTTGACCAAACAGCGCCTGGAGGTTTTTTACATTTTATGCACTATTTTTGCACATTTAGAGATATTTTGTTGTAAATAGTTCTATAATTGTCAAATTTAAACTTAAGATGCAAAAGCTGTTGTCCAATTGAACAGTTATTCTCACTAAAAACACTAAAAATCTAATTTCGACTTTGTTTTGTTTCTTTTTAAATTGTTGTTACACGTGTATAACATGGGTTAAATTGTGAAATAATTATATTGAAAATTCCATGTTTTCTTGAAAAGGGGGCAAAAGCACACATTTACAGCACATTCTCTACACCTTTTATGGTCAAAATTAGCAGAAAAGTCCAGGAGGACATTTTGAGGCTTAAAAAGGTTTTAAAGGGTTAAAGCTCAGTCAGAGTTTGTCTTTTTATTAAATGTTTGATCTGGATAATGGTTCAACAACTATTGGATGTGGCAGATATGTTGTCTAGTAACAATGTAATGTGATAAGACTGTAATATCAAGATCATCTCCACCAGTGATGTCGGGCGTGAATGAAGCGGGGGATGTTTGCGCTGAGGGGGTGGGGGTTCGTTACACGTACAGTAGCACATGAACCGATTATAAAGGTGCTTACACACCGACTGCGTCTTAATGAAGCTACTTTCAATGAAAACGTGCACAGACGTCTACGCTTTCCGTGCTTGTTTGAATTTTGATTTGCTGGAAAGGAGAACCCTCTCAAACGAGATGTTTCATCTCAAGAAGCTTCATCCTCCCATTTGTGACTGAAATGTCTACATAAAATCGCTGGTTTGCTTTTATAATTTTGTACATTTGATCTGAAATGAATAAATAACAACATAATATACAATTATATGAATTAAAAACATTGTTTATTCATTTTTTTCCTAATATTGATAATAAATGACATAAAGTAACAACAAACAGAAAAATCCCTAAAGAACAGTTTGGGAGCTGAAAGAGGTTCTTTTTAGTGAGTCGATCTAAAGCAGACCAATCTGTAAGAGGAGCCGGGATTTCCAGTAAATCCACACTGGCAACAGCGTTTCAGTCGGTTATAAACCTGGGTAAAGTGCTGCACCGGTTCTGTTCGAATCGCATGTTAAACAGACATCGAGGCCTTGTTTCCATCGGTCTCGTGAACTGCAGTCTACTTGAATCACTACTGAGCGACAGTACCGGTAAAAACAATCGATGCCGCGTCGAGCTGCACATCTCTACTGAGCACTCTTATTGTTCTCTGATGTCCTCATGCTTGTGTTTGACCTCTTCATGCCTGACCCTGATGTAGCTTCATGGACTTTTAGCTGTGCTTATATCCTGTTCTCATGTCTGTGACAGTAAAACCTGGTGCACTTGGATTCAGCCGTCTGCCAATTTACGAGTTTTACTTCTACCGTTGCATAAGGTTTTATCTTGAACTATCGATCAAAATAGTGTTTAACAAACTGCATTTATAGTTTTTTTCTTCTTGTGTCGTTGCAAACTAACCAACTTGCACAGAAATATGCCTACTTGAGTTGAATTAGTGGATAACATGAGGGAAGACAGGACATAAATCCATTTACATATCGATGATAAAAACCTCACAGACGCTAAGATGGCTAGATAAAGTCCTGTCACAGTTTTAGCAGCATTTTTCAGCCTGTTGCTGCTTTTGAATAAGTGTTAAAGCATCAAAAATTAGATGCAGAGCTGATCTTTCAAGCGGTAATGTGAACAACCGCCAGATCCCCGCCAGGACCATAGCAGCTTACTTTTAGCCCGTTACTGTATTCATTCTTTAGCTGAGAAACACATCACGTTAGACCAACAGTAAAACCACTAACGGACCAGTCTTTATCCCAATACTAGATGGTTTAGATGGACGGCTGTAACACTTCATGTTCTTTGAATTACTGTACCTACACAATTAATGGAATTTTAACAGATTGTGAAAGCTGGGAAAAGCAGCACTGATGTTATATGCAACTATTTACAATTGTAAAATGTTTCATGTCAGCACAAAGCTGCTTTTCACGCCTTTCAGAATCTGCTGGAATTACATAAACTGGACAAGTGATCTAGAATAGTTCAAAAAGTCTTTTCCTGTCACTGGGGACAGCCGATGATGTTAAAAGGTTAATTAGAACTGCTTGTTTATGACGCACTAGAATGATCAGGTAGAAAAAGTAATTCTGCAGCAGTGAGCAAGTTAGCGACTTCAAGTTACCATAGTAAACCTGTGAATACAAACTCCTCAAAACTGTGGTGGAGCGACACAGAGTTTGACGAAGCTGAGCTGTAAAAAAAGCTCAACTAAAAAGATTGGAATTGGATTGGAAATGTTTATTTCAAGCAATCAAAGCAGAAGTAATACAAAAACAAGACAAACTACATATATTTGTATTTATGCAAAGAAGTATCAAACGTAGGATAACTAGACATCAAAACTGATTGGAAAATACGCAGACACTAGTAAATAATTCAATCATTACTAATAAATACACATAATTGCTATTTTGAATATAGAACATGAAAATTCTTAAAAAGGAATGAGTGATTTATCGATCTATTAATAATTTCTTTTTGTTTTAGACCATATGTTTTTTAAAAATAAAGATTTGATTTTTCCTGCCCGCTGCTTTCTTGGGTTTCTGCTGTTCAGAGTTAAGGCAGTCCGTCCGTCCATCTCTCGCAACGAGCAGACATGAAAGCAGCAGCAAACAGAGAAGCTTCTTCCTCAAGGGTGAGAAAAAAAAGCTTGCTGCATATTTACAAGCACACGCGACATGTAAAAACCACCCCCCCACTCCCCCAGCTTCTACACACTTGTCTGTGTAGCGTTTAGCTTAGGATGATGGAGCAGCAGGATGCGGAGGGTTTTAACAGGATCCAAGCAGAAATTGAAGATAAACGGGCTGAACTCACAGCAGCAATAAAGTTAAATTTTTAAAAAGTCTTGATTAGGAGACAGCAGCGTTGCTACACACTGATGCTAGCATGCTATGACGCTATATGCTAATGCTGACAAGCTGAGCCGCTTGTTGCCAGTTTACGACCAATTTAATGTCTGAGAATATTTTCACAAAGCAGACATCAAGACGTAATTCATTCAATCATGGGACATAATCTAACATTACAGAGGCAGTGTTGAGCTCATGAGAGCGCTGCATCTTTACTGTTCGTGACATCATGACAAGAATCCAAAACATTATCATGTTTTTAGGCTGTTTTTTTTTTTGTTAGGATTTCACATAAAAATGAATCAACTGGAGGCAGAACAGAGAAAAGAGCTTTTTCTGTCAATCAGCAGTCCAGTTGTAAATGTGTCCTTGTTTTCTCTGCATGCTTTAATATTTGTTTAGTTAGATGAAATTAAAGATGTGTTCGTGTATATATTACTTTCATGCTATTTCATTCATTCATTCATTCACTTCAGTCACGGGGCTGCCGGAGCCTAACCCGGCTACTCATGGGCGAAGGCAGGGGACACCCCTGGACTGGTCGCCAGTCTGTCGCAGGGGGAATGCTATTTCATTTTATTGAAAAAGAAGAAAATAATTTTCATTCTCTTTATGTGTCAATGCTTCAGACTAAAGGTGACTGACAGTTCTCCTCATAGGGGTCACAGGGACTCTTGTTACTGACTAAAGAGAAGAAACAACTCATTTGTGATAGAAAATAAACCATTTAGACTGTGTGAAAATGACAAAAGCTGAGAACAAAGACTGTTAGAAATCAGAGTCACTTAAGACAGTTGTTTTTATCTTGTGTTTTGTTATGTTGTGACATCTTCTCTGCTTTCAACACAACATCATTTTTTAAAATAAAACCTAGAGTTTTCCTTTGTAAAATCATTTGTCTGGTAAAAAAGGTGCCGGCTGGTGAGTACAGATGAGGTGGTGAGTCAAAAATGAAATGTTGACCAGTGATGTAGTGACTTCAAACTTGGAGCATCAAACCACACGCAGATAAAAACCTGCTTGCATGTCGTAGCTGCTAAAAGTGGGAGTACGACACATTCGTTTCAACAGCTGGAACAGGAACTCTGTCATGAGCGAGAAGGGTTTCTCTTCTGCTTAAGCTAGCTGTAGCTCACCAAACATCTGCTGCATTGATATACAAACATGTTTACAGCTTGGATTTAGTTGAACTTTCTGTTTGAGCAGATTTCAAAAGCAGATGTTAAAATAAAATAGTTTTAGTTTTAGTTAAATATATTTTGTCATTTGTATTTTTTTAAAGAAAGTAAAAGGAGGGAGAAAAAAAATGATTAAAATCAAAATCAAATTTTGTGTGAAAAAAGCAGAGGTTTTATTTTTGGCCATATCGCCCAGCTCTACTATTAAATATTAAGATTGTCAAAAGTAGTTCAATAGATTGCTTGAGAGGGAGTGGGAGGAAGCAAATGGATAAAATGCCACCTCTTCATTACTGTGTGATGACTGAAGCTGAGAACAGTTTAGCATGGCTTTTTCACTAAGTTCCTGGGGATCGAGCAGAGAAAATGCAGCACTTAGATGGCTCCATTTGTGAAGAAACTTCTCACAACAAAATGAAAATTAGGGAATTAAGAAATGTAAGCAACCAAGCAAACACTGTTGTGTTGGGGTTCTAACCAGTGACAAGGCTTGTGAGACGGCCAGTAGAGACACAGATGAGATAAAGCAAAGAGCTTCTTCTCTCACTGTAAAATGTGATGGGATGTCAGGCCCCAAATCCAATTACCCCACTGTGTGTGTGGTCCACACAGTGGACGCTAACATCCTTTCAGGTGACTCCACAGATGAAAAGCATTCAGAATGTGCCATCACTGTTGAGCGCTTTAATGTGTCATTTTGGACTTCAGGCTTTTTTTTCATTTCGAAATTGACAGCAGTCATCAGTCACACTGTGTGTGTCTATCTGAACTTGTGGGAACGCGCCACTAATTCATCCTTCAAAGGACATTGTCACATCCTGGTGATTCGGGACAAAAGTACCGTTGTGTGATAAAAGGAAAGAAAAGCTCAGTCCATACTTCTGTGTGACAGAACCTGTACACAATAGTGTCAAAGCAAGAGTGGAACCATTCAAGAGACCTTTTTTTCTTAAACTGCTATGGTTTACCTCTTCAGCATCTAAATCCAGCTGAGGGATAATCACTTAGTCTGCTCTCAAGCAAAAGCAGGTCTTGATCTAGAGAAAAACCTGATGCACGATATTCCGCTTCTAAGGACTGAAAATAGTTTCGGACACATGGAATATCCATTTTTTGTGTTTTTATTTTGTCTCATCAAGGTCAGATGAGAAGGAGTAAAACGGCTGTTGTATCAGTGTTTCATCTCATACACAGACTTCTACAAACACACACACAACTACATACAGACGCACAATCACTCCCACCTCCCCAAACATTCACACACAATCACACACAGGTAAACAAACATACTCATGCAGAGATATATTCACTTCCACACACATCCTCCCAATAACACACACACACACACAAATCCACACACAACGTCAAACACACGCAATCACTCCCACCCAACTATGTACAAACACAGAACATCACCCCTCAGAGGTGCATATTTGCAATTTTCTGTTTAAAGACCATCAAAACACTTTGAAGACACTGTTGGTCTGTAAGGTGTCCTTCACTTTTAGTGTGTATGTCTCTGTGTGTGTTTTTGTGTGAGGGCCGAAGTGAAACGGTTTTTGTGCTTCAGGGTGCAATTCTGTCTAGCTGTGTGGGAGGTAGAATTGTGAGCTTGTGCATTAAAGTAAGGACGTGTATGTTATCGTGTACCATAAGAGCTTCTGTTAATGTGGAAACAGTAAGTACGAAGATTACAGCTATAAACTGCTAAATATTTAAATGTAATTTCTTGCAAACGGTGACACTGTGTGTGTCTCAGTATGTGTCAGTGTGGGTCCACCTGTTCATCTGCAGTCGGATCACACAGACAGACAAACAGGCAAGAACCGTGGAGCTTGTGTTAGAAGGCCGAGGCTGCACCCTACAGAATTGATAGTATGCTCCGCCACTTTTGGAAAAGCTGAGTGTCGTGGATTGTTCAAAATCATCGTTAACAAAGACAAGCTGATTTTAATCTGAAAGATTGTAAATAATCTGATCATCTGACCTCGCCCCAATAATCAGCATCATGGGTTCTTCCAGCAGTTTTCCAGAACAATGAAACTGAAAATAGTAGATGCTTACAAAGCAGGAGAAGCTGTAAGTAGATAGCAAAGCCTTTTCAGATGAAAATATGCTCTGTTCAGCTGTGTAAGGTGTAATGTGAAAATCTGATTTTAGCACATCAAAGCTCATAGAAGAGAAAACAACTTGCATCCCATGTATAATAGATGTCAGGGCATCTAAAAAGTGCTAGAGACTGTTTCATTTGTTACAGCACCTGGGTTGTGGCTCTCCTTTTCTACTCTTCCTTGCATTACTTGAATGTGAACAGCTTATAGTTAAACCCTCATTGAACTACGTGAATTTTGTGCCTGTTGTCTGTTGACAATCAGTCTAGGTCAGGGGTCTCAAATTCAATTTTCCTTGAGTCACAACCTCAGCGTACTTTCACCTGGGTGGAGGTCATGTGTTTCTGGGAGCCAATGCTAATTTGATTTAAAATTTTAAACATTCTAATCTTCTCGGTTGTTTTTATATTTTTATTTTTTAACACAAAACAAAATGAAAAAGGACTTTAGCCTAAAGAGATTATAACTTCCTCTATTAGATTCATTCTTTGGTTGTAAATGTGTATGGAGCATGTACTGTAACATTAACTGTACTGTACTATTAACTGTGCTGTACTATTAACTGCACTGTACTATTAACTGTGCTGTACTATTAACTGTGCTGTACTATTAACTGTACTGTACTATTAACTGTGCTGTACTATTAACTGTGCTGTACTATTAACTGTGCTGTACTATTAACTGTACTGTACTATTAACTGCACTGTACTATTAACTGCGTTGTACTATTAACTGCGCTGTACTATTAACTGTGCTGTACTATTAACTGTACTGTACTATTAACTGTACTGTAACATTAACTGTGCTGTACTATTAACTGTGCTGTACTATTAACTGTACTGTACTATTAACTGTACTGCACTATTAAATGTGCTATACTATTAACTGTACTGTAATATTAACTGTACTATTAACTGTACAGTAAAAACTGTACTGTATTATTAACTGTACTGTACTATTAACTGTAATATTAACTGTACTGTACTATTAACTGTACTGTACTATTAACTGTAATATTAACTGTACTGTACTATTAACTGTATTGTATTATTAAGTGGAGTATTAACTGTACTGTACTATTAACTGTAATATTAACTGTACAGTACTATTGACTGTACTGTACTATTGACTGTACTGTACTATTAACTGTACTGTAATATTAAGTGTACTATGAAATTAATTGTACTGTTTTATTAACTGTACTGTAATATCAAGTCTACTATGAAATTAAGTGTACTGTACTATTAACTGTACAGTATTATTAACTGTACTGTTATATTAACTGTACTATTAAGTGTACTGTACTTGTAACTGTAGTATACTAATAACTGTACTGTACTATTAACTGTAATATTAACTGTACAGTACTATTGACTGTACTGTACTATTGACTGTACTGTACTATTAACTGTACTGTAATATTAAGTGTACTATGAAATTAATTGTACTGTTTTATTAACTGTACTGTAATATCAAGTCTACTATGAAATTAAGTGTACTGTACTATTAACTGTACAGTATTATTAACTGTACTGTTATATTAACTGTACTATTAAGTGTACTGTACTTGTAACTGTAGTATACTAATAACTGTACTGTAATATTAACCGTAATATTAAGTGTACCATGAAATTAAGTGTACTGTACTATTTACTGTACTGTACTATTAACTGTTCTGTAATATTAAGTGTTCTATGAAATTAAGTGTACTGTACTATTAACTGTACTGTAATATTAAGTTTACTGTACTATTAACTGTACTGTAATATTAAGTGTACTGTACTATTAACTGTACTGTAATATCAAGTGTACTATGAAATTAAGTGTACTTTACAATTAAAAGTACTGTAATATTAAGTGTACTGTATTATTAACTGTATTGTATTATTAACTGTAATGTTATATTAACTGTACCATTTGGTGTACTGTACTATTAAGTGTACTGTACTATTAACTGTACTGTAATATTAACTGTAATATTAAGTGTACCATGAAATTAAGTGTACTGTACTATTAACTGTACTGTAATATTAACTGTAATATTAAGTGTACCATGAAATTAAGTGTACTGTACTATTGACTGTTTTCTTTACAAAATATTAATATCAACCAAGATGTGATGGCTGTGGAGGCTCTGTGTTGTTTTTTCCCCTCACTTCCTTGTTTTCAGAGCATGTGAGTGGCAGGGGGTGTGTCCAACCACTCCAGAGACACCTGCACTCAATCCTCTCATTAGCTGCACCTTACTTAAACCAGTCTACCCACCACCACTGTTTGCCAGATGATTCCGTCAGGTTGTCCATGTGGATTCTACTCTTGCCAAGCGCCATTCCTGCCCAGTTGGATTACTCCCTGCCTCCATTTTTTGATTTTTGGCTGCTGCAAAATAAATCTGTTACACCTTCTTCGACACTCTGCGTCGGGGTTCTCCTTCGCACCCTTAACACAAGAAATCCATTAACAAATCTAAAATGATTAAGTAAATAAATCAGTAATGTCATTTTTCTTTTTATTCAGTCTTCTATATCTGCTGTGTTCAGATTTAAACATCCTTATCAACACAGTTCAATTAACTCTGTTACATTTGAACTGTTAAACACTAAATAAGACTTAAACTTTACAGTTCTTCCTGGACACTTGGCAAGAAGCTTCGTCTCCATAGCTGAGCCACATTTGGTTTGAAGGAGGAAGCAGCAGAGACCCTCAGTTTGGCTTCAAGATGATTGTCAGTAAATCTGAACCTGTACTTGGACTTATTGAAGTTCAAGGTGGAGAAGAGCTTTGCGCACAAGTATGAGCTTATTTTGAATCTGAGCTGAAGTTTTTATTTTATTTTATTTTTTTTAAGTTTGTTCTTTAAATGGATAAAACAGTGAGAAACAAAAATCATGAACCATTTTTTGGTTTTGTTTTTCTTCTTACTTTTCAAACACTTTAACTTTGGTCAAAGTTATTTAGAACAGTCGGTCACTCACTCCCATATTTTTATAGTAGAATTCAAACTGTGGTCAGTGAAAGAACGGCGCTGGTCATTGTAGGTCAGAACAAGCGTCGCACATACCTGAGATTAGCGAAATATTCACATATTTACCTGTGACCAGATCAAAAACGGATGGAAACTCATCTTCATCAAGCTGCGCATTGCTGCACTGCCGGCACAGATTTTAAGGGCTGCCTTATACTTGGAGTCGCAGTGTTCTCACGGCCTTCAGAGAGGAATCGCTCCTGTCGCTGCAGAATGTGACACCTGCTGGTGACGTCACCCGCCACTCGAATTCAATGCACGGAGTTTCGTCTTTGTATTGCCTCCTCTGCTAAGAGGGGGAACGCATCACTTCCTCCTCTGTGCGTTCACAGAGCGAGTGAATGAGGAAGATGTTCTTCAAGTTAAAAATAAACACCGTAGTTGATGTGTCGCTTGAAAAGTGTAAACATCCCTCAGAAGTACATCACAGTTATAACGGACGAACCAACCATGAAGTAGAAACAGGGCATAAACCGGCATTTATTCTTCACGGTTGATATATCCTCTGCGGGAGCGAGGACGGCTGCAGACTGTCCTGCTGGGGAAGCATTTGGTGTTTTAACTGTAACCGTAACCCAAACCTAAACCTTTCCCCCTGGTCTGTGGAGCAGATAAAAGAAAAAGAGTTCAGCACTGACTGCACGTATTGAGAAAATGACCTGTGTTTAGACACTTTTTAAAAAGAAAAGTAAGGAACTCATTTATGAGGTTTGGGGAGGGGGGTGTCAGGTATCCTGCCCTAAATGTTTCCCTGTTTCAAGCCCAGCCAAAAGCACCCCCCCAAACAACCATATACCCCACCGTAATTGGTCAGTTTGTCAGCTCCACACACAAGCAGTAAAAGGCCATTCATACAACACTGGCGGGCTGCACTAGCATTAAACTTTCTTATCAAGGCGCGAGCTGCAAAATATGGTCTTGGGGGCCATATTTTCCCCGAGGGCCGCCAGTTTGAGACCCCTGGTCTAGGTAGACCCTAAATAAACAGCATTTGCAATCTCTTTTAGTGCTCACACAATTTTGCACTCTTTATTTAGGATGTTAGAAAATTAGAACCTTGATTAGGCAAAGATTTCATGTAGACAAGTAGCGGCCTGTGCAATTTGTTTCAATGTGTTTCCGACTGTGAATACAAACACAATTTGTTTCAGACTGTGTATAAACAGGCTTTGGATTTGGAAATGATATATTTCAAGCAATCAAACCAAGAATAATTTAGAAACAAAATGTGTTCAAAATCATATCAAATTAATGCAGTTATTACTCTTTAACAAGCCTTGGCCAGTTCAGGCTCTTTGATTTCAGAAAAGCTCCTAATGCATTTTGTTTGAATTTCCCTACAGAGCAGAAGACAAATCGAAGTCTTGTCTGGTGAGACCCCGGTCCCGGACATCTCTGATAGTCTACAGAGCCTGACTCCCTTCAATGTTTTCAGCATTACAGTGTGTGGTTGTGTGCTTCCTCTGACCTGTCAGCTGCTTGTCGCCGGCTGCCGGAGCGAGGCCAAGGTACGGCGTGGTGAGCTGGGTGATGATGATGGCGGCTGCTTGTCCAAGAAGGCATGCAGAGAGACAAAGGCAAACAGAGAGGCAAAAGCCGGAGGCAGAGTAATTAGTGTGGAGCAGCATCCTGCTGCTGCTCTGAGCTCCACCAAACATGAGTGGTGTAAACTAACTGAGACCTGATTCAGAATGTTTAGTAGGGCCTGAGAATTGTTTCTGCTGGTTTAGCAGCGAAATAGAGAACATCATTCTTAAGAGGACTAGAGTTCTCGTTTGGGCCAATCCAAAACTCAGGTAAGAATTCAAACCTTTAAAGGGGACATTACTGGATCAGAACAGAACCAAATGGGCCAGAGTGAACACTCAGAGCAAAATGTGTTGAAGTTCGTTATTTTGTTTGAGTCAGACTTCATTCGTGTTGAGTTGGTATGGTTTTCTCTTTTGGCCAAATGTGGTCTTTGATTCTCTTAGCCATTATATTACCATACCTTGTATTCTAATGCTAACAAAGACACTCAGTTTTTATGTTCTTTTTTCTGTTGATGTCTAGTTTTCCTGCTTCACTAATTTCTCCTTTTTAAATTAACATTTTAAAGTTAAATTCTAGTTGAATAAAAGTCAAAAACCTTTTTTTCTTTTATGCTGATAAAAGAACTTTTTTGCTCTTCTGACTTTTATAATCTGTTATGAATGTCATGAGCCATATGATAACATCTCAGTCATTGACTGTATATTAGAACTGGACTGAGTGGCCCCTTTGCGTTCCAAACAGGAAGTACCTGCTGGATCCAGGAAGCCAAAATCCCACAGACTTCTATAAGGAAATAAAAAGCTGTTACTCAGTCATTCTATTGGTCAGAATAACCACTCCTGCTCTGATGCCACCTGTCCTTGATGATCCTCTTATTTTCATCATACTTTCAACATGCCAGCATGTGGTTCTGCTGCCACCCCCAAAAAACATTTGAAACATTTGATTGACAGATTCTCCTGAGCCCGCTTTCAGTGTAAGGGGTGGGGCTTTCCAACAAGCTCACTCCTGATTGCAAAGAGTGGTTGCCACAAAAACATTGACTCAGATCAACTTGGACCAGTTACTGCTTACTGACATCATCTGGCTCCAACAAGACAGCGTCCGTTTCAAGATGTTACCATGACTTGCTCTGAGTTCAGCTCTGGTTATCTTTTAATTTCTGAGTTAAATTGACTTCAGCAAGGCTGTAGTGAGAGAAGAGCTCAAATTCATGACTGTTTACTTTTCTCGTTTGTGATAAATTTAGTTGAAGCTAGAAGCAGCAAGGAAAAGGAGTGCCACTTAGTTTAACAGGAAAGAGTTTAGTTTGGAAAACAAGAGAAAAAATTGTTAACCAACAAAGTCAGTGATCTGATGTTAGTAACCAGTCAGGAGGCAAAAATAGAGACGAAATCTGAAGCTGTCCTCAACTTCCCAATCAATGTCAAGCAACAAGTCTATTACAGCTGATGGATATGGTGATCATATCCACCGGCTGTAGATCTTCCTTCCTTATAGATCCTCTATCAGTAACTGTGGATCCTCCTTCAGCAGATCAAAGGCTGGAGGTGTGAACAAACCCAGCAGTGTGAAGCTCAACAAGCATCAGCTTATGGATTTGTTTTTTACTTTTTGACTAAAATCAGCAACTGTATTCATAAAGTAAAATCGATCTGACACACTCTTCCAATTAGGACATTCCCAGAACCTCACACATATGTTCAAAAGTGATTTTACTCCTTTGTTAATACAACAAACACCAGGACACCTTACTAATTCATTGCTTTGGCATAGAGACATTGCAAACAAAAGAGAGGGAAAAGAGGTGAGCGTCAAGATGTTTGTGGACTTTAGCTCCATTTTGAAAACATTAATTCCACTCAGACTTACCCAGAACTTTGGAAATTTCAGCTTGGGGATCTCAATAATTAAGAGTAACAGAACATTAGAAAGAGGGACATCCTTTTGGGGACATTTGGTCTCATCACAAACACTGGAACCCCGCTGGGCTGTGTCCTTAGTCCCCTGTGCTCTGTTTCCTACTTAAATGTGACAACACTAGGGATCGACCGATCCGCGGTCAGAGCTGATTTTTGGTACCAATGTTTGCTATTTTGACGTATATTGGGATCTGCTTCTTGTTAAACTGGTTGTTTTGGCTCAGGTGCAGTTGTGCTTCTAAGTCTCAATGATTTTCCTGCGTGATCTATATGTTTTATTCCAATCATATGTTCAGTCCTCTGCTTGTCACGCTATGAGAAAACAGGGCACTTTTGACGCGTTAACACAAATGTCTTTGAACACTGTCAGTTGTGTGCAAAAAATAAATCTTTGTCATCCCTGTTCTGAGAAAAAGAAGTGGCTCAGCTGCTCTGTGGGCAGGTATAACAGGCCCATCCCTCCAATGCTCTGCGTCAACATGAATGGCAATCAGAATGACATAAGCTCAATCGTCATCAGTCCCTGGTGTGCCCATCTTCAGAGAGGTCTCCGTAAAAAGATTAACTCGGACTACTGATGATTTAACAGTCACTTTTTTACAAAGTATTATGGCCCGCAGCAGCAGTCCTGACTGCAAGGACCATATTGTTTTGCAGTTGTAAACATTTCTGCACCTTTGAGTCAAAATTTGAGCCACATGCATGAAAAGTCACCAAAATTTGCACACACTTTGTAAAAATTACTTCAAATGTTGATGCCAATATGTACAGGTCAGTACCAGAAAGTATTCTGACCCACTGCAGCAGTATGTCGTTTGCCACTTGTCCAGAAAAAAGTGAAAAAGACCTGCTGCAAGACATGAGGGATCATTGGATCAATCACTACCCAACCACAGAGACATTGACACTGGCAGAGAAGAAAGCCTTCCATCTCTAAACAGCCAACCCTAAATAGAAGCTACAGACTAATACAAACCAGGGCAAAAAGATTCAAAAAGGTTTTCCTCAATTGCTATTAAACAGGTTACACCACTACGACTCTGCTATTCTAACTGCTTTTCCTCTGAAGCACTTCATATCATCTGTGTAGTAATACTGTTTTTAATCTGCTTTTGTCTCATTCCTCCTTCAAATTAATTATTAGATTACTTGTATTATTTTAACTGCTACACCTCACGCTAACAGTGCTTTAACCTATTGTTTATTTGTTGTTATATTTGTTTGTGTTAATGGTGACAAAGAGTGAATTGTGCAATATATATATTTTTATATGAACTCTACAATAATCTGACACTTCAACAGCAATGGATCCTCCAGCAATGAATCTCCAAAAAGCAGCTTTGGATCCCTCTTCAACTGTCAAAGATCCTCTTTGACAGCAAGAAATCCTCCTTCAACAGCATTGAATCCTCTTTTAGCACTAACACATCCACCTACGGCTGCTGTGGATGTTCCAACTGCCATAGATTTTCTTCACTAGCATAGCTTCTCTTCCTGCTCTTGCCGTTGTCAAATGCCATTTTTCCTCGTGTAAGGAAACAATTGCCAAAATATTATATGAATATTTTATAACCACATCAAAATAAGAGAGGGCCATGGAAGAAGAGGGCAATATGTTATGGGGATGAAACCTGATCACAAGCCTTCATAAGAAACTCGAAGAAATAAAAAAGTCCATATTCTGTCCCTTTTCCAAGGTCTGAATTCCTTCTTCTGCTCTGATTAACAGGCCTCCTGGTTTGGACAGAGTTTATAAAGTTTTCTGAGGCGTTACGTCTGCTGACAGTGTTTGTCAGGGTCCTTGTCCCCCTGCAGCTGATATCAGTGCAGCTGAAAAAGTTGAGCTCCAGTTGTCTGGAGGTTAGAGCTCTGCTGAAATTCAGGGTCACAGTTGACTTTTAGAGACAGTGGTAGATCCTAGGTGCCCTGATTTTCTTGAAATGATATTTGACTTTTCTAGTTATTACTTCATCTGTTTGTTCAGATGTCTGTGATCAGACACTTGTCTTTCATGTTAACATCAGAACCTTGGACTGTTCCAATGGACAGAGTGGTTTGACAAAGTTCCTGCAGCTCTTTACCAAAGTGTTCTTAATCTGGTCACACTTTGACAATCCTGGCATGTTTAGCAATGGCAGCATTCCTTCTGGTCAGATGGTCATTCAGATAAATAGCAGATAATTTCAGTGTTTTTGATTCACAAAACTGATGATGATTGCTGGTTTATCAGTCTACTTTCTCCTGGGGAGTGGCCAGCAGTTATTGATTGTATTTAGATCCAGGGAAATCCCTTTAGTCTTGAAAAATGATTCAATTTGATGAGCAACAGTTTCACCATTGCACTCACCAGGATCAGAAGCATGCTAGCATTGTTAGCTCCACCTCTGCTAGCCTTTGCCTAGAGTTTGTTTTGTTTAATCGAACTTTGTTCTTTTTTCAGAGCATTATTTATGTTTCTTTGATCCATCACTGAATTACAATCTTTTGTTATGAAGCACAGCAGAACCTTCGCTCACATGACCTTTAGCATTTTGACTGAGGCTACGTGCAGTATGTGCTGCACTGCTTCACTCATTCTTATGTCCATGAGCCCCCTATGAAGGATTGAAATCTGCATTTTAAAATGGTACGGGCAGCAACTTGGCACAGAGTTTCTGAAACCATCCCAAGTTAAAACTACAAAGTACTTGTCTCATTGAGCTTTGTAACAACCATGGTACCAACAAAAATACGCTAAGCTGAATAATTATTGCACAGGCTTGTTCTCACGAGATCTTTTGTGCTTTTGGTGTAGAGCTGTTCAAAGAGGCTTGGTGTGATGTACTGCCAACTAGCGGTTCGAAGTTTAAGTGTAAAAACAAAAGTAAGACACTAAACTCCATGTTTGCTTATCCTAAAATTGGCTTTCAACAAGACATCATCCCACACTAGGAGGAATACAGAAATAGCTCTGACAAGAACAAGAACATTGTCATTCCATAAATTGCTGGTGTCTGAAAACTTAAGAGGATCTTTGCCAAACACCAAATACAAGTCTTTTTCAAACCCACTAACACAAAACAGAAGCTGGTTCACTCAAAAGACCCCACACCCAAAGAAAAAAGAAGAAATGCCGGAGAGATGGTTTGAAAGAGCAGTCAGAAAAGCGATACATGTAAATTTGAACAACCCTTCCTTTTTGTATGTTTGTGTATGGTTTTTTTTTTGCCTACTCTGTTCATACATGTAAGTTCATAGTTTTCTCATTTAAAATCAGCGTCCTTGTAACAGCTGGAACAAATTGCAGATATTATGATGTTAAATGAATTTTCCATTTTCCATAGATAGTCCTTGATCTTGGTATAAATTATTCCTCTAACCAAGTGAATCACGCACACCCTTCCTTTTAGGTAACCATGTTTCTGAAGCAATCTCTACTGTATTATTCACAGTCCACGGAAATCTGAGGGGGAAATGGTTATCTGGGTCTATGCCGTCCTGTAAAATGTTATCAGCATAACCGAATGAACTAAGGTCAAGATATTCACACTTCAGAACTCTCTGTTGCAAATCCTAGTCACGACTGACTTTTGAAGAGGATCTATTGGTTTTTGATGTCACAAGTCCAATAAAAATATCAGTGCTTTCAGTGATTTTCAGAAAAATATTTTTTGGTCTTTATATATACTTTACTACTTATATTTTGCTCAGATTACTGTGCCCGAGAACCTCTTCAACTCCTCCAAATTCTTAACCGTCAAAACCAACTCTGATGTTCAGTTTATTTTGATGAAAATTATCTTATCTAAGTATTCTTAAATTTCTTCTGATTCTGCAGTTGTCTGGCTATTCAGGCAATTTCTGCTCTCCTTTTGGTCAGAAGGCCATTCATGTACACTGAGTACAGAAAGCATTCAGACCCCTTTATATGTTTCACTCTTTGTTATATTGCAGCCATTTGCTAAAATCATTGAAGTTCATTTTTTCCCTCATTAATGCTCACACAGCACCCATTTTGACAAAAAACACAGAATTTTTGACATTTTTGCAGATTTCTTAAAAAAGAAAAACTGAAATATCACATGAGTATTCAGACCCTTTGCTGTGACACTCATATATTGAACTCAGGTTCTGTCCATTTCTTCTGACCATCCTTGTGATGGTTCTACACCTTCATTTGAGTCCAGCTGTGTTTGATTCTACTGATTAGGAAAGTCTCACACCAGTCTATATAAGACCTTCCAGCTCACAGTGATGTCAGAGCAAATGAGAATCATGAGGTCAAAGGAACTGCCTGAAGAGCTCAGAGACAGAATTGTGGCAAAGCACAGATCTGGTCAAGGTTACAAAAAATATCTGCTGCACTTAAGGTTCCTAAGAGCACAGTGGTCTCCATAATCCTTAAATGGAAGATGTTCAGGACGACCAGAACCCTTCCTAGAGCTGACCGGTCAAACTGAGCTATCAGGGAAGAAGAGCCTTGATGAGAAAAGTAAAGAACCCAAAGATCTCTGTGGCTGAACTCCAGAGATGCAGTCAGGAGAAAGTTGTAGAAAGTCAACCATCACTGCAGCCCTCCACCAGTCTGGGCTTTATGGCAGAGTGACCCGACAGAAGCCTCTCCTCAGTGTAAGACATATGAAAGCCTGAATGGAGTTTGTTAAAAAAAAAAGATTCTCTGGTCTGATGAGACCAAGATAGAACTTTTTGGCCTTAATTCTTAGCGGTATGTGTAGAGAAAAGCAGGTACAGCTCATCACCTGTCCAATACAGTCCCAACAGTGAAGCATGGTGGTGGCAGCAGCATGCTGTGGGGGTGTTTTTCAGCTGCAGGGACAGGACGACTGGTTGCAATGGAGGGAAAGATGAATGTGGCCAAGTACAGGGATATCCTGGACCAAAACCTTCTCCAGAGTGTTCAGGACCTCAGACGGGGTCGAAAGTTCACTTTACTTATTAGGTTTATAACAGTCTTCAGTATATGGAAATGCAGATCCTCTTAATGATTGCAAGCTTGAATAGGTCTGAGTTCAGGGATAAAATTACTATTTGCCCCAGAGTCAATCAATGCCCATTTCTTGATGTGGACAGACTGCATTTCAATCAGAATTTTGGGTAGGAAAAGGTGTGAATGTAAAGGACTAACACCAGGGGGCGCTGTTTTGTAATTTCATTTGAATTCTTACAGACAAACACCATTGTAAGTCCAATAGATTAAGAGTTACGTTAAAATCATTTTAAAACAAACAAGACATTGAAATGTCATTTTTAGTACTGAATTGTAAATTGCAAACTGCATTTTCAAAATGCATAGCAAAAATTCATATTAAAACGGAAATTGTGAATTACATATCACAAAACCCATGACAATTTAAATTGAGCGCTGCCAATGAATTAAAAATATTAATCAAATTAATCACACTTTTGGATTATAATTAATCACGATTAATCACAAAAAAGGCCATAGAGAAATTTTTTTAATAGTCTGAAATGCTTAAATTTCTAAAGTGTTAACTCAGAATTTTAATTTGTGAACAAAACACATCAACAGTAAAATAAACAGAACTCTAGATAACTGTAAAGACTCTAATGCCTGCAGTATTACTCCAAGAAAACAAAGATACTGATATACAGCCATAAGAAACAAATATTGTGTTTCTGCATTTTAAATGGTCTGGGTGAATAATAATGACAACAACAACAACAATAATAATAATAAATACATTAGGCAAATAGAGCTAAAGACCATACAATGTTTTCAACAGGTGAGTTTTGAAAATAAATAAATAAAAGAGTGTGTTACTAATAGCAGGTGGGAGTGAGTTCCAAAGTTTAGGGGTAGATCAGCTGAAGGCTCTTCCCCCCCATGGTGCTAAGGCGGGGCAAAGGAATGGATAGGTAAAGTGAGGATGAGGATCTCAGAGGACAGGACGGTGTAGCATTCTCAGCAGGCTGGACAGGTAGGGAGGGACAAGGTTGTGAATGACTTCAAAAGTTGAGAAGAATTTTGTAGTTAATTCTCAGATGGACAGGAAGCCAGTGAAGCTGCTGGAGAAAAGGTGTAATGTGCTGAATAGGGGAGTTTTGGTAACAGTCCAGGCGGCAGAGCTCTGAACCAGCTGGAGTTTATGGAGCAGTTTAGTGGGAGGCCAAAGAGAAGTCATTTGCAGAAGTCTAAGCGAGAAGTGACAAAACTGTGAACTAAAATAGAGGTGGTGTGGGGAGTGAGGGACGCACGTTGACTTAGTAGAATACTCAAATCTGATTGGCTGTGCATCTAAAAACAAGTTCAGGTCACATAGCCCAAATTTTCCAAATCAATGTGCAGGTTTTTTTTTAATAAACTTTTTGCTTGAAGTTCTGGACAAAAACAAGAGGTAGGAGGTCAACTTTCTTAGCTGTCACTATGACAACGCGCCATACCATGTATTAAACAATCTGCTTTTTGTGAGACAGCAATCTAAACCCCCCAAAAAACAAGAATAAAGTAGTGAAAATCGATTGGATACTTATTTCTTCTGTACGTGACCATGGTATAAGTGGGATAATGCCTGACAAAGTGTGCATTTTCAGAAATTAACTCATCCAATGGAAACTTGAACTGTCTGACTCGAAGCGTAAGAAAGTTGCTTCGTACAGTCTACTTAATTTGCCTTTAGTAATATGAACGCATTGTTTTTTTAATTAATTGCATGCACATTAACGTTAAAAGCCCTATTTAAAATGCAACTGACTTTGCTTGCATTTAAAAATATATATATTTTAAAGTTTGTAATTGTGACAAGGAGCCAGAGTCATAAGGATACATGTGCAGTATTTTATTGAGAACACATGGAGAGGTAGGCAGCTGGCAGGCATGGGTCAGAGACAGGCAAACGGAGGGAGGTGGAGGAAGACTGAAGATTTGTAGGGCAGAGATCCAAACAAGACTTTGCACCAAGCAGAGGTCAGTGCTAAGACTAAATACTGCTGGGAGTTATTACTAATACTGATAACCAATTGTGGGGCTTCTGGAAGTGACAGCAGAGGCTGATGGGAAGTGAAGTGTGGACCAGAAAGTGCTAGTACTCTAGAGACAGTTCCCATTTAAGGCAAGAGGGGGAGACAGGGGACCAATTCATGACAGTTTTATTTCATTATCATTTTTTAGATTGAAATCTAAATAGCGAAATGCATTTTCAAATTGCATAATCAAATTGCAAATTGCAGATTGGTCAATTGAGAGTTCCATATTACTTTGACATATGGGTGAAAAAAACTTCCATAAAAGGGCATTCAATTTTGCCATTTGATAATTAATCTACACATGATTTGATCAGAACTGGATTATGGCAGCAATGTAAATTTATATGAAGCATAGAACAAGCTCTCTGAGGAATGTTTCCAGTACCTTGTTAAGTCTATTTCACCAATGATTAAGGCAGGTCTGAAGGCAAAAGGGGGTCCAACCCGGTAGTAGCAATGTGTAGCTAATTAAGTGTTCAGTATGTGTAGATGAAGCGGTGGATCAAGTAGGATGGCAGGTTTTCTTGGCTTGAGGGTATCAAGCTTGTTTCTGAACTTAACTTATTGAAGAACAGGTTCAGTTTTTTAGCACTGCCTAGACACCATCAGATTACAGCCGTCACCTGAACGTCAATTTGTATACCAAAATGGTTGAAATAGTATGAAGGAGATCAAATTTGTGGAAGCAGAAACAGGATTTCAAGCATTCACACTGTTAAGATTATGGTTAGTAGTACCATAATAATTCAGAACGATATTACTTGCTTTAACAGAATGAAAAACTGTGATATACATGCACAGTGTTGTAATAAAAATGTCCAAACGGTGCCTTCATTTTTAGACAGCAACGGAGTTTAGGTTTGTTAGGTGTGTTCATCTTGACATTTGACATTTTTCTCCTTTTATAGTTTATTACCCCTGACTCTCACCGTCCTTGTCATACCAGCTTTGTGTTCATTGTAATCTGCAGCCTTACTTCTTTTAAAGTTAATCCTCAGTGTCTGAATATTTGAGTTTTTATTCTTGGGGCCAGTTTGTCTTCTTATTTCAAGTTTTGCTATGTTTGGCCTCAACTAATTTTTCAAGCCGTGTTTTATTATCAGCTTGCTGCATTTGGATCCTCCACAGGTTCCTTCCCTTTCATGACTGACAGAATTTGCCAAAGAACAGGGGCTTTCAAAATGGCCACTCTAACAAAAACAGATCATACACTATCCCTCCATCCTGCTTGTGTTTGGGGGGTCTGTGGGAGACTATTGTACTAATATCGCTCTTTTACTTTCAGTTCTGTTGTGTTGTATTTTTCTTTTTATTTATTCAATGTAAACCTCAGTTTTCTGGATTGACAACAATTTTTCTGTTCCTGACAGAATGCACTGTTCAGTCATCTGTTTAGTTTCAGGCTGAGCAAACCAACTGTCCTTTTCATGATTCTGCATCAGGGGCGGCTCCAGGATTTTTTTTTTCCTCTGGAATTGTTATGGGACTGTAAAGAGTTACAAATTCACTTTTATGTAAAATTACATTTCCAAAAATGAAATTGACAGAAATGCATTTTTTTACGATGCAAATTAATACCATGTAATAAATGTATTGTTTTTTCAATAAATTGCACCTTTTAACTGAAGCAGAGAATTGGCTGCTCGCCACGTGGCCAAAAATGTGTTCCCTAAGCTCGCTGCCTTGTTCACAAGTGGGAGGAGCTAGCAGCTAATGTTTGTAGCCTGATTGCTACATGAAGCTAGGAGTTAATTTTCATGAAAACATTTAGTCTCGCTGTAGCTCCAGTGAGTTTCTCAATGTGTGCCGCGTCGCTCAGTTCGCACTGTTTCCAGACTTTCGCGCCGTATCCGCCGCTCAATTCGCACCGCAGAACATTATTTCGCATTTTAACCATTGACTTTACACTGAAACCAGCCGCCTCTGTCGCGCGAATTGCGTTAGATGTGTAGGCACCATCAAAAATATGGTATTCCTTCTTTTGATGACTGATTAACAGCCGTCCCTCTGGTTTGAACAGAGTTTATAAAGTTCTTCTTGTTGTTAAGACTCCAGACTTTGTCAGGTCCATTGACCTTCAGCTGACATCACAGCAACTAAGCTGAGCTGAGTCAAATTGTTGGCAGGGCAGAGATCTGCTGAAAATCAGGGTCAACCTAAGCGACAGTGGTAGATCCTAGACGCCATCTTTTTTTTAAAAATAATACCAGACTCTTATTCTGCATTAATTAAAGGTTCAGATGTCCATGACCACACACTTCTCAAAGTCTTTTATGTTGGTGATGACCATTGCCTTGGACAGGTCCGGTGGACCATGTGGTTTAAAGAATTCAGCACCCATGTGCTCTGTATCTGTTTCTGGCACTTCATTAAGATAAACATTCGTCCCCTTCAAGCTTCATCAGAGATATCTTGTGCTATTGATTCACAAACCTGATAAGGATCACTGGTTTATGTGACTCCTTTCTCCTGGGAAGTGGGTGGCAGATTTCTATGGTATTCAAATCCAGGGAAATTCCTTTACAAGTGAGAAATGATCCAATTTGACTCTCCACGCTTTCACCTGAAGCACAAGCAGCTCAGCTAGCCTCCAAGTTAGCTGCGCAAGGCTATGATCTTGGTTTGAGTTGAAATCCCGTGAGAACTATGTTATTTATTATTACTTTTAGATCCAAGTTGTTTACTCTTCTAGTCAGGAGGTCAAGCCGATTAACTCGTTGTTCATTTCTTTCTCTTCCTCAGAATTCTTCCACAAGTTCCATCAAAGATGTTAGCTTAGCTTCTCGCTCCATCAGTGGAGTTAGCTTAGCTTGGATGTCGGCAAGCACAATTCTGAGCTCTGAAAGGTCAGATGTTTCTTGCTTTTTCTTTGTTGCCATGTTAAGCTCTCTATATTGCAGAATTACTACTTTTTACAGTAAATATGTGCAAACTTAAGATTAAACTTAGGCGACAAAGATCAGGAGAGCTGAAGATACACATCTGCTTGAGAACCGGAACCGGATCCCATAGAAGTTCAAATCAAGCCTACATTTATTTTGTATTGTTTTACTGAAGACCTTAACCGTGGAAACATTTGTTTGAATAGACAAACATTCCAAATACTTATTATCAATGGAACATGTGTCAAACAGCATGCATCTATAACCCTTTTACCATAAGTGTTGCTTTTAGCGAGACATCGATTCTTTTATAGAAGAATATATAGAAGAAAATCAGAGAAGTGAAGGTTAACTTGATGATGACCAACAGCTGTACTACCCTACCAACCACCAAACCACATGTGAAAGTGTCAAAAAATACAGAATCTTCCTGTGGGGTATTGCAGAACATAAACCGCATAATACAATGCCCTCAACTGTTTTCCCTGATGTCCCACAACATCTGTATTAAGCACAAAGACAACACTAAGCATCTCACACAGGCTCAGCTGGAGTGGCCTGAAGGTCCTAACAAACTCAGAAATAGTTCAACAACATCAACAGATTAATTTATAGTTTGCTTCTTTTTTTTTTAAACAAAACGTTAATGCTTCAAATGATACTGACAATGGCACTGAAGAAGGCAGGAGTGTTGGAGTAAAGGTAGTCTGTAAAGTTATAAATAGCAAATGGGTAAACTTATGTAATGCATAATAAGTACACAGTGGGGATTAAAAGCTTGCGTACCCCATGTAAAATGTTCTATTACTGTGCAAAAAGAACCCAAAGAAAGATTGAAACATGTTTTAAAGACATCAGTTTCAAGATGAGACATCTTTTTTAGATGTTAAAAAAATTCATCTTTATTTCCACCATTTACCCTTTTAAAATAGCAGAAAACAAAACGATGGTGTATACAAAAGTTTGGACACCCTGCAGAGTTAGTACCTTGTATTTACCTTGGTAAGTATCGCAGCTTATAAACGCTTTCTGTAGCAGCCAAGAGTCTCTCAGTTCTTGTTTGAGGTTTCTTCATCCATTCTTCTTTCCAAAAGTCTTCCAGTTCTTTCAGATTTCTGGGATGTTTGTTCCACACTGCTGTTTTCAGGTCTATCCATAGATTTTCAATGATATTGAGGTCAGATGATTGAAGTTCACTGTAAAACCTTCAGTTTCTGTCTCTTAATGTAAGACAGTGTGGATTTGGAGGTGTGTTTAGGATCATTATCATTTGGAGAAGTCATCCTCTGTTCAACTTCAACTGCTTTATAGATTGAATCAAGCTACGTAGTGTCCAAAATTTGGTGGAATCCATTCTTCTTCTACTGGTGAAATGTTTCCTGTGCCGCTGGCTGCAATACAAGCCCAAACCATGATTCATCCACCTCCATGCTTTGGACAGAGGTTCTTTTCATGAAACTCTGGACCTTTTCTTCTCCAAACGTACCTTTGTTCATTACAGCCAAAAAGTTCCATCTGAACCGGGTCGGTCCACAGAACTTGTTTCCAAAATGCATCAGGCTTGTTTCTATGTTCATTTTTGAACTTCAAAGGTTGAATTTTGTGGTGAAGACGTAGAAGAGGTTTTCTTCTGATGACTCTTCCATGAAGATAATTTTTGTACAAGTATCTGTTGACAGCAGAACAGTGCAGCACAACTCCAGAGTCTGCAGGTCTTTCTGGAGGAATGCTGCAGTCAAACGTGGGTTTGGATTTGCTTTTCTCAGAATCCCGTGAGCTGCTCTGTCTGAGATTTTTCTTGATCTTCCAGATTTTGCTTTAACTTCCACTGTTCCTGTTGACTTATATTTCTTAAAGACATTCTGAACAGAGGATAGCAGCATCTGAAAACACTTTACTATCTTCTTACAGCTTCTCCTGCTTTGTGAGCATCAACTAGTTTCAGTTTCATTGTTCTGGACAGCTGCTGGAAGAACCCATGATGCTGATTGTTGGAGCGAGGTCACATGACTCAGATTATTTACAATCTTTGAGATTGAAATCAGCTGGTATTTGCAAACCATGATTGTGAACAATCCATGGAACTGTCAGGTCTCAGCTTTTCCAAGGGGGTGGAACATACTATCAATTCTGTAGGGTCCCAAACTTTTGCAGATGCCATTATTTTTTTTTTGTGTAATTTTGAAAGGGTAAATGATAGATAAAAGCCTGATTTTATGACATAATAAAATAATGTCATAAACTGATGTCTTTAGGAGATTTCTCAATGTTTGCTTGGGTTCTTTATGCATAATAATATGACATTTTACCTGGGGTGCCCAAACTTTCGATCCCTAATATTTGGCTTAACATAAAGAGGTAGAGTCATTTTCAGTTAAAGAGGAGTTTCAGAGTAAAAAAATCATCAACTTCTAAATTTTTTAAGTTTCTCAAAAACAGATTTTCTTCCATCCATAGTCTTTCAAAAAGTCGACAGCAATAGAAACAAAAAATCCCAACACGTATAGTTTTGTGTGATAACTACAGGAAACAAAACTCTGCTTACCTTTGGTGGCCACGCGCACACAGTCAATCTTTGTTTCCTGATGGACAGAGGAGCAGCTTAGTTTGTAGACATCATGTATGGAGTTTCGCTCACACACACTTGCACATTCACAACAATGCTTGTAAGAACTGTACATGCAAATGCACAGAGAAATGATGGGTAACAGAAAAGACAGTCAAACAAGAGGGAACCTAATCAGTAGAGCACACAAATATTTATGCACTCACACACACACACACACACCCACACCCACACACACACACACACCCACCCACACACACACCCACACCCACACCCACACACACCCACACACACACACACACACCCCGTAGCTTCCATACACTTCTCTGCGTAGCGTTTAGCTTAGGCTGATGGAGCAGCAGGAAGTGGCAGATTTTTAACGGGATCCATACAGAAATTGAAGATAAACCGGCTGGACTCACAGCAGCAACAAAGTTTAATTTTTAAAGTGTTGATTAGGAGACAGCAGCGTTGCTACACACTGATACTAGCATGCTACGACGCTATATGCTAATGCTATGCTAACGAGCTGTTCAGCTTGTCGCCAATTTGTGACACAAACTGGTTTAAAGTCAGAGAATATTTTAACAGAGCGGACTGTAAGACATTACGGATAAACACAAACTTAATTCATGGGACATTCAAAAAAAAGGCATTTTCTAAATACCTACAAACATGTTTACAGCTTGGATTTAGTTGAACTTTGTGTTTGAGCAGATTTCCAAAGCAGATGAAAATAAAATAGTTTTAGTTAAATAAATTCTGTCATTTGTATTTTTTTAAAGAAAGTAACAGGAGGGAGAAAAAATGATTAAAATCGAAAATCAAATTTTGTGATTTTTGGCCATCTCACCCAGCTCTATCTTATATCACATCCATTTATCGGATCCCCATACACATACAGATTCAGTCACACTCACAGCTCACTAAAGTTTGTCCGTGACACTGCGTGCACACATGTACTTTTACTGGGTAGGACCAACAGCTGCTTCTTCATCAGGCACAGACAAAGGAATCATCGCATCACAGGCAAGTACAGGCATGGACAGGTATGAGTATAATGAAGATGATGAGGCATGTCAGGTGAGAAGTGTCACCTGTGCAGCGTATCCTCACCCCATTAGCTGTGCTCACAGCCTGATAGTAGATCCCATAACTCTTGTGAGGCAGAAGCGGAGCGTTCCAGTAACCATTGTAAGTCTTGTTGTCACCTGAACAATTATGGAGGTTAACAGGTTAAACAGGTAAACAGGTAAACAGAAGCTGACCAGCCTTTGTCAATACTGCAGCAGTAGTCTTTTCCAGGCTACAGAGGAATGAATAAGTATTTTGTCCCTTACTGATTTTACAGGTTGGACCATTTAGAAAGAAATTGATAGACTGTTATCCTAATGATAGGTTCATTTGAACTGTGGGGATTAGCAAATCAAGAAATTGACTTAAAAATGGTCAAATTTATAATTTTTAAGATTTATATAATTTTCTTTTACATTTAATGTAGGAATGCAAGTATTTAGGCTAAGTCTTTCTCTCTTGCCAGAAGGACTTAGCACACTGTGGCAAAACCCTTATTAGCAGCACAAAGGTCAGATGAGCAGGTCCTGACCCTATCAGGAGGTACTTTGGTTCACTTTCCTTTACAAATTACTTCTAAATCATTCAGATTTGATGGCAGTTGCTTGGCAACTCTGAGCGTCCATTTTCTCTTGCTTTGAGGTATGGAGACTGGCTGGACCACTCAGTGACCTTGATATGCTTCTTCTTCAGCCATTCCTTGGTTGTCTTGTCTGTTAGTTTTTCATTATTCTTCTGTTGGCAGACCCAACCACAACACATGAAAAGTCTCCTGGTTTAAAAAAGTCTGAACTCTGGGGAGGTGGCTGCTTCTCCTCAACCAATCAGGGACTTAACTTCGGGCATGTGACGTTTTCAGCGACAGCGGGGAGAAAACATCCAATATGGTAGATGGATCCATAGTTCTCCTGAACTTCCATTCATTTTCCTAACCTGCTGTATCCCTTTCTGGTCAGAGGGGTTTCGTTAGCCTGTCTCATCCCAGTTACTGTTGGGTGAAGGCGGGTTCACTCTGGAGAGTCTGTTGCAGGACCTATGGAGCTGTAGTGGACACCCTCACTATGCCGTCTCACGGTAGAGGAGCTCGCAGCCAGACTGAATGAGAAAGCAGTCTGCTCAGGCCTCCTGAACATTAGGATGTTTTTTTTTATTTTCATTGAGACAAAAATAAAAAAAGAGAAGTTTTCGTTTTATTTTTTTTATTTTTGCCCTCTCGTGTTAATGCACGAGAGTACGTTTTTGAACTCGGTCAGAGAGAGACTGAAACACAGCAGAAGCGACCATCAATCAGACACAGCAGCAGGAGAGAAACTCACTGGAACTAAAGGGAAACTAAATGTTCTTATAAACCCAAACATGGAGACGTGATCACTGATGTTTCTGTAGAGCTCTTCCAAATAAATAAACCTGATCTCTAAACATCATCTGTGTCTCCCATGGATTGTAAATGAGATTAACAGATGCAGCTCTGTGTAACAATCAGGCTAAAAACATCAGCTGCTAGCTTCTCCCACATGACCAAGGCACCGAGCTTAGGGAACACATTGTTGGCCATGCGGTGAGCAGCGAATTCTCCGCGCTGCGAGAAAGGGATGGGCCATGCAAATTGGCTGCGCTAATTGCACTCTGTGTTAATCCACCTTGACATTGCGGATGGTGTTCTTGGGGTTATAAGCAACATTTCTCTTCCTCCAAACATGACACGTTGAGTTGATGCCAAAGAGCTTAGTTTTTGTGTCATTTGACCACAGAAATCTATCCATCCATGGCCTGAATTTTGCAGTAGAATTGTGGGAATCCTGCATATTAAAATTAATTTCCACAAACAGCTCTTAATAATGCAGGAGATTTCCGTGTCAAATTAACGTGTAAACAGCGGCCTCAAAAGTAGTCGATAGCAGTGAAGATTCCCTGCCTACAAGTGAAGCAATTGCCGCCTACTTTCTAATGACAAACTTAAGTTTCATTTAGTACCTTAAAGCAAAAGTCAGTGTGTGAGGTAATCATGAATTCATGGTCACTTTGAGAAACATTCTGCTTCTTTTGGTGAATCGTTTTCATGTTCCTCTGCTGTCCGCATGCGAGGAATACAAGCGCACCCCGGATGAGGAACCCCCACCCCTGATTCAGGTAGAACTGGAGGATGAAGCTGCTGCACTTCCAGCAGAAAACTGGCAAAACCAAAGAATAAAAGTGCTGATTTGGAGACTGTTGCTGCTAATGAACTGGAGACACATGGAGCGCTTTAATGTCCGACAATATTTTCACCGACCGGACTTAAAGACGTCTCATTCGAGAGACACCAAGAAGGCCGGTTACTCTAAACTGTTCAGCCCATAAACCGAAACCACAGTCAGAGACCTGTCCCCCACATGCAGGCGAAGGGACACGACCCCCTTGTCCACTTGGGTGAACTCCAACACTTGGCAGCTGAGCTGGGCGCTCACGAGTAAGCCCACAGCTGCCTGCCACCTATGTGCAACTCCAGAATGGTAGAGAGTCCAACCCCTCTCGAGAGACTGAGTTTCAGAGCCCTGACTGTGCGTATAGGTGAGCCCAACTATATCTAGTCGGTACCTCTTGATCTCTCACTCAAGCTGAAGCTCCTTCCTTCCCAGAGAGGTGAGGTTCCATGTCCCAAAAGCCAAGTTCCATGATGGAGGTTTAGGCCACCGAGGCATTCGTCTTTGACTGCGAACCCAACCACATTGCACAGGCTCTTTCTGAGCTCCCCCGCAGGTGGTGGGCCTACTGGAGAGCGATCCCACGTAGTTCCTTTGGGCTTTACGTAATCGGGGCCAGTGGGAGGAGCCCTGGCCACCAGGTGCTCACCGAAAAGCTCCAACCACAAGCTTGGCTCCAGGGTGGGGCCCCAATAACGCCAATCCAGATGTAACTGGATCTGTACTTGAACTTCCCATAAAAGGGTTCTGAATCGCTCGTTCTCTGGCTTGTCACCCAGGACCAGTCTAACATGGGAGACCCCACCAGGGGCAGAAGCCCCAGACAGTATAGCTCCTGAGTTAACTCAAGCTCTCAAACCCCTCCACCACGCTGTGGAGGTTCATGGAGGACCACAGCATCTTCTCCCAATCACTCTTTAAATCATGAAGGTGTCTTTTGTCAAACTCCAGGTAGGCCTGCAAATGTGCCTTCTTAAGCAGGGGTTGTTTGCAAGCACTGCAAAATGTTAAACCATTGTGGTGTAAAGAATTACCAATGGTTTCCTTGGTTAGTGTGGTCTCAGCTGCTTTGACATAGGTGTAATCCATTAGGCTGGAATATTTTTTTGGATTGTATTCTATGTGTTCATGCTCCAGTCACGCCTTGGTCATTCGGCCGTCTGGGTTTCATTTTGGCTGGATGACATTTTGGGGCTGCCATATCTTTTAATTGGCATACTTTTTTAATTTTAAGAACTTGGGAATCACAGCAGCACCTTTTTATACAATTTTTAGAATGTGGTTAGAACATGTTTAGATCATGTTATTTTTGTGGGATTTTTTTAATGTTGAGTTTACAAATATCACATAAAAAGGAAGATTTGTTAGGATCAGAGACAAGACAGTTCCTGCTACCCAAGTTGCACATTACCTGAAAGTAACTGTAGCAGCAGTTACAGAGACCATAAACAAACTCCTGTCATGTTGTTTTAGGCCAGTTTTTCACTGTTCTCATGATCATGGAAACGCCACAAGGTGAGATCTGGTTTGAGATTGCTGATTGTGTTCTTGCTTTTTTGTTACAATTGCAGCAGCAGTTGTCCCATTAACCCCCAGATTCTTGCTGATAGTTTTGTAGTCCATTCCAGACCTGTGCAGGTCTACAATCTCTGTTCAATTCACTGAAAGATCTTTATTCTTTCCCTGTTGGAGAGTTTGGAGACTGGCAGATGGACTGATTCTGTGGACAGGTGTCATTCTACAGGTGATAGGTTCAAACAGGAGTCTTCAGGTGACAGGTTGATTGGGAAAGTCAAACTGGTCTGTTTGAACCAGAACTCTTCATGGTTACTAGGGGATCTAGTATTTATTTCTGTCAATGAAATGCAAATACAGTTTAATCAATTCTTTAAAGTCAATTTTTTTAAAAGTATTTTCTTTGTGATTTTCTGTCTCTCACTGTTCAAATGAACCTACCATTAGGGTGACAGACTGTCAATTTCTTTTTAGATGAGCAAACCTACAAAATCAGCAAGGGAACAAGTACTTATTTACCCCACTGTATCTCCTCGACAGTACACTGCTGAGAATAATGATCTGTAGCAGAGCTCTGCTGGAGGACAGCAGCCGGTCAGTCCTGCTTGTCCCTAGAATTCTGACTACTGGGTTACCCGTTCCTTTGCAGCTGTTAATGCAGCTTTGGAGACACACAGGAGCGTCAGAGTTTACTGTGTTCTCATGACAAAACAGCACAGGTAAACTAGTCAGCTTTAATAGGCAGAATTACCAAGAGATCCAGGTCTCACTGCCTCTTGCCTGGTATTCCAAGGGATTCTGTTCTCAGTGGCTTCATCTTCTCTGCCAATATTACATTTCTAACTTGATTCTACAGACAAATATGACACATATTTCTCCTTTGTTGTGATGTGTTTCATTACCACTAAGTCAATATTAATATTTTAGAATGAGAAAAAGAACCAGGGATTATTAGTCAAAATAAACGGCAGGCAATGAACTAAGAAGCTCAAACCTGTGAATTTGAAGGACTGACTGACCAGAAGACACATTGATGAGCAGCTGTGGATAAAGAAACACTTTGTTCTAACATTATTGTTTAATGTGTAAAATAGCAACAATATAAAGCAAATATGTTTTTATGTTACTGTTCCGCAATTTAATTGTTACCTTCACTGTGTCACTGATTTGAAACAGGTCAACCCATTAGCTAACTTGTTAACTAACTTAACATTTTGCCCACTGAACTAGCTGTCAGCTGCTTTCCCCATGAGCCATGCATTACGTTTTTCTAAGTGCATGTCATCTGATGGGTGAAAGACACAAGCTGTTTAATCAGTCTGATAACATATCAGTTTGGGAGCAAATTAAATGAAAAACTCACCAACACAGAAGGGCCTGGGTGCCTGCAGCTCACTCATCAGCAGCTCGGCACTGAAGTAATACTGGGAGTTGAGCAGTGTGGCATTCTGGAAGTGGATGGGAACTGGGTAACAGCGCAGGATCTCTGCGGTGCCCCTCCTCTGCCTGCGGGGGCGCTCCTCCTCAACCACCACCTGGTACTTACTGCAGAAACATATTATTTATTTTCAAGCAGGCAGCAGCAGCTTTAGGATGGTTCATACGGGTTACAGCTCAGTGAGAGCAACCGTTTAACTTCTTCACAAAAGAGTAAGTGACCTAAACAGCTGTCACGTCCTCCTGCTGCTGCCCCCACATCCTGTCATGCTGCCTCACCCGCCAGGTGAAGCCAATCGTTCTAATCAGCACCTGCTAGAGCAGGGGGCGCGGGGCAGGGGGTTGGGTTTGTGTCTCTTTTTGTTCCTCAACAGTCTTATACTGTTGGGTTTTGTTATTTTCATTTGGGTTTGGGACCTTGGTAGTCTTCGTTTGCGGCTTTGTTTCAGTTTTCTGTTTCAGGTAGTTTTGGTTAGACAGCCCTTAGCAGGGAGCTGCTGACGGCCAGCAGGGCTGGGTCAGCTGTCTCCCTGACCTTATGTGTTTGGCCAAGGTTCCAGTTCCCTTTGGTTCATCATTTTGTTTTAAACCAGCACTCGAATTATTTTGCTTTTTGTTTTCCAGGACACAGAGTTTTGTTTATTTAATAAACTGTTCATTTTAGTTCTCTTGTGTCCATCTTTCTTTATGTTGCGACCCCATCTTTTCAACCCCTAGACCTGAGCCATGTTG
Organism: Oryzias celebensis; assembly: GCA_014656515.1. Taxonomy (NCBI): domain Eukaryota; kingdom Metazoa; phylum Chordata; class Actinopteri; order Beloniformes; family Adrianichthyidae; genus Oryzias; species Oryzias celebensis. Next base: position 48,824,196 of record BNCR01000012.1, read on the forward strand.
GGGTCGTGAGACAGCATATTTAATTCTTTTACTAAATAAAGCCAAAGCATTTATTTTTTTAATGCTACATTTTTGCCTAAAACTGCATAAGTAGCACACCAGGGAGAACAATGTTACAAAGGAAAAAAATATAGTTGGAGTGAGACATTGAGGCAAATTGTTTTTGAAAACCACCACTAACCCAGTACAGGTTGACCAAGCTTCACAGGCTTGTCTGCGCTGCGAGTCTGCGCTGCGAGTCTGCGCTGCGAGCGCGGTCCCCAGCCTAACACACACACACACTTTCTTCCTGGAGCAAGCAGTGATCAGCAAAACACGTTCATTTTAGCATCGACCCTGAGAAGAAGTGGTTCCTTCAACACTCAATCTGCAGAAACAACGGCTTGCTGGCTCTAGGATGATGTCAGGAAATATACAGCATCCACAAGGAGCAAACGGCAGTGCCACGGAGATGAAGGCCTCTTTCTTCCAGGTAGGAAAAGAGCTCACAAAAGTAACTCATATTTAATCAAAAATGCATTTTTATTTATATGACATAGCTGACTCTGAAAGGCTTAGAATAGCATGATATAAGCCCTTTAATGAGCCTGTGAGCCCCCCCAGGAGTCTGAGCTGGGGTGGCACTGGAGACCACTGAAATCCATGAACATGCACGCTCCTTTCCTCACGCACTCTGTTATTTCATTACTCAGCTTCACCAAAAGGTCATCTCTATCCCCCCATCACACTGGCCTTCAATTTGATGAAGTTTCCTGTGGGGGGCGGCAGGAACTTTATCACAGGCTGACATTAAAAGGATAATTCATGTGCGGCTGTAAACCCACATGCAGGTAAAGGACAGAGCAGCAGAAACAAATGGCTTCTGACAGAAAACTTGTCATGTCGTCCGGCTGACAGCCGCTTCTAATTAAAAATAAATCGTTGCTCCCTAAGCAGTGAAAGACCGGCTGCCTTCAAAGGCCAGCAGACAGCAGCTGTTTGTTTCTGACAGCGAGGAGCAGCCTCGCCGCCTCCTTTTAAATCTACCTGACAATCTGTAGGAGCTTTGCTACAGTTTCAGTCTTATGATCACTAGGAGGGGCTTCAATGACATATGGATCAATCAAACTTCTACCTTTTCCTTTTAGCCTAATTCCGATTGAAAGTTAACAAAACCTGCTGTGAACAGCACTAACAGTAACATGCAGTTACGGTCTCTATGTGTGGTTGTGTAATGTCATCATGGTTTGATCCTACCTGATGGGAGCGCCACGGCTCTCGGCGGCTTTCAGAAGAAATGTGACAGTGGTCTCAGTCTGGTTTTGAGGAGAATCCTGTTCGTAAGCTGGCATCACCGGAGCTGAGAATACAGATGGAACAAAGATTCCTTTTAAAAAGAATGTTTTGGAGTATTACTCCAAGAAAACAAAGATGCTGATATAAAGCCATACGAAACAAACATTGTGTTTCTGCGCTTTAAATGAACTTATACCATGGTCCAGGTGAATACATAACTCTGATTGGCTTCTGAGTGTGGATACACAGCTAAAAAACAAGTTCCGGTCACATTGCCCAAATGTTCTATATCACTGCACAGGCTTCTTGAAGCAAACTTTTGCTTCCTCTTCTGGACAAGAACAACCGGTAGGAGTGGAACTGTTTTTCTGAACTAATGTTTCTTTGAACCTATCACGACGATCAGCATATGTATTGCTTTCCTTTGCTGCTTCAGTTCAGGGCAGTCCCGGTCAGCCATCACCATAGCAACGCGTCTTACCACATTTCAAATTGTCCGCTTTTTGTAAAAAAGCAGTCTAAACCAAAAAAAAATTAACAAGAATAAAGTACCACAAAAATCAAATGAATATTTATTCCTTTTGTAAGTGTCCATGGTATGAGTGGGATAATGTCTGACGAAGTGTGCATTTTCAGAACATTTTCAAAGCATTTTCATTTTAACAGATGCATGGCACCCTGCGTTAATAAATATGAATGCATTTATCTATTTTATTAATCACGTGTTAACATGTTAATGTTGACAGCCTGAATTTTGAAACAAAAATGCTTTCACAGCCTATGTTGTGCACTTCAGTGCTACCCTTTCTTCTAATGTGCTGTTTTTATTTTTGAATGTTTATGTCCACAGTCTTATTCTCCATTTTCTTCTTCTTTTCTTCTTCAAGCCTTGGTTGTTGCACTCAGGGGCAGCTGACAAAAGTCTTCACCTCTGCTTCTACTTTATCTTCAGTCTTCTTGTGGGGCATCACATGCTGACCAGCTGTGGAATCTGTACTGATATGGTTTGACTATCCCTGCACTAACAGGGAACAGTGTGTAACAGATATTAGACCATCTTCAAGGCTACAGTCTGTAACGTTTGTTCCAGCAGCATCACACTCTTACATCTCATTCTCTATTCTCAACAGCAAAGATTTCACTTACAACCTATAGCAAACTCTGATCTTAACGAAAACTCTAATGCTTTCACTTATTATTCTTGTGCAGTCAGTCTTGGTAAATCTCTACCAAATCCTAATTAAATAGAGCACACTCTTTATTTGCACATCCACGGAATTATGTGTTTTATAGATATGGGATAATTGGGATCTTTGTCACTTCTGCCCTGTATTATCAGGATGTAGAAAATGCTATTTTGTACTAAACTGTAAATTTGTCAGGTTAGCACTAGTGGTTAGCGCTCTTGCCTCACAGCAAGAAGGTTCCCGGTTCAAGTCCTGGCTGGTGGACTTCAAACAGTGTCACCAATGGAGGGCCTTTCTGTGTGGAGTTTGCATGTTCTCCCCGTGCATGTGTGGGTTTTCTCCGGGGACTCCGGCTTCCTCCCACCATCTAAAAACATGCTTCATAGGTTCTTTGGTCACTCTAAATTGTCTCTAGGTGTGAATGTGTGTGTGTATGGGTGTGTGGTTGTGGCCCTGCGATAGTTTCATGCCTTACATAGTCTTATTTACTTTTGCTTACGGATCATGAAATCCACGGTACGGACCGTGTCATGGTTTAAGAGTCACGGTTCGTTTAGTAAATGGGAAAAAAACCCAAAATAAAAGCCTACGATAATTTTAAAACCTTGAAAACACATTTATTAATCATATATAAAGTACTACTTGTATCATAACATCAATATCTACTCATTGATGCCTATTTCTAAAAACAAAACATTAATGACATCTTTGAACTTAAGATATTCCTATTTTTGAAAAACCCTCAGGTTGCCCATACAAACAAAGTGCTTTATGAGACATTGCATCTAGAAGAAAATTCTGCAGTACACAAACCATGGCTAGTCATTTATCCGGATCATGGATCATCCGTACCAAATCTCAAATAGATTTTTGTGTTTTTCTTTTTGGTGTCTTTTTCCTTTGTTTTCATTCCTAAAATTGCTTTAAAAACATGCAATAAATCCCTCAATAAATTATATCCTAGGGATTTTTTTCTTTACAGGAGCCTCCAAACAGCAAAATCCTGCAAAGAATTATTTAGAGTGGAGGAAATAAGTATTTGACCCCTTGCTGATTTTGTTGATTCATCACCAGACTTGTGCGTGTAGTTTCAAGCTGTCGTAATTTTAAGTTGTGCATGTGTACATTGTACTTTGTATTTTTTTTTAATTTTGTTAATTTTGTACTCATGCACAAAATGTATTTTATGAGTTACAAATCAAAATTGCGCACGCACATATCAGAGTGATACTTATTTCTCTCCATACTTCCCTCTGTCCAGAAATCATACCTGAAATCCTGGTGGTGAACTGTGTGATGACTGGGGGGCCAAAGCCTTTCACAGTGGCTGCTCTTATTGTGAAGGAATAGGTGGAGCCTGGGTAGAGGCCGCCAAATAGGTGAGTAGTTTCATTGGCCAGCTTGAAGATCTTGCTACTTTGATTGGACAAGTCAAACTCAGTGTCGAAGGAACTCAGGGCTTTGTAGTTAATCTATGGCAGAAGAAAATGTGATGACACATGCTGGTTGTCCAAACAGCTAAGGCAGCCAAGTGACTACTTACACATTGGAAGTTGTTTTTTTAAGAACTTTATTGACACATATTATTGAACTTTATTGACACATTGCACATAAGGAGCAACATAAAGTATATGAAACTCCAAAAGAAGTGGAAATTAATTTGAATAAAACAACAACATCAGATTATTGACCTTGCCAGGAGGTTGAAAGACAAATACATAAAACCATAATACTTAGTATTAACTAGAATTTCTATAACTATAATTCTTAGTAAAAACTCATTTCTAAAGTTTAAAAAAAAACTGAGCTTCAACTGTTTTAATGGCTTTTCTGTTAGTGCAGGATCACAACCTTTCACATAACTATCGTCTGTTTGTGAAAAACACAGCACATAGTTTTTTCATATTGTATTTATACATGTGGCTGTAATATTTATCCATAATTATGAGTAAATTAACTATATACACTTTTGTGTAATATTTCCCATGAATTATCCAAAAACAATATGTTTATAGACTAACTTCTAACCCTCACACAGATGGGTTGCTACAAAAACGAAAATGAAGGCTTTCTAAAATGAATGAGTGAATGTGCAATAGCAAAAAAAGAAAAGAAAAAAGGCACAGTTTCTGATCAGGAACAGAAACATTAGCATACTTCCAGATCTTTACATTTGGTAAAAAAGCATCCCACAAGATAAAATGTAAGAATCCTTTTAAAACGGATTTCTTTAATTGTATTGGTGACAACATATTTGTGAGGCTAACATTATCCATTAAATATTAAGACTACATTTTCTTCTATAAGAATTAGCATTGGGTTCTCTGGCTGTCTCATTTTGAAGTGAGGAATGTCCTTGTTATTTCTGCTGGTGACAAACGTTTTTCCCACACCGCAGTTCTGTCAATTTGGAGGAGAACATGGAATATCTGAGCGAGCAACATTGAATTTCAAAATTACTATGGATAATTTCTCTGCTAAAACTGTGTGGGTGAAATATGTACAACCCTGGAAGTTACCACCACAGTGAAACCTCAAATATGAACCTGCTCAGGGGGGTGGCAGAACTTTTCTAATGCTCTGATCTCTGCATCCATGCCTCCCTGAACATCTGACTCTAGCAGCAAAGCATTTTCAGACTTTGAGGGTTTCTCACCTCATACTGTCGGATGAGGCCATAGGTCTGCAGAGGCTCCCTCCAACTCAGACTGATCTTCTCCTCATAGCTCCGGCCCTGGATGGATTCCACAGGAATGGCCCCGGGAACTGGAACCAACATGAAAACTCGTATTCATTTGAGATTAAACCTCCTTCGGCTTTTGGGGCAGTGGGAGTCCTGCTTTCATACCATCTTCATCAGTCAGCACAAGAAGCTCTGGACTCTCCTTGTGGCCCTCAGGGTTGTTCAGAACAAGTCTCAGGCTGATGTTAGTGAATGGCAGAAGGTTTCGCATGGTATGCACACTGCTCAAAGTGTCATACACCACCTCCTCTCGAGCCTCTTCCTTCAGTGTCTCCCTGCAGAAGACACAAGTTAAGCTTGTCCTACTCAGTTAACCACCTGTTAAACCACAACTTGCGTCCTGCTTACCTGCTGGGGACCCCTGCAGGTCTGTAGTGGTACTGTACTGTCAGGTTGTACCTGTGACAACGAGTCACGTTGTATCCAAATGGCTCCCAGCGAACAGTCACCTGTTTAGACTGAATGTCAACTACCTCCAGCTGACGCGGGCCATGCAAGGGATCTGGCACAGACACATGTGCACAAACATATACAGAACAGAGTGGCAGTAAGCTTGGTGCTGCTTTGCTTCACTGAGCGGCTGCTACAACATCATAAAGCTCTTTATTCTTTCTTTTATTTTACTTGTTTTGTCCAGCAGCTGAGCAAACAGATAGTAGCTGAGAGTCTCTTGTGTTGGAAAAATGTTACTGTAACAATAGAGGCTTATATAGGTGTATAAACCCTTTTTTATTTGAAGCTAAACCCTAAACCATTTTTAGACCAGATATAAGAGAGTGAAAGACAGATATTAGAGATGGGAAACCAGGGTACAAAAAAAGGAAAAAGGGGGAAAGATGTTGAAAGATAATTAAAGAAATACATGGGAAAGAATTATAAACAAAAAGTGGCAACACGTTTCTTAAAATGTATCATTATAAACTACTTACAATAGGTTTAGCACATAGTGAAAAACTCAGCGAATCCCATTAAATACAGATCATCTCACATGCACATAAATATGCATACAACACATGTCCAGTATATGTAATTCTTCTGCACATTCAAACATACTGTTTGTCAAAGGTAAGCAGGCACCTGTGTTTGTGTTTTATTAAGGATGTTATGAAATGCAGAGAGTGAAATGAACTCGACACCAGCCACCCAAACCAGAGGGACCACTGCAGGGGCCCTACCCACCCAAGACACCGCCGCCTGCAGAAGAGGGATGGACACTGGTTTCTCGCTTTAATGTGGTTCACCGTTCACAATCTCAGTCTTTTGCAGATTTTTTTTCTGCATTTTTGAATCCTTTTTTTTTTTTTTTTTTTTACAGTGTTTGTGTTCTGTGCTCTGATTGGTTGTAGATCATTATCAATCAATCTTCTTCGAGCTGTGTCTCCTGTGCAGAATGTTTTCAGGTTGCCAAATTCACATTCAATGCCAGCAGATCTTTATTTTTATTCCATAATACTGGACTTAGTTTTCTGTGAAGGTTTACTCATTGAGAGATTACACAGGAGAGAAAAGTATGAAAATGTTCATGTTTGTCTGAAAAAAAGAGTATTAAGTGTGTAAAAAGGGTTTTTACAGCGTTAAAACATATATATTTATTGTCTAAAATAAAGATGACATATTTGCACCTATCAGGGGTTCATTTTAGAATGTAACATCTGTGATGAACGAGCGACGCCTGCATATGTGTAAAGGTGTAAGAGTCTTGGTTAACCCATTTCTGAGACGAGACTGATACATGCACGTTTCAACATACACACGCAATGCAGGCTTTTAGCAAAACACAATGTAGGCACTTATGAGCCTCAAATGAGGGATAAAATAGAGGCAGTTAAAGAAATGGACAGGGCAAACACACAACTGTCCTGCAACAACAATGGGGTTTGGTTATCCTTAGAAAAAGGTAAAAAAAAAATCCCATACTTTCTGTCTGAGCATACCAGTGTATGAATGCTTCCATGCACCCGTGTGCATGTGTGTGCACCATCAGCATGACATTTACATTGAGCTGCTGCTGTCTTCATCGCTGTCTGCAGACCGTAGAAGCAGAAAGAGTCTGAAGGACAAAAAAATCCTTAGGAGAACTTTTCTGAGGGAGTGATGCATTCACTGTCTGATGTCATCAGATGGGCCATGGCAGAATCCATCTGGCCCCAAAGTATTCCGAGAACAGACTAGTAGTGCTATGAGCATGAGATGTTACAGGTCTCACGCCCAGAGAGAGTAAACCCTGCTCCTTGTATTGGCATACATAGTAAGTGTGATTGAGCACTGAAAGTAAAGGGGCAAACACTAGTAATTCAGAGAGTTTATGAATTCAAATATGGCACAGTGGTTGGTGTTTTCACCTAATAGCAAGAAATCCCCAGTTCAAATCCCAGCTGGGACTTCTCTGTGTAGAGTTGGCATGTTCTCCCTGTGGATGTGTGGATTTTCTCACGGCGCTCCAGCTTCCTCCCACAGTCCAAAAAACATGCTTTGTAGGTTGACTGAATAAAGTCCCATTCCAGAGTGGTAAGAGACACTTTGGCACACCCAGTGGGTAGCTATGTCACTAGCCCCAGGTTTTTCTAGCATCTGGTTTCTGATCCAATGTGATTTAAATGAAGAGTTTTCTTTTACAATACGAAAAAGGCTTCAAGCATGTGTTAAAAGCACAAAAAGACTATTTTCATAGCAGTGGGTTTTTAATCTAAACACTCTCTAGATGCGACTGAGAATGTGTGATTGTGACCCTGTGACATACTGGCGACCTGTCCAGGGTGTACCCCATTTTCACCTAACAGAAGCCAGGTTAGACTCTGGCAGCCCAGTGGCCCAGAAAGGGATGCAGGGGGTTAAGAAAATGGATGGATGGATGGATGGATGGAATCATAGACAGCAAGCTGTCAACCTAAGTCTGGTCTCAGCCCAGTGCGACCGAGCTGGTGTGCTCCTAGTCAGCCTTGAAAATCACTGATGAGGATGTTTCCTCCATGAAGGCTTATAGAGCTTCTTCTTTCCCCCAGCAGAGCCTATCTCCTTTCTTTCTGGTCCATTAATGCAGATGGGTTTTTATGTCACGGACTTGGTTCTTCTAATGACAGGACCAGGTTAAGGTTCAAGTGCAGTGTAAAGGGGAACAGTCAGACAGGAAACATGCAGAACCCACAAGAACAGGATAACAAGCTATCCATCCATGAACCCAAAATTGATTTGAAAAAGAACCATCTATGAACGGTCACAGATCTGAGCCCTAACAGGAGCAGAGCACGGGAACATATCTAGAAGGAGTGCAGCTCCCCTGTTAGCCATATTGGTTCAGGTCCCATAGGTGTTCATCCAGACCTGAGATTAGGTCTTTGTAAATCTTGTTTCAAACTGATGGATAAGAAGAAGACTGCAAACAGTCCCAGAGTGCATTAAACTGATGAAGATGAGCAAGGACAGTGAAGAGAATTTGTGCTCACAAACAGAACAGAAACTGAACTGATAGTAAGGCAGAAAACCAGTGAGTCCAGTCCAGAGTGGAGGATGGTCAGTTGTTAGTCAGAGGAGATAACCTCTCAGTTATACAACTTATCTGTGTGTTGCCTTGAATGAAAGTGTCCGCTATGTTATTCAGTGTCCCGATCAAAATCCAGACGTTTACCAAGACCCTCATGAGCCCGTCCACTGCTGAGCTACAGCCACAGAGAGAAGAGCAGCTGAATAGAGGCTCAGGCACAAAGTGGGGGCAGACAGAAAGACAAATAAAAAGATAAAAGTACAGACAGAAATAGACAAAATAAAAGCTGAAATGACAGTAAGGAATGAAGCGTGAAAATCAGAGGTGGAAAGAGAGAAAGAAGTGAAATATTTATCTGATGTTTGCTGAAAGCCCACGACAAGCACCACATACACTTTAATGGATGTTAACACAAACGCACACGAGAGCTTTTATTTATGCTCAGCGGATGTTTGTGTTTGGAGGAAAATATCTCCTGGGTTTATTTCTTTAGAAATGTACCTCATTCCAATCAAAAATAATCCTCTTTTTTTCTGGTTCTAAAGCTGCGTTCACACTAAACGCAATCCGCGCTTTAGAGGCTGCCAGTTTCAATGTTAAGTTCATGTACCGATGCAATCTGAGGTTCTGTGGTGCAATTTGAGAACTGGGCGCGGCACCTTGGTCTGGCAGCAGCACGTTTTGTAGCATGGTAGCATGGCGCAATTTGGGTGGCGCGAAGCATCAAGACTTCAAAAAGGACGAGGGACTCAGGGACTCAGCTTTGGCATGTGATGTGTTGATGACATGATCAACAGCTGCAGTCAAAAACAACATGGAGAAGAAGCTGATCGTTATACTCCTCAGGTTTGGAATGTTTTTCTTTTTTCTATTGACACAACAATAAAAAGATCATCTAATTTTATTCGTATTTGTCTTTTTTCTGTCCTCAGACTAATGTAGGACAATCGTCAAACTGGGTCACAGAGAGATGGAAGTACAGCTAAAAGCAATCGTCATTCAGATGCAGATCCTGCAGTAGCAACCCATTCTCACTCCCAAGTCGTTAAATATTGACACATGGGTAAGGTCCCCTCCGCGCATTTTTTTGAGGCTTTGGGTGTCCCCAGCTTGTCGTTTTTTGACGTGCTGGCTCATCCAATTAAAATAAGGATCCCAAGGCGCTAACAGTACAGGACACAATACCGATTGCGGTACAGAATGCAGACAGGGCTTGGGTTAGGGAACGGGTCTCAGCTGTATCCAGAGGTCAACTCCCGGTCAACGTCCAGTACTGCAGTTCGGTCTGCGTTGACAAAACGACCAGACCCCTGATTTATTTGAATGAGCCAGCGGATCAAAAAATGATGGAGTTGAGGACAACAAAAGCATCAAAAAGTGACGCAGAAGGGTCCTTACCTATGCATCAAAATGTGACGACCTGGGAGTGAGAATGTGTTGTTAGTAGATGGTGAAAATCATCATACTGGAAGAGTCTCTGAATGATCTCATGAACCCAGACGTGGAGACATGATTACAAATGCTTATGTAGAACTCTTCAAAATAAATAAACTGGATCTCTCAACATAATCTGTGTCTTGCCTGCATTGTAAATGAAATCTAGAGTCAATGCTTCTGTGTAGCAATCACACTAAAATCACGCAAAAAACTTTTAGCTGTAGCTTCTTCCACACGACCAGTGTGGAAGGATAAAGTTTATAAACACAATTTTTTGGCAAGCGTCAAGTAGCAAATTTGAAGTGCGTCTCAAAAGGGGAGGCCAATGCAAATTTGACACACGTTTGGTGTGATTGCAGCATAAGAATCAGCAATCTGCCAATCTTTGGACCCTGGTGTGAACACCCCAAACTCCCAGCTTTCCTTCAGACATCCATAAGGTTTTTTGAATCTGCCTCTTTCCATCCCAAAAGGACTTCACAGAGTTTCTGTGATGGGAGTGGAAGCTGTCCAGTCTGTTCCTTTTTCTGATTTGTTGCTCCCTGTTTGCTTTGTTTTTAGTTATAGCTAGGACTATTGGATATTAGTAAAATTTAATTTCCCATTATCAAAAATGTATGATTTAACCTAGATGAAGCCCAGATCCACCCCATCTGGGCTTTATTTTTTCAACCAGAGCCAGAATACTTTACAAATACCTGTTTTCTGGTACATGTTGATCTTATTTTATCAAAACTAGATTTGGATAACAGAATTTCTCTCTTTATTGGTGCAAAGTTAAGTGGTCATTTTGTTTGAAATTATTCTGATCTGAAAAGCATTTTGATGGGGTAAGATAGCTGTAAAAAAAAAAAAAACATTCATAAAAAGAAGTTCTATTTGTGAAGACAAAATCGTATTCAGGAATACAAATTTGTGCAAAAACCTATATCTTATGCACAACTTTGCAGAATTAATATGAACACTTTAGTTTTATGTCTAACATGTCTCTTTTGTATACATTCAACTTTTCTTTGTCTTGAATACACATTTCCCCTGTTAACATACTGCCAAAAATGCATCACAGGGTCACAGGCATGTACAGCGAGTCTTAGAACATCAATTGTTCAAACTACGCATGCGTGTAAAGTTTCAATAAACTAAAGAAAATACAACTTTTTAGAATGTTTTTGAATCTGTAACTTTCTTGCCTCTTTGAGAATCAGCTGTTCAATGAAGCTGAGAAGTGCGAGTTCCACTCCACGCTCCCTGGGAGCGTGCAGATGGACAAAGTCAAGGCTGTTTTTGAGTGGCCTGTGCCTTGTGGTCGCAAACAACTCCAGCGCTTCTTGGGGTTTGCTAACTTCTACTGGCACTTCATCAGAGGCTTCAGTGGCATGGCTGCATCACTTCAAAGGCTTACTTCAGTGAAGATACGTTTTGTCTGGGTTGAGGGGGCTGATAAGCTGTTTACCGAGCTGAAAATGGATTTCTCTTCGGCCTCTATTCTTATTCAGCCTGACACCGCCAAACAATTCATTGTGGAGGTGGATGCATCTGGGTCTGGAGTGAGGGCTGTCTTGTTTCAGAGGGCGTCTGATAACAAAGTCCATCCCTGTGCGTATTTCTCCTGCAAGATCAATCCTGCAGAGAGGAACTACAACACAGGGAACAGAGAGCTGTTAGCAGTCAAAATGGCATTGGAGTAGTGCTGTCACTGGTTGGAGAGGGCTGAACAACCATTGTGATGTGGACTGACCCTAAAAATCTTAAATACATAAGGACTGCCAAACGTCTTACCTGTCACCAGGCTCAGTGGGCCTTGTTCTTTGACACATTCAACTTCGCGCTCTCATACCATCCCAAGAACAAGAACACCAAACCTAATGTTTTGTCAAGACAGTTCCAACTAGAGGAGGAGGTTGAGGGCTCTTCAAAGGTTGCCAACATTGTACCGTCCCGTCTTGTGCTGGGGGCTTCACGTTGGTCATTGGAATGCAGGATTACGCTGCCAGTATATCTGCTGGATGTCCTTCCAGCTGCATGTTTGTGCCTACCACTCTTCGTCCTGCAGTTCTGAAGTGGGGTCACTCTTCCCACCTGGCGTGCCATCCAGGTGTTACGAGGACTGGTTTCTTGGTGGATCAATGGTTTTAGTGGCCATGGCATGGCCTGCCGTGTCTTCTGACATAAGGGCTTTCGTCTCTTCTTGTCCAGTGGGTGCCAGTGTTAAGACTCCCAGGACTAGTCTTACTAGTCTCCTATAGCCTCTACCTTTGGTCTTTCAGACCTTGGTCCCACATAGCTATGGACTTCATTACTGGAGTGCCTAGATTGGCAATGGGTTTTTTTTTTGTATGTGTTGCCCCCTTAATTTCCCCATCCCCGGATTATTAAAGTATCTTGAAATCCTGAAATAAAATCTCGAAACAAAAACAGCTAAGCTAACTCTGAGCTAAAGTAGGCTAACTGGCAGCCGTCTGTTGCTTCAGTAAAAAGAAGAAGAAAACAAAACAAAAAAACAAAACTGAAAAAGTCAGGATCAGAATACTCAACTTTCTTTCTGTTTCAGGTTTTTCTTTCATTCTGTTCAACTATCTCTAGGGTTTACCTGGCTAGCTGCCAGTTCGCCTACTTTAGCTCAGAGTTAGCTTAGCTGTTTTGTTAATTCCATCTATGTTCTCAACCTGCAATCCCTTTCGAGGTCACAGTGCTGCCAAGCCTGTCCCGGGTACTGATGAGCTAAAGAGGTTTCTCAAATGGTGGGGGCGCGGCACGATGCTAAGGAGGGGAGCGAGACAACCTGAGGATCATGCAGTTATGAGTTGATGTCAGTTAAACTGTTGGCCGCAAGACAGCGTCAGCTTTTTAAGTCTAATAATTAGTCACTGAAAATGACAAACATCTCAAGCAAGCATCTCTGCCTGGTGCGTTCACTGAGCTCTGGACATCCGCAGCAAAACAAAGCCGTTTGTTAGAGAAAATGTCAAACGCCAAAAGAAATGATGAATGATAACTGTTTGTTTTATTGTGTTGACATTTCTTCTGACAAAATGCTTTGTTTTGCTGTGGACTGTCTAAAAATAAAAATACAGTAGCAGATTGAAATGTGTTGTGTGTCTGTTTGGACACTCAGGTCCAGAGCTCATTGAATGCACCAGGGGCTGGCGTTCTGTTATTCAACCAGTTGTCAGAGATTTAAAGGAAATAAAGGGAGGGGTCTGGTGCATGAAACAGAATGAAGGTGTTTGAGGAGCACAGCCCAACTAATAAATAAAAAATAGAATAAAAAATGCGTTTCTTTTGCTGTTGTTGTGAGTTGTGACAGGTGTTTATTATGGCCTAAAATAAAGAGACTTCAATTAAATTAAGTCTCTGCATCTCAGTGCAGAAAAGGGAGAGAGGAACGAAACTGCATCATTATTTTAATATCACGAGACAGCAGTAAAAAACAAAAAAACAAAAGGTATGCTTCAGTAGTCGGTGACCACGATACCTACATACATAAAACCTCAAGAACCACAGTGGAAAAATATGTTGCTCATGAGTTAATTATCATGTTGCCAAATTTGCAGCAATCAATGCAATTTTAATTTATTTGCATTCATTTTTTTCATTTTGGTATCAAATGATTCAATTACAGAGCCAAAAATGCTCTGAGTTTATATAAGTCAAATGTGTTTCTTTTTTTTATCGCATATTCTAAAAAGAAAAGAAAAAAAACAATGTTAATAAAGTTATTGATCATTTTAAATTGATTGAAGGTTCTGACAAAACTGCCGGTACTTCAGGAAGATGTCTCATGATGAGAAATCAACTGGTAGGCCTTGCTCTTCCTTGTTTGTAGAGCAGCTTTCATTCTCAGAAGTCATGTTCCAACAGTTTACCCAAGAATCAGAATCAGCAGACGCTGCTACAAATTTTCAACATCTTAGTGCTGAGCTTGGAACTACAGCCTTTCTTCTCTTTTGAAACCTCATCACAAACCAGGGGCAGGTTCGTTGACCTGAAGAGTCATTCCCGCCCTCCAACTGGCAAATCCTCCCAGCAAACACAGCTGGATAGGATGAAGCCGTTTAGAAGCAATGGCATGACACAGTCTGCTTGGTGAGGAGAGCTCTAGGGTGCTGATGAAGACTTGGATCAGATAGAAAGAGCAGCTGTTTGTCTATCACCACATTGAGACGCCTCACTGAGCGCCAAAGCATGTATGATGGACACAGCCATTTATTATTGAACTCACGCATGCACCAATGTGCATTCACATGCACACACCCATGCAGACACATGCACATCCAGACTTATTCATAATTCAGAGGCAGTAATATGAATAAATAACAGAGACTTAGAAAACAGATGAGTGCTATCAGGCAAAAGGGCAGAGTGAAGCTCAATCACACACACACCGTTCAGAAATCATTATCTGATCCATCAAGTAAGATCTGAATTTTCAAAAATTTCAGCATGAAATGTCAGTAAATCAGCGTGTATCATTTCAAATGAAGCAAACTTCTATAAACACATCCATGTGCAAACAACATCCTAAAAAACTTTTTCTGGAAGTCAGACATATTCAGAAACTCTCTTCTGTTCCCAGGACACTTCTCAGGACAAAGACTTTTCATTTTTATTTCTGTTGTTTCACTGTAAAAAAGCGTGAAAAAAGTGGTCAGTATTTTCAGTGAACTTTTGTATATTCTTTTCTTTTTTTAAAGGTGCATTGTGTTCTGGATGTGGACTGGTTGTAGACCATTTCAGTCAATCATTTTCATGCCCTGTCTCCTGCACAGAATGCTTTCCGTTTGCCAAATCTACATGTATATTCTAAATACAAGCAAATATTTAACTTTAACTGTGTTTCAGAGAAAGTCTGAAATTTGAGAGTTTAAACAAAAGAGAAATATGTGAAAATGTTTGCCAGTCTGAGCAAAGTGTATTTAAGAGTGTAGTGAGGGCTTCTAACATCTAGACCAGGGGCCACTTACTGGCAGACCGAGGTCCGAATCCGGATCCAGGGTCATGCGGATCAGAACTTAACGTAAAACTAGTACAATGGCCGCCTCTTTTCTAAATGGTTCAGCTCTTGTTGTCAGTGCAAGCAACACATTCTCACTCCCAACTCCTCATTTATGAATGATTTTCATACGAGCCATCTACCAGGATCTTGAGCAATACACTCACTGCCCAGCCACGTGCCCATACATCTTCCCTCAGAGTGGCTTGGATTTCAGGACAGAATAAAAAGCCCTTTACTGATGAAGGTGTTATCAAAGAGTGTATGCATACAGTTGCTGAAACACTAATGGAAGGAAAACAGAAACAAGAGCTTTGTGACAAAATAAAGCAAGCGCCCATGTCAGCATCATCTGTCAGAAAGAGGGGTGAAATTTTAACTCTGGAAGTACTAATCCAGCTGCATGAATCCATGCATGAAGCACCAGGTGTAGGCTTATCTTTGGATGAATCCACAGATATTAGTGATAATGCTCAACTGTTAGTTTATGTCAGGTTTTATAACACTGACCAGAAAACATTTTTTGAAAACCTGTTAGGTATGACATACTTTGAAACCAGAAAAGGGGAGAAGACCTGGCCGTTAAAAAGGAGAAAACTGATTCCTGGACATCTAAAGTCGATTTTGAATCTTTAGAAATGATAACCTAGAATCAAATGTGAATCAATATTTTTCCAACACCCCTAATAGCAAAGTGAAATGCAAAAAATGATCAACAATCATAACAGTCCAATGTGTGGAAACACTTTCAATTTAGCAAAGACATGTGACCGGATAGTGTGCTAGTGTTCTAATAATGTTCTCTTTGTTTTATTTTGATGTGGAAAAACAACATGCAGAAACTATGTCCTAGAAAACGACACAGGTTTTAGATTTTGACTAAAAACGAAATAATTATCATTCAAAGACCAATGGAAAAAATGTTATAACAGATCAAAAGATGATCACAGTGAGACTTTGATACGCATCCTAGCCCTGCCTGTTAATAATCTGAACATTAATCATATAGAAAGGTGTGAGGACCAACACAAATACAGAAGACCTCAAACTACACTGATTGGCTACAAGATTAAGTCATGTGACCGGACTCTGACTCACCTGCACACTTTGTCTTGGCTCTGAGCACAGGTCCAGGGTTTCCTGTGCCACCTTCTAGGGGCCTGGTGAGCAGCACACTGATCTCATACTCAGTGTCAGGGTCAAGGTGTCCAATCTTGTGGGTGGGCTTATCCACAGGTGTGGTGTCAATTAGTGTGCCTGCCATTGTCCGGTACTCCACCTGAAACCAGATAAGCACAGGACAGAGCTGTCTTGAGGCGCTGGAGGTCTCACATGTCTACCATGACACTTCAAAGAGACGCCTGGGGCGTCTGTGGTGCAGCGGTAAGGGCAGTAAGCCTCAAAGGATTGCAGGTTCGATTCCTACCTTGCCTGCCCATGTGTTGAAGTGTCCTTGGGCAAGACACTGAACCCCACATTGCCTCTGATGGAAGGTTGGCGCCAGTGTTCGGCAGTGAAGCTGCCATCAATGTGTGAATGTGTGAATGTGTGAATGGGACAGTGACTGGAAAGCGCTTTGGGCCTTTAATGCAGGTAGAAAAGCGCTATAGAAGTACACGTCATTTACCATTTACCTGAAAACATTGGGCAGAACAACTGCCCATCCCATCTTGTTTTCCTCAAATGCAGTGGTCCCTGATCCCGGGTGACGGGAAAATAAAGTTTAACCCATCTCCAGATTTTTAGGAGAGGGTGAAACTAAATTTTAGCTTCAAAAGCTAAGGGAAACTGGAGGCTGCTTTTTTTATTTAAATCAAACTTCAGCCTTGTACAGGCTGGTCCATGAAAATATTGCCCGACATTAAACTGGCCTGTGGCCTGAAAAAGGACTAATATCGTTTAAGACAGGCAATGCAAAAAGGGCATCTGTGCACAGCACAGTCACTTCAGACCAAAAGTAGGTAAAGACAATGCAGGTTTGAGTCCAGAATTCTTCTAAAGTCCTTCACTGATCATTTGGGGGGAGGGGGAAGATCCTGTTCAGATTTTCTCAGGTCCTCAGCAAAGAACAACAGAGAAGTTTAAAGCAGCAGAACCCCTCACCTCTCTCTCAATGATGGGGCCGTCTCCATTGATGGAGTTTGCATTGAGCTGGATCCACAGGTAAGTGGCACCAACAGCTGTCAGCTGCGGTGGTGCGATCGGGACCGGGGGCTCTGAGGGACCAAAAGGACAGAGTCAGATGTACACACAGACAAGTGCATACATGTACACATATTAGTCCTCTCTTTTTGAGGGCAAAAAGAGCAAACAAGCTAATTATTATTCTGACCTTCAATGAATCACTGCAGACCTAGATTCTATTAACCAAAATCTCCATGGTGTTGCTCCACTTTTCTCTAACCCACTTTGCCTTAATCTTTCAAAACAGAAAAAGCTCCTGTGTCTATGGGACACAAGGATTCTGAAGTCAGGTTAAGGTTAAGTTTACCTGTGAGGCAGTTACACATCCTTAGGATGAGTAATAGTTCAACCTGGATCAACCATGTGACCCATAAATCCAGAGATGCAATTGAAGACAAATAATATGCTTTCAACATCACACCTGCATGCTTTTGCTGTGTGTTTTTGCTGATCTGCTGAACTATGACCAACAGACTTGGCTGCTCGAGTCCTAAACCCAGAGCTACAGAACCTTGGCCCAAAAGTAGACGCTTAACACACACAAACAAAACAGAATTTGAATCCCTACAAACAAAACTTCAGCCCACACAAACATGACAGCAAACTTAAACAGCAAGATCATTATATCAGACAGGAACCACAAAACACTCAATAAGCACAAATATAACTTCAACTTAATGCTAAAAACCTTAGATTGGACTGAGAGCCTATGCTTGTACCAACAGAACCACAGCACACATGAATAACATTTCAACCCACAGCAATAATCAAGATGAATGAAACCTTAGTTCAGACTGATAGAACCTCAATGCATTTCAACAGCAAAGGCCGCTGTGCCAACGAAACCTAAACACATGAAAAACTTAGAGAATCTTAGCTCACATTAGAAGTACTTTAGCCCCCACTAACAGAACCTCAGCAGGACATAAAGAACCTGAATTCAGAACTTCAACTCAGACCAAAAAAACCTTACCATGGACCAACAGAACCTTAACCTACACGGACAGGACATTATACCTTTACACTGCATCCTGAGCACGCACAGAGAAAAAAAACCTCAACCTAAACATGACTGAACAGAACCTTAGTCTGGACCAACAGGAAAAATGTTTGAAGTGGAGAAAATGCAGTATTGATTCTTACTTAAACTGAAAAACAAGTATAACTACCCAGGACTAGGATATGAAGATCAACAAAAGTATTTAATCTATTGTTTGATTATCAGACTGTATACCAAAGGAAAGCAGTGACAGGCTTCAAAGTAAGAAATTATGCACTGTATAAACTTTAAGCAGATTTTCTGCAGAAGCCATATAGGACCACTGAACTTGAAGATCTTGCACCTTAACCAGAACAAGGCAGATACAGTACATTGTACAGCTGAGGAACTAAATGTGTACTCCTCTGTACTTACAAAAGTACCCTAAAATCTAAGCACCATTTGCAGATGAAAGCAGCGCTTAACAAGATATCATTAACAAGAAAGAGTATGTATTCACAGCAACAGGACAATGAGCCTTTACTTTTAAACATAGAGACTGTGATGCTTCCAATTTATACCAATAAAATAAATACAATTACAATAATATTAATTTGATAATGAATTAAATACCAAAAAATAGGGTTCATGAAAATGAATGTTAAATTTCTACTCCAATCCTCTTTTGAGCTATTTTCAAAGTGTTCCCAGTGGTCTTTTCTTAAAGATTATGCCGTTTTGAGCCAAAATCCAAAAACTTGAGTTGTTTTCTAGGACAAAGTTTCTGCAGAGCAGCAGGAGTTCATCAGAAATTTGCCACTAAGTTATCTGTGGGAGTATTAGTGTGGAAGTAAGCCTCCTAAAATATACCAACATTCCTTTGTTTACACTCTCATGCGCCATCTTACAGCCCCTCGCAATCCTGAGCAAACATTGGCGAAAAAAAAAAGGCAAACAGTTTTGGAGCTATCCAGTTGTACAGTTTTGATTCAGACTCCAGCTCAGACGAGGAAAACAGCCAAGACACTCCCACAGCATCCAAAGTCTTGAAGTACTGAGGGTGGACCTCATCCACCCCCGGTGTCTTGCCACAGAGGAGCTCGTTGACTACCTCGGTGGCTTCAGCTTCGGTAATGGAGAGTCCCACCCCAAGGCTCTTAGCCTCTACTTCCTCAAGAGGAGGCGTGTCTGCTGAGGAGATCCTCGAAGTATTCCTTCCACCACCAACTTTGTCCAATGTCAAAGTGAGCAGCTCCCCACCTACACTTAAAACGATGCCTGCAGAAAAGTGCTTTCCCCTCCTGAGGCACCAGACAGATTTGCCAGAACCTCTTCGAGTCCTTCTCCATGGCCTTGCCGAACTCCTTCCAGGACCGAGTTTTTGCTTCCACAACAGCCTGGACCACAGCTCGGTTAGGCTGCCAATACCTGTCAGCTGCCTCTGGAGTCCCATAAGCCAGCCAGACCTGATTAGGACTCATTCTTCAGCTTGACGGCATCCCTTACTTCCGATGTCTATCACCAGGACACACCACGACAGGCACCAGAGATCTTGCAACCACAGATCCGAACAGCAGCAGAGACAATGAAGGTGGAGAACACGGTTCATTCAGATTTAGTGTCAACAACCTGTCCTTGTACCTGTTTGAAGCTCTCCGGGATGTGCCTTTTCGTGATGGAGGGCTCAGCCAGACGTCCCCAGCAGACCCTCACATTAAATTTGGGTCTGCCAAGTCTTTCCAGCCTCCTTTCCCACCAGCGAATCCAACTCACCTCCAGGTAGTGATTCATGGGACAGATCTGCCCCTCTCTTTACCCGAGTGTCCAAGACACACGGCCCAAGGTCACCTGAAACTACAGAGTCGATCATTGATCTCATGCCGAGGGTGTCCTGATGCCATGTGCACTGATGGACACCCTTGTGCTCAAACATGGTGTTTGTGATGGACAAACTATAACGAGCACAGAAGTCCAACAACAAAACACAGCTCTGGTTCAGATCAGGGAAGCCGTTCCTACCGATTACACCCCTCCAGCTGCCACTGTCATTGCCCACGTATTCATTGAAGTCCCCCAGGACAATGAAGACTCGGTAGGGGCACTTTCCCGTACCCCTTCAAGAGACACCATATAGGCCAGGTACTCCGAACGGCTGTTCGGTACATAAGCCAAAACCATAGTCACAGACCTGCCCCCTACCCGAAGACAAAGTTCCATTATGTGGGTTTAGGCCATCGAGGCACTACCCTTTGACTGCCACCCAAGCCACATTGCACCAGCCCCTTCTGAGATCTCCTGCAGGTGGTGGGCCCACTGGAGAGTGGACTTGATCTAAGCAGGGCCCGTGGGAAGAGTACCAGCCAGTAGGTTCTCACCTGCCATCCTCAACCATGGGCCTGGTTCCAGGGAGGGGCCCCTGTGACGCCAATCCAGGGGACATAGAATGCAATCTTGAATGGCACTTCTCACAGGGCTTTCAGAATAGCTCTTTGTCTGGCTCGTCACCCAGGACTTGTCTGTCGTGGGCAACCCTACCAGGAACTGAAGCTCTTGAGATCCCTTGAGCACTCAAACCCCTCCAAAACATTAAGGTGGTGGTTCATGGAGAGGTCAGAAATGCAGTTTTAATCTTAAATTATTTTATGCACGTCCATCATGAGAAAAATGCTAGAACATTTTAAAAACAACAAAAACACAATTTTATTGGAGTGGGTCTTTAACCATGGATACACACACCCACACAAAAAGTTTAGTTTTGAGTTTAAAAGATTCTAGGTTCTAGATCCATTTTACAGCATATGAGAGATGGTGGAGAGGAGTTGACTGTGAAACGTCTAAGGGAAAAAAATCTAACAATGTCTGCGGCCGGAGGGGGGGTAGCCCCATCCAGTGGGTGAAGACTGAAACGAATGAGTGAAACTAATTTATTTTAAGATATCTTTACAAGTAGTTCAGTTCAGTTAAGCTCATTCCTTTTTTGTCACTTGTATCATACAGAGAGATGAAAGTACCGCTGAAAGCAGCCATCATTCAAGCTGGACTAGATGATGAAACTTACCGTACTGGAACAATCACACAAGAAAAATTAGACACATTGAAGTCGCTTCAGACATTTTTTTTTTATGGACATGCAAATGGGACGAAATTTGCTGCATAGACAAACAAAAGCTGCAGAGGTAAATTGGCAGAGCAAATGGCATGATACAACTGTAAAAAGGTAGTCCTGCCTGTTTTTCTCAATGTTCCTGAAACGCAGAAAAAACATGATGGTGATATATGTTACTAAAGTTATCAACTCCATCAAAATATTGTTAGCTTGACCAGTTTTCAGAGAAAAATTAGCTTCCAGTACTGTAGAAAATGCCCTGTTATTCATTGTGGCTACATTACCCAGCATTCTTTGTGGTCATGTGACTTGAGAGGTGAGAGATACCATTCCATGTCCGTGGCTCAGAGGTTTGAAAGCTGCACTTTATTTGGATTGTTGAGACTGGTGTGCGTTACATAAATGCAATTTCTTTATAATTTATCCTTATTGAGTTATTTGAGTTAAATTGTGATGTTATACTGCCCCATGTTCATTTAAGGTTCTGCAAACAATTTTGGAGAGTCACAACCATTACATAATTTGTCCCATGTTCTTTCATGGGATATGCCTGTATTTTACATGTTATGCTACTTCCATGGTTGAATGTTACTTTGCATGAAAGTTATGATAATATTGAGGTAAATCATTGTTTATACTTAATTTTTTATTTCTCTTAGCAACAAATCTCATAATTGGCTAAAAGTTACAAAAGGAGACTCATTTATGGTTTGGTGTGCTATCTAGTGGCGATTCGATAAAGCCTCCTAATTCATGGCCTGTTTTGGTGTAACTCATTTGAATGGACCATTTTGGGTTATTATCTTTACATGGATGAGCTGTATAGATTTGTGTAAACTATATTGGTTTCAATGTATGGTTTATTGTGTTTCTTTATTCTTTAGAAAGCACACACACATTACAGTCCTTGTCAACCTATGCTGGTTGCCAAATAAAGGCAGTTCTTAAATATTTCTCTGGATCTGAGCCTCCGTCTAACAGAGGACCTTACAACAGCACACTCCACTATATACCAGATACGCATAAATATTTTTTCAAGTATGCTTTCCCATTCATTTTCTAATAGACTGTGAGCTAATATCTAAAAGTGAAACCCAATAACTTTATTTTTGAAGATTATTTTCAGTCTTAGTATCCGGTAATGCTGGGATATTTTTGTTTTTATGTTTGTATATTATTGACTAATGTAATGTTTTTTCTATGAAGCACAGGTTTGTACATCAGAGACATAGAATGGCATTACGTTAAGGTGCCGTGCAGTAGCCTTTAGGAGTTAGCCATTTACTAGGGAAAGTTGTTTAAACTTTTGTTCTTAAAACATTTGCTAAAAGAAATGTCAATTTGTTTTCCATTGTCTCATTTTTTACAGTTTGAGTTTGACTCTGCATTCTGCAAGACAAACAGTTTGCTAATATGGTAAGTGTCTATAGTTTATTTATGTTTAGAAAGCCTATTTAGATGTTCTAAGGTAAAATGTCTACATTTTAGAAAACAGATATTTTACAAACCGTATATCTTTCAATAATGGCCGGTCTCTAATAGACGCTGGTCTCCATAAAAACTGGGTCTAACAGGTGCTAGTTGTATTAGACACCGATCTGTAATAGTGGGCGGGCTCCTTTAAGACCCCCCACCCCTCCTTACCAGCCATCCCTACCATGATCTCTTAACATCTTCCATGTCTTGTGTAGGTAACATGCCAAAAACATTGGCTGCTAGCTCCATGTAGCTAACATGCTAAAGACATTAGCTGCTAGCTCCATGAAGCTAACATGCTAAAAACATTAGCTGCTAGCTTCATGTAGCCAACATGCTAAAAACGTCAGTTGCTAGCTCCATGAAGCTAACAGGCTAAGAACATTAGCTGCTAGCTCTGTGTAGCTAACATGCTAAAATGTCAGTTGCTAGATCCATGTAGCTAATATGCTAAAAACTTTAACTGCTAGCTCCATGAAGCTAACAGGCTAAAAACATTAGCTGCTAGCTCTGTGTAGCTAACATGCTAAAAACATCAGTTGCTAGCTCCTTGTAGCTAACATGCTAAAAACATTAGCTGCTAGCTCCATGAAGTTAACATGCTAAAAACATTAGCTGCTAGCTCCGTGTAGCTAACAAGCTAAAAACATTAGCTGCTAGCTCCATGAAGCTAACATGCTAAAAACATTAGCTGCTAGCTCCATGTAGCTAATAGCTAAAAACATTAGCTGCTAGCTCCACGTATCAATTCTGGGGTGAATCCTAAAACAGCAGAGAGGCTGCAGAAAGTAAGAATAAGAACAAGCTTGGTTTTCTGATGAGCAGAGAAAGCAGCAACACATTTTTTGGTTTGAACATGGATTACCGAGCAAACGAAAAGGTTCGTGTCTCCAGGAAAATGATCGGCATGAAAGTGAAACAGATTTTTGATATGTAAATTGACGTTAACAGCCAGTTTTAATCAGATCAGAATAAAATGTTCTTATCATTTCTGCAAAATCCTAAAATGTTTAACAGATATTTTCTGCATTTTGTTATCAAATTTTACATAAAATCAAGCCATTAACCATCATCATTCTGTCTGTGATGGAATAAACGCTGGTCTCCAATAAACGCTGGTCTGTAATAAACGCCATGTCGGCCGATAATTTTACAGTATTCATCAACTCATCAAATGCAAATGGAATGGACATGTTGTATTTTGTGTTCGATAAACGCACTTTTTTCACAAATTTTTGCAACACTTTAGAAATTGATCAGACTCAAAAAGTAATTATCAGGAAGAATACCTACGTTTGACTGTGAGCTCAGCATAAGAGGATACACCTACGCCACGCTCTGACTGGGCAATGCAGCGGTAGTGTCCAGAATCGCCCTTTGTTGTGTTTTCCACGTCAAAGGTGGCCACATATCGGCGAGAATTTACTGGTTTGGTTTCCTTGACAACAGCTCGACGGCTCCCCATTCCCTAAACAACCAGGAGCAAACACTCTGTATTAGCAATACATGAACCACACACAAAACAGAAAATCAAGGCTTACCTGTAGGTATAGCAGTAGATTACTCTGTGGTCGTCCATTGACTGTACATTGGAACAAGGCTGTCTGACCAGCGTTCACCTCCACTCCTTTGATATGCAAGAAGTGTGGAGTGCTCACTGCAGAGACAAATGTAGATATACGTAAATCACAGGTGCTGATGACATCATCTGTGTGTGTGTATGTGTGCATACCTGTGTTTGCACCTGTGTGTATAGAGGGGACTGCGAATGTGAATGTCGGTGCATGTGTTTGCATATGTGTGTGTGTGGCGATGTGTGTATGTCTGCAAGAGTTGTATAAGTGGTTCAACTCTTGAATTCAAACTAGCACACAAACGTTTAAAAAGTCAAGAAGGTAGATGGATCAAAGTCCATGCTAATCAATGTATGTTTTAATGAGGTCTCCTGTCTCCACAAGCACACAGTACAATATCACACAAACACTCACAACTCACACACACACTTGCATATTGACCTTGTAGCTGGATGCAGAACTTTTGATGTGTTTATCCTTTTACGAGGTAAAACCAAGTTAACCAATTAGGAACTTGAACTAAGGCAGGGCGGGGCATTGTGTGTTTGTACTTACTGCACTGGTGTCCCTGTAGTGTGATGTCCTTGATGGCCAACATTCCTTTCTGTCCTGTGCTGATCGCCTCAAGCACCAGCTAAAACCAACATGGATTATAGTCAATAAGGAGAAGTCTCAGAGTAAAGATTTACGAAGAGCTCTGTCCACATCTGATGACATTCTGTTGATGAGTGAGTCCAGAATGATTCAAACAAACTAACGGTGCTATCAATAGGTGCCTTTAGCCCTAAGGAGGGCCGTTATGCATTTCTCCAGGTCAGATTACTTGTCACTAATTCATGTACCCACAGCATTTTAACTTTTGTTAGCTACATGCAACCTAAACAAAACAGAAAGAAAAGCCTTCTTTTTGTTGAATGTTCTTAAGACAATGTTTGACAAAAACTCTCTACAGATTAGCTTTGTTTGATCATATGCTCAATCTTGAACCAAAGTATTAAATTTACTAAATATTTACTGCTACACCTGCTAAATGTTATAGGGATTCCTCACGTAAAGTCATGATTGCGTTGTTCATATTCAGAAAGTTAAGCAGCGTAACTGCTCCGCTTTAGTGTTCATGAAAGTGAATGCAGGCAGGTAGGGGTCATTTACCATTTCTGTCTTTCTGTGTGAATGAAAGTGCTGATGCACAGCTAAACTTGACCACAAACATCTTCTTGACCCTACATTTTTTTTTGTCTCTGGTCAGAAATCTTTGTTATTGTGATCTGTATGTATATGTTTGCACATTACATTCTAAACTTTATTATGAGGAAAACTGATACTTTAGTTCCTTTTTAATGCCAAAAATCTGGAAACCTACAGATGTCTTTCTGTCCATTCACTTCCTATTTTTCTTCTAAGACCTACATTCTTCTCCCCTCCTTCTTCCCTTCCTGTCTCCTCATTTCCCCCTCTCTTCTTGCCTCTCTTCTTAGAGTTTTTCTCTGTTCATCATGTATTTTCACATCCTTTGTCATTTGTTGTGTTCTTCCTTGTCTCCTTTGTTCCTTAGCTCATTTACTTAGTCACTAATCATCTGACTGTGACATCGTCATAGTGATCCTAATAATTAGTGTTTCCTGCAGTGATGATAGGGCTTCTTTATCACCTTATGTATGAGTGTGTTACCTGGTACTGATTGGGCCAAAAAATGGACACAGCAAGCTCCACCTCCTTCCAGGTGTGGTAGGCAGGGCCAGACGAGTTAAAAACTGGAATCCCCAGTGCATTATTGTTCTCTGAAAAAAATGACAAACATAGATGTGACTAAATTTCCAGTAATCAATCCTCACCTATAAAATTGCCATGTAATAAAAATGTGTACCTTTGACAAAAACGTTTAATGTTGCTGGAGCAACGCCTTCACGACCCCCAGCCTGGTAGAACAAGAAGCTGAGACAGTGTGTGTCATTTTCTTTAAAGGGTGGCAGCAAGAGCTGAGCACGTTGCCCACTATACCGGGTTGACGTGTTTACAAACAGGAAGGAGGAACCTGCAGCACATCACAAAATAAAAGTCCTGCATCAAAACTGGGTGGAAGACAAACCAGAATCAACATAGATTCTGCTAGCTAAGGTGTGATAACTTTCAATCATTCTTTACCATCCTCACAGAAACAAATAAAAGAGAATGGGTTTCAGCTTTATTTAGCAGAACCAACATAATAAAGACATTCTTCTTCAAAATAAAAAGAGTTTTACTATGGTAAACTTGAAATGTGATAAAGAGGTGCCATTGTAAAAGGTGATCAAACCTTTCAAGGTGAAAAAAAAACAAAGAGAAAATGTTAACAAAGAAATCAAAACATGAAATTTGTTTCAGATGGCAATACACTGCTCACAATAAAAAAAAGGTTATGTCTTGTATACAATTTTTACTTGTTTTCCCAGATTTTCAGAGTAGGGAAGCAATTAAATTGGGGTGACAGAAACACTCATTTGACATTTTCAACATGATGGTCTAACTGCCTACAGTGTGTGTTACTTATTGGGGTCAAAACAAAAAAAATCTTTTCAATGTGATTTCACACTGATTGTATAGTAGATTGACCGGTCGATTGAGAGCTTTGCTTTCTGAGTCAGCTACTTCTTCACCACAACGGACAGCAACTGCATGTTTGTGTATGTGCATGTTTGTGTATGTGCATGTGTGTGTATGTGCATGTGTGTGTATGTGCATGTGTGTGTATGTGCATGTGTGTGTATGTGCATGTGTGTGTATGTGCATGTGTGTGTATGTGCATGTGTGTGTATGTGCATGTGTGTGTATGTGCATGTGTGTGTATGTGCATGTTTGTGTATAAGAATGTGTGTGTATGTGCATGTGTGTGTATGTGCATGTGTGTGTATGTGCATGTGTGTGTATGTGCATGTGTTTGCATGTGTATGTGCATGTTTGTGTATGTGCATGTTTATGTATGTGCATGTTTATGTATGTGCATGTGTATGTTTAAGAATTTGCATGTGTGTGTATGTGCATGTTTATGTATGTGCATGTGTTTGTATGTGTATGTGCGTGTGTGTGCATGTGCATGTATGTGCATGTGCGTGTATGTGCATGTTTAAGAATGTGCATGTGTTTGTATGTGTATGTGCATGTGTGTGCATGTGCATGTGTGTGTATGTGCATGTGTGTGTATGTGCATGTGTCTGTATGTGCATGTCTGTGTATGTGCATGTGTGTATGTGCATCTGTGTATGTGCATGTGTGTGTATGTGCATGTGTGTGTATGTGCATGTGTCTGTATGTCCATGTCTGTGTATGTGCATGTGTGTATGTACATGTTTGTGTGTATGTGCATGTGTGTGTATGTGCATGTGTCTGTATGTCCATGTCTGTGTATGTGCATGTGTGTATGTGCATTTGTGTATGTGTATGTGCATGTGTGTGTATGTGCATGTGTGTGTGTATGTACATGTTTGTGTGTATGTGCATGTGTGTGTAGGTGCATGTTTGTGTGTGTGCATATTTGTGTGTAGGTGCATGTTTGTGTGTATGTCCATGTTTGTGTGTATGTCCATGTTTGTGTGTGTACATGTGTGTGCATGCTTGTATGTATGTGCATGTGTGTGTATGTGCATGTGTGTGTATGTGCATGTTTGTGTGTGTGCATGTGTGTGTATGTCCATGTTTGTGTAGGTGAAAGTTTGTGTAGGTGCATATTTGTATATGTCCATGTTTGTGTGTTCATGCATATTTGTGTGTATGTGCATGTTTGTCTGTATGTCCATGTTTAGGTGTATGTCCATGTTTGTGTGTATGTGCATGTGTGTGTAGGTGCATGTTTGTGTGTATGTGTTTGTGTGTGTATGTCTATTTTTATGTAGGTATATGTCTGTGTATGTGCATATTTGTATATGTCCATGTTTGTGTGTATGTGCACGTTTGTGTGTATGTGCACGTTTGTGTGTATGTGCATGTTTGTGTGTAGGTGCACATTTCCGTGCAGGTTCATGTCTGTGCATTTCCATGTTTGTGTGTAGGTGCACATTTGTGTGTATGTCATTGTGTGTATGTGCATGTTTGTGTGTAGGTGCACATTTGTGTGTATGTCATCGTGTGTATGTGCATGTTTGTGTGTAGGTGCACATTTGTGTGTATATCATTGTGTGTATGTGCATGTTTGTGTGTAGGTGCACATTTGTGTGTATATCATTGTGTGTATGGCCATGTTTGTGTATGTGCATACATGTGTGTATGTTTGTGTACATGGATGTCTATCTATAAGTGCACATTTTTGTAAGTGCAAATTTGTGTTTATGTGCATGTGTATGTAGGTGCGTGTTTGCGTTTGTGCGTGCACGCGTGCATGTCTGTGTGCCAGAGGATCAATGCACCTTGAGGAGAATGATTGGAAAAACAAGAGGCACAATCATGACTGGGGAGGAAAAGGAGGCTAGGGGGGAAGCAGTGAGGACAATGCAGAGTGATGAAGAGGCGGAGGCAGATCAGCATCTCTGATGAGTGCATTCACACACTATGATTAAAATGTCTCACACACAAAGTTCCTGAAGGAGCCTTTCTTTGCACGTCCTCCAGACCCGATTCTGAACATAAGGCTGACATCCCTGCATCACCTGTCAGAGCATCTTGTCACACGTGGTGCTCTGACTTCATCCAGTTTAAGACACAGACGTTGTGTTCTACAGTCAGTGTGTCCTGTTAACCTCCTGCCCCCTCTTATCTGTTCACCAATCTCCGCCGAGCGCTGCCATTTGTACACCAATCACACACAGATATGAAGGGGATGAGGGTATTCTATTACCAGAGTTGTACTGAGATGTGAGAAGAGGCAGCTGTATCGCATTGAGGACAGTCTCACAAATACACTTCCTGATGTGCCTGTGTGTTTCTTTCCTGCTGCAGTGATTTATTTCAGGGTTTGAGTGGAAGTTTAAACTCTCTAAAGCGCAGATGGAAGACGATCTGGAGCAGATTCAAAGGCTGGTTCCTTTACACGTCAGCAACACCTGACTCTCTACAACCTTCAACAAGCAATAACACCAAGTCAAAACTACAATAATCACAAGAAGCTGAAATGATCACCAAACTAACAAAAAAATCAGTAATAATTTACCTCCTCTCAATTTAACATGCAGTAAAATGAATCCCTCTGGTCATTAACCACTCCACAGCCATCCTCCATATCCCTTTCTCTACCCACTCTCTCAGACCCTCATCTGCCTCGCTGCGCCCTCTGTCAGCTTCAGCACCACGGGAAACGCAGCTTTGTGTTACTCTGCTTCTTAACTCACTCCTATCAGATAACCAAAGCACTGATTCATTTCCTGGCTCTAAATGATCACACAAAACTCATCTGTTTATAACAACTTTACCTGTAAACTTTACCTGTAGCGTCTCATTGTGCCTGGCTCAAGCCCGGATATATACAGAGTGTTTTGCCAGGGAGGACATCTGATGTAAAATCTTTGCCAAACGCAAATCAGGCCTATGATGTTCATACCGGATCGAATCAAGGCCAGGATTAACAACAACCACCATTGGTACTGTTCACCAACAGGGTGCCGGTGGAAATTAGACAACTGTTGGTCGAAGAAGGAGAGAAGGCAGAAGTGCTCGTTGGAAAAGAGAGAAGATGAAAGTCATGAGTGTTGGACTGAGAGTAGGGACTTTGAATGTTGGAACTATGACAGGAAAAGGTAGAGTTAGTTGATGATGAAGATGATGCAGAGGAGGAAGGTAGATATACTGTGTGTCCAGGAGACCAGGTGGACAGGTAGCAGGGCTAGAAGCTTAGGAGCAGGGGTCAAGTTGTTCTATCATCTTGACCAGAAGTTATACTAAAGTTATACTAAATGAAGTTATACTAAAGGAGGAGTTTGTTAGGAGTGTTGTGGAGGTAAAACGACTATCAGACAGATGAGTCTGAAGATAGAAATGTAAGGAGTGATATTTAATGTTGTTAGTGCGTATGCCCCACAGGTAGATGTGAGCTGGAAGAGAAGGAGAAATTCTGGTTGGACCTTGATGAAGTGATGATGAGCATCTCTAGAAATGAGAGAGTCGTCACTGAAGCAGATTTCAATGGACGAGTTGGTGCAGGAAACAGAGGTGATGAGGAGGTGATGAAGAACGTTTATCAGTTTTGGTGAAAAAGCATGAGAATGTTGATGCTTCTGATTGCAGGTATTGTAACAGAAATACCAACATTGCCTTTATTTTGGAGAAAAACCCATGACAGCAATTCCGAAAGCTAAATGAATCACTAAATAATTTGGAATCAATCCCAAGGTCACAATGAATTAACCTCTTTGTCATGACAAATTCTGCCTTTCTTTTGGATTTTACCAATGTCCAATTGGTAAAATCTATGGTGGTGATTTTTTTGGTGCATGTTAATATATATTTGTTCATATGCTTAATCAAATAGATGAATAGAACTTACATTGTATAAATGAGTTGTATTTATTTGCTTCATGATGATTGACGAAGAGTTTGACCTTAACTTCCCTAAGCTTTCACTCTCCAAGCAAACGCAATATAAAAGAGGTGGTCTTTGTGGAACAGAAACAACAACAGAGTCAGTTACAGAAACAAGTCAAAGCAGAAAGTACACTGAAAGCAGACACAAAAGAAAAGCTGCTTAGCAAACTCCTGACAACATTAGGACTTTTTATTGTGCAGCTATGATGTTGAAAAAGCTCATATGTGACTCTCCTGTCCTGATGCAGATGTGACAGTCATTGCTTTAAGTAGGGATGGGCAATATATCGGTGCCAGAATCAGTATCGGCCAATTTTTGCATCATCTGAGATTATCAGTATCAGTCGGATATAAAACAATTCCACTGATATACGCAACCGATATTTCTCTTCTACTTTGACCGGTGGCGACAGCAGGAGAAGCGCTCTGTTTAGCACAGGCCTGCTCCCCCTCCCATCCCCGTTTTACGTCAGACGCTAGCCACACACGGGGGAGGATCCGAGCACGCTTTGGCTTTTCAAGCAAAAACATTCTCACTCCCAACTCGTCTAACTACTGGATTCTGTTCACCACATCCACCTTCCTTGCCATGTCACATGTCTCAAAGTGACTGTACGCTGGGACCGCTAGGTTTGTTTTTAACATAGCTAGCAGCCCAAGGCTACAAGCTAATTAAAGCCAAAGAAAATAAATATTTGGAACTTTGGGAAGAAAAGAGACAGTGAGGTACCCGAAGAAGAGCCTTCGTGTTACTTCGGGAGCCTTCAGGATTCTATCTAAAAAAAATGGATTTATGGAGACTGTTGTTTCCACGTACCAAGCGGCTATGTCTAAAATGCAGCAACTGATTCACAAATGTTTCACATTCCATCACAACAATAAGTTACAGACATACGAATTCACATTTATTGTTGTATTTAGAAAATACCAGTTGTACAACGGTTGTGTCATTTTGGTTTGCTTTGTTTTTTCATCCCATCCGAAACGCTGGATGCGGCTGAAGTTAGTTTCTGGTTGTTAGCATCCACTGTGACGTTAAAGGGAAAATCTTCATCCCGGGGTCTGTCATGTGCCATTTTTGAGCTAGAATGTTTGTTTGGCTTTTGTCATTTTAT
Source organism: Oryzias celebensis (assembly GCA_014656515.1). Taxonomy (NCBI): domain Eukaryota; kingdom Metazoa; phylum Chordata; class Actinopteri; order Beloniformes; family Adrianichthyidae; genus Oryzias; species Oryzias celebensis. The sequence continues at coordinate 48,856,232 of BNCR01000012.1, forward strand.
TTTGTTTTCACTCTTCCTCTTGGGTGTTTTCCTCCCCGGTCTGATTAACACTCCTCCTTTATGTGTTTCACCCGTGTCCCTTTGTCAGTTCTCTTCCCGTCAGTATATATTGAGTTTCTTCTCCTCACTTCCCTGCAGGTTTGTTTTGTGTCTCTGGTCTCCAGTTTCTTGTCTCTCCTGCCAGGCGATTTCTTTTTTGGGAGGTCTTGTTGTGAGTTTTGAATAGTGGGAATTTTTCCTTTGTGGCTTCCTAAGTTTTTGTGGAACTCTGGTAATGAAAACTCTTTTTTATTTTGGTGCTGCCAGCTGTCCTGCGTTTGTGTCCGCTGAACAAAACCTGACATTGGTTGACTACAAAGTTATTTGTTTACAGTTTAAAATATGTTGTTTATACCAAGCAGTTTCTACTTATTGTTGTTAAAAACACTTAATTTCCAAGCATTAAAAAAAAAATACTATTGTTTTGAAGTTATCTTGATCGCTATTTCTTGTGTTTGCAAATAACACACGGTCATCGAACGTTGAAGCCAAGTTTATACTTATTGATAGTTTCTATTTGGAATACATATTTGTACTGTTCTTGGCAATTTGAAAGTTATTGCATTTTTTATAAACAGAAAGAAGGAAATCTCTAAACTCTCCGTTAATCCAAACACTTAAATATCGCTACCGGCAAATATCAGCTGTCAGTCACAGTGACACGGGAAATATCGGTTATCGGTATCAGCCGGAAAAAATGATATCAACCCATCCCTAGCTTTAGGTCTGGAGAAAGATCTTCCACTTCCACACAAGAGTTGCCAACAGTTCAAGTTAATTGGAATGGGGAAAAAAGTGTTTTTACCATTCCTTGTTAAAATGAGGAAAACTTCATTTCATTTGCAGATTTGGGTAAATATTATAAGTTGGATCTCACCTTTGAAATTCTTTGCAAATGTTTGCCACCTGTATAGCCAATAATCTAAACAAAATGTAACCAAGGCAAGAGACAAAGCATTATGCTGGGTGTCTTCTGCTCTGCCAGAGATATCCATGCCTCCAACAGGAGACACTCTACACCAACACAGCAAATTACCAAGTAGCAACACTGTGGTCTTGTGTGATCCCTCACCCATTGGTAGTGGATGTCACATTGAGGATGGAGAATTACAGTAAAAGTGACCTGGATGACTAACATTCCTGCTCCTCAAAGTGGGCTGAAGTTGGTTCATCAGCAAAACTGTCTGCAGAACAAGACTGACGGGTACATAAGAGCCAATACTGTGTGAATGTTCAGAAGAGGACAGAAGATAGGGGATTATGGGATGTTATTTCTGACAGAGATGTGGATCATGAAACATCTGAAAAAAACATGAAACATCCTCTATAAATAAACAAAAAGAAACCCTGCAATTGTAAACACTGAAAATTTGAGAAGCAACACTATGTGTAACAAAGAAAGTGTTTTTCTGTCAGGGTTTGTTGGGCGGACACAAATGCAGACAGGGATCGGAAATGCAAAAATCTCGTATTTATTGCAAACAAGAAACTCTCAATAAACACGAGAAGCAACAAAACGATCCGACAACTAGTGCAGGGGAGACGAAGACTTATAACAAGGAGGAAGGGATGAGGTAAGTGGAAACAGGTGTGACTATCAAGAGGGAATACACACACACTGGGGAGAGAACACAGGAAGTACGACCCATAACAAAATAAAACCGGAAGTGGAGACCAAAACACAACTCAAACTGAAGCGGGGTAAAAACCCCACAGTACTCCCCCCTCAAGGTGCGCCGCCTGGCGCAGAGGGAAGCCCCCCCCGGTGCCGGCGATTGAAGTCCCGGATGAGCTCAGGGTCCAGAATCCGTGATGCAGGCTCCCAGGACCTCTCCTCAGGCCCGTACCCCTGCCAGTCCACCAGATACTGGAGGCCACGTCCCCGCCGCCGAACGTCCAGCAGGCGACGGACAGTGTAGGCCGGTTGGCCATCAATGATGCGGGGAGGGGGTGGCGGAGAGGAAGACCGCTGCAGGGGACTGGTAACATGCGGCTTCAGCTGAGAGACATGGAAGACCGGATGGATGCGCAAGGACCTGGGTAAGCGCAGCCTGACCGCCACAGGGTTGATGACCTTCAGGATTTCGAACGGGCCGATGTACTTGGGGGACAGCTTCTTGGATTCCGTCCGAAGCTTGATGTGTGAAGTGGACAGCATGACGTACTGGCCCGGTAGGTAGGCAGGTGCTGGAGTGCGTCGACGATCTGCCAGCCTCTTGTTGGTAGCCCCTGAACGCAACAGGGCCGCCCGAGCCTCCCGCCAGACACGCCGACAGCGACGATACAGGTGCTGAACCGACGGAACGGCCACCTCCGTCTCCTGCTCGGGAAACAGGGGGGGCTGGTACCCCAGAGAGCACTCAAACGGGGACATACCAGAGGCAGATGAGGTGAGGGAGTTGTGAGCATACTCCACCCATGGCAACAAGGAACTCCAGGAGGTCTGGCTCCGTGAACAGACGCACCGTAGAGCGGCCTCCAAGTCCTGGTTAGTCCGCTCTGCCTGGCCGTTGGTCTGTGGATGGAAACCAGAAGACAGGCTGGCAGTAGTCCCGAAAGCACCACAGAACGCCTTCCAGACCTGTGAGATGAATTGTGGGCCACGATCCGACACCATGTCTGTGGGAATTCCATGCAGCCTGAAGACATGTTTTATGACCAGTCTTGCAGTCTCTGCAGCAGAGGGGAGTTTGGTCAGAGCCACAAAATGAGCGGCCTTAGAAAACCGGTCCACAATAGTCAGAATAACGGTCCTCCCGGCAGAAGGAGGTAGGCCAGTCACAAAATCCAGGGCAATGTGTGACCAAGGCCGACCCGGGATGGACAGTGGGTGCAATAGTCCAGCAGGCGGTTGTGTACTGGCCTTATTCTGAGCACAAACCAGACAACCTGAAACATAGTCCCGGACGTCCTTGGTCATACTAGGCCACCAGAAGCGGCGACGCAGGAAGGAGTCAGTCCTGCGGATTCCTGGGTGGCAGGTGAGTCGCGTGGCATGAGCCCACTGGAGGACCTGGGACCTGAGAGAGTCTGGAACGAACAGTTTGTTAGCAGGACCTCCACCCGGGTCGGGCTCCTGAACCTGGGCCGCCCTAATGTCTCTCTCCAGCTGCCAGGAGAGGGCGCCCAGCACACGGGGGGGAGGAAGTACTGTGGCTGGTTGACAGTCATGGACAGCCGAGTCCTGTTGTCGGGAGAGGGCATCCGGCTTAACATTCTTGGATCCCGGTCGATAGGAGACCACAAAATCAAAACGGTTAAAGAATAGAGACCACCGTGCCTGCCTGGAGTTCAACCGTTTGGCAGTTCGTAGATAGGACAGATTCTTGTGATCTGTCCAAACCAAGAACGGCATAGCTGACCCCTCCAACCAGTGTCTCCACTCTTCAAGGGCTAGCTTGATCGCTAGCAATTCTTTATCACCCACATCGTAATTGTGCTCCGCCGGGGAAAGCCGGCGGGAGAAAAAAGCGCAAGGGCGCAACCTACTGTCCGATTCCCCCGCTGAGACAATACTGCACCCACCCCGGTATCTGAGGCGTCCACCTCGACAATAAATTGTCTGGAAGGGTCAGGTTGTGCCAGAACAGGTGCAGACGTAAACAGATGCTTTAATCGGCTAAAAGCGGCCTCCGCCGCCTCCGTCCAGGCGAACGGAGCGGAGGTAGAGGTGAGAGCCGTGAGAGGCGCAGCCACCGAGCTGTAGCCACGGATGAAACGGCGGAGGAAGTTGGCAAACCCCAGAAACCGTTGTAATTGTTTCCTGTTGGTAGGGGTAGGCCATTCCACCACCGCTCTCACCTTAGCGGGATCGGGTCTCACCTCACCCTCTGCTACAACAAAACCCAAAAACGAAACAGACGGAGAATGGAACTCACACTTCTCCGCCTTTACAAACAGTTTGTTCTCCAGTAGCCGCTGGAGCACCAGACGAACATGCCGCCGATGTTCACTGGCGTCCCTGGAAAAAACCAAAATGTCATCTAAATAAACAAAAACAAAACGATGAAGGAAGTCCCGTAACACATCATTTATCATAGCCTGGAACACAGCAGGGGCATTACAGAGACCAAAAGGCATCACCAGATACTCAAAATGTCCCAGGGGAGTGGTGAAGGCGGTCTTCCATTCATCACCGGCTCTGATGCGCACGAGGTGGTAAGCGTTGCGAAGGTCCAGTTTGGTGTAGATCCTGGCCTCCTGCAACGCTTCAAAAGCTGAGTTCATCAAAGGCAGGGGGTAACTGTTCTTAACAGTGATTTCATTCAGACCCCGATAATCAATACATGGTCGGAGAGACCCGTCCTTCTTACCGACGAAAAAGAAACCTGACCCCACTGGTGATGATGACGGCCTGATGATACCAGAATTCAGAGACTCAGCAATATATCGCTCCATTACCTCCCTCTCGGGTTTAGACAGGCCATATAACCTGCTCTTGGGCAAGGTAGCGCCAGGTTGGAGATCGATAGCGCAGTCATAAGGTCTGTGAGGGGGTAAGGAGAGGGCTCGTGACTTTGAGAATACCTCAGCAAGGTCGTGGTACTCCGGCGGTACCCCGGATAGGTCAGGTGAGGGCGGCCGCCCTACCGGGACAGCGGGGTCTTCCCCAGGAGGCCGAGCTGAGCGTAAACAAGTGGTGTGACATTTATCACTCCAGCCAGAAACCCGACTGGAGGGCCAGTCGATGACTGGGTTATGAGCCATAAGCCAGGGAAACCCCAGGACCAGTGGGTTCTGGGCGGAGGAAAAAACGAAAAAACGGGTCTCCTCATGGTGATTGCCAGAAATAATAAGGTGAATGGGTTCGGTTATGTAAGAAATGGTAGCCACCTCTTGGCCATTTAGGGAGACCACTTGTAACGGACGGGGCAGTAGTTCACATTTAAGACCGACCTGTCTCGCTAGCTCGGCATCCATAAGGTTCTGCTCTGCTCCAGAATCTACTAAAGCCTTAACCGGAAAACCCTTCCCATGAAACATGACCCGAACTTGAAATAAGCAGGCAGCAGGTTTAGCATTAGTGAGCGTCTTATCACCGCTCGTCAGCGCGCCCACTCTTACTGACGAGCGGAGATGTTTGGGCACTCCTTGCAGAAATGACCCCGCCTACCACAGTAAAGGCACTCACCTGCCGCCATCCGTCGCCGTCTCTCAGAAGCAGATAGTTTGCCCCGACCGAGCTGCATGGGTTCATCCTGAGCTAACAACGGGGATTCTGCGGGAGAAACAACACGAACAGGTGAATCTGTGGACCGACGATGAGGGCGGGGTACTACCCTGCCATGCTCCCCCTTAAGGTCCTGCAACCGGTTATCAATACGGATAACCAGAGCGATGAGGGGGTCCAAAGTTAATGGTAGTTCGAGTGCGATCAGTCTGTCCTTTAATTCCTCGGACAGCCCCTCCACGAAAGCGTCCATGAGCGCAGTAGTGTCCCAACCACTAGTGGAGGCCAAAGTCCGGAACTCTATGGCGTAGTCGGCTGCCCGTCGGTCGTGCTGCCTCAACTTCAAAAGCGCACGAGCTGCCTCCCGGCCTGGCTTGGTGTGATGGAATATCTGCTGGAAAGCCTCCAAGAAGGCCGAGAGGGATGAGCAGGTTGAGGCTCCACGCTGCCACTCGGCGGTAGCCCACGCTCCGGCTCTGCCGGTGAGGTGAGAAATAATGAAGGCCACCTTGGATTGGTCTGTAGGATAGTGGGAAGCCTGCAACTGGAAGTGAAGCTCACACTGGGTAATGAAAGCCCGGCAGTCCCCGGAGTCTCCGGAAAACCTTTCTGGACGGGCCAGCTGTGCAGTCGGAGCGACAGGAACTCCATCCAGGATCCCCTGGACCAGCGTGGAAGACGATGGGCGTGGCGAAGGAACAGACGGTGGATGTTGGACCCGCTCTGCCAGTTGCTCGAAACGCTCTCCCAACGCGGCAAGTTGTCGCTCGTGTCGACTGGACATCTCCAGTAACCCTTGGCGAAGACACGACATCTGCTCCTCCTGCTGGCGGAGTAGTGCCCGTAACGTCTCCGTGTCTGCTGTGTCCATGTTAAAGGTCGGATCGTAATGTCAGGGTTTGTCGGGCGGACACAAATGCAGACAGGGATCGGAAATGCAAAAATCTCGTATTTATTGCAAACAAGAAACTCTCAATAAACACGAGAAGCAACAAAACGATCCGACAACTAGTGCAGGGGAGACGAAGACTTATAACAAGGAGGAAGGGATGAGGTAAGTGGAAACAGGTGTGACTATCAAGAGGGAATACACACACACTGGGGAGAGAACACAGGAAGTATGACCCATAACAAAATAAAACCGGAAGTGGAGACCAAAACACAACTCAAACTAAAGCGGGGTAAAAACCCCACATTTTCATTAAACTGCATGGTACTAATTCTTCAGGATCTATCTAAACGGCTGTCATACATACTTAAATGCCAATGTCAAATGTCAATTGTTGAGAGATTTGTTGTTGCTGAAGTGAATTTTGATAAATAAAACAAATGAAACATGTACAACAGATTTTTTTTTTTTTTACATTTTGCATTCATTGTTTAAAACAAAACCACTGCAGGATATCTTGTAGAGAACTTTTAACCCCAAATTGAGAAGGGTATAGTCTACATAAAAATGCATTTAAAAATGTAGTTCCCAAATGTGGGAACAGAAATCACAGTCTAGGCACTTTTTCTTGGTTCAACTTATGCCCTAAAAGGTGAATTTTTCTGCCAAATTTAAAACATGAACAAGTTCATATACATGATTATGCAGGGTAATAATTCAGTGTCAAAAAAGACTTGAATTCTGATGACACTATATTTCTTCCACAGAGGACATGTATAAAAAAGTTAGGATTAAATCTGCATTCCTGAGTTTTTTATTCAAATTTGGATGGATCAGGAGCAAACAAAACAATGTGTGTTAAAAAAGGTCAAGTTTATCATGCAGCAACTGCCATAAGCGAGCCAAAGTCTCCTTTCTCCACTTCAATTCTACCGACAAATAGATGCATTATTGTCTTCGACTGAGTTGGTATCTGCCTCAAAAGTGTACTGTTGGATAGTTACAATCTTGCTGGGTGATTTGTACAAAACAGTTCTGTGCTGCTGTTTTGTACTAATGTTGTCTTGGAGTTGTGAGGAGCAGGTCTAACAGTAAGAACACCAGGGAATTCATCAAATACCACAGTACATATGTTGACATACGTTTATTACAACAGTAGAAAAAACATGACAGACTTGATAGTTTCCTTTAATCTGTTTGGTGAATTTGATCATTTCGAAGACCGAGATGCAGCAGCAGAGAAAAAGAGAGAAGAATCTAAGGAGAAAATAAGACATGTGAAGGAGTTAAACTTTTTTAGACTTTGGACTTTGTTTCTTTGTAACAAACTTTTGCTTCATTATCTGGACAAAAATAAGAGTTCAGAGGTGAGCTTTTCCTCTGAAATTATGCTTTATTTAACTTCTTGTCACGACCACGTTCCTCAAAGATGAAGGAGCGAGAGCAGAACCCAGTCAGTGCGTACGCTGTAGCTTTTACGTGCAGTTTTAAACAGTCCGCTTTTGTGAAAAATGATTGAAACTTTTAAATAAACAGGATAAAAGTTCCTAGGGTTGGTTTATTTTTTGTTTGTTTTTGAAGGACCACAGTATAAGCCCCTTTCAGGTGTGCATTGGTAGAATGAATAGATTATTATAATGAACATCACGGAAGCAAGAGATTAACGTGATTGAAAAACTAACACGCCAAACGGCCGGGGTGCAGCAGCAGGGCAGTCGTTCTTTGATCGGAAGATTGCAGGTTCGATTTCCGCTTTGCCCCCCCATGTGTTGAAGTATCCTTGGGCAAGACACTGAACCCCACATTGCCTCTCATAGAAGGTTGGTGCCAGTATTCGGCAGCGGAGCCGCCATCAGCGTGTGAATGTGTGTGTGAATGGGACAGTGACTGTAAAGCCCTTTAGACCTTCAATGAAGGTAGAAATATAAGTATAAAAGTACACACCATTTATCATTTAAAACGTCTGTCATCAAATAATTGTGATTAACACGATAATTTGACAGCTCTATTTATAATAGAAACGCTTAAAATAGCGGACCGCTCAGTGGAACCGAGGTTTAACAGAAGTAACAGTGTGGAGGCCCAAAGATAATGGAAAAAAAACATTCTTTCATAAACACAGACTCACACATTGATGCACAAACAGCCACACACACACACACACACACATCACCGAAGCTCTCTAACATTGAGAATTTGTATTAACCTCTATTATTTTTTTCCAGCCAAATGACGATCCTCTTGCTAATCAGGAGTCTGAAATTTACATTGTGCACATCAGGATGTGCCAACATTTGAATAAGCTTTATAGGTCCCAATAAGGTTAGTAGTTTATGTCAAAAATAGTCCTAAAAGTGCCAAATACAAACATTAAAAAAACAGATGCACACAACACACACAGAAACTTACCCACACACAAAGACACAACCAGACAGAGGTATTTACAGACACACACAGGAATGCTGTTTGTGTCTCTGTGGGTTCAGGGTGTATTAATATTTCTAATGGGGCTCTTATCAGCTCTCTGCCAGCTGTACACAGGAAATGCAGACACATAAACACACAAAGTATAGCTTGAAGCCAAACACAAAAACACCACAAACACACACTCCCCGTCTGTAGTGTGATAACTCCCACAATGCCTTTTTATATTAAAGACTTGGGGGTCAAAACCACTTTTCTTTGTGAATGTGTGTGCTATAAACCTAATAAACACACACACACACACACACACACACACAAGCAGAAAGTTTTAGCTTTTAAAGTGAATCAGAGGACAAATTACACACACAGCTGCAGATCAGCCGTGTTTACAGGTGAGCAAGCCAGAGAGGTTGAGGAAGACATGAACACACAGACCAGAGAGATGTGAGTGAGAATGTTTGAAGTTTGTCTGAAAAAGAAAGAAACACTGTGTGTTTGCAGTGCGTGTGTTTGGGTTAATTAGAAAGTTAAAAGGTTTATCTGAATGTTGGCAAGCAGGAGCTTCCTCTTTGAACATTGTGTGACTACAAGTGTGTATCTTTGTTTGAGTGTGTTTGTGCATCTTTCTGCGTGTAAATCCCAGTCTGAAGCAGCTACTTTTAGGTTTGAGGTTTTGGAAGATCATAAGCAGGGCTGCCCAACACTGGTCCATTAGATCTACCACCCTGTCTGTTTACCTCCCCCTACACTTCCTGCTGCTCATTACCTGGATCCGTGGTAAGTCAATCAGAAAGTGAAAAAACCAGAGTCTGGCTCAGTCTGGACACTTTTACAAAGATTGTTATTCTGCATCGGGATGCACTGAATATATTCAGCCAAATATAGCAAAAAACAGCATTCGACTTTGGTGGGAGGTATGCCAACAAATAGCTGAACAGTGACGCAATGACGCATTCAATGTGCGATCCAGTACCTACTTTAAAAGTTCGGCTGTGTGGAAATATTTCAAAGTGCTTGACAACAAGAAGATTGTCCGATGTGTTGAAAAAGAGGAAAAAAAATTAAAGGAAAGCGCCAAAGCAAATGGAACAACGAAAAATGTAATGGATTCCATGACTTTAGACAACCAACCATTTAGCGTGGTAAAAGACCACGGCTTTCTCAGATCTCAGATGTCATGGTGTGCTTCTTTTTATTTATTTAAAACGTGAATTACTGTTCTTGACAAATTCGTTCTGGGATAAGCTGTGTTGTTGAATCGCTGTATGAGGTTACATGATGATAATCTGTTGGAATCGATGTGTTTGAAGGCCTAGCCTTTTTTACTCGTAGCACACTTATGGGAAAAGCTATTACTGGGATATTAAAAACAGAAAAACTCAACATCCTCATTTGATATTTGGCCAAGTGCTTTAAATATTATTCTGCTTCAGCCAAAGATTTATACTTCAGTGCATCCTTAAATCTACGGCCGAGATAATTTAAATAAGAACAGGGTCAATGCTTGGATTCCAGAGCTGATAGCAACTAACTGGTCACAGTCAGTTGGTGGAATGAGTCCTGCTCTGTAACAGAATCAACTTCATGATTCCAGCTCACTTCCCAATCTTTTCTGTCCTTTCGGTTCTCTCTACTTCAGGCAGGCTCGTATTGTGTTTATTAATTTCTGCTTCTCCACCATTACTAATTTGTAGTAAAAATCCTAAATGTTTTAGCATTTACTTCTGTTTCTGTTTATTAGTTTCTTTCATGAAAAGTACTTGTTATCCAAAACAAATAAAATTTTAGCCACTTTACTTTGAATATATGAAATATGAGGCTTTATGTCAAGTTCTTGTTTTCCAATTACGTTTCTGGCTACAGCCAAGCCTTTACCTCTGGAACTGTTTTCGCTGCAAATCTGTTATCTTCAGGCAGATATTCTATCTTTGTTTTCTTAGAATAACACCAAATCAGTAACAAACACATTGATTTACTTCATAAGGAAAAACTGTGAGACAACATCCTCTTCTTCTTCCTCTGACATGGCTCAAATCATTCTCTAATGCTGTCTGCTGGAGAAACAAGGAACTGAACTGTTATAACGCAGCATGCGCTGCAATGTTCCTCATTTGACCACAGTTACCACATTTGTCTTTTACCATCAATATTCACACACATAGATATACGTTCTTGAGTCAAGACGCACAAACACAGGCAGTAACATTCTCCTTTGTTCACTCGTAGTAAACAATCCAGTAACCTGCTCCTCCTTCCCTCTCCCATGACTTTGGTGTAACAGTACAGTAACATTATCTTCCTCCTCTTTCTACTACCACAGTAATATCATGCTAAAGAGGACAGAAATCCCTCTTAACTCATGCTAGTTATGTGAGTTACCGCTTGTTTCTTTATCTCCTCCCAAAAACTAATGTTAAACCTGACAGAAACTTCCACTTCCTACCTTTTCTCCATCCGTCTGGTAAGCAGAACAGTAACCTTCTTCTCTCACCTTATCTTCTAAGTACGCAAGTTAGGTTGAACAGTAAAGTCACCTCTTCTTCCTCCACAAAACTCATGTAGCACAGGACAGTACCCTGCTCTTCATCCTGCCCCTTCTGCAAAACTCACTTTAAACAGAGCAGTTACCACCTATTCCACCTTCTCCCTCTATTTCTACATAATCTATGTTGTATAGGACAGTAACCTCTCCTTTCTGCTCCCTAAATAAGGACAGAAACCTCCATCCACCTCTACTCCTTCCCTCAATAACTCACGCTGAACAGAACAGCAACTTCCTCCTTCTCTCTCCTTTTCCCTCCATAATTCATGTTAAACAGGAAAGAAACCTCCTCTTTCTGTTTCTCCTCCTCCACACATAAACTAATGTAAAAAAGAACAGTAACCTCCAGTTCCTCCTCCTTCTCCATCTCCGTAACTCATGTTGAACAGGACAGTAACCTCCTCCTCCTTGTGTGTCCTCGCTCAGCCTGTCTTATGCGTGATTGGCTGTGTAATTTATGAGTGCTGCATTGTCATTCGTCAGCAGCCTAACCTCCTTGAGTATGTGACAAACGGGTCTTAGCTTTACGGCTGAGACTCATTGTATGTTGTGTAGTTTGTCCATAACTCAAAGTGTGGCAGGTCAATATCAGATAAGACAAAGGCTGCAGGTACAAACATCCTAGCAAGCAGTTCAATACCTCATTACAAGAGAGCAAGCTGCCTGGTAGGGGCTCTTATCGCTCACTACTGCAGCTGAGCTAAGGACCTTGTCCTGGACTGAGAAAAATCCAACAGCAGCTCCAGGTAAAGTTTATCAATAAAACCATAAACTAGGGATGTTCCACACAGATTCTTTAGGCCTAATCCGAGTCGTTTGGTGTTGAGTATCTGCCAATATTGAGTCCCGATCCGATACTTTTGTAACACATTTTATAAACAGATCCAGGTTGTTCCACATTTTTATTTCATTAACCTTCTTTAATCATTTAACACTTAAACAGAGCACTTCTGTGAAATAACTTGAACAATCACGTAAAAATATTATAAGTTTAACCTAGGAAAAAAAAGAACAATTGTCTAGTAAATATCGGTGATAATTAGTCATGTGAGAAAGTTTAGTGACTTCACCATTAATATCATCAGAACTATTGAACATTTTTAACCAAATGTGACTCATATCTTTATTTCAAATTCTTAAAAATTAATGACTGTTCTCGCATAAATAAAATCATTGGGATTCATTACAAGCTGATATCATTTAAACCATTTGTTATGTATCTACTTTTAGGATTATAGGATGATTTTTGACCTCTTCAAACATCTTTGTTTTTAAGCACAGTAGCTTCATTTACTTAACTGGGGTTCTGTCAGAGGAAATTTGATTTTGATTTTAATCATTTTTTTTCTCCCTCCTTTTACTTTCTTTAAAAAAATACAAATGACAAAATATATTTAACTAAAACTAAAACTATTTTATTTTAACATCTGCTTTTGAAATCTGCTCAAACAGAAAGTTCAACTAAATCCAAGCTGTAAACATGTTTGTATATCAATGCAGCAGATGTTTGGTGAGCTACAGCTAGCTTAAGCAGAAGAGAAACCCTTCTCGCTCATGACAGAGTTCCTGTTCCAGCTGTTGAAACGAATGTGTCGTACTCCCACTTTTAGCAGCTACGACATGCAAGCAGGTTTTGCTGCGTGTGGTTTGATGCTCCAAGTTTGAAGTCACTACATCACTGGTCAACATTTCATTTTTGACTCACCACCTCATCTGTACTCACCAGCCGGCACCTTTTTTACCAGACAAATGATTTTACAAAGGAAAACTCTAGGTTTTATTTTAAAAAATGATGTTGTGTTGAAAGGAGAGAAGATGTCACAACATAACAAAACACAAGATAAAAACAACTGTCTTAAGTGACTCTGATTTCTAACAGTCTTTGTTCTCAGCTTTTGTCATTTTCACACAGTCTAAATGGTTTATTTTCTATCACAAATGAGTTGTTTCTTCTCTTTAGTCAGTAACAAGAGTCCCTGTGACCCCTATGAGGAGAACTGTCAGTCACCTTTAGTCTGAAGCATTGACACATAAAGAGAATGAAAATTATTTTCTTCTTTTTCAATAAAATGAAATAGCATGAAAACAATTTATAAAAAGTATGAACACTCCTTTAATGTCATCTAACTGTAAACTCAAATTAAAACATGCTGATAAAATGAGGACAGATTTACTACAGGACTGCTAATCGACAGAAAATAAACTGTTTTCCTATTTCTGCCTCTGGGTGATTCATTTTTTCCTTTTTATATGAAATCAGAAGAAAAACAGCTCAAAAACATGATGTTTTAGATTCGTGTGTCATTGTCAGTAAAGATGCAGCACTCTCATGGGGGGGGGGGTAAGCTGAACACTGGCACTGTAATGTTAGATATTGTTGATAAAGTTTCATTCAAAGTGGATTCATGTCTGTTCTTGTATTTAGAAAATACAGTTTTTAGAAATGTCCCATGAATTACATTAGTTCTATTTATCCGTAACATCTTAAAGCCGCTCCGTGGAAATATTTTCTGACATCAAACCACTTTGTGGTCACAAAATGGCGACATGCGGAACAGCTCGTTAGCATAGCATTAGCATATAGCGTCGTAGCATGCTAGCATCAGTGTGTTACAACACCGCTGTCTCCTAATCGACACTTTTATTAAACTCTGTTGCTGCTGTGAGTCCAGCCGGTTTATCCTCCATTTCTGTTCAGATCCTGTTAAAAATCCACCACTTCCTGCTGCTCCATCAGCCTAAGCTAAACGCTACACAGACAAGTGTGTAGAAGCTGTGGGGATGGGGGGTGTTTTACGTGTTGTTTTACGTGTTGTAAGCAAGCTTATTTTTTCACAGCCTCGCGGAAGCAGCTGCTCTGCTTGCTGCTGCTTTCCTGTTGGCTTGTTGAAAGAGACAAACTTTACTCAGAACAATGAAGACCCAAGAAAGCAGAGACCTGGGAAAATAAAATCTTGGTTTTCCCAAAGCCTCGATCAATTTTAGGTTGGTGAATCAAATCCCATCGGATCGTTCAAAATGAACAAATATCAACTATGAATCGGATCAATAACCACAAATTATGATTTGAATCAAATTGTTAATAAAATGAATCATTACATCACTGATGCAGAAAAATGCAGTTGAGATTATGTCTTGACTGTAAATAAAAAGGTAGACAGGGCTTTGTGGAAACAATATTTGAATTGATTATTGTACCAAAGAACTTGATAAATGTAGGAAATCTCCTTTCTCTTTCTCATTTTCTTCCTCTCCACTAATTTTAGCTTGTACATCTTCATCCTCACTTGGAATCTTCCTCTTGAACAATTTTCCCTGCTAGTTCTTTTATTAATGACATTTTCAGACATGACTTAATTTCTTTACTGTATGTTTTCACTTCTACTATAGTTCAAGTTTTATCTTGAACTATCAAACACAAAAGAAAACTGTATGAATCATTTACAGTTTTTCTTGTACCATTACAAATTAACCAACTTGCACAGAAACATGCCAGCTTGACTGTGAATGAATTGAGCATCCCCGGACAACAAATTAAACTAGCCTGTAAGATGCGCAATATTCTTTTAGGGAAGCGGCAGAATTAGTGGATAATGTGAAAGAAAATCTATTGACATATGTGTAAATCACAATTTGTAGTGATGATAAGACCCTACAAACACAGAGATGCTAAGGTGATTAGATAAATTGCTGTCTGGCTCACAGTTTCTAGCTCCAATTTCAGCCTGCTGTTGCTTTTGAATTTTTGTTAAAGCATCAAAGAGCAGAGCCACAGCTTATCTTCCAGTAATGCGTACCCCCGCCAGATCTTTTACTGGTACGCAGTAGCGGACCGTACCGGCTTTCTTTCAGCTCCGGTGACTGAAGCACAAAACCTAAGAACATCATTGACTGGAGACTCCCTTTCATGAGGACCTGCTTACACCTCCAGCTGAGTGCGCATTTAGAACAGTGTGCCCCAACCTTTTTGTGGCTGCAGACCAATCATCTCCTGAGGATTTCACTGCAGCCCAGGGGGTGGGGGGATATACTTGAATGCAGAGCAAATTTATGAATATTAATAAATAAAATAACACCAGAGGAACATTAAACTCTGGTAACATCCTCTGCCTATTGATGATATGAATATTATGCAAACAGGCTCGCTGAGTGGGAATCTCCGGTTGCTATAAACCCGTATTTTAAATTGGACTCTTATTTTTTTTTTTCTGTTTGCTTGAAAGTTGTACCCTTTTCTTCAGTATGTTGGCCTGTCCCTGCACTCATCTCTAATACATTTACAAAGAGAGGTTACACATATAACTTCGTGTTGCAAGCCACTGGAATACTTTTAGCGCTCAAGTGACCAAAATGTAACCAAGAGAATCCTGCCATCTTCAAAACCAAATGATTTTTCAGAGTAAAAGATGTAGTCATTTGCTTCCCTGACCAAAAGTTTACAGCTCAAGTGATTGAAGGTGTAGCTGAGAGAATCCGGTTATTTTCAAAATAAAAGATTGTCGAGACTCATAAGAAAAAAAAAACTGGTATAATTAATTATTTCCTCCACGGCCAATTGATCCGCAGTACGGTACCGATCCATGGCCTGGTGGTTGGGGACCACTGCTTCAGAGGACCCAGAACAGGTCTCTAGGGAAATCCACAAAATCGTCTCGACCCTTTTGGTTAATGCTGAAAGACAGACGGATAGAAAGTACCTGCAGGAATCCAAGAGCTGCTTGTGGTCGGGTCCCGAGAATCTCCCACTTCCCAGTCAAAGTCATCTTCTTTGGACTGCAACAGCACACAGTCAGGGGACTGGCCAGGCAGACAGGCTGGAATACAGACAGGCATACAGATGCTGATTTATAAAAGGCACATGACAAGAAGGACAGTAACAAAAAGGAGTCTGACTTCCAGGGGGCTCTCTGGGGCTTCAAGTATCAATGAGCTTTTCATGTATGGGATCAGAAGTTTCCCCTTTCTCCACTCAGTTGCATTGATAAAGGACATGGCACTCCTCCTGGTAAAGTTCATTATAGGATAAGATATCTGTTGAAAAGAAAAGTATGTACAAAGACAAATCTGGGCTCAGATTAATGTTCTGTGCACAGCTTTGCAAAACAAATTACGAAGCCAACATTTGATGTTTGACTTGTCTGTTTTGTATACGTCTTTTCTTTAGTTTGAATATGACTTTTCGTTGTCTAAAGCACACATTTCTCCTGTTAGATGACAGGACCAACAAAGACATCTAACTGAGGAAGGTTTAAACCTTTTTTCTCTTATTTTGTACAACAAAATAACATTTAAAAAACCTGAGAATATTAGAATTTTTTAATTTCTAAATTAAATCAGAATTTGGCTCCGAGCTGCGCGCACGTGCATGAACGCTAATGTTGCGACCCAGCCTCTGCCAGACTCCGTCTTCATGGGCCCCAAAGTAAATTGAGTTTGAGACCCCTGCACTAAGCGGTCTCCCTTAACCCTTTTTAGAACCTTCGACATTTCTTTCTTTTTAATGTGACACAATAAATGTCATGTAAACAAGCTTGTATTTCCTATTTAATTAGCTCACCAGTTATTGGTCTACGGTTCTCTGCATCCAGACCAGTTCACTATAGATAAACTTGTCTGATTTTTATACCAATTCAAAGTCATGTTGCTGACCACATCTCTGCCTGTGACAATGTTCAATACTTTAGATTGGTCTGTTCTGTGGATCAATGATAGCAGATATGGCTTATTTTATGTATTACAACTTTATATCTTTGCTGTGGACCTGCTGGCCAAGTAAAAGACCCATTCTTGTTTTGACTTAGTCTTCTTTGGGTTGTCCATCTGCATTTATCTATAGATAATTCAAAAAGGATGGGTCAGAAAATAGCTCTTTCTTCTTCATACGAATTAATAACTAATCTCTAAGCAAACCATGCTCCGTATTCAGTCTGACAGCTCTTCTGGTCACAGAAACAAAACACTTCTAATAATGAAAAACAAATCTGACAATGGTATAAAATCAAAGCTGCTCTAAGTTATGCTGTTCCAAGAAAGCTTCCTGAAGCTGCATCATGTAAAAGAACTGTACTGTATGCAAACTATCTTAAAATGTTGTTGTTTGTTTTCCCTGTAAATTCTGCCAACAATCTTGGAGGTTTAGAGCTATGAAAGAAATCAGAAAAACCTTCATTTGCATGTGCATTGGTAAAATATCTTCTACAAACTGGAATGACAAGAGAAAACACAAAAAGAGGATTATAAATGCAGAGATTCAGGGAGTAGAGGGCGTTCTTTGTATATATTTAACTGGCGTGGTGGTTTGTAGAATTTTTTTCTTCATCTTAGACTTATGCATTTATTTACAGTAAATATGAATGTGGAGGTCTTTAAAAAGCAAAATACTTTTTTCTCTCGCATTTAACTTAATCTACAGGAGCATTAGCTTGATTGTTATAACGGTGAAAAAATACTGCTAGAATCATCCTAAAATGCTTGTGATTCTAAACTGACACAACGGCATGATTAAAATATATGTGAGAGGAGGATTACAATCTTCATTACCAACTTATTTTGAGGATAAAAATTATTAAAAAACACGCAGAAGACAAGAGGGTGCAACAGAAAAATCAGGAACAGAGGAAACTAAGCTAAACTTTTTAGTGTATATTTTTTAAATTAAATAAAAATAACATAGGTAATAGAATTATCACATAATATTTATAACAATGAATCTTAGTAGGTCTACTGTATGCCAAAGTTTTCACTTATTAGGTAAAAGTTTAAAAAAACCTTATGAAAAGTGGCCTCATGTTGACGCTCTGCATTAACTCTGCACGAAAATCTGCACACATGGGAAAGCGTCACCTCAGACACTTTGCTCTTACTGTACACAATTTAGACCGTCCTTTAGAAAACCAATAAATAAATGGAACATTTTTAGCACCACGCAATAGACTCAAGACTCTGATGGCAAATCTCTTCCACTTCAGTAAATGAGTCACAGGAGGACCCCCCTGAAAACCACGACAGCTCTCCTTGAAATTCTGCAGACACAACTGAGTGTTTAGCCCTGTGTGGTGACAGGGCCGTAGCTGCAGCTGTACCGGCATGAAAACGCTCTGTTACATTGCAGACTTCAGAGAGATCCACTTCTAGCTCATTAAATTTCCCAGCATGCTCTGTGCTGCCTCCTCATACACACACACACGCACACACACACACACGTAACCCCCCTCCTTCCTGTGACTCAAAAGACGCTAAATCCCTCCATTCATGGCCATGCACACAGCACTGTGCACGTGGGAGTGTAAATATATTCCGTAGCATCAGGGGCTTTGACGCCTCGTCAGCCTCTTTAGTGTAATGACTAAGTGTGTGTGCGTGCGTGCGTGCGTGCGTGCGTGCGCGTGATGGAACACAGTTGTGTGTGAGCATAAGTGTCATCCAAAAGTGTTGACATTAAATAGCTGGAAGGCTCATTTTCTTTCTTTGTAACAGAAGGCTCATTAAACACATACACGTACACACACAAGCACACACACACACACGTATACACACAGACACACTAACACACAGGTCCCGCCGGGCAGTGTTAGCTCATCAACTGATACCAGACACAATCTGTTTAATCTGCTGCAACGAATTTGCAACTACACTAAAAGCACACAAACACACAGCGCAGAGTTTCCGTCTCTGTGAGGACTTGCTCATCCTATAATCTCTCAAGTGAAGTTCATGGCTGAACATTCAGCAGCAGAGGCTCCATCTCTATCAGTAGCTAAAGTGCATACTGCTTAAAGTCTGGTCTAAGCCAAACTTGAACCCAAACCCAAACCAGATAGACCAGAGCCTGACAAAACCAAACTAAAATAAATGAAAAGCTATACCAAGACCTGGCTAAGACTGACCAAACCAAAGCAAAAATAAATCATACCACATTCCAAACCTGAATCCTGAATCCAGAGAAGCTGTCCAAGCAATAATCCAGGCCAGATTCAAACCTGAAATCAAGTAAGTAAGTAAGTAAGTTTTATTTATACAGCACCTTTCTCAGACAAAAGTCACAAGGTGCATCACAAGTTAAAAGAATAAAACAGAAGGTAAAAAGAGAAAAGACAGAAGCCTCACAGGTTAAAACATCAAAAATAAAACCTCACAAGATAAGAGACATAAAAGACAAGAACAACATAAAACAATCATTATAAGCCCAAATGAAGGTTTTAAGATGGATTTTAAAGAATGAATAGAGTCCAGAGAACGCAGCGAGAGTGGGAGCTCATTCCAGAGTTTCGGAGAAACGGCCTGGAAAGATCTGTCTCCTCTGGTCTGAAAACAAGTGCGAGGGACCATCATTTTATATTGATGGCGATAAACAACCGGGAGCCAATGAAGATCTTTGAGGAAAGGGGAGATGTGAGCTCTTCTCTTGATGCGGGTCAAGATCCTCGCAGCAGAGTTCTGGATCAACTGCAGACGAGACAACTCCTTCTTATTCAAGCAAGAAAACAGACTATTACAGTAGTCTAGCTGTGTGGAAACAAAAGCATGAATAAGAAGTTCAAGATCTTCCTATGACACCATTTTCCTGAGTTTGGAAATGTTCCTCAACTGGAAGAAACAGTTCTTTAGCAGCTGTTTGGAGTGCTGCTCCAGTGACATGTCTTTGTCAAAGATGACTCCCAGGTTTCTAAGGCTGAGTTTGACAGCCTGACCAAAAGAACCAAATGCTGCTTAATCCCTGGTATGGCGTCCTCAGGGGCAATGACTAGAGTTTCTGTTTTCTCTGAGTTTAGCTGCAGAGAGTTTTTACTGAGCCAGTGTTTAATCTGACTCAGGCAGTTTATCAGAGAGTCCAGCTTGTGTGTCTCAGAGGGTTTAAAAGAACAATATAGTTAAGCAATATAGTTCTGGATAATCTCTCCGAGGGGAGTCATGTATAACAGAAAGAGAACAGGGCCCAGAACAGAACCCTGAGGAACACCGCACAGCGAGTCTGCAGACTTGGACCTTATGTGGTTAGCCATGACGCTGAAACTCTGACCAGATAGGTAAGAGGAAAACCAGTGAAGAACTGACCCTGACAAACCCATCAGGTCCCTCAGCCTTTTCAATAGGATCTGATGATCAACTGTCAACTGTCTATTGTTTTATATAAAATAATAATAGTAGGAGATTTTAATATTCATATCGATGACTCTAGTTACTGTCTAGAAAATGCTTTATCTCAGCTTTATGAGATAATGTTGGTTTCACACACAATGTAAATGAACCCACTCTCTGTCACAAGCACACCCTGGACCTTGTTTTAACTCATGGTATAGAGATCAACCAGCTGAGTGAGTCTCACAGGGTTCAGTTCTAGGACTCATCCTGTTTATTGTTTACATGCTGCCTCTAGGAAACATAATCAGGAAACAATGGGATTAATTTTTACTGTTATTCGGATAATACACAGTTGTATTTATCCATTAAACCCAACCAGAATGACCTCTTAGAGAAACTTAATGCCTGCATTAGTGACATCAAGACTTGGATGGCAGTTAATGACCTCCTCCGAAACCCAGAAAAAACTGAGGTCATTATACTAGGTCCAAAATACCTCAGAGATACCCTACCTGTTCAGATAGTCTCCCTGGATGGTGTAAATATAGCCTCCAATCCCACAGTTAGAAACCTGGGAGTTTTAATTGATCAGGATTTATCATTTAAGGCTCACATATCACAGGCTTGTAAAACTGCGTTTTTTCACCTACGCAATATTTCGAGGATCAGAAACATATTATCTAGAAGTGATGCTGAAAAACTCATCCATGCATTTGTTACGTCTAGGCTGGATTACTGTAACTCTTAGATAGCAGCGTGTCCTAAAAGTTCTTTAAAAAGTCTTCAGCTTGTTCAAAATGCAGCAGCTAGATTGTTAGCAGGAACCAGCAGAAGAGAACACATTACTCCTGTGTTAGCTTCACTTCACTGGCTCCCAGTTGAATCTAGAATCAAGTTCAAAATCCTCCTGCTAACCTATAAGGCCTTGAATGGTATGACTCCATCCTATATTAGAGATCTCATAGAGCCTTACCAACCAAACAGAACACTTCACTCACAAAATGCAGGACTGCTTGTGGTTCCTAGAATCTCTAAAAGTACAGTTGGAGGTAGAGCCTATAGCCACCAAGCTCCTGTTTTATGGAATAAACTCCCAGCTCATGTAAGAGAGGCTGACACAGTTTCTACATTAAGTTAGACTTAAAACATTCCTCTTTGGACAGGATTATTGCCAGACTAGCTAGCAATCAGAGATTATTTAACTTACTGCTGCTCTACCTCACCTGCTGTGATCACTTGTCATCTGCTATTGCTTTATTTTATTTTGTTTATCATGCCTCTGTTTGGTGCAGTACAATTCACATGTTGTCCCTCTTTGCCAGTCCCCTAAGGTGGAGCGGGAGAGATTTCTGATTCCAGATGGATCGTTTGTGTTCCTGTCTTTGGCCGTGACCTCGCCTTTGACTCTTCCAGCAACCCCAGCTGTTTCCACAACTCCAGGTGGATGAAGCCTGTCTACTACACTATTAAACATGTCGTTGTTTATTTAATACTTAGCTGTCATCTTAACTTGTGGCTGTTTGTCTAGACGTGGTTGTTTATTAGACATATACTTGTTATTCAACCATGTAGTTATAGAATTAATGAAGTTCATTCTTCTTTAATAGTTCTAGCGCATCACCTGTCCGTCCGGGGTTGAGGATCTCTCCTTCATGTGGGAAACCCTGAGGTTTCTTAGTTTTTCCCCCAAAAAGAGACAGGGTTTTCTTATGAATTGTTTTTGCTCACAGAGAAGGAGGGTGTAAGGACAGAGATTTTTGTTCAGCTTAGCCTGTTTAACAACCAGCTATGGTTTACATTTTTATGTTTGACTTTTTGTTCTTGCAAAATACCAACGTAAGCCCAATGAGACATCTATGGCTATGCTATTGGGCTATATAGAAAAGTTAAATTGAATTACATAAACCTTCTAAAGATTTTAAGATTAATGAATTTGTTAATGAATTCATTAATTTTAGATTAATTTAGTCTCATATGGCCAATAAATTAGCACACCTCAAAATGAAAACACTTTGGACCTCATCCTTTTCATGACCTCATTGTTTATGAAAGGAACACCTGTCACTCTTCTCTCAGACCATTTCCCTGTTATCTTTGACTTCACAGCCTATCATCCATATCAGAGCCTCCCACTCCAGTATGTTTCCACCTCATTATCTCCTCTTCAGCAGCTGCAGCTTTAATGCTTTTAATAACTCTCACCTGAACGTCACAAACAAAATGGCTCCTACTCACAGCCCAGGTGTTGTCATCTCCTGCTTCTACTCCACCTGCTCGAATGTTTCAGACCGTTTTGCTCCTTTCAAGAGTTAATCTTTCAAAACAAAGTCAGACCCTTTGCTGAATGACATCATCAAATTGTGCTACATACAAGCAACTAGGCTGTGTGTCTCACTAGGCATGTCAAGAGACAGTCTGTCAGAGTATCATAAGTTAAAGTGAAAGAGGGAAAATTTCAGTGTCAACATGATCTAAAAGTACTTTTCAGATGTAGAGCTGTTTTATTACTCCTCCTCCTCCGTTAATTGAATCAACATCTACTGGCAGAGTTCATTCTGTCTTTTATTAATATTGGGTTATGATCTCTGTCATACAAAATGTTGCAAACAGGAGCTTGTCACTAATGACCACTGTGATGACCTCCTGTTCCTTTAGTTGTTTTAGCTGATATACTTTTTCTAAAGTCACTAAAGTAGGCTACTACATATGTGCTTTTAGCCTTACAAAAGAGACATTTATTACAGTGGGACCCTGTTTACAGTCTTAGATTAAAAGCTGGCTCTGTTCAGGAATGCTGCCTGCATTTGACAAAGTCAAAGTCGATGACATGAGTCTCCTGTCTTTTTCCATAGCACAGTTTGCATATGTGAGGGCACACTGTGACAATACATTGTTCACATATTGTTGTGCTTGTTCTGTTTTTTTTTTTTTTTTTTTTTGATCTTTCTGATCACACTTTCATTTATACAGTGGAGGATACAAGTATTTGATCCATTGATGATTTTGTAGGTTGATCCAGTTAAAAAGTAATTGATCATCTGTGTGAGGTCCTCTTGCTGTGCTGCACCTTTTTTGGACATTGGTCATTTTGGAAAGGTTTAGACATTGGTAGTCTTAGTTTGCTGCGTTTGTTATTTTAGTTTTTGGTTTGGACCTTTGTAGTCTTAGCTTGCGGGGTTTGTTTGTTTCCTGTAGGTAAATTTGGTTAGACAGCCCGCAGCAGGGAGCTGCTGACTCCTACGGTGGACATAGCTGGGTCAGCTTTACCCCTGACTTATTTTACATTTTGCTAAGGTTCCAATTCCCTTTCTTTTGTTTTTTGTTTGAACCATAACACGTATTATTTTTCTTCTACAAGGCACAATTTTCCCTTTATTAAAGTGTTCCTTTTACTCCTGGTGTCTTTTTACGTTTCTGGTCCCTTTTTTCCCCTTTCTCTAGACTTGAGCGTGGTTTTCTTGGTGGGGACGTAACATCTGACATTCTAATGGTAGGTTCATTTGAACATTGAGATACATAAAATCAAGAAATTTACTTCATAGAATTTATATAAATGTATTTATTTTTCATTCAGGGATATAAGTATTTGATCCCTCTTGCCAGAAAGACTTAGTACTTTTGGCAAAAACCTTTTAATCAAGAACAGAGATCAGATTTTTATTTTTCATTACTTGTCCTTTCCAACAGCTGAGCAAACCGATATGAGCTGAGTGCCTCTAGAGTTAGAAAGATTTTACTGTTACCATTGGGGTTATGAATCTTCAGACACACAAGTTGTATTTTATCTATTTCTGGTAAGCACTGGAAGTTGTGTTTAGTTTCTGTGAGCTTTACATGCACGGTTCTTTAGCTATTGGAGCATCTTCTCATGTAAGTTCAGAGTTAAGTTTAATGTCAATGACTGTGTTCCCCTGTGATTGTTAGATATGTATGCATCATTACTTTGTGTATTTTATTACTGTTTTGCATTACATCTACAGCGTTTATGTGCAACATGGAGTCTGAGTTGTCTTAAAAAGGAGGAGTTTATTAGGAGTGTTGTGGAGGTAAAAGGAGTGTCAGATGGAGTAATGAGTCTGAAGATAGAAATGGAAGGAGTAAGAGAGTTGTCATTGAAGCAGATTTCAATGGACGTGTTGGTGCAGGAAACAGAGGTGATGAGGAGGTGATGGGCAGGTTTGGTATCCAGGAGAGGAACGGAGGACAGATGGTGGTTGATTTAGCAAAAAAGATGGAAATGGCAATAGTGAATAAGTTCTTTGAGAAGAGGAGGGAACAAAGGAGGACCTATAAGAGTGGAGGTAGGAGAACACAGGCTACATCTTGTGTAGACAATGTAATCTGAAGGAGATCAGTGATTGAAAGTAGTGGTAGGTGAGAGTGTTTCCAGGCAGATGGGATGATTCTGGTGATGAAGAAGATGAAGAAAGAAAAGAGAAGGCAGAGAGGAGGACAATCTGGTGGAAAAAAGGGGTCCAGGTCCAGAGTGCTCTTATTTAACAAATAAATAATAGGAACACTTTTCTAATACCTTTTTCCAGTACAGTTTACCTCGTACCCCATTGATTTATGTCAACGAACACATCATTGGGCTATATCCTTTAGATAAAAGCAAGAGTGGTGTTGTTGCATTTTTTGGGTTAGTTTGGTTAATAACTAAAAAAGTCACACATTGATGATGTCACAACAGATTGAGATGCCCACTGCGCATTGTGTAAGGGACAACGATATGCAACCCCACATGTATGGTGAAGAGCTTTTGTGTCTTAACATCCATGATCCGTATCACTTCCTTTGGCTATCTCATTAGTTGGCTTCTTAGGACTTTCCCTACTCATTGGAGGTATTTGGCTGTTGCAGCTTTTCTTGTATTTACCTTCTTTTACCATTTAATTCTGAAACAGAGCACTTGTGTGAAGTAGTTTTAACAATCAAGTAAAAATAGTGTAACTATTCCTAGTACAAAATAGGTGATAATGAGTCATGTGAGAAAGTTTGGTGACTTTTGCTTTAATATCTTCAAAACTAAGAACATCTCTGTCTTCTGTCATATCAAAATATCTGGAAGGCACATCAGGCTCATGAAAACCATTGTATTGAGGTGGGAGTTCTATTCCTAAAAATGATTTATTAATTACTTTGGAGTGTTCAATATTAATCCCTCAGAGCACTTTATCAAACATACATGCAACAATCTTGTAAACGTTTTCAGATGATGCAACACGGTTCATCTGAAACTTCAACTGACAACGTCCATCATCCTCGAATTAAAATCTGAAAGATCACTTTCAGGGAAGGCAATGGATTGTGGGAATTAAACTAATAACCATTTTAAAATGTGGCTGTGCAAATATCTAACCGCTCCCTCAGGGAGGAGTCGAATGCAATTACCTGGTTTTACAGACTCAGGCATATAACAGTTAACAGGATTTAATCATTTCCATTTTATTTTAATGTCAGTCAATGAAAGAGACTTCCGCATTGGTCCCTTTTTTCTCTGACTGTTGAAAAGCTGACTTTCAGAGGCCAAAAACTAACCAACAATCAGATAAGACCACCAGAAACTGGTGCATTAGTCTTATTCTGAGCACTCCTGTTATCCAGCAAAACCAATGGATGCTTTCATGTCAGAGTTTTTGTCCGGTCACAGTTATGATTTGGAAATTAAATATAGGGTATAAAAACATATATGATAAGTGAATTATTCTAATTTTCTTGTGATCTTGTTGAGACAACTTATTTTAAAACTCATAAAAGCTCTTGAGTTAAAAAAAATACGTTCAAATAGCGTTGGACATCAAAGTACTATCGTTCATAATGCAAATTCCCGTGAAGTTGCAGATCACATTAGATTTACATGTTGTCTCCTGATGCTATAAAAGAAATATTTCTGTGTCTGCCTGTATGTGTGTTTCTGATGATTCTCCGGGTTGTTTTCTGAAGGGTGCTGGCGTTATGAGCTGTCAGTCTCACTACGTTCACCTGCATCCCATTGGCATTATGGTCACCATGGTGACAGATCTAACCTATGATAACAGCTGTTCACCACCCATTAAAGTGTTTCTAACATGCTCAATGTTCTATTAGACCATTCCACTGTGGATGTAAAGTTGCTCCCCTTTGGAACCTCAGCAGCATTTCTTCTTTGGTTCCTTTGGCACTCCTCCTATCCGTCTGGCTCTGTTAGCTCGGCCTCATTTGTTTCAAGGAAAACAAAGCAGATACTTGTCAGTTTTCTTCTTCACCTCAGCAGGAAATGAGGCAAAAACACACACAGCTCCAGGGACCCTCACATAAACACCACAATGGTGTGTGATGGCAGCGTGATGACAGGAATCAGAAAACGCACCCCGAGGACACACACACGCTTTAATGCCTATAAGATAAACAACAGCAGTAATTAATCATAATGTGCAGCTATTGATTGTCTGCCCTCTTTATTCTCCTGCTGCCTGATCCATAACTCCGACTCGCTGCTCATCTCCTTAAACGTGTAGGGGAGGCAGCAGATTTACCCCTCACATTCCAAGTCAGGGTGTGAAATGAGAGTGAACCCCGAAATACACACTGCTCAGAAATAGTACTGCAGAATTTGATCTAAAAACACTACTGGAAGCACAGAAAACATGTTGATATCTGCTTATTTACCATGTCTAGTAAGTGTCAAATGACATAAATCTATCTCACCGAAAGATCCAAAAGCAGCACAATCAAGAGGTAGAAATAAATCAGTGGTTAAGAAAGCATTGTGGTGAGAATCAAGAATTTGAGACTAAATGGAGTTCAATCTGAAACTTAGCACTAGAGAAGATTCTTTAGCAGACCTGCTGCATGGAGCCCGCTTAAATAGGCTGCAACACCAGTGGGAAGCAAGAGGTTGAAAGTACCTGAAAGTGCTGCATGCCGTGAGTGATGCAGGATCACGACACAGCAAACACCGGCACCCCAGGGTTGACTGCCACATTCTGACAGATCCACCAACCGTGTACAAACGATATTTTCAAGTCAATAAGGCGTTGGTCTTCTTGTCTTACAATTCCCAGTCAAAAATATTGTAATTGCTCAAAACAATACAGTAACTAATCTATGATAATTTAACAACATGAAGGTAGCAGACGCTTCAGGATCATAATAGACACTGCAAAGACTTATTTTGGTCAGTACAGGCCGTTTCCAAAACATGTCCATCCTTCTGTCAAGGTGTGTCACTGTGCAATGTACTCTCTTAGCAGAGCTGCAGACAGTGAGGATTGACAACAAGTTAGTAAGTAAATATTTTACAATAGGTTACACAAGCTCTTTTGTTAACAATATTTGAATTTTTTGGTGCTAAATAAATTCATTCTTCATCTTTATGTTCTCTTGTTTTGTGGTTTCAGTGTGTTGTTGTATTTTTTAAATAAAAAATATTGCAAACATGTTTTGTCATGTAGTTTGTGAAACTTATTGGCCATGGAAATGGAAAAACAGGTCCTGTTTCCTGTTAGCTAGTGAAATCTTGGCTAAATTGACCCTTCTGGACTATGGCACACAAAAACAAGAACACCAACAGATAGCTTAACCATTCTTACACAGACTGCACTGCAGCGGATTTATCGAGACTACTGCATGCAGCAATTTTGCAAATTTGAGAACAAATTGAAAAATGCAATAACCAGGGTACACAAGCAGTCCAAAGTTCAATTAAATCCAAAAGTCGTGTCATGAAATGTAGCTGATGTAAATTCAAAGCCAAATCAATCATGAATCATGAACAGAACTCTTATCAGATCGTTCAAGTCCCAGGTTAACAACAAACAATGGACCATTGATCACACAAGGGAGAGTGTAGTACAATTTGAATGTAGGGACTTTAGCAGGGAAAAACAGATACATAACACAGCCATGGTACTGAGGTAAATTTGCTGACCTTTCATCAGAGGATTGCAGGTTCGATTCTTGCCTTGCTCATCCAGGAGCCGCCATCAGTGTGTGAATGTGTGTGCACATGGGTAAATGGGAGTGTGACTATAAGGCACTTTGGGGCCTAAAAGCAAGGTAGAAAAGCGCCATACAGGTATCCACCATTTATCATGTTGTAATGAATGGCCATGTTGGCCATGTTGGCCGACAGACAGAGATACAGCAGCGGCTGATCTAGAATCACAATTTTTCAGTAAAACTGCTGCAATCATTACTGACCTCAGAGAAGACATCCGTCGTTTAAGAGCTGAACTGGAAATGAAAGACGCTCTACTTTCCACGTTCATGGATGTCTCCTTCTTCCAGTCTAGGCGGCTAACTTTGCTCTCCAGGACACAGCTCTATGGGATCCTTCCACCTGCCCTCGGTCTTCTTCATTCTCGACTCCCAAACAAAGATCCCTGGATGAAGAAGTGGTTGTCCGAATGCCCAGAAAGACTTCTGATAAGATCCAAAAGCCTCCACTGAGTCTCTCAAACTGCTTCGGAAGTCTGGCTGCGGATTCTCTGGCTCCTTCAGCCACAGCGGCACGGACCAGACCTGGATTCCATCGTCGAGTTCCCCGGTCTTCGGCGAAACGCCACAGAGACTCCGATGGAACACGCAGGCACTGTGGTGGACAGGGATCCGGCTCGACCTTTGAGGGTCGCGATGAAAGCATCATCCAGACCCAACGAGCGTCACAGGCTGGAGCTCCCCACTTCCTATCGGTCGGCAAAGTCTTCCTCCCGCCGTCAGGAGGCGTTTAACAAACTTTTTAAATAAGTCTTGTCCATTGACTGTTTTTATCTCTGGACCCCTCCCCTCCCTCTCCCGTGGCCAGGGCCGGTTCCGCAGGCTGCTGAGCCTGAGCTCCTGGTTCCAGTTTGTTTCCAGTCAGAACGGATTTGTTTTTATTGACAATTTTAATCTGTTCTGGAACAGAAACTCTTTTTACAAAACTGATGGAATCCACCCCAGTCCACTGGGCAGTAATGTCTTAGCTGCCAACATCAGACACTCTATCCAGACATCACCTGCCCTCATCATGTCCACACCAGTCCAAACCTCCTCTTCATCTGCTCAGACATCTGTGTGTGGAAGTGATTCTGTACCTTCTTCTCCCATTCCCCAACAAACTGCTTCAACCATCCACACTGCTTCCCTTTCAAGACCCGTTGCCCCCTCAGCTTATCCCATTAAGACCATTAACACAATCAGGTCTTCTATGAGGAGACGTGTTGGGAGAAAAACAGATCAACACTACCTTCAGCCATTACAGGAAGCACCAAAGTCCAAGGAAGCAGTTTCATCAGTTTCATCAACGAATAATGTTTCACCCTCTTTTAACATGGCACTTTTTAATGTTCGGTCTATATCTAACAAGACTTTTATTATAAATGATTTTATTTTAGATTATAACATTGATGCTCTCTTTTAACTGAAACATGGCTGAGCACGGATGCATCCACAGTTCTCAGAGAGGCCTTCACATCTAATTTTAGTTTTGCTTTTTCTACGAGGGAGGGCAAAAAGGATGGTGGTACTGCATCTATTATATCCAACTCCTTTGCATAAAGCAAATTACTCTAGATCAGTACCCCAGCTTTGAAAATCATGCCTTTGTTTTTAACAGCCCTCCAGTTTTATGCATCACAGTATACAGACCACCAAAACCAAACACTGGTTTTACTGAGGAGTTTTCCAAGTTCTTAGCATCTGTCCACACTTCCTTCAACATGATTTTAATAACTGGTGATTTTAACCTGCATGTAGATAAGGTCGATAAGTCGGACTATTCTGCTACTCAGTTTCTGGACCTGCTTGCTTCTCTGGATTTTAAACAACATGTCATGCAGCTGACTCCCAACAGGAGGCACACTCTTGACCTGGTCATCAGTCATGGTTTACCTATAAGTGTGTCTACTGTTGTGGATCTGATCATTACTGTGTGCTTTTTAACATTGCTGGTTTTATAAAACAACAGACCTCTGTGAGAACGGTGAAGAAACGCTACTTGACTCCTGAAGTGGCCGAAAAATGTATTTCAACTGTTCGCTCAAACTCTCCAATTGTCTTACCAGCCCCCTGCAACCTACTTTTAGAAAGTTTTAACAGTAAACTTAGATCCTGTCTTGACTCAGTTGCTCCACTAAAATCTAAAAAGATAAGAATCAAACCCACACCCCCTTGGAGAACTGAAGACATCAAACAACTTAAGAGACGATCTAGGGCAGCGGAAAGAGGTTGGAGAAAACATAAGCTCGAAATAAACTATCAACTATACCAAAATCAACTAAAACTACACAACCAGACTATACAAAAAGGCAGGAACTCATTAGTGAACATCATCTCTGAAAATAAGAATAATCCCAGAGTCCTCTTCAGCACAAAAGAATCCCTATTGAACTCAGACATGAATAAGACCACAATGCCAGCTTCTGCTTCATTATGTTAGGACTTTGCTGACCACTTCAAGAGCAAAATTGCTTCTGTACGATATCTTGAAGGAACAAAGAAGCAGTTGTAATGAAAATGATGACTTGACCTTACCCGAGGAAGCACTGGACAGTTTTGACCTGGTTAAAGCTGCAACACTTGGTCGAGTTTTCTCCCAAGTTAAACCAACAACCTGTTTTTTAGATCCCATCCCCACATCACTTTTTAAATCATTTTATGGATCTTTTGAGAGCGAGATTTTAAACATCATAAACTCCTCTCTACAAACGGGTATTTTTCCCACTGCTTTTAAAACTTCAGTGGTGAAACTGTTACTAGAGAAAAGCAATGTAGATCCTACGGTTTTTAATAACTACATGATCGTTAATGATGTCTCAATATTAGTTCTACTAGATCTAAGTGCTGCTTTTGACACTGTAGATCACCTGATCCTGTTAAACAGACTAAGAAGTCTTGGCCTTTCAGAGACTGTTATCCAGTGGTTCACTTCCTATCTCATGGACAGAAACTTGATGGTAAGCATGGACACTTACTTCTCTGAGGTCCACAAAATTGAATGTGGTGTGCCTCAAGGTTCCATCCTTGGCCCCTTGCTTTTTAATATCTACATGCTTCCTCTGGGGAATGTCATCAGGAAGCACAACATCAGCTTTCATAGCTATGCTGATGATACCCAGCTGTACATAGCTATGTCTCCTGACGACACAAGGCCAATAGAAGCACTTTTTAACTGTATTTTCAATGTAAAATCATGGATGGCAAATAAGTTTCTGCAGCTCAACCAGGAGAAAACTGAAATTTTGGTTATTGGTCCTGAAGCCAAGAGAGAGAAACAGTTTCATAAACTTAAAGAACTTTCTTTCAATTTTTCTGAAACAGTCAGAAACCTGGGCATTATTTTTGACTCCAAGCTAACATTTGTCTCACATATCAAGCAGGTGATTAAAACTGTTTTTTATTATCTTAGAAATTTGGCTAGGGTCAACCCAATTCTCCCTCTTGCTAATATGGAGATGCTGATGCATGCTTTTATAATCAGTAGAGTTGATTATTGTAATGCCCTGCTTGCTGGTCTTCCAAAAAATAGCAGTAAGAACCTTCAGCTTCTCCAAAATTCTGCTGCAAGAGTTCTCACCAAGACCAGAAGGCGAACTCACATCACCCCGATTTTAAAATCCCTGCATTGGCTCCCCATCTGCTTCAGGATGGTTTTAAGATACTTTTAATGGTTTTTAAATGTCTGAACGGTCTTTAGTTAAATATAAACCCTCGCTGACCCTGAGATCCTCTAGCACTGGTCTATTGATCATTCAAACTGTGAAAACCAAAAATGATGGAGAGGCATCATTTCGATACTATGGCCCCCGTTTATAGAACAGTCTGCCGGAGAACCAGAGGACCGCAGAGAACATAGAGGTTTTAAGAAAAGGCCCAAGACCTATTTAAATGAGCTTTTAGTTAGTTTTTATTATGTTAATTGCTTTTAAGTGCTTTTATTCTTTTTATCATGTTTTATGATTTTACACTGGATTATTTATTGCTTATTTGAATATTTTTTATTTTCATGTTTTATTGTTTGTTTGTTTGTTGCTTTTATTAAATGCTTCATTTTAATTTATATTTTATCATTTTTAATTCCAGTGCCTCCTCGGCTGGGTCCTCTCCCTCTGGGTCAGCTACGGTTCAACTGTTGCAGCTCTAGATGGGGACCTGCCTCGCTACCTTGCTGTGGTTGGGATGGGTCTTTGCCTGTGATGCTGCACTAGACTGGCTATGTTGTTATCCACGGAAGAAGAGGTCCAACTATAAGCTTGTCCACCAACCAACTTTCTTCCTGCTCAGCCTGTTTTCAAATGGTTTCCATCAGTTAAAGGGGTGGGAGTTGTGAAAGGGGTTGGGTGTGTCAGGGTTGACGTGAGGACACAAATGCAAACGGCACTCGTAACTGAAAAGTCTTCAGTTTTATTTAAAGTCCGAACAGGAAAACTGACCACAAACTCGTGTAGCAACCAAAACCACCCGGCAACCAGTGCCAGGGAGACGAGGACTTATAACCAGAGTGAGATGATGAGGTAAGTGTCAACAGGTGTGCACATTAGGGAGGGAAGTGACAAGAGACCTCAAAAAAGTAGTAAGGTGAAAACACAGGAAGTACAAACCAACAACAAAATAAAACAGGAAGTACAAACCAACAACAAAATAAAACAGGAAGTGAACACCAAAACAAAACAACCAATGTCCCGGGTCCAAAACCCCACAGGGTGGATTGCATGTGTGTGTTTTTTTTTTTGTTTTTGTTTTGGGGGGTGGGGTGGGGGTGGGGAGCTATACTTTTATGGTCGTGCTTGTTTTTTAATCTGTTTTATTTTAGTGTAAAGCACTTTGCGATATGCTTCATAGGATATACAAATAAAGTTTGATTTGATTTGAGGGAAGAACAGTGAGTAATCTGCATGTACAGTGGGTACGGAAAGTATTCAGACTCTCTTTAATTTGTCACTGTTACAGTGCAGCCACCCATCCATCCATCCATCCATCTTCTTCCGCTTATCCGGGACCGGGTCGCGGGGGCAGCAGTCTAAGCAGAGATGCCCAGACTTCCCGCTCCCCGGCCACTTCCTCCAGCTCCTCTAGGGGGACCCCGAGTCGTTCCCAGGCCAGCCGAGAGACATAGTCTCTCCAGCGTGTCCTGGGTCTTCCCCGGGGCCTCTTCCCAGTGGGACATGCCTGGAACACCTCCCTAGGGAGGCATCCAGGGGGCATCCAAACCAAATGCCCAAGCCACCTCAACTGGCTCCTCTCGATGTGGAGGAGAAGCGGGTCTACTCCGAGCTCCTCCCGGGTGACCGAGCTTCTCACCCTATCTCTAAGTGAGCGCCCAGCCACCCTACGGAGGAAGCTCATTTCAGCCGCTTGGATCCGGGACCTTGTTCTTTCGGTCATGACCCAGAGCTCATGACCATAGGTGAGTATTGGGGCTTAGATCGACCAGTAAATTGAGAGCCTTGCTTTCTGGCTTAGCTCTCTCTTCACCATGACAGACCGGTACAGCGACCGCATGACGGTGGACGCAGCACCAATCCGTCTGTTGATCTCACGCTCCGATCTTCCCTCACTCGTGAACAAGACTCCAAGATACTTAAACTCCTCCACCTGGGGAAGGAGCACTCCACCCACCCAAAGAGGGCAAACCACCTTTCTCCGGTCGAGAACCATGGCCTCAGACTTAGCGGGGCTGACCCTCATCCCAGCCGCTTCACACTTGGCTGCAAACCGTTCCAATGCTGGAGGTTCTGGCTCGATGAAGCCAACAGGACAACATCATCTGCAAAGAGCAGAGAGGAAATCCTGTGGTTCCCAAACCAGACCCCCTCTGGACCCTGGCTGCACCTAGAAATTCTCTCCATAAAGACTATGAACAGAACCGGTGACAAAGGGCAGCCCTGCCGGAGTCCAACATGCACCGGGAACAGGTCTGACTTAGTGCCAGCTATGCGAACCAAGCTCCTGCTCTGGTCATACAGAGACCGGACAGTCCTGAGTAAGGCTCCCCGGACCCCATACTCCCAAAGTACCCTCCACAGGACACTTCGGGGCACACGGTCGAACGCCTTCTCCAAATCCACAAAACACATATGGACAGGATGAGCGAACTCCCACGAACCCTCCAGTACCCTAGACAGGGTATAGAGCTGATCCACAGTTCCACGGCCAGGACGGAAACCGCATTGCTGTTCTTGAATCTGAGGTTCATTTGCTAAAATCATTGAAGTTCATTTTTTCCTCATTAATATACATACAACACCCCATATTGACAAAAAAACAGAATTTTTGACATTTTTCCAGATTTCTTAAAAAAGAAAAACTGAAATATCACATGGTCCAAAGTATTCAGACCCTTTGCTGTGACACTCATATATTGAACTCAGGTTCTGTCCATTTCTTCTGACCATCCTTGAGGTGGTTCTACACCTTCATTTGAGTCCAGATGTGTTTGATTCTACTGATTAGGAAAGCCACACACCAGTCTATATAAGACCTTCCAGCTCACAGTGATGTCAGAGCAAATGAGAATCATGAGGTCAAAGGAACTG
Source organism: Oryzias celebensis (assembly GCA_014656515.1). Lineage (NCBI taxonomy): Eukaryota > Metazoa > Chordata > Actinopteri > Beloniformes > Adrianichthyidae > Oryzias > Oryzias celebensis. The sequence continues at coordinate 48,890,872 of BNCR01000012.1, forward strand.
CCTGAAGAGCTCAGAGACAGAATTGTGGCAAAGCACAGATCTGGTCAAGGTTACAAAAAATATCTGCTGCACTTAAGGTTCCTAAGAGCACAGTGGCCTCCATAATCCTTAAATGGAAGATGTTCAGGACGACCAGAACCCTTCCTAGAACTGACCGTCCGGTCAAACTGAGCTATCGGGGGAGAAGAGCCTTGGTGAGGGAGGTAAAGAAGAACCCAAAGATCACTGTGGCTGAACTCCAGAGATGCAGTTGGGAGAAAGTTGTAGAAAGTCAACCATCACTGCAGCCCTCCACCAGTCGGGGCTTTATGGCAGAGTGGCCCAACAGAACCCTCTCCTCAGTGTAAGACACATGAAAGCCAGAATGGAGTTTGTTAAAAAAACACCTGAAGGACTCCAAGATGGTGAGAAATAAGATTCTCTGGTCTGATGAGACCAAGATAGAACTTTTTGGCCTTAATTCTAAGCTGTGTGTGTGGAGAAAAGCAGGCACAGCTCATCACCTGTCCAATACAGTCCCAACAGTGAAGCATGGTGGTGGCAGCATCATGCTGTGGGGGTGTTTTTCAGCTGCAGGGACAGAACAACTGGTTGCAATGGAGGGAAAGATGAATGCAGCCAAAACACAGCTAAACACACAGCTAAAATAAGCAAGGAGTGACTTCACAACAACTCTGTGACTGTTCTTGAATGTTCCAGCCAGAGCCCTGACTTAAACCCAATGGAGCATCTCTGGAGAGACCTGAAAATGGCTGTTCACCAACGTTTACCATCCAACCTGACAGAACTGGAGAGGATCTGCAAGGAGGAATGACAGAGGATCCACAAATCCAGGAGTGAAAAACTTGTTGCATCTTTCCCAGAAAGACTCATGACTGTATTAGATCATAAAGGTGCTGCTACTAAATACTGAGCAAAGAGTTTGAATACTTAGGACCATGTGATATTTCAGTTTTTCTTTATTAATAAATCTGCAAAAATGTCAAAAGTTCTGTGGTTTTTTTGTCAATATGGGGTCCTGTGTGTACATTAATGAGGAAAATAATGAACTGAAATGATTTTAGCAAATGGCTGCAATATAACAAAGACTAAAAGAATCAAAGAGGGTCTCAATACCTTCCGTACCCACTACTATTATTTTCTGCAGCAGTCGCTGAATACCCTTGCTTGAATAGAACCTGAGGGGAGCAGCAACTTCAAAAGTATTTTCAGCAGCAGACGTTTTCAAAGGCCTAGAGTGACATTCAGTCCATTTGGATTTTAGACAGCAACAGAACTAAATGAGGCCTTGGCCTCCACTATCGTAGCCACGAACCTGACTAGTGGTGGCCCAAACACCAGCACTAAACTGGATCAGAAATGACAACCTTTGTTTTCTCCAATTCTGCTCTGAGTCCAGAGGTCTCAGGTCACTGAGATGACGTACATAACACTTCCTTGTTCAGGAAAAGGCTTAGCTTCCTGTCTTTGTCCATGACATGCATGCACACATGCACAGACACAAGCTTGTTTTCAGTTTTCTAGAGTGTGAGGGTGTCGTTGGTGTGATTAGCTGTTAGCATACGGATGAGACACACAGAGGCACCCGAAATTCAAAATGGACTCTGGGTCATACGTGAACGTAAGCGTGAGAGTGCATCTCTAACTGCACTGCAAGTGACACACACACTGACAGACAGATGCTGCCTGTGCTATCAGTGGTGGCATTTAGCAGGTGGGACACACAAACACACACACTGACAGTGAGGATGAGGCAAGATGGCAGCAAGAACACAACAGTTTACATGACAGACAGACAACATTGAAGCAGACAGGAGGAGGGTTCCCTGCTGCAATCGCTGATGCTGAAGACGCTCAGGGGTGAAGGCCAGCTTAGGCTGCATGTGTTCAGGTTCACAAAAAAACACTGAACTGAAGCTTTACAAAACACTGTTTTCAGTTAATCTGTGTGTGTGTGTGCATGTGTGCGTGTGTGTGTGTGTTTGTGCATGTTTGTGTGTAAACTCCAGCAGGAGCAGTATAGTAGCTTTAGCATTAGCACACTGAGATAACCCGCCTCAGGCTGAACATGAATAATGTAGCAGTCTGCCTGAAGCCTGCGGCTGTGTGTGCGTGTGCTTGTGCGTGTGTTCAGTGTCAGTTTTTGTGTGTATCAGTGTTCGTCAGGCTCTCTACATGACAGCATTAGAATAAAATGCTAATTAGTAATAATTACCTACTAACGTACACACACAGTTTCCACCTTCACCTCCTCTTCCTCTTTGCCTTTGGGCTTTAGCTCTACAGGCAAAGATGGCCATGAAGAGGGGGGCATGGAAGGGGGAGGTGTTGGAGCAAGCCAGAGCATGTCTATAAACACACTCATGATAGAAACAAACAGGATCTGGTGAGGAGCTGCTGTCTGATTTGGAGAACATCATTAAGCACCTTTCCACCACTATGAAAGACCCCCTCCACTGAAAATGTTTTTAACATGTTATTTTGGCATTTATTTCATGATGGAGGACACATATAAGGAACATTTAGGTTAAAACTACATTTCTGAGTATTTCTTTATTCAAATGGATGTGAATCAGGAGCAGACGGTAGCAGTGAGACGCTAGAATCAGTGAGCCACAAGCTCCCTGCTCCGCTCCGTTTTGATAAATCCACTTTCAGACAACTAGTTCCATGTACGTCTTTGTTAGCCTTGTCTGAGCTGGAATCCGCTGCAAACTGTACAGCCGGATAGCTCTGATATTACTCGCCATTTTGTTTCATTGCTAGTGTTGTGAGGTGCTATAAGCTGGCAGGATAAGCATGTAAACAGATTGGAAATGGGGACAGGTTTTCCTCCTTGCCAACAGTTCCACCCACAATGCAGTAATACATTTCTAATAAACATCAATGTTCTGTAGAAACTATGCCCAAGAAAATGATACAGGGTTTTTGGTTTTGGCTAAATACGGCATAGTCATAATTCATAGACCACTGGGAACACTTAAAAAAAATCAAAACATGATTGGAGTGGGACAAAATGTAGGAAGAAACAGTTTTAGTTTGCAGGACACTCTGCCCTCATTCGAACAGATTCGGGTTAAACACGGTGTCCTTAGCAGTCATGCCTTTAGATACCCACAAGACAGAGACTTTACAGTAAGTTAAAGAAAACCACCTTGACTACTGATGCCATGCCTTCACCATTAGAATAGCTACAGCTTATACCTATTTTTAAAAACTCAAGTTGCTTTTGTAATGTTCTTAATCAGACCAATTCAGTGACTGTGTCAGAAGCAGTGGAGAAATGGCAAACAGACTTATTGTATGTGTGACTATTGGGCTATGGGATGTTATTTGGAAGCAGACTTTAAGGGTGCCAGGCTTTTACAGTATAAAGTTATTCACAGACTGAAACTTTTTGGAGAAGATCTTGGGGATGGCTTTCATCCTCCTGAGATCCGAGCTTTTGTGTGATGTGCATTTTGTATTTCTATTTTGCATTTTTATTCTGGGAATTCTTGTGGAAGACTTTTGCTGACATTCCTGCCATTTCTTTCCTACTGATACTGGTGTAATTCTGTGATTCCTTTGGAATACTTGACCTGTCTGTTCCACTCTACAAAGGATTGTTTCGTGAACACATTGGCCCCTTTTCTCCACTTTGCTAGGCTCAATGCAGTTTCCAAACTAAAGTAGTTTAAATCCTGGTCGGCACATGTTCACGCTAGTTTGGGGACACCCACTCCTTTTGGGCGTCCTCCTCCTGGATGGGGGTGGGTTCTTGCCTTGCTCTCTGGTGAACCTTCTGTGAAATGGGCGGGTCATTGCCTGGAGAGTGGGGCGGGCATCCTTTGGGGGCCCTGGCTTATGCCTGGGGTTGAAGTGGGAAGATGCTCAGATGGTGGTGGGCTGCTCGTCTGGGACTGGGAGGGCTCTCTAAGGGTGGGGTCCCTGGCACTGCAGGGGGCTAATTTTCTGACTGGGCTTTTGCTTGCACTCTTTTTGCTTCTGTGACTCCCTGCTCTCTGGCATTGGGGGCCCCTGTGGCGGTCCTGCTGGCCCTCGTCTGGGCGGCTGACACTACTGCCCGGCAAGCGAACATCCTCTATGTGCAATCCTGCGTGGGTGTTTGGCCCCCACCTGGCTATCGCTGCTGCTCGGTGGGGATCTTGGTGTGGGGGTGACCATGCACTCTCTCTCTTTTTACATTTCATCCTCCAAAATAAACACTCACCTGAGCACAGGTGTCACCTGTGCTCAGGTGAGTGTTTATTGGGTGGGTGCTCACCTTTGCATATGCAGTATGTGTGACAGAATGAAATGTACAAATGTGTGCGTGAGAGCTGCAGTTGTATTGTGCACGTGTTGACATGTCTATGCGTGAAGATTTTTGGATCCAACAGATATATTTTTTACATTTGAGTGGGTGAACAGGCCCCGCCCTTTAGATTAATATTTCAACCTGACAGCAATGGTGATGAACCTCCAGCAACTTGTTGCTTTATGATTCTAATCCCCACACTGCACACTCAATACCCACCTATCTCTAACATTCCACTCTCTTCTTCTCTTTTCTTATTTTCCGTTCAGTCAACCAAAATAAAAAAAGTACACAAATATAATTAAAATAAATAAAGTTTAACTTCAAATACAAAAGGGGTTTGTACAGATATCCACGTGTATGTCAGAAGATTCATAAGCACCTGTTGTAACAGTAAAATCTGTCCAACACAAGAGGCCTTCAGCTCAAATCTGTTTGCTCAGCTGCTGGAAGGGACAAGTTAAAAAAAAGAAAATTAAAAATAGTCAAAATTCTAAAATGAAAAGCCTTGCAACAATTGTTAAACATTTTGATACTGTACATTCAACCAGCCACTTCTTCTTTCATACACTTGACTAGACAGGATGGGTCATGCTTGTTTTGCATTAAATGCATTTTTATTTATCCTTAAGTTAATTGTTTTGTTTACTACAATCATTTAATGTTTGTCAAAAATAAAAAAAATGAGTAAGAAAACGAGGATGAAGCCACAGTGCTGAGAACTGCACCACCACGCTATCTTTGGGAATGTTTAAATTCAATTCCCTTCTTTCAAACTTGCAAATTAGATGTTGAAGTAAGTCCAGTAACCATGTGTACATTACCACTTCTGGGTAACTTCATCTTCATAAAAGTGGGAGGTTGCTTGTGTGGACCTGTTGTCTTTGTGAATCCATGTTGCTTGTATATTTACCATTTACTGCAACATAGTTCTAAGATGCTTGATTTTTGACATCATATCCTGCTCTCCCTGCTGTGTCTCTTTGGGCGATTAGCACCGCCAGGATTGTGTGGCTGCAACCCACCACTGGGCAACGTGTCATCCATCCACTCATCCATCTATCCATCCATCTGTAACTTTGTCAACAAAAACTGTTTAGTTCCAGGGAAGTTAGTTTCAGACAAGACACACATCTCCAATAAGCACATCAATATATGTTGTAAGTGTGTGTGAAGATTAAGATTTGTGATATTTCACATAAAAAAATCTCCCTGTCCAATTTCTTAGCTGAACTTCTGCAAAGCACATTGAAACATAAAGTTATCTTTTTTCCTGTCATTTATAAATACCTGTAAACATTACAGATTACAGTAGTGACCACAACCATTTTCAAATTCATTGCTGTTACAGACATTACAGTAAAATACTGCCCAGTTTACAGAAATCCATTAGACTGTAGACGTTTAGAATGAATAGGAAACTGTCTTTAGAGTGTTTTAGCAAATAGACAGGATGTTTTCAGAACCCCTTTGTTTAGTTGTTTTGTAGCTATAATGGTGTGAAATGGTCTGCTGTCCAGTTCAGGTTCAGTATTGGAAATACACTACAAAGATCAGTGTAAGATAGAGAAACCTCCAAAAAATAATAGCTAGAGACACTCACAGATCTGACTCTTATCATCTACAAGCTTCTGTGGTTGTCTGTGGTGTCTGCTCAGATTATCTGATGCATGAGAAGGTTTTGGTAGTTTGAGTTGGACTAACTCCCAGCTGTTCAGATTTAGAATTTGCAAGAGAACAGATGAACAGATATGTAGAAAGATAGTTATAATTAAATTCTCAATAATCCCAGTGCAGCAGATTAAAACATTTCATAAACCCAGAAACACTCAGATTAGGCCAGTTCAGATTAGACAAGACAATTCTTGAAATCTTAATCTACATTCATTGACCCCCCGCCCCTGCCCCCCAGTTGTCCTTGTTTTTTGGAATCTGTCTGCATCCCACAGGTGCAAACTGGATACCGTGCTCTAAAACTGGATTCTGATCCTCAAGTGTCTGAGCCTGTTTAGGTCAGACCAGCTTCACCTAGAATAGTTCATCACAGAGAACAGACCAAGCAAATATGAGGTTCTGAGGATAAAACTCCGTCTCAGGCCACAGCGAAAATCTCTACACACAAAAACAAAATTGAAATAACGTCAGGGCTGGTTTATTCTGCATAACAATGACACACAACTGGAGGGGGGCATGTCGAGGATGGCACTTCCAGCAGATGAAGGCTTAAACCCTCCTACCCACCAGCTGAAGGTCATCTTTCCCCCACACAGAGAAGCTGAAAAGGTCTGCTCCTTTATGGCAGCAGCAACACAACCTGCTAAGGACATCCTCAAACAGCAGAGGCAGAGCAGATCCAGAGGCCTGAGCAGTGATTCCACAACGCTGACTGTATCTGTCTGCTGCACCTATAGGAAGCCCCGCCAATGAAAGCACTGACCAAGCAGCACTTCCTCTGCCTCAGGTTCTTCTGTTTCTGGGTCATAACTCCACATAATAAAAAACTATCAAACATTCTTGACACAGCAGCAGCACAGAGAAGACAGGAAGTGGAGCCTCTCCCTCACCTTCTTTCACCTGGGTCCCACCTGCAAATCTTGGTTTGCTGCAGTAACGCTGTGACACACAAACAGCCAATCATTTATTAGAGCAAGGTGCATGGTGAGTGCGCATAGTGCCCATGGCTGCGACTCAAACTGACCCAGAAACTTGTCCTTACCACAAAGACTCCTCACACTGCAGGAGGTCATCAGCTTAGATTTACCAAAAGCAGAAAATGTAACAACCCCCCTTCACTGCCAGGTCATCTCCTTCTGTTCCTTCTCGAAGCTTTGTTTGTTCAGAATACCACTGTAACCCTCCCAAAGGCACACTGACCTTCAATGCACCTTCACCAAAAGCTGAGTGACAATGAGCACAAAACCTGAAGCTTCCAGCCACGCCAGCAATCTGATTGGAAACGACTGGACCCACACAGCCAACTAGACTCAGTCGACCTGGTCGTGTGGTTACTCCTCCAAACTGCGACAGTTGAAAATATAACTAAGCTCAGAGACGGAAACATAATTAATATTTAAGCACACACTCACACACTAACTGCATATGAATATTTACTGTAGTAAATTGGGTTAAATAGCAGCTCTCGGGTCTGAAGTCCCTGAAGGCTTTGATAGCACATGCATCACAGGAATCTGTGTGTGTGTGTGTGTGTGTGTGTGTGCTTTTAAGTTCTGTTAGCTGGTAGAATATTTCAGATCATTATCATAATAGTTATGATAAAAAAAGAAAACACTTTAAAACCTCAATAAAATATTTATCCTTCCTTCCAGCACTCTCACTGCAGGAGAGACAGACAGACAGGTTCTGCTATTAAAGTAGATCTTAGTTTTTTAAATATTAATATTCATCTTAACATGCTGGACAACAATCACACAAAGAAGTGTGTGACAGTCCAACAGTTCCACCTGCACAAAAACGCACCACTCAAGGTAAACGATCTTTATCTAAACTCAGCTGCTATTTAAGTGAATGTGATCACAAACAAGAAGTCATCGTGCTGACAAGATTATGGTTAAGAGAACAGTTTCCAGAAGAACTAGCTCTCATGTGGCGCTTTCATCTGCGCGGTATGAGGCTCGCTACAGCACCAGATGAGCTTTAGGATAGTTTCATTTTCATCAGCTGAATCTTTCCAATGCCTTCTTTAATCACTGACAGAACATCCGGTGCTGCAGTCAAACATCAGTCCCCAAATGTTAAGAAAGACCACACCAGACCAGAAGCAGTGAAGCAGTTCTATTGAGTTCTAGAGCCGGATGGGTAATGTAGTCTTCAGTTTTGTGTTGACAACCGAAGTTCAGAAACAGCAGATCAGAAGATTTAAACCTGCTAACATGGTCTGATCCAGGATCTGGTGATAGACCATAAAATAATGACACCCACGCTCAGCAGAAGTAGCAGAAGTCAGAGACCAAACTCTAGAGTCCAGCAGTCTAGAGTTTACAGTCCAGCAGTGACGTGTGGCGAGGTTTATGGCTGGTGAGGCACTGACGTCATCAGTCAGGTTTCCAAACATGAACCCTACAGAGGAACTTATTCACCATTTGATTGACAGCAGTTATAGTGTACTGCTTACATTTTTCTTTTGTTTACAAACGGTAGCATAGAAAAAAAAATCATCAAAATTGTTAGTACTGACTAACTTTTGCTTATAAATGTAGTCTATGTGCCGCTCCTTCTGAAGAAACACATAAATAACTTGTTTGTACGCAAGTGTTACTTTTCTTTCTTCAGTTATTAAAGTATGTCTGTCTCAACGGAGGTCACTGCCAGAGAGATGTCTAAACAAATTCCTGACTTTAGGGGTTTAGCCCATTGACCTTTGCGTTCCAAACAGGAAGTACCCACTGGTATCAGAAAGCCAAAATCTCATAGATTTCTAAAGAGAAATAAACCAATTTTGAATAACTAATCTTGTTTTGGCACCTCTTTTAAACATGTTCTTGTAAACCAATTTTCTTTCATGATATATTTTCTTTATCACAAGTTATTCAAGTTATAAACTATCCAATCAGATGCCTCAGATAAGCATGTGGTCCCCACTGGTCCTACCTCAAACATTCGAAATGTTTGGTTGACAGATTTTTCCAAGGCTGCTTTCAGTGGAAGGGGCATGGCTTCCCAACAAGCTCACTCCTGATTAGCAATAGTGGTTGCCATAGAAACGAGACAGACACGGACCAATCCCTGCTTACAAATGTTGCCTGGTTCCAAAGTCCATATCATTGAAACCGGTGGTAAGGCTTTTTCTATGGATGAAGTCACAGGCACTTTGTCCATCTCTATACATGTCAATGGTGTAAACACAAAATGATGCTAAACAATATAAAAAGAGTAACTGGACGACTGCACTGCACTTAAAAATTCACCTAGTGTATATTGTTAGCAGATATCTAAGATTATAATGAGTCACTAACTGGCCTCAATGTAATCAGAGAGTTTGCCAGAAAAAAGCAAAAGGAGTAACTAGAAATAAAAGCGTCTTTTCTGATGATCGAAAGACCAAAACAGTAAAACACAGCCGTCAACTGCAGTCCAATCATTGTGTGCGGCGCAGGGCAGTTACGGCTGCCAGTGCTCTTACCTGCTCTCCTGTGTATTTGAACAGCAAATTTGCTACTTTTTTTTTAATCAAAGAAACATTTAAAACCCACACAAAAATAAGTATTCATAGAATAGTTTACAAATTAATATTTGATTTTTGTTTTAAATTAAAAAAAGGATATTAATTTCATTTTATTTATGTATTTTTCAAGCTATGTTTTGCAGGTTAGGCACAGCCTCACCTGTCTCCCCTGACTGCACATCACTGGTGTCCAGAGGAAAGAGACCAGAATCCAGAAAAAAACAAGTATCAAAGATTACAGTTTAGTTAGCAGCCTAAAGACCTGGCTTCAGAGTTTGGAGTCCAGACACCAGCAACCAGAGAACTGAGAACTCTATCCAGAGCTAAAGATGAATTTCAGAGTCTTTATACTAATGTTCACAGACTAGAATCCAGAAAACACTATCCAGTGCTCAAGATGGATTTTAGAATCCAGACTTTAGAGTTCAGAGAACATAAGCTAGACCAAAGACCAGAGTCCATAAAAACAAACCCACAACACAAAAGAAACCTGTAAAATAACTGATGCAAACACAGAAACAGGCAGTATGTAAGAGAGCAGACCTGCTGAACAGGCAGGAAGCATCTTAACAAAGATTAAAGTGATAATGCACACTTACTCACACACACTAATCCCTGTCTCAGTACTGCACACACATCTTCTCTGTAAACTCATGAACATGATCAGGGATTTGTGCAGCCACAGTAATCATACTGACATCTCTAAAAAGGATTACACAAACACACAAGTCTGACTATTCTGATGTCAAAGAAATAATTTGGTTCATCTGGGAATGCCTCTCTGTACCCCCCACTCCAGCAGGGACACTTCTTGCAACAGTAAAATCATGTTTTTTTGTTAGACAAACAAAAACTGACCAGATTATTTATTTATTTATTTATTAACTTGTTCAACAGCTGAGAAAACAGATATGAGCTGAGAACCTCTTGTGTTCGGCAGATTTTACTGTTACAATCAGGGGTTATAAATCATCGGACACACAAGGTGTTTATTGATATAAACCCCTTTTGTAATTTAAACTAAACTTGATTTATATTAATTATATTTGTATCCTTCTTTTTGTTGGACCAGACAGAAAAAGAAAAAGAGAGAGGGGAAAAAGAGAGAGGGATGTCGGGGGCACAAAAGACAGGGGTAAAGGAGGGGAGGAAGGGTAGAATCATAAAACAACAAGATGCTGGAGGTTTTCAATCATTACAGTAAAGTGTGAGTGTTGGTCTAAAATGGGCGGGGCCTGTCCACACACTCAGTTGTTACAAACATACCTGCTGGCTCCAAGAGTCTTCACAAACTTCAACATACAGTTCACTCATACGCATACAAACCAACACATGAAGTGTTTCATTCTGCCACGTAAACTAATCGTGCAAAGGTGAGCCGACGCCTGTGCTCTGGTGAATGTTTTTGTGAAGCTGAGGTGGATGATGGCATGTAAAGAAAAAGAGAGAGAATTCCCAGACATCCTCACACCAAGACCCCCGTTGAGGCAACAGTGGGGACCAGGGCCGGCCCCCGCACCTGTACTGTGGGGCCAACGGAGGAGATCCACCCCGGCCGAGCACCCAGACCAAGACCAGCAGGACCGCCACACGGGCCCCCAAAACCCAAGAGACCCAAGAGAAAGCCCTGTTCCCTCCGCCAGGGATGGGGTAGGGAACAGAAAGAAACTGTCCACATTAATGAAGAGAAGTCCCAGCATGACAGGAGGGGCTTGAACGCACCGCTGACAGTCAAGAACATCATCCAGATGGAAGAAATGTCCAGATGTCTGCCCCCAGTGTAAGCAAACAAGATGGAGTTCCACTGAAAGAATCAGAACCAGTTATTGCTTCAGAACCACGTTTGAAGATGTGGATCAATATACATGTATGGGATGTGCATTTAATACATACTGTAAGTGCCTGTAAAACACCTGTAGGATGTTCACACAAATAAAGCTTTGACTGTCTAATTTCCTCATTTCTAACAGCTCTTCTTGAACAGTAGCAACAGGCTCCAAGCGCAGTGTGCAGAGTCTGTACGACAGGCCAGCGTCTCTCCTACAGTACTTCACCCTTACTTACCTTGATGTGTTAAGTGTTCACTACAACCTGACTCCTGCAGTAAAAAATGTGCACAACCATTTTTACCTTAAGGGCTAAGATTGCAAACCTTACATTTGTTACATATGGAATTATTACTGTACATATTTTACTAAAAAAATAAATGAATATAGACAGTGTACCTACAAATTCTTTTCAATATAATATGTTAAATGAGATCCCCCTGCAGTAACAGATGTACTTGAATTAAAAAAAACCTTTAACAATGGAAATATCACTGGGAACAGCTGAATAACACACTCTTTGACATACCATAACTCTTCAACAGTTCAGGCAGTCACTGTGAATCAGCTCGTTCTGATGCAAAGAAAAGGCAGCTTTGTGGCAACACTTGCTGCCACACATCTGTTGCAAGCCAATAAGAAAAGCTACTAATCTCCATGACAAATTCAACTGACTTACCAGGAAAGCATAAACATTTCACTCCTGTGTAGTGTTGCATGTCAGCTTTTCTCAGCTTCAGAATCTGCTAAAATTACGTTAATTGCATCAATAGTTGAAGAGTTACGGTAGTTGTTGGTGTTAAAGGATTAAAAATGCAAGAAAGTCAATTCAAACATGGCCTTTTCTGTCTTTGTGAGTGGTGCACCATCATCATTTTTCTCCTTAAAATATCACGCGTAAGCAGAACAACACTGGTGTGTTGTTTTAATCCTTCTGTTCACTCAATTCATGTAAATACAATTCTATACTTTTAAGAACAGCAACTAGACACGTTTTTCAGCAGAAAAGTGTTTAATAGGGTTTATTCTAATAATAAACCACTCTGACAGGAGATTGAACCTTTTACCATACCTAAGTTATTTTACTAATTTAAGATAACCTCTGCTTAAAAATCTAAACACAAATGTTGATTTTGAAATAACTAACCAATTATTTGTTCAAACTGTAAACATTTTTCTTTAAAGCCAAAAAGAGCCACAAAAAGAGCAGTGTGCGGCTCCAGTTGCATATCCTGCTGTTGGTGTTCAAATGTCACAGATATTCCTCCTGAAAATCTCCACTCCTTTTTTCCACTTTCTTTAATGAAAGCATGGCGGGACCTGAACCCCTTCATTTTTCTCTTGTTTGTGTCAGAAGCTGCCGGTCAGTGCATTGTGTCGTGATGAGGTTCAGGGACCTAGATGATTAGAATCAATGTGACAGAGCTTAGCGATGGCTAGAAGCCCCTCACTCACTCTTAGGATTCTGATCTTCCTCATCTTCTATCTCATTTTACACTGCAAACAAAAGAAGTCTTAATCTGCCTCTTTTAATCCTAGAGGGGTTTGCAGACTCAGCATTAATCCTGAGGGCCACAGGGTCTGATCACAATGCCTTGGTCCCAGGAATCCTTTCTTGAGGACCAGTATCCTCCCCACACCGCCATTAACTATGTACATGACATAAAAGCAGCACAAAACACAGATCTCCTCATCTTCAGCTTTTAATCACAGAGGCAGCCACCTCATCTTCAGCTTTTCATCAATGATGAAAGCAATCTCATCTTCATTTCTTTATCACGGAAATAGCAATCTTGTTCTCATTCTTCATCCCTGAGGAAACATTGAAACCTGCACGATGCCTTGCAGGTTGGCTCAGCATCAAAACAATCTGGTGTCATTATCATATGACTAAAATCACTACGACATGCTGATTAAGCTGTGTGAAGACTTCCTGGACCTTCAAAATACTGGTATTAAACATTTGTTAAGGTTTGGATTTAATGACTGATGCTAAAACTGGTTCCTCAGTTCTTAGCTGTAATTGCTAAAGTCAGGTTCAAAAAACACAACTCTAAAAAAATGTCACTAATTACATATATTGTACAGAGAAAGGCAAATATATGGATATGTAAAAAATTAAAATGTGCTGAACTCAGATGATGAGTGCAAACAGAAAGCACACATATGACGAAGAGCAGAGAGATGGAAGAGTGTAGTCAGAGGAATAGTATTTGCTTGCGCAAAGACAGATACAGAGTGCAAACACAAAAGGAGGCGGAGATCAGAAACCCACTGCTTCAAACAGAAACTGTTGGATGCCTGTTGTCTATGCACAGATGTGCGGTAAATGTCTATAACATCATGCAATGTATCATAGCACACACACACTCACGCAAATCCAAAAACTGGTAAAGTCCAGTCCAGGATCCGGCCAGAGCAGGCCAGAGGGGAGCAAAGCTGCTTCTGTATGTGTGTTGCTGAGTTAACAGCAGGGCTGTAATTACAGACGTCTCTTCCTCCGTGTCTCACTAAAGGTGGATTCTGCAGTTTTTCAACACCCCCCACACACCCCCCTGGTCTTTCTGAGAGTTTGTCGCAGGAAAATCTAACGGTCCAAACAGGAAACTGATGCTGTCACTGAAGTTTCCTGAAAAAAAGCACCCTGGTGTTAGCTTTCGCTTAGGATGGTCAATATTGTTAAATCAAAGTATTTTAATACGTTTTTGTTTAGAATTACATTCCATTGAAACCCATGAAACAGCTGATTACAGTAACAGTCTTTGTAGTGCATTGACAATTTCCAGGTTTGAGGGACCCCAGTTCAGAAATGCATTTGTCCTAAATCACTTACAAAAAACTAAAGGTAATGGCTCATTTGATGTCTTTTGAAGCTTAATTCAGGTAGTTTGCTTGGATGTTTGAGCTCATGTTCTGCTCAGCTCTTTGGCATACACTCACACTGCTCTTTGATGCCTCACCTGCCCTTTTTTTAGACATCTACACAAAATGCATTTGGACTTACATTTCAGTTTTTTATGCATTTGAGTAAAACTATTCACTGAGGAAGGATTTATAGTTCTAACTGTAGAACAACTCTGGTTGAAGGCTGAAAGTTTAAAGTTTAGCTTCAGTCATTGACATCACAAATGGTAGCCTTTTCTGAAAACCTAAAGCTCAACACAAAAACAACCAACCTTGTGTAACATGTGTTAATTTGTGTAAATCTGATTTAAAATCAAACTTGTACCTGAGACTAAAACATAAACCTAATCCAAAAACCTTGAAACGATTGAAAAACCTACACTAATGTGTACAAGAATTTACAAAAAATTACAACACACACAAAGACAACAAACAAATACGCTCACAGAAAAAAAACACAGACATAAACACATTTTAACAATAAACACACCAACACGCATAAATACAAAACTCAGGGACAGACATGTATGGAAATAAAGCAGACCTCGAGGCAGCAGACGGCTGATCTTCCGTCCAAACCTGGAAAAAGCTGAACTTCTGCAGCTGGATCTGCAGCTGAACTTCTGAAGCTGGATCTGCAGCTGGATCTGCAGCTGAACTTCTGCAGCTGGATCTGCAGCTGGACTTCTGAAGCTGGATCTGCAGCTGGATCTGCAGCTGAACTTCTGCAGCTGGATCTGCAGCTGGATCTGCAGCTGAACTTCTGCAGCTGGATCTGCAGCTGGACTTCTGAAGCTGGATCTGCAGCTGGATCTGCAGCTGAACTTCTGAAGCTGGATCTGCAGCTGGATCTGCAGCTGAACTTCTGCAGCTGGACTTCTGCAGCTGGATCTGCAGCTGGACTTCTGAAGCTGGATCTGCAGCTGGATCTGCAGCTGGATCTGCAGCTGAACTTCTGCAGCTGGATCTGCAGCTGGACTTCTGCAGCTGGATCTGCAGCTGGACTTCTGCAGCTGGATCTGCAGCTGGACTTCTGAAGCTGGATCTGCAGCTGGATCTGCAGCTGAACTTCTGCAGCTGGATCTGCAGCTGGACTTCTGCAGCTGGATCTGCAGCTGGACTTCTGCAGCTGGATCTGCAGTTGAACTTCTGCAGCTGGATCTGGAGCTGAACTTCTGAAGCTGGATCTGCAGCTGGATCTGCAGCTGGATCTGCAGCTGGATCTGCAGCTGAACTTCTGCAGCTGGATCTGCAGCTAGCTTTAGAGCTGTCCTTTGCCCTTGTCTTCAAGCAGCTTTAGGAGTCAGCAGATCTTTTTACACTGCTGTTCTGCTGCCTTGAACGCCATGAACAGCATCTCTGCTCCCTAACATCACCTCACCTGTGTCTTCCACACACACATACATGATCCTATCTTCAAGCTGAGCCGTTCATTTCCAAACCAGTCAGAATCTAATAGAAAAGTAATGTTGAAGAAGCTGAAGTCTGCACTCAGATCTGTTTCAAAGTGAAACAATTCTTCAGCAAACTATACATCTTTAGCCTGTAGATGAATCTGGAAACAGTGTGAAAAAAGTAAAACTGACCTAAAATGGCCCAAAGAACCAAAACCAACTGAAGATAAGCTAGTGCAGATCCCTGTCAGCAGCAGTCTGGTCTGAAGTGGTTTGCATCAGTGTGGACCTGCATGAGGATTGTCCAGAGGCTGAAAGCACTTCATTAAACGTCCCAGCATTTAACCGAACCCAAAGCCAGAACCCTCAAGTTTGGACTGGGACCACGAAACCCGGCAGCAGGCTGGCGGTGCCGACCAGAGGCGTGGGGGTGGGGGGTACAGCTGGAAACTTGGATTCCGGAGCAGAAACTCCCTCCTCCCCCCAAAATAAATCAACACAAATACAAAGAGCTCGGACCGCCTTACCTTTGAAGGTGTGGGCTCGCGCGCCAGTGAGTGCTTGTAAGAGCAGACAGACGCTCGCGCGCAGCAGCAAACTTCCCGTCCGCTCCATGTTCGCCAGAGACCCTCCGAATGCGGAGAGCAGTGCCGACCACCCCTGCCGCTCCGCCGCTCCTCCTCCTCCTCAGCGCAGGGTCACGCGCGCAGGGTCACGCGCGCAGGGTCACGCGCGCAGGGACAGTGGATGGCCAGGTGAGCGCGCAGACAGAGTTGGTCTCCGGTTCGAGTCTGTTTCCTGAGCGGCCGTGAAGCAGCAGCGGCGGGAGACACTGAGGAACGGAGAGAGAGGAAGGAAGGGGCGGCTCGGTTCGGCGGGGCTCCACCCTTCCTGAGTTTCTTGTTCGCTCGGAACCTTTGATCTGCGTCACCCCCCCTCCCTGATCAAACTTTTTTAGTTGATTGGGTTTGATACGGACGGAACGAACCTGGACTACAGGCTTACATGAGCGTACGCGGTTCTGCCTGGTTCTGCTGAGTTCGGCTCTGGCCCGTTACTCTGAGGTTCGAACGGGAGGAGGCGCGCGGCAGACGGGAGCGCACGCGGGCTGCCCTCTGCCGGTCACACAGTCGTTGAGGCTGCGTTTTCCCTGCACATCCTGACGGACTCTCATCCGTTCTGCAGAACTTCTGGACCGTTTCCTGTTTTCAGGTTCTGGCCCAGAGCAGTACATGGAGTCTGAGCTGAAAACCCGAAACTCCAGCGAAGAGCAGACAGAGCGGGTCAATCCGGAAAACTGCAAATAAAGATTTTCCTGGACCGTCTGAACAGAAGAACCAGAACAAAGCCCTGAAGTTTGTCCTGAAAGTCTGTCATGTGACCTGGGACAGAGAGGTCATGTGACCTGGGACAGAGAGGTCAGGTGACCTGGGACAGAGAGGTCAGGTGACCTGGGACAGAGAGGTCAGGTGCTGATGGAGATGGCTCATCTTCTCACATGACTTTACCTGAACTGGAAAACTTTTGTCCATTTCCACTATTTCACTGACAGCAGTTTTGTCAGTAAAACACAGTGTTTTTAACAGCAGTTTACTGTGAATAGGTAAAATAAGGTACTGTTATTTATTTTACAGTACCGTACTGTACTCTACAATTACAAATACATCACTGTAAAACTTCAGTTAACTATTTTGTTGATGTTCTGCTCCTTGCTTACCCATTATTTTGTTACATTAACCACCAAAGTAGCTGTAACCCAAAAAAGGAGCTTGTTATTATTAGGGATCTTAACTTAAATTGGACTGATAGTTCATCCAAATCTCTGAAAGCTACAGCAACAAAACTTGGCTTATATCAACTAATAAAAGAGCCTATTTGACAAAACACAAAGCTCTATTTGGATATCCTATTTACTAATAAACCTTATAAACATGGTATTTCTGGAACAATAGAAGCATCAATTTCCAATTTTATTGGAATTTTATGTGAAAGACCAACACAAAGTGGCACACACTTGTGAAGTGTACAGAAACTTATACAAGAGTTCAAATTTGTTTTACAAATTAAAATTAAAAAGGGCAGTGTGCTAAAGTTTTCATCCCCTTTTCTCTGAGAGCATCTAATTGTCTTCAGAAGTTGCTTGATGATTAGTAACTGATATAATGATGACTTCCTAGAGTCCACCTGTGTGTCATTTCATCTCAGCAAATAAATCCAGCTGTTTGGTGACAGTCTCTGTGGTCTGTCAAGAGAATATTGGAGAGAAAACAGCATCATGAAGTGTAAGGAACACACCAGACAGGTCAGGGAGAAAGTTGGGGAGAAATGTGAAGCAGGGTTAGGATAGAAAAAGATTTCCCAAACTTTGAACATCCTATGAACCACTGTTCAGTCCCAAACTTTGGAATGAAAGATGGAAAGAGTCTGACACAACTGCAAACCTACCTAGACATGGTCGTCCACCTAAACTAACAGACAGAAGAAGGAGACACTGATCAGAGATGCAGCCAGGAGTCCATGATGACTCTGGATGAACTGCAGAGATCTACAGCTCAGGTGGAGGAATCTGTCCATAGGACAACCATCAGACGTACACAAATCTGGACTTTATGGAAGAGTGGTAAGAAGAAAGTCATTGTTAAAAGAAAACCACAAGAAGTCCTGTTTGAAGTTTGCCATAAACCATGAGAATGACCCATCAAACATGTGAAAGAAGATGTTCTGGTCAGATGAGACCAAAATGGAACTTTTTGATCACTCTGAACACACCACACCCACTGTCAAGCATGGTGGTGGCAGCATCATGCTCTGGGGCTGCTTCTGTTCAGTAGGAACAGAGAATCTGGTTAGATTTGATGGGAAGATGGATGGAGTCAAATCCAGAGTAATATTGGAGGAAAACCTGTTGAAGTCTGAACAACACTTGAGACTGGAGCAGAGATTCACCTTCCAACAGAACAACCACCCTAAACATAAAGCCAAAGCTACAATGGAATGATAAAAATGAAACGGATTCATGTGTTGGAATGATCCAGTCAAAGTCCAGACCTAAATCCAATCCAGAATCTGGAGAGATCTGAAAACTGCTGTTCACAAACGCTCTCCATCTAATCTGACTCAGATTGAATTGTTTTGTAAGGAAGAATGAACAAAGATTTCAGTCTGTAGATGAACAAAGCTGGTAGAGACACAAACCTCAAAAGACTTGCTGCTGGAATTACAGCAAAAGGAGGTTCCACAAAGTATTGACTGCACTTTTCAGGGCTGTTTTGTTAAACAAAATTAAACACGTTGTGTTGATCTTTCACATAAAATTCCAATAAAATATATTTATGTTTGTGGTCATAATGTGAGATATTGTGGAGACGTTCAAGGCGTGTGAATACTAATGCAAACCACTGTATATGAGGTCCCAGGGTTGACAGTTCATGTCAAAGCACAAAACAAGCATGAAAGAAAGTGAATTGTCTTTAGACCTCCCATACTGGAGTGTCTTAAGGCACAAGGCTGTGGAAGTGTACACAAATATTTCAGCTGGCTTGTAGGTTCCAATGACCAAAGTGGAGACCTGAAGATCTCCAAAGCAGGGATAGAGGTGTGAACGGGGTGGCGATGAAAGGCAGCAGAGGTGTTTGACGTTCCTGAGTCAAGGCTCCTGCATAAGTGAAGGGCCATTGAGGAGGTCACAGAGGCAGCGGAAGCAGCCTCATGGTGGCTGTGGATTAGGAGGGGGGAGCCCTTGGTGTGTAGCACTAGCGCAACACAAGCTGGGATCTGATCAACCCCAGCTGGGCGAGAGTGCATAATGTTTGAAAGACCCAAAACACTCTATGGCCCCAGGTAACATCACTGATGATGTGTCCAGGTTGCATCACTATTTGATTTATGTTATAAGGAGAAAACCAGGCATTGTTTAACACCAGACCACCACCATATCTACAGTGAAGCATGGTGGTGGCAGCATCATGCTGTGGCGATGTTTTTTGGCAGTAGGAACTGGAAGACTGGTCAGGATAGACGGAAAGCTGATTGAAACAATGTACAGAGACATCCTGATGAAAATCTACTCCAGAGCGCTCTTGACTTCAGACTGGAGCGACGGTTCATCTTTCAGCAGGACAATGATCCAAAGCACACCACCAAGATATGGAAGAAGCGGCTTCAGAACAACTCTGTCAATGTCCTTGAGCGGCCCAGCCAGAACCAGACCTGAATCCACTTGAACATCTATGGAGAGATCTGAAAATGATCGTACACCCACGCTTCTGTCCAACCTGATGGAGCTTTTTTTTATTAAACTAAAATTAAAAAGATCTTAAAACGATTGTTGCTGATTCCATAGTGGGAAATTATCTTAACAACCATAGCTCTGTTGAAAATTGAAAAAGAAAAAAAAACAGATCATAATACAGCGATCTCCGGACGCATTTTGAAGTTGTCAGGTGATAGCAGTTGATCATGTAAACCAGGGGTGTCAACATCAAGTCCTTAAGGGCTGGCCTCCTGCTGGTTTTCCAGAAATCTTACTCAATTTGCTGCTGATTACTTGGATCAGGTGTGTTTCGCTAATAAGGAGCTTCAATGGCATGGCAGGTGGGTTAGAAAACATGGAGGACACTCGCCCTCAAGGTGTGGAGTTTGACACCCCTGGTGCAAACAATGCAGCAGCGGATAGTTTCAGACACAGAAGTGGTGGAAAACAGCCCAAAAGGAGTAGCAGACATATCGCTCCACTGTTTAGGTGTACAAAAAGTATACCTGTCAAAATTAGTTTTATAAGAAGAGAATAAAGAAACCACAATAGCTAAGCTAATTCAGAACTAAAGTATGCTAACTGGCAGCCAAACGTTGGGGCAGAAAAAAAAACCTAAAAACAAATAAAATATTTTAAAAAGACAGTAAGATTAAAATTCCCAACTTTCTTTTCCTGATCTTTCTTTATTATCTATCACTAGGACCCAGTAACTCCTTTTTAGCTCAGAGATAGCTTAGCTGTTTTTGTTGTTTTTTTTTCCTTTCATTCTCTTCAGCAGCTATATTCCTTTCGGAGTTACGGTGCTGCCAGGATCCTGTCCTGACTTATGCTGGGCTATAGCAAGGGTACATTTTGGCAGGTCCAGGGGCTGGAGCAAAAGCGCCTGCCACGCCTGTACGGGGGATTAAATGGCCAACTGAGTGGAGATCCCACTGCTTCAAGGCTGCCACTGGCCGGGCAGGCAGGCAGCCGAACGGCAGCGGCAGAGAGACAGGAATCCCACCGCTGCCTACTGGGCATTTTTATTGTCTTTCTCGATGTCTATGCCTCTGACCCCGTGACATGCAGTACATTTTCTTTGTAGACACATCCAAAAGGTTATGATTAGAGCAGTCTGCTTTTGCCACAGCATCTTGAATGATAGAGTTGTAAAGATGATGATTGTAATCATTTGCTTCTCCAATGATTTGAACTTTAGTTGGAAATAGCTAGCCTGTCAAGAGGTAGGACTGCAGGAAC
This sequence comes from Oryzias celebensis, assembly GCA_014656515.1. Classification (NCBI taxonomy): domain Eukaryota; kingdom Metazoa; phylum Chordata; class Actinopteri; order Beloniformes; family Adrianichthyidae; genus Oryzias; species Oryzias celebensis. Next base: position 48,911,972 of record BNCR01000012.1, read on the forward strand.
TGATGTTCTGTCAGAGTCTTGCATAAATTGACAAGGTTATGCACTTTTCTTGAACATTCTTTGAAATAAGAGTGCTTGCTCTCAAACTTAAGAGTCCACAAACAGATGAGGGGTCCAAAGTGAAGGATAAGTTCTGAATAATGTAACAAATAGTGGTGATTTGCTTTTAAACCTACTCTGGAAACCACAAGACTATAAATTCTTCTATCAGTATCTTCAGGTAGGCAATGTCATCGTGACTCATTTTGGGGAGCATACAAGTTCAACAATGTGCCTGGGCTGAAGACATAACTGCCAAGCTTCATTGTGTACTGGATCTTTTATCTAGTCACCAATGTACAATGGTAAAAGTCGCAAAAAACACCAGTTCTGCGCTGCTGAACTCCCCAGCTTCTTTCCAGTTTTACCTCACACAGCTTACTTAAAGCATCACTTCCAATGTTTTTCAACTTCGCAATTGCTCTGTTTAAGTCATTGTATGTAAAATTCTTCTCCACTTGTACAAGGGTCTCAAGTCACTTGAAACAACTTCTTCAAATAAGTCATGATCAAAACATGGAGGTAGCCCAGAGCACACATGGAAGTACTTCAGTGAACTGAATACAGAGTGAAATTTAATGCCATTCTCAACAGACTGGTCATGTTAGGGCCCAGCCAGCCTTGTCCTCCTCCAACCACCAGAGGGAGCCCTTGCCTGAGTACTAACTGCCTCTGCCATCTTGTGGAACTCCATCTCCTGTCTTGCATCTGTTCACTTGTTCCCGTCCTTGCCAGCTGTTCCCCATCATGTTATCCCCACACTGCTTATATGCCTGCTTCACTCACTGCTCCGTGTGTAGTCTTGTACTGTGTTCCCATATGGTCTTGCTTTCTCTTGCTCTGCTTGGTAGTGGTAGCCTCCTACTTTCTTTTTAGTAGACTCTTACTCTGAAAACTTTTGAGGCCGATGTGGAATAATCTGAAAGTTTGCATTGCAACTATAACACCAGAAACAAAGAGATGGACTGAAACAATGAAGATTTTAAACATCAAATTTAAAGTATGTATTATTTTGTGGTATGAGTTGGGCAACGTAAGACCTGTAGCCAGGTTCACAAGCAATATCCTCCCAGAAGTGTATAACTCCCCTCCATGAGAAGCAGGTAAAGGGGGAATTCCGCCCCAATAAAAAAAGGGAATTTCAGGCCCTGGTGCCTCCTGGCAGGAGCATTTTGGCTTGCATTTTCAGATAGAACATTGCTAATCCATTTAGAAATGTCTCTTTCTGTGAATTGTATTCTGTGAACCTGTCTTCTAAGGTGTCTACAATGTCCTGCCCTTGAATCATATCAGCATTACACATTTCCTCTTTTCGTGTTTGCTGAAGTGGGTTTGACTGCATATGTTTTTGAGAAATATGGCTGGAGAATGATGTTTGAAATCATCTTTAACATGAAATCGCCGTTCGTCAGATGAGCATTGAGGGGTTAGATTTTTTTATTTTTTGGGGTGGGGGGTGGTGGTGGTGGTGGTGGTGGTGGTGGGCTCCCCAGTCTTGGCTGTGACTGCAGGGCATGGGTTAAATGCAGAAAGCACCTAGGTGTGTGACAAATAATAGGACTTTGACTTTAATACAAATATCCAAATGGTGTTGACAGACTGATGTCAGAGGTATTTTTAGTTATATCTGCTGTTTCCTTTAGAACACTGACATACATTGAAAACTATGGTATGTCTATGAATTTAGTCACATTGACATGAAAATTGCAATACAACTTTGCAAGCATTAGTTTGGTATACTTTACTGTTCGTTTTACAGTAATTCACAATGGGAATTACAGCAAAGGCAAACGGTGTGGTTGAGAGGTTGGCATTCTTTTTTCTGTTTGATGGTAAAAGCAAAATGAAAAATGGGTCCTGCAGCAAATGTGTATTCAGACAGTTTGGAATTTCCTAAACGTTTAACAGAGGTTTGAGAATCAATGAAAAAAAACGGGCTGCATGGTGGCGTGGTGGCTAGCGTTCTTGCTTCACAGCAAGAAGGTCCCCAGGGGAAAAACAAAAACAAACTTGCTGTTACTTTAAAAAATTAACAGTTATTTAAAGTAAAATCATATTGAACTGGATACTGCAAGAAAACTAAAGCAATAACGCAATTCAAAAAAATCTGCAATTAGATGATTTAAAAAAATGATTGTAAAGATGCCTCCTAACTGCTTCAAGCTTGTTTATGTAATGGATGGATGAAGGGTTCAAGAGGTTTGCCAGGTTTAAATATCTTTCATTCTAAAAGCATCTGAAGCACTTTATGTTAAAGGGCCTAACGGATGTCATGCTTTTCTTTTAGAGTCAATTATATCCATATATATGATGTATTGCCTTTGGTACACTAAAGAATGATTTAAAAAAAAAAATGAAATATGACTTATTTTTGTGAACTCTTTTCCTACCCGGAAGTAAGACACTGTGATCTCTGAGGCTCCGCCTTTCAGTCCTTGTGGGTGCCACCCATTTCATGACATCATCCCAGAGCCAGCCTTAGTTGCGTGTCTGTGTTTCATCCACGAAAACAAACAAAATCTGAACTTTTGTAATGAGTATATGCATATACCTTTATACCTTTTATATATGCTTTTAGTAGCCCAGGTGTTTATTCCAAAAATGTTTCAGTTAGAGACCGGCGTCTATTGGAGAATATGGTGATGGTTAATCGGTTCATTTTGCGGTGACATTTGGTCAAGAAATGCAGACACCAGATGAACATTTCAGAATTTATTGAAATGATGAGAATCTTTTATTCTGTTCTGATTAGCACTGGCTGTGAACGTTTCTTATCTTTTGATAGCATTATTAATCTCGGTATCAAAAATCCTCTTTGCTTTCATGCTGATCATTTTCCTGGAGACATGCCCATCTTTCTGTCTTAGCTCAAAAATTCATGTTTAAACCAGTTTTATTTTGTTTCCTCATAAGAGAAAATCTCAGAGTCACAAAGCCGAAGGAACAAGGGTTTTATAGTCCAGTAGTTAATTTCCAAAATTTGAACTGGAATTCATTACATTACTGTTACTAACAAAAGTAATTAAATTACAGTAATTCTTTACTTTTTTAATCTGTTACCCCAACACTGAAAATGGGCGTGACAGCTTTTTTCCACATCTTACTTTGAGCAGTGGCACAAACCATAGATGTTGTAACTTATTGTTGTGTCGTTTTTCACACTGTTGTCTGAATTTAAATGAAGCCTGGTTATGCCTTAAACCATATTCATTCCTTACACAAGGTTATTGCTTTAAAAACATTATTTTTTTGTTTTATTTTTTTTACACAGGGAATTCCTATTGAGATTAAAAATCTCTTATGTAAAGGAACCCTGTTAAATGAAAGACTTGTCAAGCCTTGACAGTTTTCTGTCCCTTCGCTGCCCTCTCCTGTTTCTTTTTGGAATATTTTCTTGTTGTTGTGTTTTTTTTTTTCTTTTTCGTTCTGTTGCTCGTCTCTGTCTCAATAGGTGTCCAGAATGAGGCAGGGCATCCTGGCAGACCTGCTACTCATCATTCCTGCAGCATTCAGAACCGGTTCCTCCAGCTTTTCCCTGCCAGTTCTTCTGCTTACCTCAAGTGGTATTGAGCCCACATCTGGCCTTTCATTCTAGTTCTAACTATATCATTTTGTCTCTATTCTTTAGTCTGCTCCAACCTGAATCCTGTTTGGACCTCACTCCTCCTGGACTCCATTCAACTCCAACCAGCCTAGACTTCTTCCCCACCTGGACCTCCAGAAGCCTTTTGTTAAACCAAACATTTTGTTTCCCATTACCTATCGCACTATCTCCATCTGACCATGACGAGACGAGAGGATCTTGTTGGTGTAAAGCTGTTCTTTCCTTGAGAATTTGTTTGTGAGTTAAAAAAGCAAAGTAACAAGTATTGATTTACTTTTTCAAATAGGTAATGAGTGAAGTAATAGAGTAAAAAAAAAGTAATAAAAAGGATTAACGATAAAAAAGTTATTTACTTAAACAAAACAACAACAACAACAGAATATGAGCTTTTCTATAACCCAGCAAAAAAAAAAACAGCTACAAGGGGCCACAATCCAGTGTTTTTGTGTGCCAATATCAAGTCCAGGTAAATGAAGGGGGTAGTGTCAAGGGCCACAACTGACGTAAAACCAAAGTCAAATCAATCATACAATCACAAACAGAACTTTCATAAGATTGGTCGTGGCCAGGGTTAACAATGACCGCCAGCGATGCTGTGGATCTACAACGATCGGTTGAAAATTTGACAGATGAAAGAGAGGAGGACTGTGACAGAGATAAGGAAAGTCAGGAGGGTAGAACTTAGATGAGGGACTTTGTCAGAAAACTAGAAAGGCTTGGGAAATTAGAAAGTGACTGGACAGACACAGCTGAAGTGATCTTCTACAGAAAGTTTGCTCCCAGTCTAGGTGCATTCAGATGAGTTTTTGCTGTTTTGTTTTTACAGCCTTTTTCATTTGAAGCAATGCCTGCTTTTGGTTCTTTGGAGTGTTTCTCATCAATATAATGCAAAAGTAAAGTGGTTGACCTCTGATTGGGAAATTTCATGTTCAGTTCCCACCCTGTGTGTATCGAAGTGTCCTTGGATAAGAGGCTGAACTTCACATTGCTGCTGGTGCTTATAAGTTGGTGCCAGCGGTTGGCACCGGAGCCATCACCATTGTGTGAATGTGTGACTGTGACTGTAAAGCATGTTGGGGCTCTTTAGAAGGAGAAGGCCTTATGTTTTAGGGGTGCAACAATTAATCAATTTATCAAATCATTTTCCTACAATCCAACCAGATCGATCTGTGGAAGGCAAGTGTCATTTGAATCGAAGCATATCGACCAATACCATTATAAAACCGTTTTAAAATGAAATTAATTGGTTTAATAGATATTGCAAAATACTAATTGGATTTAGACACGGTAAGGTTATTTCACTATAATGTAAAAAAGTCTAAGTTCCATCACAGCAGACAACATGTGATGCAGCAAAACTGATCAACATCATTACAGTTTAATGTGTGAAAACACATTGAGTCTAGCAAATACATATGGTTACATTGTGGTAGAATTATCTAAAAAAGTTTCTTTTGTATTATTTGATGTGGAAAAACAAAAGTGGGCTGAACTTTATCAAACTAAAATGTGAATGTCATTCATTCTTGTTTACTTGTTTGTTTGTACACATATTTCATTTACACTTGATTATCTTGAAGAAAAAGAAGGAACCATGAAAACTTCAACTGCACTGTGCAGTAGCAGGTATTTATCTCTGAGTCACACTGTTGAAGTTTTGGAGAAAGATGTTCTGGATCCATTTTAGGTCCATGAATGGAATCGAATTGGATCGTTCAACATGAACAAAAATCAACAACGAAATATAGCAGCAACCACAAATGATATGAATCAAATCATTGTTGAAATGAATTGTTAAACCCAGAATAGGTATACGCCATTTACCATTTATAATAGCATTGAGATTGTTCAATATGCTTTGAATAAAAGCACTTTAGATTCTATCTTCTGCTGAAACATTTGGTTGACCTGTTGCCATGGTGATCCTTAATTCTAACCTTAACCCTTTCCACATGTGTGTAATGTCTTAGTCAGAGTGGATTAAACTTAACCTGATGATGTGAATGTTTCTGCTCTGGCTCAGTGAAGACTCCATTTGTGTGTAAGCTCCCGCATCACAGAGCCACTGCTGACATCAGCTCGGCCTCACAGTAGCATCATTTGCATACAGGTCCCAGGTGAATTGACAGCATAGACAGGCCCCAGCCTCGTCCTAATTGGCTTTCAGGTAGTTGAAGAGCGCGCTTAGCCCTCCCTCCAGCACCTCCTTTACAGGCTTCATGAGTGGGTTGTGGATGATGTGAAGACCTTTGTCAAGCGGATGACAAGCTAGCTTCTGCAGCTGTAACAGTTGGTGCATCTCCTAAACAGAGAGCAAGCTCTTACTTATCTTCATGTTTATAATACTCATCATGATCACTGTTATTATAGCAATAATTATCATCATCGTTGTCATCATATTCATCATTGTCATCAGTACAGTTGCATTTTTACCTGGGGAACATCCTTGATGTCATTAAAGTCCAGATTTAGCAGCTCCAATCTGAAGCACAAGTAAATTTGGTTATAGAAAGTTGTATTCATGGGACACCTTTGTGTGTTTATGTAACGTGTACAGATGGTGAGCGTTTGCATGCAGTTCAGGACTAGACATACTTAAAAAAGTAGGTGGAGGTTTTGCGTACTCCTGTAACCAGATTCTACGTGAGTGGACTTTCTATATTTCTATTCTACTGTCATGGTAGTGTAAAAGTAGTTTTGGCCCATCTTCCTTGGGTAACTGCATGTGTGTGTGTGTGTGTGTGTGTGTGGGGGGGGGGGGGGGGGGGGCACCTGTAGTAAACGTGCACATGCCTCTTGAGAGATTCACAACAGGCTTTATGTAAAGCAAAGGAATGCAGCACAAAGATTCTATTTGTTTGTGAACGTCACATCTCAACAATACAGAGGCTCAAGCACAAACTGCCACTGTCAAGGTGCACAAAACCAGGGTTTTTTGGACAACATTTCTTGAAATGTCACACCACCCAAATTCAGGTGCAAATTGCTGTTTTGTTCAGAATAATTGTAAGATTGAACTCTGACTTGTTTGAAGTCCAATTATTGTTACTTTACAAAACTTTCATTACATTCTTCATTGCATGATTCATTACATGAAGAAAATCTATATGATCATTATTTTGCAGTAAAACAGTATGAGAATTTCTGTGGGACAAGGACTCTCTTACAGTATAAGGTTATCCACCAACCTGTCTGATTAAAAGCATCCACTGCCCAAATTTAGCACCAAACAACCTTTCCCTGACTCTGAATGGCACCTGTTCGAGAAAGTCTATGACGATACCCCTGAAATCAACATGCTGTTGCATTTCAAGTGTACAAAAGTGTATGCCACTGCCCCCCCCCCAGCACATCACAGCCAGAACCAACAGGCAGACCGTGCTGTAGAACGATGAGGAGAAGACACTGAGCAGCATTGAAACACTTCATTATGAAGTTTCTGCACTTCCTCAAAATCTGAACAGTGTCCTGAGAATCTATTATAATTCATGTGACCATACACTGAATTACAATATGCTGCATACATATGGTTGCCTAACTCCTGCATTGGAGTTGTGTAACAGTGTAGCACCTCACAAAAGCTACCATGCAAATGACACTAAAACATGACTAAGGAAAGGATACATAGACTACAAGACTGCATAGACTCTGCCCACTCAGTCATGGTTTGATCATGTGATACACAAGTGCAAAACTCAGCCTACATATTTTGTCACAAGATACACATGCAGGTTCACTATGTCTGCATGCACACCTAAAGGTGTCCCTGCATTACTACCAAAGCATCTTTGTAAACCTTTTCTAGTGACAAGAAGCCAACTATTGACCTTGACTGTCCTGAGTTTAGCTAACGTGTCACTTCTTGTAGTAGCCTAACCTGGTGAGAAAGCAGACGGCTTTGGGCAGAGAGTGAAGGTTGTTTCCCTCTACAATAAGGATCTTCAGGTTAACCAGGGTTTGGATGTTCTCTGCGAGATTCTCCAGATGGTTGCAGGACAGGTCCAGGAATACCTGGATTAACAGAAAAATGCCTGAGACCCATCAGAACTTGAGGGTTAAATTGTGCACGTGTTTGGTAGTGGGTTTTTTACAAGAGTTGGTCTGGTTTAAAATGAGCAGTTTTTCAAGTAGAATTGGTGGTTTGACTGTGCTTCCATTGTTTAGTCCCTATCCTGTCAAAGGTAGGTCCAGTTTAGCTTTTAGTTTACTTCTATAGTCTAATACATTATACACTACAGTGTGAAACAGGCTAAAGTTGATTGGGTGAAAAAACATGTCTGATGTAGGACCTACCAGAGTCTTCATGTTGTAGACACAGCCTGGAATATGAGCAATGAGGTTGTGGCTAAGGTTGAGCTTCTTCAATCTGCTCAGGTTGGACAGAGAAGCTGGCAGTGAGGACAGCTGGTTATTGGCCACACTCAGCACCTGCAGCAGATGGTTAAAACTCAATTAGGAATGTTGGATAGGTCTGGTTTAGGACAAATCACACAAAAATCCAATATTTTGCTAAGATTTATTTTGGTTTTGGTTAGTTTATCTTCAATTGGGCTGGCTGCCAAACGTCCTTCTATGCTGATAACACTTGTCTGTTGAACTTTGTAATCTACAAATTTTAGGAAGGTAATTTTTCAGGATTGGTGGCCTCTCATGCTTAACAATTTCTTTTCAATATAGTTCAGAATAAACAGCAAATTAACAACAAAGGGTTATTTAATTTAGATGTCTGATTTGATGTTCTGCTTAGGTATCTGTCAGACGGTCACACCTACTCTGTTGTCAAAGACAAACCTAGGTAAATATCAGGAGTTCAGTCAGTGATGTTAGAAACCAAAGACTATTCTGAAAACTTCTCCTAATACAAAAAGCTGGAACTGATTAAAAAAGTAGAACTGATCCAGAAGTAGAATCTGATGCAAAAACTTGATCTGCGCAGTAACACTGACACCTAAAGAACACACTTTGAAAGAAAAAAGAAAAAGATAATTCTCAGCAGAATTTGGAAAACATTTATCAGAAGAACCTAAATCATTATGAGGAGCCTAATTTACAAAACTGTGCATAATTCAAAATGTGCAAAGCAAGATTCAGCGTGGTGCATGTATTTGTACACAGGATCAAAATGCTGGCAGCTATATGTGTTGTTATAGCATGCGTTCTTCTTTGACAGTTCAGAGTTTGTTACAATTTTAGGGAAACACTTTTGCTTGGAATTTCTCCACAAAATGAGGGTGTCTCAGTTACGAAGAGCATTTCATATTATTCAGGTCTGTCTTCCTTTGTCTTTCCGTTAACAAGATTTATCGAGGTTAGTGGAAGAGGAGTTATCCTGAAGGAAGAGTTTGCTAAGAATGTCCTGTAGGAGAGGGTCAGATAGGATGATGGATGATGACTGAAGCTGGGAGTTGATTGTGTTGAGTGTTGCCAGTGGTTATACCCCATACGTAGCATATGAATGAGATTATTTTGGAAGTCGAGTTATGGGATTCAGAGTGTCACTGCCACAAAACTTTGTAGTGACAATCTTCTGTTGTGTCCACTCGACTGTATGCCTTTGATTAGTTCCCTCTGCGCATGTCAACAAGACAAAATAAAGGGCTGAAAAGGTCTGCTGTAGATCAGAACCAATGTCTGGTGTTACCACTATCCACCTGCACCCACACACGGGTAAACAAACATGGCACAGACTGTGAGGAAGATATTGCAGTGTGTGCATCAAAAGAGTGTAACACTTTATTTAGATCTATTCTGATGTGTTGACAAAATTCAAACTGAATTCATGTTACAACAATGCAGTGATCATCAATAGCCATAATATTGCAATAATAAATAATTATCCACATGGTGCAGGTGAGAATAATGGAAACTAACAGAGAGAAGCCCACAGCACAAGCACACTCAAGCTTTACAGGAACCTGTGATGCTGCTTCCTCTCATTTGCATGTCTTTGGGAAAAATGTGAGTTTTCCATTATTTGATCAGTGTTAAAAACAAATTCCAAAAATATTAGTTCGAGCTGGTTCAAAAGTATTGAATTGGCACAAATACCGGATAAAACCCATAATATGATCCCGCAGCTCTCAGTAGAGAGTTTTGTTGATAAAATGAGCAGATATGTGGCTGAACGCTGACCTCTGCTGTGAGCTGGACTTTGGGTTGCAGCTGACGAGCTGTCACTGCGGTGTTCTTTCCTGGCGAGCCCGGGAAGTTTCAACTTAAGAGTAATAAGATTTCATTATTATTCCCTCATCAAGTCTCCCATGGTTCAGCGCTCAGTCACATATCTGCTCATTTTATCAACAAAACTCACTACTCAGAGCTCTGGGATTATAAAGGAATCCACATGTCAAAAGGCGCTCCGACGCTTAATGTCACTGCATAGAATGGCATTGAGGCTTCAGTGAGCCGGCTCGTTGGACACAGGTCATGGCTGTGTGTCAACAAGACTTGAGTCAGGTGTGCCACTGGAAGTAGGTTGAAGCTGTTTGCAGCACCAGCCCCTGCTGGGACTTTTAGTACGTTAGGTAGGTCAACAGTTCAGACCAACAGAGACAGCAGTGTCATTTCAGGCACAGTGGTTGTTAACAATTAGACTGAATACATTTCACAACATGTTTTCTGTATACTTTTGCTCTTTGATACTAAACAAACAACACATTATAACATGTATCAACATGTTTTGAATGAATCTCCTGCTCTGTCGGTCTTTTAGGGTTACAGGTCTGAGCTTCTCAGTTCATTGACTGCAATCAGTCGTCCTCCATAATATCACGGTTCAACTTTAGCTGTTTCACAGATTTTACACTCTGCTCCCTAAAAGGGCTGTTGACCTCGTCTAACGATCCCCTCTGTGCTGTGTATTCAGAATTCTTTAAGTTTGACACATTTTCATCAATTTTGAATTGCAAGAAATTCTTTGTTTTCATTTTATAACACTAGACCTATTTTCCATGAATGGCTTGAACTTTGAGAGTTTAAACTAGAGAAGAAAGTGGGAAAATGTTCATGTCTGTCCAAGAAAAGTTTGTAGTGAGGAGTTTCACAGCCTCAAAACATCTATAATCTTACTTCCCAGACGTTACCTATCGCTGATTATTTTTGTGATGCAACTCCTGTGATAACTGAGGGAACACTGTACAAAAAATGTTTGTGCATTTTCTCGTTCTGCCATATTATAAATAATTGGTATCAACAATGATCATATCAGAGCAGAAATGTGTGTCAAATTTGTCTCTTAGCTTGCTGCATCACTTTTTAAATGTGGTTCTATTAAGAGCAAACACATCCTGGACCATACAGTCCTCCTGTCTCTGTTGGAGCATCATGTTAGCATTCGTAGGACCGAACTTGACTGGGATCAATTTATCTGTTAGGACTTATGTTACATCCTCATCTGGGGCTTTTAGAAAAAGCTAAAAATTCTCAGAACCACAGTGATCTTTTAACAGTGATCTAGCAATTACCTCTTAAATTAACTATTGTAATGATTTGACCTTTGTTGCCACTCAGTCTTCACTATACTGCCTGCAGGTAGTTCAGAATGCAACAACATGACTGTTAATTGGAACATCCAGACATGCGTACATCACTCCAGTCCAAGGATCACTTCCCTGCCTCCTTGTAGAGTTCAGATGAAACTTTTACCTTTTGTTTTTAAGCTTTTAATGGTCTTTAATCAACCTAACTGATCTTGTAACTGTTATAAATTCTATCAACCAGCGTCTACGTCACGTGACTTTTCTCTCAGCAGAAACACTTGGATTTAATTTTGTTGCTGACCTCCAGTTATGGAATATTATTCTTCCAGAGGGGGGAATAATATCAGTCTTCAACTGTTTTAAATTTTGTCTTAAGACTTAGCGTTTTAGAATGACTTCTATTACACAGTAGTTGGTGGCATGTTATTTTCATTTACTCATGGTATTATATTTCCCTTCATGTGCAGTACTTTATTGCCCTTTGTAATTTCAGGCTGTTATTTTGAAATGTTGTCTTTGATTTGCTTAACTTTTGAAATAACTCTTAACTCTTGTATTATTGCCAAGCACGTTGGTACATCAATGGTGTTGTAAACTGCAGTATAAATAAAGATCATTCATTCATAAATAAGAAGCAGACAAATCACTTCTGGTCTTTTACCTCCAGCTGTGTGCAGGCTCCTAGTTCTTCAGGAACCTCTGTCAGATTATTTCGGTAGACGAATAAAACTCGAAGTCTGCTGAGCTGTCCAATCTCTGCTGGCAGGCTGCTAAGCTGCACAAGGACAAAAAAAAACAAAGCAAAACACAGAGATGACAATGTAATGACGGTACACATGCACACACAGTTGAGGAGCACATATGAACAGTCACTATTTGAGGCTTGCTTGCTGTAAATTAAACCAGTCTGCCTGTTTTCAGCTCAGGTTCACCCTAAAGGAGAAGAAGAGCAGAGGTCAGAATCAAATCCAAAAGTGAGGTGAGGGAGAGGTCATGCTGGAGTATTGCAAGAGCTGACGAGACAAGCGTGGTGATTCGTCTTAGCCCCACATAAGTATTTGAACAAACATTTCTGTTCTTTTTTATTTTACCATCAGATCAAAGAAAACTAATAAAATTTGAAACAAGAGTTAAGACATTGCCAGCCTGGAAAACCTGGACATTTACATTCAGAATTGCTTTTGTACAATTGGTATGGGGAATACAAGTACCACTTCTCTCCAAATGGAGCTGTTCTGAAAAATTCCCTGGAGCATCCTCAGCTTCAGTGGCATCATGGACTCCATCAATAAATGCTCTCCAGCCTTGGTGCCCGCTTGAGATGTTGACTTTGGGGTTTCCAGTCCATATTCTGCACTCATGTTCCAGTATACTATTCCAGCCACTTGGTTGTGGCGTTCCATGTTTGCTTTCCCGGACAGCATCTTACAGCCTGCAGTTATGCGTTGGATTGTTTCAGGTACCTCTTGCTTTAAGAAAAGAATGGGAGACTTTCTTGGGATTGGGCAATAATCCTGACATTTCACAATGTGATCTTTGGGAAGCAGAAAAAGCAGTGATGGGAGGGAAATCATCTCTTATTCAACCTATAAAAAACACAAAGAAAAAGCTGATTTTTCCACCCATTTTCTTCCACTCGTCTGGTACCGGGGCATGGGGGGATCACTCTTAGCAAAGATGCCCAGATATCCGTCTCCTCTGTCTCTTCCTCCATCTTCTCTGAGGGAACCAGAGATGTTCCCAGGACAACAGAGTCGCAGTCTCTCCAACATGTCCTGGGTTATCCCCGGGATCGCCACCCAGTGGGACTGGTCCTGATCAGGAGTCCCCAAAGCTGTTGAAAACCTGTGCTACTGAACTGAGTGCTCTGCTATAGAAGGTCTGCAACCTGAGTCTGCATTTGGAAAAATCCTTCACATCTTGTCTAATTCCTGTTGCCAAGAAGAGCCATGCAAATGACCCAGATGATTTTAGGCCAGTTGCTCTCACCTCCCACATAATGAAAACCATGGAATAGCTTGTTCTGGAAATTATGCAACCACAGATGCAGAATAAGAGCGGCTCTCTGTAGTTTGCATATAAAAAGAGGGTGGGAGTTGAAGATGCTGTGCTCTACCTTCTCCACTGTGCACTCTCCTACCTTGATGTGGGATGGTGTGGTGTGAGACTGGTGTTCTTCAGTTATTCCAGTCCTTTTAATACAAAACAGCCCCATCTGCTCCATATAGCTGACCAACAAGGCTGTTGACCCCCACCACTTTAGCTGGATCATTTACTGCCGAACTGACAGACCTCAGTTTGTTAGGCTGTGGAGATCTGTGTCATCAGAGGTCACCAGTGGCATCAGTGCTCCAAGGGGAACAGTTTTGTCTCCCCTTTTCTTCACTCTCTATATATCTGATTTCTGCTACAGCTCTGAATTATGCACTCTTAGGTGCGCTTAGAAACCTAAACTTTTTATTCAAAAATTGGCTGTGCGCTTAAAAACTATTAAAATTATGACTTAATTGATTATTAAAGTAATGACAAATCAGACATTATTTGTCCCATCAGTATCTTATGGCATCAGCATGCTGCATAACCATCACAGTTCATTCAACATTTATAAATGAATTATACAATAAAAACTTTATCTTACAGGAGACACAAGAGTCATGATATGTCCTAAGGACAACTGCTAATGTAACATACAGCTGTCAATGCTTACATTGACAGCTGTATGTTACACTACAGGTATAGTGTAACATTACAGGTATAGTGTAACATTACAGGTATAGTGTAACATTACAGGTATAGTGTAACATTACAGGTATAGTGTAACATTACAGGTATAGTGTAACATTACAGGTATAGTGTAACATTACAGGTATAGTGTAACATTACAGGTATAGTGTAACATTACAGGTATAGTGTAACATTACAGGTATAGTGTAACATTACAGGTATAGTGTAACATTACAGGTATATGAACATTTTAGAAGAAAAATAAAAGCTTCAAAAATAACCAAGGATATCAACTCCAACATTCAGTCTCTCTTCAGTTTTGGTCATTGACCAAAAAAAAAAAAAGTTTTGGTTGTCAATGTTATTGTGGCAAGCAGCAGTAGAAAATGTGCATTCCTAGCTATGAGAACTCACCCTTTTCTTCATCTAGTTTCTCCTTTTCTTTTTTTTTTTCTAGATTGAGGACCAGAAGGTTTTGACCTTTTTCAATTGTGATTCAAATATGTAGTTGTGATTCAAACATGCAGTCTTGGTCGAGGCAGAGTGGGGTGAGCAGTAAGCCATGAGCGAGGATCCGGGGCTGGGTGGGCAGGCAAGCTGACAGACATCCAATAAAGAGGAGTAGCAAGGTCAGGAGTTGTGAGTCAGGGTCCAAAGCGTACGGATGTAAGGTGAGGTTGGAAGGCGAGAGCTGAGAGCAAGACACTGAGGCTAGTCGGACAGGCAAGTGGGGGGGAAGGCAGGAGAGCAGGACAGCAGAGGTCACAGGGAGAGACTGTCGCTTGATGAGGACTCAAAAGCAGTATAGGAATGACACTTCCTGGCAAAAATGCTTGCTATATTTATTCTTATACTCAAGTATACCTAATAAAAAACTTTAGGTGGGCTACTTTTTGCCAAGATAAGTTTGAAGTGACTTCAACCAACTGCTGCAACACAAGTGCACTGAAGAGCTCAGGTAAACTAAGCTGCCACAGTGAATGAAGTATGAGTTGCAGAAAACAAACGCTGGGAGAACTGGAAATAAAGCAGACACCCGAAGAACTGCACCGTGACAACTAAGTATAAGGTCTAGCACAGGGGTCAGCAATTTGGCATTTTCTTCCAAACAACTGTTAAATGTAAGGGTCATTTATTTTTCAATCCCAGTAAATGGAGTGATGACCAGCTGTAATGCTAATTTTAAAACTTGTTCAAATTCCATATTGACATTTGGAAGAACAGAAAGAAAGTCTGGGTGTACTGTGACCTTTCTTGCTTATCATTCAACAAAGTGAACTCATCGATCTGTCCAGATTTATTTACAAGAAAGCGCTTTTCCTGTGTTGTTGCTCAAAGTGCTTTACAATTAAAAGCAAACAACAAAACACAAAAAAAGAGGACACAATAAAACCAACCCCATGTAGGCACTGCAACAATAAACACCTTCTTTTCCTCTTTAGCAACAGCTAAACCTCTAAAAGAACCATTTGGTCCAGTTTCTTACTGACAAAACTGAGCTAGAGCCACAAAATCTCACTACACTTTTTATAAAAATACACTTTTATTTGCAGCCATTAGGCCATTTATGTATAGCATTTTGCATTTTAATTTTTACAATGATTAAACTATAACAGTGTTATATTTTTCAATACCAGTAGGTTATATAACATTGATTTATTTTATCTGACAGCAGCACATTCAAGTTCCTTTCAAAATAAAACTCAGTGTCAAAACAAAATCCTCCTAAAGCTGTAAATGTACGTGCATTTATTACTATGAAATTCTGCCTTTTAAGAACCTTTCTTCTAAATAAAAGCTATAGGTGCTGGTGTACACCAGAAGATAAGAACATGTGCTTTAAACTTGATCTAATGACAGTTCTGACAATAGATTTAGCTCTTATTATACTTAATCTTCTGACATGCATTTTTGAGGATTGATAAAACGCGTAAGGGCTCTTAATTTAGTGTCATGTCAGGAGTGAATAAAACATCTTATTTTACTATTATATATCTCATAAAAAATAAACCTAAATGACAAAATGTAACCCAGTATTGATACTAAAAACAAAACAAATCAGGCTACTTTGAAGGTCAATGCAAAAGCTTCTGGTGAAACATTTTAACACAAGAACATTTTTAACAGAACAGAACAAATCAAACTCATGACTACAACTCCAGAACGACGACTGAGCGTGCACCTCCCCGCGACTTGGCTCTCCATTGGTCCCTCTAACCACGCTGCACGCGCTCCAATTCTTTTCTTTTTCACAGAGGTACTAACATACATCGGTTGGTCACAACAACTTGTGTGATATTTAGGAGGCCGAGCTTGTTTGAGCTTGAAAAACATGAATGAAATAAAGAGGGGTTCCCTGCAAGTCGATTCCCATCGGTCATGTTAATGAGCCATTCAAAAGATTTGATTTGTTCCAGAACATCATATTTCTATCCCTCATCTTACCACCACACGGAATGAGTAAAGTCTGAGATTCGACTCAGCGCATCTTATGCGTCAGTGCGTCAGATATCTTCAATGTTGTGCTGTGCTCCAACTCTGGCCAGATGCGGTGTGCCACTGCCTTTTGCTCAGGTGACATGCATGCTCTAGGTCATCGACCCCTGGTCTGGCAGATTGAACGTTAGGCAAAGATGCAACAAAAATAAGAGATGCTTTGCTAATATGGTGATAAAGATGTCAAGCTTTCATCTGGATTTGCTGTGTTCTGCAGCTCAGCTATAGTGGAAAAATCTGGGTCGGCGATACTTTGGACACAGAACCATCTGTCTCTGTGTCAGCAAACTACTCCACACCTTACCTGGTTGCCCCAAAGGTTCAGGACCACCAGGTTGGAGAGCAGGGACACCTGAGGAGGAAGAGTCTTTAGGCTGTTCAGAGACAGATTTAGCTTCTCTAGCTCTGGCAGCTCCCACAGCTCATCTGGGATCTCCTGTATGACAAAGGAGGCGAAAAGATGGAAGAAGCTTCGATCATTTGATGAATTACTACTCTCTACTGCTTCTTGTGGGGGCACTGCTGCACCTTCAGGCCACGCCGGGTCAGGCTCAGAACGCTGTATCCAAACTGTTTGACAATAAACCTTTTGATTTTCTCTGCTGATGTCAGACTGTCTCTGGGAGGACTCCTTTTCTTCTCCTCCCGGCACAGTCTTCCTCCCATACTCTCAGGCGGTTTTAAACAACCTCTGCGGAGCCACTTTGCTGAGCTCATGGAAGACTGAAGGAAGACTGAAGATCTCCTGCAAGGCGAAAAGTCAGTCAACACAACCTCTGAACTCTGAAGCAGGTTTAGTTGGTCAGATTAAGACTCTGAGAGGGAATACTGGTCAGATGAGATAAAGGGTTAAGAATTTTACAAGCTTCCAGTTTACCACAGACTCATAGCTTGTCCCCTGTGCTGGACAGCCCACCTGACCATAGATTCTGAATTTCTGTTAGACCTCAAAAAGAAGTTAGCACAGACAAATTCAGAGAGAGTGAATGTCATGCCATGACATCGCGGAGTCTGTCAGACTCCAAAGACATTAAGTGTAAGGGTGAAATCCCCAAGGAACAGATGCAGAATTACCAGTTGTGTGAAGTTTCATTCTGACAGAAAATACCAATAGTAGAAACAGACAATTAAAATAATTATAACTTAAAAGAAGAACATCAAATAATAATAGGAGATAGAGGATCAATCTAAGATGTGACGGGTAGGCCCTCACCGGCGATCTGACAGGCCATAACTGCCTTTGACCTCCAGATTCTGGGTTTCCCTTTTGAACCTCTGGAGACAAGGAATTAATACATCTTGTAGACCGGCTGCCTACCCATAAAGCAAGAAGTCTAGGAATAAGGTTCCCTTGATTGATTGAGTGATTTCAGAAGTTTGGAGATGACCAGAGGGGTATTAAAATATCTCATCATTAATTTCCAGTTGAATTCTTTCCACTCTTGGCTGTTAAGTCCTTTATAGCATGTTGCACACAGATCTCCCCAAACATCATCCTCTATATTAGTGTTTAGTTCCAGCTCCCACTTTTCTTTGACATACAGTGTGTTCTGCGTATCGCCCATCACAAGTCTCTTATAGATATTCGAAACATGTTTCTTATGTGGTAAATCTTTTTCCTAAATACTTCTAAAGTATTCTTCAATTGCGTTGGGTATTTTGCTCATTAGACCTTTTTCTGTATGACTCACATGTCATCAGAGGCGCCACCCTCTCCACCCATCCCAGCCCCACTCACAAGACAGGAAGACAACATAGTGACATCGCACACACGGCCACTTACTACAGAGGGAGGGGTGGTGAGCAGACGTAGAGCAGAGAATGACAGCTCAGGACATATGCACACGACTGAGATGGGAAGTGCAGGAGGAATGGATTTGCCACAGCTCATTGCACGTGAACTTAGTTAAAACAAAAGTGGGAAAAAAAAGGAAATCAAAGACAAAAAAAGAGATCAAAGACTAAAAGAGTTTTGAAAAAATGTTTCAAGGAGAACAGGAACGGAGGCCCTGGAAGAGTAGGACACACAGCGGCTCAAAAGTGAATGTGAATCTGCAGATGTTTGGTCAGTACAGGGAAACACAGCTCTTTTACAGGCAGGATTACACGGTGAAGTTAAGAAAACCACAAAAGATAAACGCAGAGCAGAATCACATCCCACGACAATCATATACATTAAGATCACACATACACACACAAATGCCAATGAGGGTAACATGGAGTAACAGATTACAGGGGTGTGAACCCCTGGGGATTCCAGATTTGCGGGTCCTGATTGACCAACTTGCTAGGATGTGCCTGGGAGGACAGGCCTGGCTAAATAAATTACTTTCAGTCATAGCAAGACAACAGCTGGCTTTGCGGGACATAAGACAGGTAATGGGATCCTGCTGTTCCTCATATGAGGCTGCACAGATTAAGACTGTAGCTGGGACCTCTGCGTATCCTAATGGTACGCCGTTGGGACAGGTGGGCCCTCAGCTTAATGATACTATTCAGGAATTCTTCCCGAGACCTTTGGATGCAGCACCTTCAGTGTTGCCATGGAAACCAAGTTCAGACCCAGTGACACATTATTCAGATTGCGGAACCTTTGGACATCTCAAACAGGTAAACATCCCTCCAAATCCCCAGAAACAGAATTAATTTTTAGAACAGCTTTGCTGGTGGGGCTTCCTGGGCCTGTAAAGAACAAACTCGATGGGTCACAACATTAGGAGAGCCTGGTCAGGCAATGTACACCTTCAGGGACCCCCACTTCTCTTGGTCATCCTTCCTCTAGATGGGGGTAGCTGACCCCCACCGTGCTCTCTTCTGGATCTCCGCAGCTGCCTGGGGCTTAGAGCGGGTCTCCCGTGGGGGGCCCCGGCTCGTACCCAGGGCTGGGGTGGGGGGATGCTCGGGGCTCCTGGGTGGTGGTGGGCAGCTTGTCTGAGGTGGGGGGGCTCTCGGGGGTGGGGCCCCGCGATGGGCCACCTGGCGCGGTGGGAGGGTTGCTCTCCTGGCTGGGCTGGGTCTTGCGCTCTGCGCTTCCGTATCTCAGTGCGCTCAGGTGTTGGGGGCCCGTGTGGCTGTCCTGCGGGCCCTGGTCTGGGTGCTTGGCTGGGCTGCCTGGTGGGTGGATCTCCTCTGTTAGAGAGTAATAAAATAAACCTTTCGTCAAACTCATTTTGACAGGTGACCTTTGACCCATAGCCATAAATCATAATATTTGACTGACAGATTAAGCATAATAAATATAAATTTGATATGAAATATATTCATAAATGATATGTAAATATAACAATAAATCATAATTTTGATAGATAAATGAAGCATAATTTAATTCATGCAAATTTGATATTAAAATGATAAATGACGTTGTAGGTATAAAGTAAAATAAAAGAATGCAATGTTTATAAAAATGTTTATTTGCGATCGGCTACCCCCCCCCCCCCACGCACCCCCCCTCCCCCTCCAGTCCTTTCTGGAAAAAGTGTGACTGTTTTGAATTTGTGCTGATTTCATAAATGTGGTTGGAAAAAACACACAGACCAGTTTTTTATTCCTTTAAAACGTTCAGGGTGTGACTTTGGAAAAATGTGTGATTCAACGAGCGAGCAAAGCTTGAGGGTTCTGAATGAATTAATAAGTTCTGATCTGAATGAAGATGCGCGCTCATCGGCTCCTGCTAATGTTTTAGAAGATGTGATGTTTGAGTCAGACCAAGATTCTCTCGATGGGTTGAATTTTTCCCCCGATTTAGACGCTATTTCAGAACGGCGTGAGCAGCGGCCTTTACAAACGCCATCCCCTGTGAATTTTGAAATTTGTCCCGAAATGTCTCCCCCTGCTCAGACGGTTCCGACAGAAAATGAGGAACCGGAATTTGCTCTGACGCCTATAGAAAATGCATTACGCCGGCTGCAGGAAGAGGATGCAAATTCTCCAGATTCCTTTAGAGCCCCCACACAGCGGATCCTGGACGCCGCTGCGCTCACCGCAAACGTCAGCGGACCGTGGTGAAACCCAACCCGCTCGGACAGAAAGTGTTTTCAGCCCCTTAAGAAGGGCTCTGGACCGGCTGCAGCAGCCTGTTTCACAGGCCGCAGAACTACAAGACGGTCGAGGAATGCCGACAGAGCCTCCAGCTGACGCGGCTGGGGAGGGGGAGGAGGAGGAGAGCGACGACGTCACCACCCCGACGTCGGCTGCGTCAACGTCACACGCTCCAGAGGATCCCGCCACGCCCCCTGCGAGGTCTCACGCTGCGGAGAGCGCCTCATCAGCGCGGGACACACCCTCAGGTCAGGTGCGGCGCGTGCCACGCGGTCGCTTTAACAACGTTGAAATAAGAAGGGTTTTTAACGTGCCCTCTCTCGACGGCACGCCCGACTTAGCCCAGTTTTACACGGACGTTGTCGGCGTTCTAGCCGAGTTAGCAGAGACGGTCGGCGCTGACGCTGAACGGGGTGACGTAGTGCAGTTGGAGCTCGTAGGCCGAGATGTTCGTTCTCACACCAGCGTAAGAATAGATGAAACTGTAGACACGCGAGCCATACAGCAGGCCTTTGAGGAGCTGCTGGAGAGAGCCATTCAGTCTAACGCCAGCATAGCCTCAGACGCAGAATTGGAATTGATTGTACAAATTGTTCACAATCCGAGAGGGGGGGCTAAACGTAAAATTGAAGAATCTTTGGACGTTGAGATATTGGCTAAGAAGAAAAGGCATCTTTATGACCCGGGCGTTAGAAACGATAAATTGTGTTTTGCCATCGGCCTGGCTCACCTGCTGCATCCTGAATGCACGGATGCGCAGGTCGAGGTCAAAGCTCGTGAGTTGCAACGTTTAGCCGGTTTGAATGAGCAGACGCCCGTCACTTTTAGCGACGTGTACAAATTTGAGAGCTTTTTAAAACGCAAAATCGTGATCTTCTACAAAAACCCAGGGCAGAAGCCAATTTCTCACTTTGAGACGGCGTTTCCGGACAGATCCGCTCCGTTGTTTTTATTTCTGATCAAAAATCATTACTACGGTGTAAAAAATCTGAAAGGTTTAATGGGTTGGTCCTACGTCTGCAACTTTTGCTATAAACCTTACACGAATCCGCACTTTCACCGCTGTGCGGGTCATTGCTCAACCTGTAATGACCCTCTGTGTTTGAACACGGATTTATTTTGGACAGAGTGTTCAGACTGTCATAAAAGCTGCCGCTCGCAGAGCTGCTTTGACAGGCATAAACAGCCCAGAGCAGGCCCAAATTCTCCCAGCATCTGCGACTCCTACAAGAGGTGCAAAAAGTGTAAAAAAACACATTACATCCCCTTGAGCGGGGCTGCCGGGAGTCACGAATGCGCCCCTTTAAAATGCAAAATATGCAAAGAGAAAATAGAGGGGAGTTTTAAAGAGCACTTGTGTTACATCCAGCCTTTGCCCCCTGCGCAGAAACATAACGAGAAGCTCATCTTTTACAATTTTGAGACATTTCCTAACAAAAACAACGAGCACGTGCCCTTTTTCGTCTGCACCAAAGCTTTGCAAGGTGAGCCCTGGTGGTTTTACGGCGTTGACTGTGCCAAAGAATTTGTTCTCCATTTCAGAAAAGCCAAATTCCGGGGCTCTGTGTTGATAGCGCACAATTCGAAAGGATTCGACAGCTATCTGCTCCTCAAAGCTATGACGGAGCTGGGTTTAACACCCAAAATCCTCATGACCGGAGGTAAAATTTTATGTCTGAAAGATGAGGATTGTGATTTGACGTTCATCGATTCTCTGTCATTTCTGACCATGAAATTATCCGACATGCCGAACGCGCTGGGTTTTCAAAACAGATGCAAGGGTTATTTCCCTCACGGTTTTAGCTCGGAGGAGCGGTTAAACTACGTCGGACCCCACCCCCACCCTTCAGACTACGGCTATGACCACATGACAGACGGTCAGCGAGACGATTTTCTCAAATGGTACAACGAGGCGAGCAAAAAAGTCTTCCATTTTAAGAATGAGGCTTTGCTTTACTGCAGAAATGATGTGGAAATTCTGGCTGAGGCCTGCGTGAGGTTCAGAAGCCAATTCCTGAAAGATTGTAACGTTGACCCCTTCAGTTGCGTCACCATAGCATCCGCTTGCATGAAAGTTTTCAGAACCAATTTTTTGAAACCTAAATCTCTGGCTATACCACCCGCAGACGACTACAGAGGCGTGAGCAAAAGCTTCTCACACGCTTCTATTCAGTGGCTAGAGTTCGAAGCGAGCAGACGGAAGGTCTTCATTCAGCACGCGCTAAACCGGGGGGAGCGTCAAATCGGGCCTTATTTCGCAGACGGCTATCTGGAGCGCGGTGGAGAAAAATTTGCCTTTGAATTTTTAGGTTGTTTTTTTCACGGTTGCCCCGCATGTTTCAGGCCTCAAGATAAATGCCCGCTAAGAGACGTGACGTTTGAGCAGCTGCACGGCGACGCTCAGCAGAAACTCCAGAAGCTGCGCAGCGTTTATGGCGTTAGCACCGTGGTCATATGGGAGCACGAATGGGACGAAATGAAAAACAATAACGCGGAGGTGAAACATTTTCTGGAAGCGTTTGAAGTGCCAGAGCCTCTGAAACCATGCGACTCTTTGTACGGTGGCAGAACGTGCCCCATCAAGCTGCGTTACACAGCCGCTGAAAACAAAGCCGTTCATTACGTGGACGTGACTTCTCTGTACCCTTACGTGAACGCCACCTCGGCTTACCCTCTGGGTCACCCCACCATCATTTACGAAAATTTTGACGCTCCTCAAAATTACTTTGGCTTAATTGAACCAAGGTCTTTCCCCCGAGAGGCCTCCTGCATCCTGTTCTGCCGTACAGAACTTTGGGGAAAAAGCTCATTTTCACCCTTTGCAGGACGTGCGCTGAAATGAACAATCAGGGCAGCGAGTGTTGTCACGACGACGAGGCCAGAGCATTGACGGGGGTGTGGGTAACCGTCGAGCTCAACAAAGCTCTGGAGAAGGGGTACGTGCTTTGTAGAATTTTTGAAGTGTGGCATTTTCAAAATAAAAGCAATTCAGTCTTTACAGCGTACATGAACACCTTTCTCAAAGGTAAGCAGGAAGCGTCAGGATATCCTCCGAACGCCGCAGACCGGGAGAGTCGTGAAAAATACATTCGCGACTATGAACTGAAGCAGGGTATTAAACTGGATGCTGAAAATATCCGCTTTAACCCCGCTCGCCGACAGGTTTCAAAATTATGTCTGAACAGTTTGTGGGGCAAATTCAGACAAAGAATAAATCTTCTGCAGACCGCCTTGGTGAACGACCCCGAGGAATTTTTTCGTTTGATGTTTTCAGGGATGTGTGAGGTGGAATATTTTGCGTTTCTGAACGACGCCACAGCCCTCGTTCAGTGGAAATGCAACAAAAAATGCCTCACCCCGCCGGAAATTCAAACAACGTGTACGTGGCTTCTTTCACAACGGCGTACGCCCGTCTAAAGCTGTACGGTTATCTCGAGCGTCTGCAAGATAGGGTTTTGTACATGGATACGGACAGTCTGATTTATTCCGCGAGAGAGGGTCAGCCCCTCCTTGAACTCGGCCCCTACTTGGGTGATCTGACGGACGAGTTGAACGGTGACGTCATTCATGAATTTGCGGCCGCCGGCCCAAAGAGTTACGCTTATCAGACGAGGTATCGTAAAAAAACGGTTCTCCGTGTCAAAGGCATCACTCAGACGCGAGAATGCAGCGAACACGTTCATTTTGACAGCGTCAAGGGGCTGGTGGAAGGTTTTTTGCAGGGTTCAAGAGGTCAGACGCTGCAGACGCCCCAGCGAATCATCAGAAGAGATAAAAAGGGGTTTCTTCTGAAAAACTCTGTATTTTTCAAGCGGTTTCAGGTGGTGTTTGATAAAAGACGTCTCTTTGAAGACGGGACCACTTTACCTTTTGGTTATTGACCGCAACTAGAAAAAAGTCACACCCTTGAAATGGAGGTCAATTATGATTGCAGAATTAAGGGTCCATTTTCATGTCTGATTGTAGGACCCAGCGGATGTGGAAAGACATATTTTGTAAAGAGTGTTTTGGAAACGTGAATATGTTTTGGATTTTGTACCGGAGAATCTTGTGTGGATTTATAATCAACATCAACCTCTGTATTCTGATCTGATGAAAATGAATAAAAACATTAAATTTGTCGAAGGATTACCCGATTCTTTTGAAGACCCCGAGCTGTTCCCGCCTCATCAAAATCACCTGGTCGTTTTGGACGACGTGATGTTTCAAGCGGCCGATCACCAAGACGTAGTGAAAATATTTACGCAGTACAGACATCACAGAAACATGAGCGTTTTTATGCTGACTCAGAACATATTTCACAAGGGAAAATACAGCCGAACCATCGGGTTAAACAGTAATTATATGGTTTTGTTCAAAAACCCCAGAGATAAATTACAAATTAATATTTTGGCGCATCAGGCTTTTCCGACGCAGAAGGCCTTCTTTTTAGAAGCCTTTGAAAACGCTACTCGGGAGCCTCACGGTTATTTAATGGTTGATCTCGCACCCACATGCCCAGAACATTTGAGACTGCGGACGGGGATCCTCCCTCATCAAAGACCCGCCGTTTATTTGCCCAAAGTCCTAAAAGACCGAGGCCTCTCATGTCAGCGCGGATAAAAAGAAACGTGCCTTTACTCCAGGCTTGGTATCATGCTGCGCCGAAGAAGCGTAAAGACATTCTCAAACACTGCTCTAAGGATTTCATCCAAGCTCTGTGCGAGATTGCTCTTAATCTGCTGAAGGGGAATATACCGTTATCTTCGGGACAATTTAAAAAGCTCAAAAAGAGGAGGAAATGTATCCGCTCGTTGGCCGATAAAAAGAAGAGTTTAAAAAACAAACACGACCTCTTAATAAAACAGAGCGGAGGGTCTTTCCTGCCCCTCCTGCTCGGAGTGATCCCTTCCGCCATTGAGTTACTTTTAGGGCTGGGAAAGTCCTTTCGAAAGTAATCTTTAGGTAAACGGTGGAAAAATGAGAAACGCGCAGAAAATGTACTTGGTTTCTCCTCAGCAGCTCCGCAGCGGTACTCATTTCGAACCCTCCATCAGATTAGAGGCCGCGGATGATTTAGACGGAAACATGAGAACCGTGCTAAACGATCGTAGCCTGACCTCTTATGAGAAAATTAAAAAGTACGCGGAATTACTGCGACGCTATCTGTCTCTGGTGAAACAAGAGGAAAAGGAGAGGCCCGTGCATGTAAGGTCACACGTGGGTCTGCAGCCGCAGGAGCAGCGTGAGCAGCCGCAGGAGCAGGATCTGCAGCAACGCGGGAAAGGAGGGGTGATGCGGGGCGTGACGCTCCCTCGGCTTCATCCTTTGATGATAAACGGCAAAAGGACGGTTCGGAGGTTGAACACATTTTAATTAGTCTACCCCCGCGCGATCGGAAGAACGCAAAGTACATTTTGAGTAAAATTTCACCGGGTGGTGATGGTTGGAATTCAAAAGGCGAGTTTGTTTACGGAGGTAAACCCGTGAACGGATTGCATATGATAGATTTATTGAAATACTTATCCCGACCTTACAAAAAATCGTCATCAACCCCCCCCACGGGTTGGCGTGAATTTTTAAGCACGCTCTCTGAACTGAACATCCCGGCTTCTATGGTGACCAACCCTCACGTTCGAGCTCATTACAACCGAGTGAAAACGGGGGGAGAGGATTACTTCCCACCCCAAGCCGAGCTCTTCTCATCGGATCGGGGTACGGAACAACTGAGGCCAAAAGCCAAGCGTCTTAAAAAAAAAATCATTATGTCTCCACGCTGGCTCCATATGTGATTGAAAAATGCTCAGAGTCTGTCTGTTTTGCGTCAATAAATTGTTTATTCAACCATTTTACGCGTACAGTCTCTTCTTTAACACACAGTCCGTCTTAATGACGGATAAAAACTTTTAATATTCCAGTCTACAACACCCCTGTTTAAGAGCGGAACAGATTCTATTTCTACGACAATGTTTATATTTTTTCACATAGTCAAACACCATAAAATCATGTTTTATCACATCATCGCCTACGTATTGATTTAAGACTTGATTAAAACTCAACCCTCACCCGCGCTGATGAAGATAAAAAACGCAGTGATGCCCGCAAACGGCCGATAGGACGTGTTGAAGCTGACGCCTATGGTACAAAATTTTGTTTGAGCGCTTCTCCAAAAACTCGAGAATGGGTTTAGGGTAAAACTCCGGTGAGCATCCGTAAGAATCAAAAAACGTGGCGACCCCTCCCTTCTCCAAGGTCAAACCCAACCAATGCTGACCGGGCCGATTAGCGGGGTCAGTGTTTACGACAAAAAAAGCAGGGAGGTCAAAAGAGCGAGTCAAAAGCGCCAGCTGATCGCAGGCCCACACTCCGCAGAAAACGTCATCGCCCAGCAGATGGTGCAAAATGTTTTCCAGCTGATGAGAATCCATTTTTTTTTTTTTTTTAATAATAGTCCGCGAGAACCTGTCTTTTGGAGTTGATTTCCAGCACAGAATCGAAACAGGCGTACACTATAAGGGTGGACGTGTGTGGGAGCGGTTCCCAGAAGCGCATTTCTAGCCTCAGAGAACCGGAGGAGACGGTCGACAGGGCGTCGCAGTCCTCCGCCGGGGTCAGATTAAACGCAAAAAGGGTATAACCGGCGGCAAAGGCTCGACGGTCAATACACAGCGGTAAATCCTTCAGGTGTCTTCCTGTGGCGCTAAAGAGGTTGTAAAACTCTCTGACGGACTGACCGGCGTTAAATTGAGGCAGGAAAGCTTTAGCGGGGATCTGACGACCGTCCTGAGAGAGCGCTAAATATTCCACATTGTTGTGTGTAAAGTTGAAGGGGTTTAAATCTGGCTCACCGGTGAAGGCAGAGTGGTGAACCATCCCTAACACGACGGTTTTAGGTAATGTACCCAGAAAGAGATTTTCTTGGTTGCAGATTCTTGAGTTTTCAGGAATGGAGTATGTTTTTACGCTGACGCGGGTGAGAGGGTAAAGAGCGTTGCCTTTTAATAACGCGGCCTCGTGTCCTAACCGTACCGCCGGGGATACGGCTACTTTCTTCACAAACAGAGAGGCTCCTAACACACACAGTTTAAACGTGGAGTTTGCTGCCCCCATGAGGCAGAAAGCGTCTGAAGCCCTGGTCAGCTTTATTCTTAGATCTACAGAGTTTAACAAAAGTCTCTCACAAAAAAACAGGTCAGCGTGTAAAGGACCCATCAGTTGAACTTCTCTAGAATTATTGGTGAACTCTGCCCTGGTATTTAGCCCCTTGTTAGGTCTGTTAACCGTGACGATGGAGTTCATGCCCCCCGGGGTGTCTTTGTAAAACAGACCGGCGCTAAACTGACTCTTGAGGGTGTCTTCTGAATAGTTTAGCAGCGTTTCGATCATGGCTCTGTAGGGATGAGTAGCGCTGGATTGTGAAATCAAACGATCTCCTAAAATCACATCGCACTGGCTGAAGATTGTGTTTAAAGGGTAATTAATGAGCGCGACCTGCGCGTCGTTCTGTAAATCTGAGCCGTCCGCATTACACACTTTTAACCTCAGATAAAGCAGCGTGTCGTTCAGATCCAGATAGCGGTCGCCGTCCCCAGGAATGAAAAATTCCAGGGGACCGGTTTCAGTGATGGCGGTCACCGGAGCTACTTCGGAGTAGGTTTTATCCTCCAGGGACAGCTGCGTCATGGGTGCTGAGAAAAGATCCAATTCACCCAGCGTGCACTCGGTGGATTTCTGGTGCAACAGAGCCATCTCTCTCTCTCTCTCAATCGCTCTAAAAGATGTCGGCGAGCGGCTGTGCTTCTTCCTCCTCTTGGCTACTGATTTCTTCTTTTTGCGACCCCCTCTTTTATGGCCTAGGGCTGAGGCAGAGCGCTCCCCCGGCGGTCGGTTTTTGGGTCTACGTGACAGCACCATGAGCCCTCCTGACCCCTCCTGTCTATCCGAATTGATTTTTGACACGGTTTTCTTAAACAGGCCCGCGGCTAGATCCCCCCCCCCGCAGTTTTAAGGTGCGGTTTAAAGACTGAAACGCCGTAATTCAGAAGAGGTTTAGCAAAACGGAAAAGTCTGCTAAAAATCGATCCTAGCCCTCTACCGTACATCACCTGCGCCCCGTGAAAACCCGATATTCCCCCTCCTCCTCCGCCCACTTGACTGTCATAATAATGCACAAAGCGGCGGGGGTCTCCGATTAGAGTCATGATTGTTTTTTTTCCCTTTAGCCTCTGTCACCCCCTGCAGACACGTCTGTAGGCTCGCCACTACTGAGTGAGGTTATCCAAAACGTCTCGTTTTATGCTCTGGGTCTGAAGTGAAGCGTCAACACGCACTTTCCGTATGTAAAATCCACCGTTTGGTTCTGATCATTTTTTATTTCAACCTTAACGTTTTCAATGTGTCTTTTAGCCAGAGGTAAATAGTACGCGGGGTTAAAACGCTGCGTGATGATATCTCCGTATTCCCCCTGAACGTCAACGGTTCTTAACAGGGGTGCATACACGTCTCCAACCATCTGGGGCGCTACAATATCGGTGTAGCAGAATAAATGAGGAAATCCCCCTCTCACATCCGCCGGAAAAGGAGCTGTTTTTTGCTCAAATTGAAGCCACTCCCCTGGTTTCATCCCCATAATGCGCGCTAAAGACGAGTGAAAACGTAATTGAGTCCTTCCTGAGGTTTCAAAATCAAAACGCATCTGAATGTCGTTGTAACCCAAAAAGATATCGGATTTAATTTTTCTAAAAAATCCGTTCAGCTCCTTCCTGATCATACCGACGGTACGATAGCAACCCTCTCTGATCCGCTGCACGTGCACGGGTGATTCTGCGTCCTCAGACTTCATGCCGTAAACGGGGACGGCGTGTGACCCTTCATGCAGAAACTCTGTGATCTTCAGCGAAGGTTCAGGTTTCTGACGCCATTCGAAATAGGCGTCCTCGAGCGGTACGTTGTAAAAAGTGTGCGGATAAGTTATTTCCGTCAGAGCCACCTCCCATTCTTGATCAAAATCCAGGTGGCTGGGTAAGTCCACCCGGAAGCTCGAGCTCTTGTTTTCCTTAAAAACGTCTAAACTGGCGTTCGAAGGCAGTGTGATGTAAAAACCGTCTTTACCTAAAACCCTCATGGTGAGAAATAGAAACGGATGAGGGGGGCGCGGTTATTTAAAGTTTTTTTAATTCAGAGGCCTTGATCCAGCTGTTAAATTTCTCAGGCCAGTTTTTACAACGAACCAGGATCATCTTTTCTCCATTTAAGGTGCGCCTGCCTATAATTTTTTCAACGTGATACGTCCGGTCTCTGCTCAGCTTGACCTTCTGCATCTCGGCCTCGTAAAATGAGCCTTCTATGGGCTCGTGGTCCAAATCTTGAAGTTTATAAACGGGCGGTGTACGGTGTAGAACCCCGGCCACGGTAAACACCTCGTCTGTAAAACTCTGCTCGTACTTTTTGTCAAATTTTCCTCTCAGTTTTGAGATTCTTACAAAGTCCCCTTTTTTGAACTTCATTTTCTGTTTTTTATGACGTTCTGGAAAAGAACCGTAGAGATTTCTAAACACCTGAGGCACATTTTCAGACGTCACATCGTCCGGGGCCATTTTTATGGTTTTGTGAAAACTTTTATTGTAACCCTTCAACAAATCTTGCAGGACGTCGACGTAACGCCTGGTGTTGTTGGCTGTAAAGAATCTCCACATTCTAGTCTTTAACGTTCGATTAAATCTCTCGATCACCGACGCTTTTAAATCGCTGGCTGTTGCAAAATGCACAATTCCGTGCTTTTTCATCAACGTTTTAAAACTCTTGTTAAAAAATTCCTTGCCAGAGTCCGTTTGAATTTTTTCAGGAATCCGACTTTCTTTGAAAATGGATTCAAAAGCTTTTGTTACCTCGTTGGCCGTTTTTTTCTTCAGAACACGCGCGTAGGCCTTTTTTGAAAAAACATCTATGACCGTCAGTAAATAATTATTTCCGTCGTTGTCGCCCGCTAAAGCTTGCATGTCGCACAGATCCGCTTGAAATTGGTTTAAGGGTCTCGCGACAAACACTCTGTTCCTAGGGAAACGTATTCTGACCGGTTTATGCAGAGTGTAAGTGTCCTGCTCCGACAAAAAGTCTTTCACGTCCGTCGATGAGACGTTTTTCCCTGTTTCTTCCTGCAAGGCTCTGCGTAATCTCTCTGGACCTCCGAGACCTCCGGGATGGGCGGGGTCGTAATAGGCTTTTTGCAGGACTTGTTTTTCAACCATGATGTTGCTACAACCTCTCAGAAAAAATAGAGACTGAGGCCTTCGACTCTGATGAGAAGCTATTTATTACATGCAGGCATCGCTAACATACAGCGGTGATTACTATACAAAAAATGGTTACACTTTTTTTCCGATTAAAAATCAAAAAGCAGTAAACTTTATTCTAGTCAGGTCACACACTTAAAAACAAAGAGGGTTACATTTTAAAAATCAAAAGCGGAGATAAAAGCAGAAAACTTCATTCTAGTCAGGTCACACACTTAAAAAAACAAAACAGAACCGAACCTTGAGCTTGCTAGATAAAAGTTACCAGCTTTTCTGACGGTCTACAATCGGGTAAATAAAACCACACAGTCTCTCTGGGGAATTTCACCTTTCCATATTTTCACCGCATCCTCCATCTCTACACAATCAACATCGTTGTTGTCAATCATCCGATCGTACAAGGTCTCAAATATATTTCCTTCAGCACCCCGGGCCCCGTTTCTCAGTTCGAGGAGCAGAGCGTCAGTCGCTCCTTGGATTCTCATATCATCAGTCTTAAGATTTTGCCCAGACAGGAGGGTCTTGACGGCGGGCATATATCCGGGAGTTTGCAGCTTCTTCATCAGAGCTAAATAGTTGTTTGAAATAAAGCCGTCTTCCATCGGGAACAAGCAGGGATGATTTTGTCTGGCTCGGATGGTCCACTCGGCAGCACTCTTCTTTACGTAGATCCTTCAAGCAGCTCGTGAGGAAACGGAGTATGGCTGACTTTACGGTTTTGATGAAACGAGATACGATCATCCCGTCAATTTCATCCGCTTCAGGATCGGCCTTCTCTCCATCTGTTTGGGGGGACCCGGCTGCCTCTACAGATTCATCCTCCTTTACAACCCCGCTAGGATGCTCGGACGGGTGGTGGTCCGCTTCTATAACAAAAGGTTCTACCCGTCGGTTGTGTGGAATGTGGTCCTGCAGCAGCGAGGGTGAATTCTCAGCGTCCTGAGAAGTTTCAACTTCCAGTCACGACAACGATGGTATAGCTCCGTGATTTCAGGCTCCGCCTCCCGCATCTTTTCCACCCAAAAGTTGAACGGGATCTCCATGATGGGTCGGTACACCCCGCAGCTGGAGTTGAAGCTTTCCAAAATGAAAAAGGCCTCACCCTCGCCGTCCTCCTCGGACCACTGCTTGCTGATTTTAAAAAACCAGCTGTCGCTCGTAGAAGACTTTGTTTGCCAGATTGCGCTAAAAGTTGTTCCGGACTTTGGAATTTCTTTAGGCTCGACGGGGGCTGTCTCGACCCCCTCCTCCAAAGTCGCCTCATTCACTTCCGCCCTCTCCTCCTCGTCGTCGTCATCCATTTTTGTCTGCTTTGAAGCCGGAGGGGTGAACGCCTCATCTTCACTTTCATCGTCGGAATCGTCTTGTTTCAACATCACGTGTTTGACCACTGACCAGTCGTTGGCTGTTAACGCGGCGGCTAACAGCAGGCTACCGGAGGGATTCTCACCGTCTCTTTGATACATCCATAGCTCACCCGTCTCGTAAATGAAGACGTAGCCAAAAAATTCCGTTCGTCCAGACTCTTGGAAAAACCACTCTCTCTGAAGATCTCCTTTGGGCGGGGCCTGAAAGCGGCAGAGATACTTTATCTGCTTCTTGGGAGCCGACGGAGTCGTCGTTTCTTCATGGACAATCTTGACGACGGAGATTGGGGTTTTCCAAATGACCGGTGACCCCTCTCGCGGTTCAAAAGAAGATGGTTTCACCTGAAACTTATCCATGGTAAGTCTTTTTTTAAAAAAAAAAAAAAGGAAAAATTTGTCGTTCTTTAACTACAGCCCGGTCCTACTACTATCATGTCCGATCGTGTTATCCTTTTAAACACAATCTTAACTTCACTCCGCCCATAGGGTGGGTCTGTGGTGGGTTTAGGGGGTGTTTGGAGGGAGCTGTCAGTTTGACAAAAAGTCTGTCCAATGGCTGATGAGGAGGAGGGGGGATGTTGGTGGCTAGCGCGCTAGGCTTGAGGTATGACGGGCTGAAATACAAAATCCCTCTTTGCCGTCACTACTTTAACATTTTTTCTCGCCGTAAGGTGAATGGGCCGCGCGCTCGTACGCTTTTCTTGTCAGGGCACTTATGAAAGTCTGTGAAAGACTAGCTAAACATCTTTTTGGGGCTTTAAATTATTTATTTTATTTCTTTCTTCCAAAACAGTTTTCCTAAACTAACGCTTTTCTCATCAGGGTACTTATCGGTTGTCTGTGAAAGACTAGCTAAACATCTTTTAGGGGCTTTAAATTATTTATTTTATTTCTTTCTTCCAAAACAGTTTTCCTCCACTTGAGAAGCAGGAGGGGGTGCGGTGAGTGGGTGGGGGGGCGTGGGGGGTGAGGGGGGATGGAGGAATGGGGGAGGGGGTGAGTGGGGGGTGTTTGGAGGGGGAGGGGGGATGCGTGGGGGGGGGGGGGGGTAGCTGATCGCAAATAAACATTTTTATAAACATTGCATTCTTTTATTTTACTTTATACCTACAACGTCATTTATCATTTTAATATCAAATTTGCATGAATTAAATTATGCTTCATTTATCTATCAAAATTATGATTTATTGTTATATTTACATATCATTTATGAATATATTATTTTAATATCAAATTTATATTTATTCGATTATGCTTAATCTGTCAGTCAAACATTATGATTTATGGCTATGGGTCAAAGGTCACCTGTCAAAATGAGTTTGACGAAAGGTTTATTTTATTACTCTCTTCCGTTGACCCCACAGTATGGCTGTGGGGGAGGGCCCTGGTCGGCGCTGCCGCCTCGGCGGGGTTCTTGGTGTGGGGATGGCTGGAGGTTCTCCCTCCTTTTTTGTGCATTCCATCATCCAATTCAGCTTAACATAACATTCACCTGAACACAGGTGTCGGCTCACCTTTGCACCTTAAAATAGTGTGCGTGTCAGAATGTAATGCTTTACATGTGTTGGTTGGTATGCACAAATGTGCGTGTGAACTGGATGTGGACAGGTTTGTGAAAACTCTTGGAGCCGGCAGGTATGTTTGTAACAGCTGAGTGTGTGGACAGGCCCCGCCCATTTTAGACCAACACTCACTATTGCAATGGGTATAAGCTTCAGCATTTTGTTGCCTGTAGATTAACAACTCTACCTTCCCTTCCCAGTAGTCCTTCTCTAACTTCTATAATCCATCATCTTCTCTCCAGGGAAAGAAGTTAGGGAGTTAGGTCCAATGGTGAAACGTCTTAGCGCTCTACAGGACTGGTTCAGCTCGGATGTTCCACAGGTCCAGTATTCTCCTTCCAGTAAAGCTTATAGAATAAATGTAACTGCGAAAGACCTCTGTATTTTAAAACATAAAATCTTAGCACTTGACCCCGACTGTGAACATTCAGATCATGACATGGCTAAAGTTATGCTGGACCATTTACCAGAAGATCTCTGGTCTAAAGGTCCTTTTGACGTTGGTTTTTGTAAATATTTCATTTTAAACATAGATGAACGACAACCTGCATATAGAAAACAATACCCAAAAGAAGCCAATGACGTATGGAAGAGACTCAATGAAGCTACAAAGACACCAGTTTTCCCAGTTCCTTATCCTTATTGCTTTTTGACCTCACTGGGCCCAAACTATAAATGGTTCACTGTTGTAGATCTGGCAAATGCATTTTTTTCTGTCTCCCTTTGGCACCTGAAAGCAGGAAATATTTTACTTTTTTATCATAAGAGGTGCAGGTTGCAGTACCAAAGATCACCACAAGGCTTTAAGTGTAGCCCAAGCATTTTCAATCAGGCTTTAAAGACAATGTTAGAAACTGAAGACTGTGCATTGGTGCAGTACTTTGAAAACCTGCTTTTGGCAGCACCTACAGCAGAAGACCTGTTTACAGGCCTCGTCCATGTTTCTGAGAAGATTATTGACCTGTGGCTTCAAAATGTCCATGAAAAAGCTGCAGTGCTGCAGAAAGTCTGTCACTTTCCTAGGACGCACTGTTTCTGCCCAAGGTTCTGCAATGTCAGCGGAACACAGATCTTCCATTTTGAAACATCCCAAACCTCAGACAGTCAGAAAGGTGTTCATGTATTGCAGTGCTCCTTTAGATTCACTGGAAACCAGACAGCCACTCTGCATACAATATGCAGCGGGATTAGCAACACTGATTAAGAAAACAGCACATCGTCATGGGACATCCACTCTCATTTTGACAGAACACTGCATTTTAGCTTATGTGGCCTCCACTGTATTCACACTATCAACACTCAGACAGACCAGAATGATGAAGGAACTCACAGCACCTCACATTCAATATACTCATCAAGGTATAAATATAGCAGATCGTATTGGGACAACAGGTGAGAAACATTGGTGTGAATACAGGGTCAGACATGACACAAAAGCCAGATTTGACTTACAGACAGAACTTTTAGTGATAGGAAGAAACCTATTTACTGATGGATGTTGTTGGCAGAGATCTCCATTGATTATACAGACATGCTGGACATAGCCCATGGTAAGAGGTTTCTATTGGTGATTGTTGATTGTTTCACTGAGTGGCCAGACGCCTATCCATGCGCACGCGACGACTCTACCTCAGTCATCAAATCACTGGTTAATCTTTATATTCCAATTCATTGTTTCCCAGACTTAATCAGGTCTGAGAATGGTGCCTACTTCAAAACTCATATCTTCAAAAGCTGGGGCCAGGGTCAAATTGAACACATGCATAGAAATTTATAGGAAAAAACTGGCTAAAATGTGTGTATCCAGCAAAATGAACTGGGTTCAGGCTCTCCCATTAGCTCTTTTAACTGTTAGAGTCTGAACCGAACCACAGGTTTCTCTCCATATAAGCTCTTGACACCTGATGCCAGGTCCTGCAGCTGCCATCCACCCCTGCAGGAGGTGCCACTTCCAGACCTGTCATGTAAGCCATACTGGTAAGAATTGCACTCTCTTGTCTCTAACATCTCTTCACAGGTAGCAGATCCTGCCTGCAATGACCCACCAAAGGATCCAGAACCGTTCACTTGTGTTTATACACACGTGGACAAAATTGTTGGTACCCCTCAGTTAAAGAAGGAAAAACCCACAATTCTGACTGAAATCACTTGAAACTTACAAAAGTAACAATAAATAAAAATTTATTGAAAATTAAATAATCAAAATCAGCCATGTGACTAATATTTCCCATCAGAGCCATGTGGACATCTGGTGGTGATGTGGTAAGAATCAATTGTATGATAAACTCCCCAAAAATGTTGACAGAATTTATTTTGTACATTATAACATAAAGAGATTAAATAATTATACACAGGCAGACTTTGAAGCTAGGAAAGAACAGCTAGACGCAGACTCACTGATGACCTTCCAGAACAGGATTGCTCTAGACATGCTCTTGGCCAGAAAAGCAGGTGTATGTAGTATTTTTGGAGATAAATGCTGCACTGTGATAGATGGCTTGAAATCACTGAATCACAAGATCAAAGATCACTCTGGGGATGGACACTAACATGTGGAACACATTTTTGGGATACTTTGGGAAAGTTAAGGGCTTAGTCTCAATGGTTCTAGTCTTATTCGCCGTGGGTGCTTGTGTTTTTATGCTTTGTGGTTGTTGTTGTGTTCCCTGTGCCATATTTTCTATGACCAGAATGAAAGCTAAAATGATACCTGTTTCTGATCCACATGGTCTGTACGTGACTATTCCCACAGCTTCTGACCTCCCACAGGCGGATGGCCCTGTGGAGACATGTTTGCTGAATGGATGGATAACCTATTAACCTAGGAAGCGGTGGGAGGTGGGAGGAAGCCGGAGTCCCCGGAGAAAACCCACTCGTGCACGGGGAGAACATGCAAACTCCACAAAGAAAGGCCCCCTATTGGTCCCCCAGCCAGGACTTGAACCAGGAATCTTGCTGTGAGGCAAGAGCGCTAACCACTGCGCCACCGTGCAGCCTTTCTTTCTATACTTGATCTGAAGAAATGACTTGTCTGATGAAGATAGTCAGCATCTACTTGATATTTACTGCTTTTGATCTTTTGGTTTTGTTTTGTCTTTGTTTATTCTTTACTTTTTTTCTTTAATTACTATTATTGTTTTTTCATTATCATTTTTGATTTATTCACATCATTGATTTTTTTATGATAAAACTATATATATATATATTTTGATCATTATTCTGTATTAGCATTATTTTTGTATAAGCTCCAATCAAGTTTAAAATAGTGTTCTACTTACATGCAAAGCAGTCTGACTTATTGTTACTCAAGGATGTTTAATTACCTGAATACTGTCAATACAGTATAAATACCAGATTATTAGTTACGAACCGGTTGATATCTAATGTAAAGTAAATGGTATGGTCGAGTCGGGGTGGGATTATATAAGTTCGCTTCCTCCCACTCCCTTTCAAGCAGTCAATTTTCTGATGTCTAGTTATCCTATGTTTACATGATTACTGTTGCAAATCTTTGTGGGTGTTGATTGTGTCACACATGCTTTGTATATCTTGTCTGCTTGAAATAAACCATTTCAATTCAATTCAAAAAGCCAAGAGTTTATTTGCTTTGTTACCCATTTCATAATATTATCTACTTGTAAATCTGAGCGCCCCCTCAGCCTTATATGTAAGTAGTTCGTCCAGTTGTTTACTAGTCTCCTGTAATTTACTAGTGCTTTGTCAGATTTTACAATTTTACTTTTAGTTTTTAGAGCTTTTAATGGTCAAGCTCTGTCGTACATCTCTGACCTTTAACTCCCTAATCTTTGACCAGATCTTTGAGGTTTTCCAACCAGCATCTCTTAAGCGGTCCAAAAACTCGCTTTAAGACCAAAGGCGATCTCTCCTTTCAATTCATTGCTCCTTGTCTTTGGAACTCCCTCCATTGTCTTTGCGTCAGATTGACTCCGTTGAGCGTTTTAAATCACAAGTTGAGACGTTTTTATTCACAAGAACTTTTAGTTGATATTAGCCCTTCTTTTACTGTATTTGACTATGTTTTTAGTTTTTTTATTATAATAATTGTATTTGATTACCTCTTTGCGGTTTGATTTGATGATCTTTTTGTTTGATAAAGCTTGAAAGCTGTTTGTTAAAGTCAGCTTTGGTTTCACAGCACCAACAGGTGAGTAATAAATTACCGAGGGTTTCTGTAATCTAGTAATTGTAATTTAATTACTGAAATTTGAAATTTAATTCATTTCTCTGTTATTGACTAAAGTAATTTTATTAAATTACAGTAATTTGTTACTTTGTAATGCATTACAAAGAAAGAATGTCAAATCCATTCACATTGTAGTTTGATAAAGTTCATTCCACTGTTGTTTTTCCACATCAGAATAATCCAAAGGAACATTATTAGACCATTCTAGCAACACTGTATGGTCACATGACTTTGTAAATTCAAAGTGTTTCCACACATTGAACTGGAATGATGATTGATCACTTTTTACTGCATCACATGGGTGTTGTGATGACAGTGAATAAACCTACAGTGCCTCAATCCAAAAGTTATTTCCCAATATCCATTACTGATTTATCCAATGTTGAAACTATTTTTCTGTTTCAATGGTGTAGTTTGATTTAATTCAGTTCGATTCTGCCTCAGACAGATCAATCTGGTTGGATCGTAGGAATAGAAATCATTTCATTGATTAATTGTTACACACCTTTACTATTTTTATTTTTCTGTACATGTCTTCTCGTTGTGAGGCAAGAGCGAAAAACCACTGTGTAACCCTATGTAAAGATTAACAAACGAATAATTTAAATCAATTTACAAGTGGGCCCAGAATCTACATTGTATGAACGTTAAATGATTTTTAATGGAATTAAGGAAATTAAGCAGGCCTAAATTTAGCAGACCTTTTTGGAGCTGAACAGAACTGACCAACATTCAACAACATTGCAAATGTCATGCCTGAAAATAACCCTCTCACTTCACAATCAGCCAGCCACAGAATCAGCCCAGTGTACGATCACACAGAGAATCCAAAAACATTTTAGAGCTTCTTACCTCCAGATGATTTGCTCAAGGAATCCAGACTCGTTACTAGAGACAACAAGGCTAAACTAATTAGGTCTGTTTCAGTGGATCTACAAGATGAGTGGGCAAACCCTTAGAGAAGACTTCATTTGAGGCTTTCTGAAGAGGACAGGCTGTTTTTAAAAGGAGCTCCCAGCTGCTGCTGTCACTCAGCTGCTCTGAGGTTTGATTGGTTGAAGTCACTCTTTGCAGACTCCCAAACAAAGACGTGCATGTTAATCCAGCAGGAATTCTCAGTCTGAAAGAGAAGCAGCTGACAAAAGATAGAATTTCAAAGTTTTTCATCTAATTTTCGGCAGGATTCAATGTCCTAATTTAAAGCTGCAGCTTTAAAAAAAACCTTCCTTTTCTCGTTTAGTGGAAACATTTCTCTACATTCTTCTTCCTGCAAAACCTAAGAGTCTCCAGCTTTGATGATAAAACTGTACATTAAAAGCCAGAATATTTACTGTTGCGATATCAAGTTTTATCAGTCCAAACACTAAGCTCCACTTATCTGAAACCAAGGTCCTCCCATCCTAAAATCAATTGATCCAAAACCAAGCTCAACCTGTCTGAAACCAAGCTGCTGAAACCTAGCACTACCCATTTGAAATAAAAAACAGACCTTATTACTAAGCCCTATCCAATTAAAATCCAAGCCCCTTCCAGAAACAGCTGAGCACAACCCAGCTGAAATGCATGTGTACATATCTAAAACCTAACCACACCCATCTATAACAAACCTCTAAAGCTGTCAGAGAGAGACAGAAACAGCATTGAAGCGGCAGCTTCAAAACAAGCTCTCACCGAGGGAGTGAAGCTCACTCTACTGCTGTACTGGGATCATCTCATGAACCCAAACACGGAGTCATGATCACCGATGTTTTTGTAGAGCTCTTACATCTTTTTAAATTATTTTATTTATTTGTCTATTTGTATTTTTGTTGTTTTATTTATTTTGAAATTAAAAATAAATAAACAAATAAAATTATTTTTAAATAAGAAACAAGCGTATTGCACAACAGGTGAACTCCTTACGACAAAACAAATCCCATTGATTCAGAACTAGTTTTAGGTGACGTTCAGAGAAAACATCATGTTGACACCAGCTAAGCGAAGCTGCATGATAAAATAAAGCTCAGTAAGCTTACATAATTGCGACAGGATGTGTTTTTATTGTCAAAATACTGTGCTCCTGGTTCTGGAATCTGATGCAGTCAGCAAAAATCCCAAGGACCTTTAAGTCTGATCTCTAAACACCATCCGTGTCTTCAATGCATTGTGAACGTGTTAAACACAGACAACGCTCCATGTAGTGATCAGGCTAAAAACATTAGCTGGTAGCTCCTCCCACACGCGGCTGGAGCGGCAAACTTATGGAACACATTTTTGGACCTGCAGCAAGCACAGAATTCACTGCGTGGCAAAAGAGAGGTAGCTGATGTAAATTCACAGCTCAAATTGCATATGGTGTGAACCCAGATTAATGGAAAATTAATTCCAGTTAATCTGAAAACAAGCTCCCCCCATCCAAAGCATGCTGTCAGAAACTCAGCTTTGTGAATGTGAAACTAAGAAACCCCCATCATAATCCAGGCCCCACCCATTTGAAACAAAGCTCACCTAAAACCAACCTCTGGCCATTTCAAGCAATGTTTAAACCATCAAGAACTATGCTAATTTATCTAAAAAATAAGCCCCTCCCATCAGAACCAAATTTTCACTGTAACAAAACCAAGCACCACAAGTTTTAGACTTTGTACAATCAGCCTTACTGTTAACTAAGATCAAGCTATACAAAACTAAGATCAGTCTATCTCATCCTCCATCCCTCCAGCACCCCCCATTGAAACTAGGGCCCAACCTAATTAATGAATCATTTTGCATATTATAAATACTTCCATAGAAACAGGTTATGTGCCACAGTCTTTAAAATATGCAGTTGTTAAACCTCTTCTGAAAAAGCCCAGTTTAGATCCTGGCATTCTGGCCAACTATAGACCAATATCAAATCTCCCCTTTATCTCAAAGATATTAGAAAGAGTTGTAGTTAAACAGCTATACTGCCACCTACAGGACAATAGCCTCTTTGAAGATTTCCAGTCAGGGTTCAGACCTCACCATAGCACTGAAACTGCACTAGTTAGAGTCACTAATGACTTGTTACTGGCCACAGAAAAGGGACTAATCTCTATTCTGGTCCTGTTAGATCTTAGTGCAGCCTTTGACACTATAGACCACAGCATCTTACTCCAGAGACTAGAGCATGACATAGGGATCAGAGGATCTGCCCTTCAATGGTTTAAATCCTATTTATCTTATAGGTACCAGTTTGTTCATGTAAATGGACATTCCTCCCATTATAGTCGAGTTAGCCACGGAGTCCCACAGGGCTCAGTTCTAGAGCCCATCCAGTTTATGCTTTACATGCTGCCTCTAGGGAACATAATCAGGAAACACGGTATTAATTTTCACTGTTATGCAGATGAAACACAGTTGTATCTATCCATTAAACCTGACCAGAATGACCACATAGAGAAACTTAGTGCCTGCGTTAGTGACATCAAGACTTGGATGGCAGTTAATGACCTCCTCCTAAACCCAGAAAAAACCTGCAAATGATGAGAAATCCTTTACTCTGAAACAAAACAGGAAATACATATATGTGAAGTAAAAGAATAACATTCCAGCACAGCAAAATAATTCCTTTAAATTTAAGCATTGAAACTTAGCAGTCATGAAAAATAAATACAACCAAAACGCAAAACATTTTGCATCCTCATCCCATGGTGTCATGAAAATTCAATGAATTGATTCATCCAACCACCTTCAAATCAACCTATATCATTGTAAAATTGTTTCAAAATAAAATAAAATGATAATCAATCTTGGAAAATACCATTTAGATTAAGATATAGATGGATGGATTTGACTTCCGGGAAGACGCCACGACACCACGGAGGCACAGAGCAGCTGCACTTCAAAAATCTATTTACTGAGGAAAAAGTAAATCTTGTAAAAAACAACTCCTGATCATGCCCCCGAAAAAAATCCCAGTGACGGAGGATATCAAGAAGTTCCTTGATTTTCTGTTGGAAGAAATAAGATCCATGAAGATCCAGCAAGAGCAGATCCTGAACGACTGGAGGAGGGGAGACGGCTCCGAGCTCAGCATGAACAGACTGTCAACCGAATGGATAACATGGAAAAACAATTGGATGACCAGGAGCAGAATTCCATGATTAATGATGTGATAATCACCGGATTGAAGATCAAACCCCGGTCATATGAGCATGCAGTGACCGCAGGGAACGGCGATGACTCTGACGAGCAGGAGATCAGCTCTGTGGAGAAACAGGTGGAAGATTTCCTAAAGTCCAAAGGAATTTCTCTGGACACAAACCACATCGAGGTCTGCCGCCCGCTTCCAAGGAGAAGAGAGTCTGACAGACCTGCCATCCTCATGAGGTTTGTGAATCGGAAACACAAAACATCTTTATTGAAGCAAGGAAGATTTCTGAAGGGAACCAACGTTTCCATGAATGAGAATCTCATTAAGCGTAATGCTGACATCACCCGAAGAGCACGCTTTCTGAAACGGTAAGGGACTGCAGAATCTACGTTAAACTTAACGCTTCTCCTGAGCAAGCCAAGGTCATCGTGATCAGGAGCCTGGAGGAGCTGGACAAGTTTCTGCCCACTACAGTCTGAACAAGAGATAAGAGAAGATGCTGGACTCTCCAGGTGACGAGTCAAACTCTACAAACATGGCTTCTAAAAACAACACATTCTCTTCAACAGTCAACTGTCACCACAACTTTCAGAAAGATCTGAACTGTGAGCAACCTGACCTTAACATATTCAGTGATAATGATAACCTGCAAGATGACATCGACCCTGATCAGTTCTTTTCCTCTGTTACACTGAACTGCAAATATTACAGCATAGATGACGTTAAAAACTCTGTTAACCCTGAAGGAAGACTGTCAATCATCCACTTTAACAGCAGAAGCATGGACACTAACTTTGGAGACTGCAAGGATCATCTACAGAATCTGGAACGTTCCTTTAACATCAGAACCAAATCAGAAA
This sequence comes from Oryzias celebensis, assembly GCA_014656515.1. Taxonomy (NCBI): domain Eukaryota; kingdom Metazoa; phylum Chordata; class Actinopteri; order Beloniformes; family Adrianichthyidae; genus Oryzias; species Oryzias celebensis. Next base: position 48,954,711 of record BNCR01000012.1, read on the forward strand.
CTTGGTTCAGCGACAACAAAGACACTGATTTTGAACTGGAAAACTATGAACTTTATTATGTGAACAGAGTAAATAAAAAAGGAGGAGGAGTTGCAATCTATGTGGAGAAAAATATGAAGTTTACAGTAATTGATCAAATGTCAGTTGCAGTGGATGGAATACTGGAATGTATTACAATCCAAATCTGTAATGAATCAGGGAAGAATGTCATAATAAGCTGTATATACAGGTCACCAGGGTCATGCCTAAAAGTGTTCAGTGACTGAATGGAAAAAATGTTTCACTCTCAACATAACAAAACTTTCTTTATGTGTGGAGATCTGACTATAGATCTGATAAACCCCAGTAAACATAAAGCAGCAGATGACTTTATCAGCAGAATGTACATATGAGTTTCTATCCAACCGTAACAAGTCCAGCAGAATTACTGCTCACAGAGCTGCTCTGATTGATAATATATTTACTAATAATATAGATCTGATAAACCCCAGCAAACATAAAGCAGCAGATGACTTTATCATCAGAATGTACATATGAGTTTCTATCCAACCGTAACAAGTCCAGCAGAATTACTGCTCACAGAGCTGCTCTGATTGATAATAGATTTACTAATCATATAGAAAACACTCATATGAGTGGACTCATGATATGCAACATAACTGATCATTTACCAGTTTTCACACTATTTGATATCAACGTGACAACAAAGAAAATAAAAGAACCAGTTTACAAAAGGTTAAGAGATGAAAAAACAATGACCTCCTTTAATAATGACTTATCCAGACAGAACTGGAACTCTGTGTTCAGAAAGATGTGGACACCACTTATGAATGTTTTTTAGAAATATTTAGCTCACTCTATAACAAAAACTGTCCAATTCATCAATTCAAGAACAAATTACAAAAATGTCCTTGGTTAACAACTGGTCTACAAAATGCTTGTTCAAAGAAAAATAACCTCTATAAAAAATTCTTAAAACAAAGGTCAAGAGAAAGCGAACAGAGATACAAGTCTTACAAAATAAACTAACTGAAATAACACGACACAGTAAGAAAGTTTACTACAATAATCTACTGAATGAAAATAAAAACAACGTGAAGCGAGTTTGGGAAATATTAAACAGTATCATTAAAAAAGTGAACATATCCAGATTACTTTAAAGATGAGAAGGGTCAAAGCTACACTATTAATGAAGCAGCAAACAGTTTGAACAACTATTTAGTAAACGTGGGTCCAAAGTTGGCAACAGAAATTCCAAAGTGCAAAACCAGCAAAGAAAATATTCCAGCATCACAAGGATCCCAAACTCAATCTTTCTCTCTGAAGTGAACGAAAATGATCTGATATCGATTGTTAACAAATTCAAGAGTAAAAACTCAGCAGATTGTGATGATATTGATATGACGATAGTGAAGAAGGTCATTAACAATATCGCTAAGCCTCTAACATACATATGGAACTTATCACTACAAACCGGGAAATTCCCAAACAAAATGAAAATTGCAAAAGTGATTCCTGTTTATAAGAGCGCAGACAAACACCTGTTTACAAACTATAGACCCGTTTCTCTCCTTCCACAATTCTCAAAACTTTTAGAAAAGATATTCAATGATAAATTAGCTAAATTTATAGATAATGTAAAGACCTTTTGGTACGTCTGGGATTTAGGGGAGTGTGCTGTTGCAAGGTCCTCTGTCAGAAGGAGACTCACATCCAGAGTGTTACATAGAACTGCCTTTATTTGGCTACCAGCATGGGTTCACAAGATTGTAATGTGGGTGTGGTTTCTAAAGAATAAAGAAACAAAATAAAAACATGAATTGAAAACCAGTATACATTTCACCAATCTAAACCACTCAGCCATGTATAGCTGACAACTCAAAATGGATGATTAAAATGAGTAACACCAAAACATTACATAAATTAGGCGAATTTATCAAATTGCCACTAGATGGCGCTCCAAACCGAAAAGGAGTCTCCTTTGTACCTTTTAGCTAACCATGAGGCTTGGGGCTAAGAGAAATAATAAATAAAGGAAATAAAAACAATGGTTTACCTCCCCCATATCATAACTTCTATTCAAATTAACATTTAACCATGGAAATAGCATACTATGCTTAATCCAGGCATATTCAAAGAACAGGAACTTATCCTTCAAAGGTTGTGACTCTCCCAAATCGCTTGCAGAACCCTAAACTAACATGGGATAGTAAAACATTGCAAGGTAACTCAATGAGGGTACACTATTATAAACTTACATTCATGTGACGCACACCAGTCTCAACAATCCAGATACCCCGCGGCTCTGAGACTTCTGAGCCACGGAGCTGGATTGATATCCCTCCGCACTGAAATCACATGACCAGACGGCATGCTGGGTAATGTAGTCCCAATATATAACAGGGAATTTTCTACAGCCGCCCCTGGATTTGTGCAACAAATACACACCCTAAGAAAGTTCAGGTTATTCATTCTCTTCTGGCATGTGAGGCAATGCAACCAGTTTAACCACTGGTCGCGTGTATGTCTGATTCTTGGTCCGCACTTCTGCAGATCGCACTCTGCCATCTTGTCCTGGGAACACCTTTGTGATCTTGCCCACTAGCCACATTGCCCTGGGTAGTTGAGAGTCTACTATCATGACAACCTGACCAACAGTTAAGTCTGCACCAGAATTCAGCCACTTCTGTCGAGGTTGGAGACTCGGGAGATACTGCCGTATGAACTGGCTCCAAAAGTGGTCAGCAATGATCTGGCTTTGTTTCCATCTCCGGGAACCAATGAAACTAGGCGCTCCATACACAACTTGAGGGAGAGAAGAGTCTCGCCGCCCCATCAACAGGAGATTGGGAGTAATTGGGTCAGGATCCGCGATATCCGATGATGCATAACCAAGAGGCTTAGCATTTAAAATGCCCTCCACTTCAATGAGGGTGGTAATTAGGACTTCCTCTGTCACAATCTGCTCCTTCAGGATAACCTGGAGCGCACTTTTTACTGACCTTATCTCCCTTTCCCAAACCCCTCCGAAATGAGGAGCCTGAGGGGGGTTGCAATGGAAGGTGATCTTGCGTTCGGCTAGCTGCTCCTGAAGGACTGAGTTCATTGCAGAGAAGGCACTGCATAGCTCCCGGGCTCCACCTCGGAAGTTGGTACCCTGATCTGACCAGATCTCAAAGGGTGTTCCACGGCGAGAGATAAATCTACGCAGAGACATAAGAAAAGAGTCCGAATCCAGACTCTGTAATAAATCCAAGTGGACGGCCCGAGTGGTTAAACATTTAAAGATTATGCCACAGCGTTTTTCCTGCCTCCGACCAATCTTTATAGCGAAGGGCCCGAAACAGTCCACTCCAGTCGACCAGAAGGGTGGTTTATGTAATCTGAGCCTTGCTGATGGCAAATCAGCCATTTTGGTGAAGGTTGGTCGGCCGCGCCATTTCTGACATTCCACACACTGTCGCTGATGCTTCCGTATCACTTGACGGCCTCTGATGATCCAATAGCTGCGGCGTATCTCTGCAAATACTCGGTCAGGACCAGGGTGCATGAGCTTTGTGTCATTATGTTGGACAATAAGCCGGGTGACAGGGTGTTCTGGAGCTAAGAGAATGGGGTGCAGCGTCTCAGAATCCATGCCCTCTGCTTGTCGCAGTCGTCCCCCCACTCTTATCAGCCCAGTAACAGAATCGTATTCAGGTGAGAGTGCACAGATACGACTGCTTCTCGGCACAGCTTGTCCCTTTGTCAATGCCTCAAACTCGCCCCCAAAACTATCCAGCTGTGCAGTTTTGATGATGTCCGTCTCCACCCTGACCCGCTCAGCAGCAGTCATAGGAGGGGCAGCCGCCCCGTGAAGGACCTGGTGAGTAGTCCTCACCAGCTCATTCCATGATGCAAAGGCGCTGGGGTCAAGGGTAACAGACTTGGCTACTTCAACATGACCACAGAACATCCCTTTACGCAACTCTTCCGTTGCGGTCTCCGCACGGCATGGGGGTTGTAGCGGCCACGTTTCTGGAGGTCTTTGTAAGAACCTTGGACCCTGAGCCCAGCGACTTGAGGGAGTCAAAGCAGAGAGTGGTTTTCCTCTTGTTATATCATCAGCCGGATTGTCAGCCAAGGGAACATATTTCCACTTCATAGATCTGGTGAGCTCCTGGATCTCTGCAATTCTGGTTCCAACAAATACCTTATAACGACAGGACTCTGACTCCAACCACGTCAAGACTGTGGTGGAGTCCGTCCAAAAGATGGTGTACTGCAGTGGCAGTTGCAGTTCGGTGTGCAAGGTCTTGGCGAGTTGGGCTCCAGTAAGAGCTGCACTGAGCTCCAGTCGTGGCATGGACAACTGTTTTCGAGGAGCTACTCGAGATCTTGCCATTAGGAATGAAGTGTAGACCTGTCCATGATCAGTCATGATTCTTAGGTATGCCACAGATCCATAAGCCCGTTCTGAGGCATCACAGAACACATGTACCTGAAAGGTCAGCTCTGTCTCCTCAGTAACTGATGGCATGTAGCACCTTGGTAAAGTGATCTCTTGTAGGTGAGAAAGCTGTTTCTCCCACTCCACCCATGCAGCAAGTAGGTCCCCAGTAAGGGAATCATCCCATCCTTTCTTTTTCTGCCACATAGCTTGCACAAGAGTCTTTGCTCTGGTCGTATAAGGAGCAATATAACCCAATGGGTCATACTGACTGGCTAACACTCTGTACACGTTACGTAGCGTTGGTTCTGGGTACAAAACAGGGCAGTGCTTGTAACCTAGAGTATCAGTTGTGCAATGCCAGCGAAGGCCCAGCGTTGACTCTTGTGCATCAACCTGGTCTAAGTTCAACCTCAACTCACAGTTGTCTGATCTTGCACTGGCCGGCAGATGAGCCACGACCTTAGGAACATTACAAGCCCACTGTCTTATTTCAAATCCTCCAGCAGTCAAAACCTCCCTCATCTTATCAATAAGTTGTTTTGCTTGTCGTGGAGAAGGGAGTGATTGGAGGCAATTGTCCACATAGAAGGCAGAGTGAACAGACTCATACACATCTTCATTACCTTTGCGATGATCTTTGACATGTCGCTGCAAGGCGTAAGTGGCACAGCAGGGACTGCAGGTTGTCCCGAAGGGTAGCACGTGCCATTCATAAATATCAGGTGGCCGGTCACTTTCCCCATTCCTCCAAAGAAAGCGGAGCAAAGGCCTGTCTTCAGGTAAAAGACGCACTTGGTGGAACATGGCCTTAATGTCCCCACTAATGGCAACCGCCTCCTGTCGGAACCTAAGCAACACACCTAGCAAAGTTGGGCTCAATGTAGGGCCTGGCAACAGAAGAGGATTTAGTGCCACTTTCTGGTACTCGAAAGAACAGTTGAAGACCAGGCGGGCTTTTTTATTATGATGGACAACATGATGTGGGATGTACCAAGCTTCAGTGGATGTGCTTACCTCTTCTGGAGTAAGTTTCACAACATAACCAGACTTCTCCAGTTTGTGGATCTCTTGGTTATGTATTTGCACTTGGTCAGGATCCTTCTTTAATCTCCGCTCACAGGCCCTTAGAAGAGCCATGACTGCATCTGGAGAGGCCTGCAAATGTGGAAATTGCTTGCGTCGCAGTAGGGGGGTGGCATATCACTCCATCTACTGATACAAGCGATGTTTTTGATTCAAGCATGTCTAACGCTTGTTGGTCTTCTTTAGAACGTGTGACCTCACTCTCACTCTTGAAAGGAAGGATGTCCAACTGCCACAGTCTTTCCACATTCTTGTGAAGCTCTGTATTTTGAGCAAGGAAGGCTGAATGTAGACACACACTCTCATCTGCCTGTTGAAGTAAATTGCCGGCAGGTCCTTGTAGTGCCCACTCTAGCTCAGTGTGAACAGCTATTGGTCCTCTTTCCGGTCCACGGAGAATTGGACCAACAGGTGTAATCAGGTGTGGATTGTCTGACCCAATCAGAATCATAGGCTTCACCTTACTGAAGCCTGTGAGTGGCAGTGTCCGCAGATGATTGAATTTCCTTTTCAGAGCATCAACTTGGCAGGACTGCTCTGCCAGTGCTAACTGATCTGCTGTGAAAGCATTCAAAATCTGATGCCTTAACTTTGGCCGAACCTTAGAGGACACCTCCAGGGACACATTACCTCCATGTAACTGAAGCAAATCTTGTCTGATAGTTCTCAGTGCTAGCACTTCCTCTGTCTTCGCAAGGCCAAGAAATTTAACTGCTGCTGGCAGTATAATAGTTCTTTCTGACCCGTCGTCAAGCACAGCAAACGTGTCCATTGTTCTTTTTCCATGGTGAAGTTGAACTCTCACCACCTTTAACATCACTCTGCTTGAGTGGCCAGAGTGATCAAGGTAGATAACATTTGATGCCGTACTCACTGTGAGGAGATCGGGGTTATGCTCTCTTGCCCTTGCCAAATCATGTAGTGCTAGAAGATGTTGCTCACCACAAGTGTTGCAGGGCTTCTTCAAAGTGCAGTTTTCAGCTGAATGATTTCGTCCACATCTCCAGCATTTATTATTTTCTCTAATCCAACTGGTGATGGCGTTGAGATCCCTTCTGGCGAATGCATCACATCCTCCGAGGTAATGCTCTGTTGATTCGCAGAAAGGGCAGTAAGGTTTGAATCGATCCCGTTTCCTTGGTTTCAGAGCTGACTGAAGAACTGGCTTGACATGTGAGTTGGGACCATAGTAAATCGAAGTGGACCTATTGCTAGATCTGGTGTCTGGGGCCCGCCAATTCTTTTGCTCAGTGGATGGTTTTCCGGGCAAGTACAACTCAGTAGCCCGTCTGGACACCTGTATTGCTTGTGATTTTCGCTCTAACCATTCAGCCAAGTCTTGGAGCGTATAGGTTTGGTCCGTTCCTGCCTGGATTGAGCCTCGGTTGAGGCAAAACTCTGCAAAACTATCTCTGTAGTTTGGAGGGAGTTTAGTGAGGAGCCTGTCAACATGTGATCCGCAGTGAAGCTCACTCTCAGCGACACCCTCCATAGTGGTGAGCATCCCCACTAAACTGGCAACTGACAAAGAGAACTCTTCAAAGGCTTGAGCATCACCTAACCTAACAGGTGGAGAATGGAGAATGGCACTTATCTCACTCTGTACTAACTGTCTGGGCTGCCCATATCTTTGCTCGAGGGCTCTCATAGCGCTGGTGTAGGGAGTCGGATCATGGATGTATCTTTTTGCCACTTGAAATGCACTTGGGAACTTTAGATGATCCAACAAGATCTGATATTTATAATCTTCAGATAAATGCTTGTGTGGCCCAAGAATGCTATCCAAGCCCTTTTTGAGCAGGGAGAAGTCACTCACCTTTCCTGAGCTGAAGACAATGAGCTTGGGTTTAGGTATGCCATATGAAGCAGCAATCATCATCTCCATCATGTTTGAATCTGAACATGAGAGGTTAGCTGCTGATGAGGGGCCAGGTGGCAGCCCTGAAACCATTGGGATTGCTGATATGGATTGTAGTGGGACAGTCATAGAATGGCCAGGTTGATGTGGCACGAACCTTGGGGGTGCGGACTGGGCCTTTTCTGTCACAGGACGAACTGCTGGCACCCAAGGTTGGAACCCAGGACCAGAAACAGCTTGAGTGTTATGGGTCAGCGGCCGAACTACCTCCTCCTGGGTAACCCCAGGTGGGCTGTGCCCATGTACTACTGGTGGTATAGGTTGGAAATCAGTCTCGACCACCAGGGAGGCACCACTGTCATGTGGAGGCAGACAAGTGTTTGCAGGATTCAGTGGACTCAGAAGAGGTTCCATTTGTAGAGCATCAATCTTTGGGGCCGATTTGGATCTGTTTCCATTTGCGATAATGGTGGCCAGGGATGAGCAACGGTTACAGTTGAAATCAGGTTAGGGGGAGCTGATGCCATTCGTTCCTCTCCAGGTCTGCTAACCCTCTCCTGAGAGTGCTTCAGTTGAATAAGTTCTGGATCAAGTGCATCAACTGGTGGTCCAACAGGACCCTCCATTCGTGGCAAACTATGTGGTATTGGAGGGGTTAGATGTTCAAGTCGCTGCACGCGTTTATTAAGTTCACGTGTCTCAGCGATTGTTACCTGAAGGCCTCTCATCTGATGCTGTATGCTCATCATACAATCCTCCATCCTTCGCCATCTAATCTCGTCAATATCTTGTTTCCTTATATATGTGGAGCTCAAGGGTTCTGGGGGAACCTCCTCATGCATGGTAGGTGTTGGTAGATCTCGAGATAAAGGATATGATAATTCATAGTCCTCCAGATGTCCAGGGATTCTACGGATCCGACGTGGACGGGGACTTGTGATTTCATCATAATCTCTGGATGTAGCCATAGAAGATAGATGCAGCACCTCCGGCTCGAAGGACCACTTTGTAAAGACCTTTTGGTACGTCTGGGATTTAGGGGAGTGTGCTGTTGCAAGGTCCTCTGTCAGAAGGAGACTCACATCCAGAGTGTTACATAGAACTGCCTTTATTTGGCAACCAGCATGGGTTCACAAGATTGTAATGTGGGTGTGGTTTCTAAAGAATAAAGAAACAAAATAAAAACATGAATTGAAAACCAGTATACATTTCACCAATCTAAACCACTCAGCCATGTATAGCTGACAACTCAAAATGGATGATTAAAATGAGTAACACCAAAACATTACATAAATTAGGCGAATTTATCAAATTGCCACTAGATGGCGCTCCAAACCGAAAAGGAGTCTCCTTTGTACCTTTTAGCTAACCATGAGGCTTGTGGCTAAGAGAAATAATAAATAAAGGAAATAAAAACAATGGTTTACCTCCCCAATATCATAACTTCTATTCAAATTAACATTTAACCATGGAAATAGCATACTATGCTTAATCCAGGCATATTCAAAGAACAGGAACTTATCCTTCAAAGGTTGTGACTCTCCCCAATCGCTTGCAGAACCCTAAACTAACATGGGATAGTAAAACATTGCAAGGTAACTCAATGAGGGTACACTATCATAAACTTACATTCATGTGACGCACACCAGTCTCAACAATCCAGATACCCCGCGGCTCTGAGACTTCTGAGCCACGGAGCTGGATTGATATCCCTCCGCACTGAAATCACATGACCAGACGGCATGCTGGGTAATGTAGTCCAAATATATAACGGAATTTTCTACAGATAAACATAACATTATAAATGAAAACCAATATGGTTTTAGAGAAAACAGATCAACCTCAATGGCTATCATTGATGCCCTTGAGGACATCACAAATGTTCTGGACAAAAAGAATCTGCAGCTGGAATTTTCATTGATTTAAAAAAAGCATTTGACTCTCAATCATGACCTCCTACTGGATAAACTGGAAGGGTTTGGGATAAGAGGACTAGCGCAAAGTTGGGTCAAAAGCTATTGAACGGGAAGAAAACAATTTGTCCAAACTAATTAATTTACATCAGAGACCAGGGAGATCAGGATCAATTCTTTGACCTCTGCTATTCAATATTTACATAAATGATTTATTCAATGTTTCAAAACTTTTCAAACTAATTCTATTTGCTGATGACACAAATATATTTTACTCAACAGACAATCAAAGGGAACTTATCCATGTGGTAAACACAGAGTTGAACAAAATCAAATCACGGATGGATTCCAATAAACTATCTTTGAACCTTGAAAAAACCAAAGGGATGTTTTCTGGTAATTACAAGGCCAATCCAGAGCTCTGAGTTACAATAAATAACGTCTTAATAGAAAACGTCACAGAAATCAAATTCTTGGGGATTGTAATCATTAACAAATGAAGTTGGAAGCTACACATCAGACACATACAAACTAAAGTTTCAGAAAGTATTTCAATCATAAATAAATCTAAATACATGTTAGAATACAACTGTAGATACCTATAATACTGCTCCTTAATATGACCACATTTCACCTATTGTATGGAAGTTTGGGGTAATAATTCTAAAAGTTCACTACAGCCTCTCTTTTTACTTCAAAAACCAGCCATCAGAATTGTACATAAAGCCGACTTTCTTGATCATACAAACAATTTATTTAATCAATCCAGACTTTTAAAACTGTATGACCTTGTTGATTTTTGCAGAAATTCTATATAGAGCCAGTGGAAAAACATTACCATTGAATATCCAAAACAGTTCTTAGAAAACGAAGGAGGCTAGAAACTGAGGGATGTAGGAACTTCAAGATCAAATTGATAAGAACCACAAAAAAAGTTTCTATGTGTCTGTGTGCGGCTCTAAACTTTGGAACGGGTTCAGTAATGAGCTCAAACAATGTTCCAACATCCAAAAATTCAAGAAAATGTACAAAGAAACTCTAATCTCACAATATGAAGATAAGAGTTAAAGATCAACTGGTGTTTGAATCATTTCAAATATGTGGACGTGTGAACTGGAATGTGCTGAAATAATTTCTTTTTTTTTTAAATCACTACCTATGATTATTAAATTGTGTAATGTGCAATAATGATCACTAATATGTTACTTGAAAGGAAATCCCAATCTACTGATGAACTACCGATTTTCTTTACTTGATCAGAAATATGTACCAATCAAATATGTACTAGATCAATGGAATTAGTGTTCTAATGATAATCAATGTTTATTACATATTGATTACCTAAAGTGTGAATCAATAATGTTTCTGATCAGAACCGGATTATGAAAACTATGCCAGACTATGAAATGAAGTAACTATGTAGGGGTGGGATTATAGTTCTCTTCTTCCCACTCCTTTTCAAGCAATGAATCAAGCTCTACTAGACTTCAGTTATGAATCACTATACTTAACATATGTTACAAATGTGACTTAAGTGCTTTGTTTTTGTTTGTTCGTTTTTCATTGGTTTCTTTTTGTTTTTCTTCCTTTTCTTTCTTTCCTCTCAATCAATGCATTTCATTGTCTTAATAATGAGTTTGATCATTTTGTGTGATTATTTTTGTGTATTGTCCAACTTATGCTTGAAATAAAATAAACAAATCAAACATAGTAAGTGAATTTTATTGCAACATAAAATGAACAAGTTCCAACTTAGCAGACAAACACACATGATGGAGCAAAAAAATGATCAACCATCATTCCAGTCCAATGTGTGGAAACATTTTGAATTTAGCCAAGACATGTAGAATAGAATGTTCTATTAATGTTTCTTTGGATTATTTTAAGGTGGAAAAATAACAGTGGGCTGAAATTTATCTAACTAAAATGTGAACGGATTTGACATTCATCCTTGTTTTTGCACATATATCTAATTTATACTTGATTATCTTGAAGAAATACAAAGATAGTAAAACTTCACCTGTACTGTTCAGAAGCAGGTATTTATATCTGAGTCACACTGTTGAATAAAAATTCAACCAGCCAAAAGGCTAAATATGTCCTGGTTAAGTTTTAGGCCCATGAATCAGATCCAATCAGATCATTCAACATAAACAAATATCGACTATGAATCGTATCAATAATCACAAACTATGAAATGAATTGAACTGTTGTTAAAATGAATCAGGACAGCACTAATGCAGATAATTACTGTTGAGAATGAGTCTTGACTGTCTTGACTATAAAAATCGCTTATAGTTTTTCTTGTCTTGTTGCAAACTAACCAACTTACACAGAAATATGGCTATTTGACTGAATAAATTGAGCAACCTCAGCCAACAAATCAAGCGTACCCTGTACGATATGCATGTTCAATGTGTTTGTTTAACCAAGTGACAGAATTAGCAGATAAGGTGAGGGGAGAGAGGGACGTAAATCACATTTTGCAGCAATGATAAGACACGAGAAACCACAGAGATCAAGTGCTGTCTGGTTCACAGTTTTAGCAACATCAGCCCCAGCTGCTTTAGAAAGTGTGCTAAAGCAGCAAAAAGCAAGAGGACCTGGCCGCAAACAACAACATAGTGCCAGCATGGTGTAAAGATTTACTCACAAATATCATCCAACTCTCAGCAGGGGGCAGCAGAGCTGAGGGAACTGTGTCCCCAGCAGATGGGGCCACCACCCCACATTCACACCCAACTCAACTTCATTTATTGTAGGTTGTCATTTTCAGGCAAGATAAAAGATTTCACGGAATTAAAACAAAACAAACAAACAAAAGATAAGTAGGTAAAGTAAGTAAGTAAACATACAAATACATAAACAAATAAAAAGTTATTGGTGTGAGGATTCTGTGGTTTAGTTTGGGTTTATGTTATATTTGGTTGGGTTCTAAGTTCCTTTTGTCAGTCACATCAGCTTCAAGTTTAATCATCCACAGCTGTCCTCACTTAGTTCATCAACCTCAGTGTATTTAAATGTCTGGTTTTCAGTTCATCTGATCTCTTCTGTCACCTTTTTGATTCTCCCATTGGTTTGGCATGTTTAAATGTATGTATGAAATGTTTTTGAAGTTTCTGTCACAAGCCTGGTCTCCTGCATTTCGAGTCCTCCAGCACCTGCAGCCCCAAACAATGAGAACAAAGAAAATAAAAGTTTCTTCAGTTCTTCAAAGTTAACTGGGCCCTGGGCAACCTTCTTAGGATTGAATGATACTCCTGACATTTCACCACATGTTCTTTGGGAAATTGCAAAAGCAGTGATGAGAGGAAAATCATTTCTTATTCTACATAAAAAACAAAAAGCAGATTTATTAGAAATAGATCAAATAAATCTGGAGGTTTTGCACAGGAACATGTTCTGGGAGAGGATTCTGGGGTGGGTGGGGGGTGCTCAGGACTCCAGGGTGGTGGTGGGCTGCTTTTCTGGGGCTGGGGGGTTCTCCAGTGAATTGAGCCAATGGGCTATTCTTATGGCTGGGCTGGAGCTTGCATTCTCCGTTCTCCTGTGCCCCCCTGCCCTCTGGTGTTTTGGCCCCCTGTGGCGGTTCTGCTGACCCTGTTCTGGGTGGCTGAAGTAGGTCACCAGACGAACGGCTTTACTCAGTCTTTTATCCCATGTAGGTGTCTGGGGCCCCGGCTACCACTGCTGTCTCATTGAATCATCTACCACAGGAGAACGCACTCAACTGAGCGCATAGTGTGCGTGATGAAATAAAATGCTTAAAATGTGTTGGTTTGTGTGCAGAAGTATATGCGTGTGAGCTGTAGTTGTATTGTGTACGTGTTGACATGTTTGTGTACGAAGATATTTGGAGCCAACAGGTATGTTTGGAGCATTTATGTATTCATACAAAAGGGGTTTATACAAAAATATACACCCTGTGCGTCAGAAGATTCTTAACCCCCCAGTGGTGTAGTCAAGAACATTCTAGAGGGCATACTCCTGATTTTCCCTCCATGCCTCATAATCTTGCCTTCCTGGAGAAACATCTTTCCTAAAGCAGCCCTGCCAGAATAGAACCTCGGACATGCACACAAGAACCAGAATGTTTATCAGTGTACTTAAAGCGTGTATTGATCTGCATTCAGTAAATGGATATGTAAGTTTAAACAGAAATATGTTGCAAAAAACACAAGATGTCTTCAAGTCACTATAAATTTGAAATTATTCATTATTATTAATCAACTACTAAATCACGTGTTCCCAAACTTTTCAGATTGTGACTCCCAAATTTGTTGCATAAGACACCTGCGACCCCCCCACTTTCTATAGTCTAACATAGAACTTTTTTCTACTTTTTTCTGTCAAAGTTAAATTGTCTAAAGCTGCTCATTGCAACAGCTTTTATGTCTTTAAACAATATTTCAATATTTCACACCCTAAGTGAGCCCTATTTTTGTTGGATTTATCAATAAGTCCAAATTATAAAGCTAAAAACTTTATTTAGCTATATTGTGAGTGTGAAATAACATTTTCAAGTGTCACACCTAAAGGATAAATTGAAACTACTCTTTGGATCACAGCACGAACTGCAACATCAACAAAGAATGTTTTTGACCCTGCTATAAATCAGAAGAGACATTTTAAGTGTTCTGTTATTTATTTCTCTAAATTAAAATGCTGCAATATTTCAAAATCTAAATATGCTTTAAAAGAAAAGTGAAAACAGGTTTAGATGGTCATTCAAGTTTTGACTCTTCCACAAACAAAAATAGCTTTAAGTTTTGCATGAACCAGGATATGTAAGAAATTCAATTCAATTTTATTTCTATAGCCCAAAATCCCAACCACAGCCATCTCACTGGACTACACACCAGTGTTAATGCAAAGAACATAAAGTCAGTGATAAAGTTATAAACAACAACTGGTTACTAAATTAAACCAGGTCAGACAGGCGATGTGCTAGAACTGTTCAAGAAGAATTAGCTTATTTAACTCTGCTACGACATGTTTAAATCACAACTACATGCTAACTTAACACTCGCCCACACGTTAAATGCAGGTAAAACTTTTATTTGGCGGGTAAAAAAACCGTTCCACCAGTCACTTTGGCAGGTGAGACTTTGTTCATCATCTCAGCCACGGGGCTCAAACTCACAACCATGTTTTGAAGGGTCTGTCTTCCCTCCTCACTTGGCCACCACAAACATCCAGAGTTTGTTCAAACATTTAATTCTCACTTTATTGCGCAGCTTTATGGCGCTTACACACCGAACAGGCTTCGCGGTGGTAGCGGCCAGTTCCAAAATGAAGTCAATGGTTTAGGTTCTGTGGCGCGTTTCAAGAGGCGGGCGCGGTGAGCCAGAGTACAAAAAATCTCAACTCTGGGGAGGTCGCCACATCACGTCAACCAACCAGGGACTCAACTTTGGGCACGTGACGTTTGCAGTGACAGCAGGTAGCAGAGACATCCAATGTGATGGATCAGATTTCCTGAACTTCCATTCATTTGCTTAACCCGCTGTGTCTCTTTCAAGTTTTGGTTTTCGGAACCCGTCCCGGCTGCGGTCACGCTCGCTATGACGGCTACCGGGAGATGAGCTGGCGTTGCAGGATGGAGAGACAGGCTGCTCAGGCCTCCTGAACTTTATGATGTTTTTCTTCTTTTCATCAAGACAATAATAATAATAAAAAGGTCCCTAATTTCATTCTTGTTTTTCTTTTTGTTAATGCGGGACAGTAAGCTCCAAACACGCTCAGAGAGACGGAAACACAGCCGTCATCCAGACACAGCGGGAATGAAGCTCACTGTACAGAGAGAACCTCTAAATCAGGGGTTACACTTTTTTAGCATGTGAGCTACTTAGAACACATACAATGATGTGAAGTTTTCATTTTTATGTGCTCAAATATGTAACTAAGATGATGTTTCAACAGAAACATGATTCCATGAAAAATTCATGGATGAACAAATCTTTTCATGACAACCCAAGAGAGCCCTTCACTCAGCATTTTGTGTGTAGCTGTCTTTATTGAGCAACACATACTTTTAGAAGACAGCTGATCTTGTGGTGAATGTTGATAGTCCCAGTGTATGGTCTTGTTTTTAAAAAATAAAACCCAGGTTTGAATTCTGCACCCCTGCATGTGGTATTACATTGTCTCTTTTTTTCTTCTTTTTGGCTAAATTATTCAACACACATTACTATAAATATGAATCAAAAACATCAGGATAGTTCTTCAGATTTTAAACTTCATTAGAATATATTTTCTGTATGGTCATGAGTTTTTAAATAATATAGTGGTAACACAAATAAATCTATTCTATGAAACCTTTGGTTTAAAAATATTTATTTTTTTTTAAAAAGATGTTTATAGGAATTTAAAAAAATCTATTGATTCTTTTTGCTTAATGAAATGCAACTATGTATTTAAAACAATAAAAGATAACAGTAGTACTTGAGTAATTCCAGATACACTGTATTAGAGGCGATCACCAAACCACTGTCGCCACAGGAGCAGAAGACTAAACAGGAGTGTTATTTGTTGACTGAATTTTTATTTTTTTTGTGGATGGATGGTTTAGATATTCATTCAGTTATTTTGATGGCTCGCGAGCTACATGGAGACGTGATCACCGATGTTTACGAAGAGATCTCTGAAAAAGAAAAACAACACTGATCTCTAAACATCATCCGTGTCCTCCATGCATTGTGAATGAGGGACAAACATGAACCTCTTCCTATAGTGATCAGGCTAAAAACGTTAGCTGGCAGCGCCTCCCACACGCGGCCCTCCATGTGTTCCACATAGAGGGCCGCTAACATTTTTAGCCTGCGTTTTATGTGTTTAGGGAACACATAGAGGGCCAGGAGGCCAGGAGATCAGCAGTGAATTATGCACAGCGAAAGAGGGGCAGGGAAACATGAAATGGTCGTGTGAATCGTGTTTGGTGTGAATGCTGCATTAATCCTTCCATCCATTGCAGCAGCTGGTGCATTCAGAGGCTGCATGGAATTTCCTCACTTATGCGCTTTCATTAAGGGCTTGTTATTGCTGCATTCAGGTGCGCTGGTAATTTCTATTTGCTCACACTGATCTCAGCCAACACAAACACACATTCTCTTTTTGCTCCATTTTATTGTTATTTTTTTAAATGACTAAGATTCACAACTACAACACACTGATCTGTAAGAACACACAAAATGAAGCAAAACGTTGCGCATTTTTTAATATACCGTATATGTTTTAATAGTAGCACAGGAATTTCTTTTTAAAAATTTGTTGGCTGACCTTGTGTTTATCAGAGACCAGCATCTATTGGAGACTGACGTTTATTCCATCACAAACAGAATGATGATGGTTAATGGCTTCATTTTGTGTAAAAATCGATCACAAAATGCAGAAAATAACAGATTAACATTTCAGGATTTATAGAATGGTGAGAACATTTTATTATGTTCTGATTAGCACTGGCTCTGAACGTTTTTCTCTTTTTAGTCATCATTTTCAGGCTGCATGGTGGTGCAGTGGTTAGCGCTCTTGCCTCACAGCAAGAAGGTTCCTGGTTCAATTCCTGGCTGAGGGACTTGAAACAGTGTCACCAATGGGGACCTTTCTGTGTGGAGTTTGCATGTTCTCCCCCGTGCATGCGTGGGTTTTCTCCGGGGACTCCGGCTTCCTCCCACCATCCAGAAACATGCTTCATAGGATCTTTGGTCACTCTAAATTATCTGGATATGAGTGTTCATGGGTGTGTGATTGTGGCCCTGCGACAGACTGGCGACCAGTCCAGGGGTGTCCCGTCTTCGCCCATGAGTAGCCGGGTTAGGCTCCGGCAGCCGTGTGACCCAGAAAGAGATAAAACTGTTAAAAGAATGACTAAGTCATCATTTTCCTGGAGACACACGCATCTTTCTGTCTTTGCTCAACAATCCATGTTCAAACCGGTTCTTCTAATTTTTGTTCGCTTTCTCTGCTCACCAGGAAATCAGTTTGCTCCTTTTCTTTTCGCAGCTGTCTTTGCGCTTTCATCCATGACTGCGCCATTCTCTGATATGTTTATTATTCATCCCAGAATTGCTACATGGAGCTAGCAGCTAATGTTTTTAGCCTGATTGCAAGTCTGATGTTTGAACAACAACTACATGTTTAAATAAACAACGACTACATGTTTGAAGACAGGCTACCTATGTGGAAATGTCTTTAATTGTCCGGTGGATTTCTGGTGACTGGATGCAGGAAAAAGTGGAGCAGGTTAAGAACACTTTTCTGGAGAGGAGCTCAAGTAGTGGTCCACCAGAAGAGGCAGAAAATGTCAAATGATGAACCCAGAGGTGAGGAGCGAGGTGTGGGTGTGGTGTGGCTGGAGGCTGGTGGCTCCGGTGGTAAATCAGAGCTGCAGCGATGGTGAACTGGACCCCACGATGGTAGAATGCAGTAGATGAAGAAGTCTGTCCAGAGAAGGTAACGAACTGGCGGTGAATAATGGAATTGGTGTGTCTTAATTAGTGGTCCGATGTTGATGGGAGGATAGCAGTCAGCTGAGACCAATCATGCAACCGGAATCAGGGAGCTCCATGACAGCTTCATAGGTTGCTTGGTGTTTCTAAATTGTCCCTACGTGTGTGTGAGTGATTGTGTGGCCCTGCAACAGACTGGCGATCTGTCTGGGATGTACCTCGCTCTTGACAAACAATGACCCAGTTACCCTGAAGGGGGATCAGTGGTTAAAGAAGATGGATGGACAGATTCCACTTTTTTGCAGACATATTCAACCGTTTGCATGTAAACACTTCTATTGGTATGTTTTTGTGCGTCTATGTTTGTGTGTAGATGTGTGTGCGTGTGGTACTGTTGTACGTCTCCTGTTTCAGAATCACAGCTGAAAAAATGCAGTTTTGTTTGTTCATAAATGTCAACACAAAGATGTAATTTTCTTTAAAAATGATGGTAAAATGATGGAAACATTAGCTGTGGAAATTGACACTGTGATAGTTTAAGAAGCTCCCTGGAATGGCAAGAGTGTCTTTTTGTGGGTGTGCATGCATGTGGGTGTGTGTGTGTGGAGTACAAGTGACTGGATGGTTTAGTCTGGGAGGTTTTTTTCATAAGTTAAATGAGGAACCAGCTGCTACTCAGACTCTTCACCACCATCAGCCGTAGCTTTCATCTGCCTGCAGGAGTATGTGCGTGTATGTGTGTGAAAGCTGCCTGCTGTTGTATCAAACCAACTCCAATCTAGAATCACATTTTTGTTCAGCTAAAACAGATCCAGCTACTAAGAAATCACAACCAAACCCTGATTGCAGGAAGTTGAAGCTGCACATTTGAAAGACAGACGCCTCACGGGTGTTTTTACTCCATTTATTTGAATAAAAATGTAACTTTTTGTATTTAACAAAAGCTCGTGCACACAAAGTTCTACAGTACATGCCATAGCGATTCAGTTTTTTTTCTAAAAATCTGAATATCTGCATTCTTTAGAGAAGTACAATCATTCTTAAAGCTTTCTTACGGTATTATTCAATGGTTGTCTTCTCAAATTCAGAGATTTTACTCCCTCAAATGTAGCATGTGAGTTTTTTTGTCTGGTACAATGACACCAAGTAAACATCTGGAATGTCCTTCCAAAAAGAAACTACACAGACCAGAGCAAACCTAGCTGCACTGGACAGACCACATTGGTCTGCTTCTCCCTCTGTCTTTTGTCCTTGTGGTGCACAAGTTCTGGTCTCAATACATTTGTGGGTGTGAAGTAACAGTGGTTCTGTGAATTTTTCAGACTCACTGAATACACAAGGTTGTTTTGCTGTCTCCTCCCTTCTTTCCTTCACTCAACCCTGCTTTCTTGATTTCCATTTCATTTCAATTTAGTTTTGGTGACACACCAAGAGAGGCAGACAGATGTGGTAAAATGAATCTGGTAGTTTTCCAAAAGAAAACTTCCTTCAGAATCAGAAAATAAACCACACGGAAATAATATATTTTTCTGTCTGCGGCCTCTTACTAAGTTCGGTCTGCGGCCCAGGGTATGGGGGGGACCCATGATTTAACGGGAACAGGCAGGACATTGAAAGATGACGAGTTCCTGACCTTTCGTCCATATCTGACGACTTGGGAATGGAAATGTGTTAGTTTAACATGTGGAGCAAAGAAACCCAAATCCACTTTAACCAAACACCATTATTTCTCTTTTTTAGTCATTAAAACTGAAAAGGCTGAGGGCCATTCCATTTTTATGCGATGTCAACAAGACAGGAATGGTGTTACTAAGAAAACTTTCTTGTTGATTGAAACATGTAATTGTCATGTAAGTATGACAATGAAAGGAAACTGTTTTCTCATGATAAAGCCCTGTGGAAGGAGGCACAGTGTCATAAACCTGAGCTTCCACACCAAAGAGGAGCTGTTTCAGACATCAGTCCAGAGAAGCACACATTCACAGATCTTTCTGCCAGACATGACCTGAACCAATCCAGACCAATACCACAAATCCCCACCACGTAATAAAGCCTGCACAGTAAAATCGTATGGTCTCCTCTATGAAAGGCAGTAGGTCAGGGATCGCATGATCTCCAGCACTTTTAAAGGCTTCCACAGTCAAGAGTCCGAATATATACGGTACAAAATCAAGAATTTTTAATGGAAACTCTTAACCCTAAGACTCCATCACTAATATTTTTTCTGGACAGCACACAAGGATGTTTAAATCCCCAACATTCAGAATCTTATCATAAAGTGACATCGTTCCTGTCAGAAAGAAGAACACAAAAGTATCCACAAATATCGCTTGCCACAGGTGTGTCTAGATGCAAATCACTGGAGCATCATGTTTGAAAAGAAAGTACTTCATTTGAGTTTGAAATGGTGCTAATAACTGTTCCCAGTTCATATTTTGTCATGTAATAGTTTTTGTCAGGTTTGGCTGTTGTTTCTTGTTTTTCATCATTTTGTGTAGTTCTAGTGTCTTTTTCCATTGCCCTTTGTTTCATGTCATTTTTTAAAAAAAATCTTGTTTTCTTCCTCCTCTAATTTTCTCCTTACACCTTCTGTCTCCTTACACCATACTCTTGCCTCTTACTTCCTGCTTTCTTTTCTTTATCTTTATCTTACCTTCGTCTCTTGTCTCTTTCCCTCTTGTGTTGTATTCCTGTTTCACTTGTTTGCTTCTCTTATCCAGTTGCCTCCTACTATCTCCTCTTGTCACCCTTCCTTTTCTCTTTTCTCTTTGCAGCATAAGAGCGAGAGAGTCTCTCACTTTCTTCTCTCTTCTATCTCCTCTTGATTCCTGTCCTCTTCTCTTGTTTCCTTACTTCTCCTCTGTCTCCTACTTTCCACTTTTGCCTCAGCTTTCATCTTCACTCTTCCTCCTCATGATCTAAAGCCCTCTTGTTTGCTCTAAGTGCTAAGAGAGCATCTGCTCTCCTTCTCCACCCATTCCCCTCCCTTTTTCTGCTGAAGGTCACATAGGTTTCATCTTGGACCCTTCATTTTAATCAGATTTCACCTTTGTGGCAGCCTGTCCGTTAGTCCTGAAGTCAAGGTTCATAAGATTTTCGTCTCAATGAAGGCTATCTTCCTCGATGTGGAATCTACCTGGGACCTACCCCCCTTACCTGACTTGTTTTAAGGTGCATTAGCTGCATCTCAGCTCTTTCAGAAAGCAGTTGAAGAGCTGAAGACTTAAACATTTTCAAGATGAGGATGGTGTCAGATGGACAAAGGGGACGCTTATCCACCTAGAACAGTTTAGGAAGCAGTTGTGTCACAGCTGGTGAGGGTTGCAGTGCATCATGGGAACAGATGTGGTATGCTACAGGTTCAGTCCAGACGTCATCCTCAGGCTTCAGGAGAAAGTGAAACTTAACATGTTCTGTGTTTACAGCAAACAGGACGAGGACAAGTGAGCATCCAGGTGTGTCCCACAGCTTCAGGTTACCTGAGCAGAGCTGCAATTGTTTTGATCAAACAAGGTTTCTTGTTGTGGCTTTCCATTGCCTCATTAACTTTGACAACTCCAGCACAAAGGACACGAGTGCCTTCTCCATTCTCCATAAATTCATGTTCTCTACTTCTTTCTGTTCTTTTCTTCTTGCCTGGTTCCCCAGCTTCAGTTCTCTTTACCTGGTCCCAGTAGGTCATCAAAACTTCTTCAGTGGACCAAGCAGGCCTTTTAAAATCTTCTGAAAGAATTCTATCTTTAGAGGAATCTATCCTTTGTGGTTCTGATATGCTGTCATTTCTGGAAGCAGATCTTTATTCTTTTGGGACTCCAGACAGCCTTCATCTCTTCTTGTGTCGTGCCCACATGTGGTCTTGCCAGCATCTCCTTCCATTGTGCTTACTAACAGTCAGCTGATGAGAAGCTTGATTATCAAGTGAAACCTCAGAAGGATGCTTTAAAAGAGACATCAGCAGATTTGGAGGTCAGGTGGCAGTGAATGGTTTACAGATTAAGACATTGAGCTCTCTGGACATTGCGGTTAATTTACAGAAATCTCATAAATAAACAAAAATAAGAAGTCTTAAAATGCCACACTATATGCTTATCATGGTCATTTTTGTATTTTCAAGGCTGCTTGGTGCTAATGCCATTTTTACATTTAGTGTTTATACATTTTCCCCAAAACAAACAAACAAAGAAAAAAAATGTGACATCATAGGAAACGTAAAACACCCATATTTACACAGTAATGGGGACAAACGATACACACGCACTCTGGGTCTTAGCAGGTTCTGCTTTGGCATGGGGAAGACCTCAGCGCATCACACACAAAGCATTGCACTAAATTGGCTGACTCAGTGGATTTACAGAAGAAAAGTGAGTTGGTAAAAGTGCACAAATACCACAGTGGGCTGATGCATGATCTCACACATGAGATCTGCTGCAGTAAAATGAAAAAGATCTTCCTTCGCCTTCCTTCTGACAGCGAAGAAGTGTGTGTGATGTGCAGCAATATTCAATCAATGGTGAATCAGTTCACTTTTGGCCCAAACCCTTCACAGAAATCTTGTTCTTTATATGCAACCTGGTACTTGATTGGGGTTGCAGCTCCCCACAGGATCAGCGTTCATTTATAGCTCTGATTCCTTTCAACAGCCTCTGAGCTCATGTGATCATAGGTGGGTGGAGCAGCCAATTGGCAGCCTGCCTCAGGGTGTTAACGTAGCTGACATTCCTTCTGCGGATCATCAACCAGGACAAGGAAACAACATCTATCATGTGACTGCAGACGAGACATCTAAAGCTGCTCACACACACCTGGGTCATTCCCCCACCCCGACCTGCAGGGATCTGAATGTACCTGACAGACAGGTTAGCAGGTCTGGGGTCAGAGTTGCATTTTAAACAAGGAACTCTTTCTGAATCCATCAGAATCATATGTTCATTTCTGAATTCAAGTCAATGAAATGCTGAGATTTTGTCAAAATCCTGAATCTGATATGGATTTCCATTGACAGTTTTGGATAGTCCAAAATGAAGAAATTACTCCTTCAATATTTTAGATTTTGCTTTTATTTGAACAAAATTCTTTATCACTTTAACTTTATGCACTTTACATAATGTAAGTCATATTGTCATACTCTGCCAGTTGAGCAGAATGAAAGGCAGCAGCAGGAGGACGTAACTTCTCAACAATTTCTATGAGTTGCTGCAAATAATACCTGTCGCAAAAAACATTTGAGTCATGAGCAAATAAAAACAACTGTAATATATTGGAAGCCTAAAAAAAATCATTTATTTACATAAGAAATAGTATTGGTCCCAGAACCGAACCCTGAGGGACACCCCAAACATTGTTAGATACGTAATGAAACTGACTACGGTTCTATGAATCCCTCCTGAACGCCAGAGGCTGTGCTTCAAGCATTGAATGCTCCTACTTGAGCATGCGTAGTTCGAGAATTTAATGACAACAAAGTCACCTGTGACCTCCTGGTGACCCCATGTGAGGCTATATAGTCACGTTGCACCAGGAGCACGGTCCCAAATGTTTTTGCGAGAATGCAAGGAACCGGAGGGACCGGGAACTCTAGTGGTCATTCAGAATTCATAGAACCATAGTTACATACGTAACTTTCGTTCTATTTCATCCCTTCTGACTGCCAGAGGCGGTGCTTCAAGCACTGAATGACCACTGTCAACAAAGTCCAGACGGGACCAGAACGGGACATGCC